>CM062091.1:10911773-11583024 GCA_031163375.1 Conogethes punctiferalis
GAAACCAAAACACAGCTGTGGTAGTGGCAATTCTTTTTTTAAGGTTTTTATTGGGCTCTAAAAAACTACTTTTTGTTATTTGCGTAGAAAGTTTAATACGTCACATATTTTTTTGTAAAAAAGCATACATAACTAATAAAATAGGTTTAAAGTAACACTTGATTAAACCTCTAGTACTTATTTCAACTGTAACTTATCCTCAAGCTGTGTCAGCTACCGAAGCCTGATCGAAGCTTGCCAATTGAAATTGATTTCAGTTTTCAACACTTTAGTCCAAAGTTGCCGGAGTAAGGTTCACTGGTGACATGTTTCTAAAAAGGTAACGTCAGCATAATAAACTGATGGTAATTATTTTAGTTTATCATTTCGTTGTTTCATTTCAAAGTAAGAGAAAACCTTTCAACTTCTCAAAAAATTGTCATAATTCTAAAAAAGTACGCATATATATTTTTTATACATAATTATAATAGCCTATTTGTCCACGATATGAAAATGTAAATCTTCTTAGCATTTGAAAATGTAATGAGTACCTATTTTTATTTTTAGATATTATCTCAATTTTCTTAGAAGCACATTAATTTAAATAACCCGACAGGGACAGGCATTTTACAAATTGTTTTTTATCACAGTTGTAAAGTAGATATTTCTAATATGAAGTCATTCTTTAGATATCTACATTTTCCAACATGTTTATGTTTTCTATATTCTTTTCTTCCTTTGCTTGCCTCTGCTTGCTGTCTGTGTTTATTATATTGTACCTGTATATTTTTTAAACCTTTATTTTGCCCAAACAAAGATCAATCAATCAATCAATTTATTAAAATCGTGTTTAGCGTGTTTGTCCAAAAGTGGAAGAAGCATCCATCCATACATCTGTACATCCATCCAAACAAACTTTCGCGTTTATAATTTTTTTTTATAGTGGCTTGACATACCTAATGGCTTCCCTACGCTTGATGGAAAACGAAAGAGAAGCCCAAGTCGCTGTGACAACTGGCAAGTAACTGGTCAATTACCTGTCAGTTGCCACTGCCATGCCGGCCCAATCCTAACCCTCCACGAGCTCCGGAAGCCCTACTCACCGGCAGAAACACGACCCGATATTAGTGGGATCTTAAGTTGTTAGCCTGTTTTGGCATCAGTACCAATGGCTAATACTTGTTGGATGATCTGTCTGCTCGCGCGAAGTCTTGTTGGAGTTCGAAGACGGCCCGCCTCGCTAGCGAGATTACCGTGCATTTAGTAGCTCGCCTGAAATGCGATGCGGCTTACTACGAATACTGCCTGAAATAATACTTTTGTTTGAAAATATCTGGATCTATGTCATTTAAGTGACGCTAATATCTGCGGCGAAGGATTGAGGGTTTTGTGTGTTTAAAGTCGATATGCCTTTTGTAAAGTGACTGCATAAGTTTGACTGCATGCATACAAATCAAATTATGAGGTGGTACTAGTAATTGTAATTCAGAAAACGTGCTAAGCTAACCTGATCTCTTCGCTCGTGCGGAATTATAACTCTACTAGTTTTACACGCGGCTTCGCCCGCGTTCATCTAGGTTTGTCACAAAAGTTTTTATATTGCGTGTTACTATTCCATTCTGAACCACGTCCCGATGTCCCGAACTCTATCCCGATGCTTGTCTCGATCCCTTCGTCGACCTATACTTCGAACACTAACGAATAGTATGTAACTATCTGTATAACTTCAGATGAGGAACTTTCTAGCCCTACTAGTAGCTGTGACAACGGGTAAGTAACTGGTCAGGTACCTGCCAGTTGCCACCTCCATGCCGGCCTAACCCTAACCCCCCACGAGCTCTGGAAACCCTACGCACCAGCAGAAACACGACCCAGAGAACATTTGGTTGCGGTATTCTATAGGGTAGATGTCGTTCCCCGGATGGGTGGCTCAATTCTAGCAAATTATATTATACAAAATTAATTGACTCCCTCGATGGCTCATTTGGTAGTGACCTCTGCTTTGTGAGCTAAGGGTTGTGGGTTCGATTCCCGCACGGTACAAAAGCACGGTACGGACTTTCTTTTTTCTCAACCAAACGGCTGGTAAACCAATTAGCTACGGGCGCTATTGCCAAAGTAAGCTAATCTCTATCATCGTGGTTCGTCTGTGTATCGGTAGAATATGGTTCGTCCTGTAGGAAACGTCTAACTATGCGGCATGTGTTGAGGATAGCTGCTAAGTATAGATATATTTAGCACGTTGCTTGTAAATATATCGAAAAGACTTATCTAATGTCCAGCTCGATAGCCATTAAATGATAGGAAAAATAGATCAAATTATTATGCCGTCCATTTATTACAGTCAAATCTACGTCCAATTTTCTGTTACAGGTTAGTAATTACTTAAGCACTAAAGTATACCTAAGTTATCATTGTGACAGCCAACTGACGTGTACCGTAGCACAAATAAGAAAGTAATTAATTTTCATGATTTATCTTTTGCTATACCTATCTAGGTTCTTGTAACTGATCAATCATTTCTATTTTATGCACAAAATATCTCATTGATTCATTACATTCGTTTAGTAATCATTAATTACTTTTCTTGCAAACACGCCTATATTGAACTAATGGTTATGTGTGAAACAAATACTTATGTATCTTTATGTTCAAATGATTTTCAGATAAAAGATATAAAAATTTCAGATAAAAAAAAAGACATGGGTAATTGGGTAAATGTTTTAACAAAATTTTTGTTTAGAATCAGATTTTACCTTTTGTAAAGGTATTCGAGTCATGTATAATAAAAAAAACTATCAAAATACTGCACACATTTCACTTTGACTTAATAATCGGGATGTCTGACAAACGCTAGTAAGTATTTACGCACACATTTTACAATACCATTTAAATTTTCCAAAGTTCGTTACCTAAGGCTTATTTATGCCAATTAGATTGCAATGACCTCGTATAAATCGTATACCGAAGTGTTATTTTGTACTAATAATAGGACTATCGCGTTTAGGCCCAATAATACAAATAGCTAATTTAATAAAAGCAACGCGAATAAGGCTCTATATATAAACATAGCTTTGCCGTCGCAAGCTTATTGCTTGAGCCTAATTTGGTAATACGAATACTCGAATAGCTAATTTAATAAAAACAACGAGCATAGGGCTCTATAATCATAGCTTTGCCTGCCGTCACGAGCTTGTTGCTGGTATTATAAAGGTTTGCCATTGACAAAGTCACAATAATTTAGTGTGACTTTCAGAAGTCAAAGTTGCGACTGTATATTTCAATTAATAAGTGAAAAGTGTCCGTCTACAATTACGGAATTACCAAAATGACGGTTTTAGACAACCGTCTGTTTGACATTAGTTCCATACAAATAAACATATTCTAAGGCTTAGATATTATCCACAGATTGGTAATCTGTGATATTATCAAAATTTATTCGTTTATTAATTCTTTAGTGCACCATCAAATAGTGTAAAAAGACGAACTTAATGCCGTTTAGGCAGGCGTATTCATTTACACATATTATTATTTATTACAGCAGCACCTTCACATTTGTTTCTGCTTAGCCCAATCGTTGACTGGTAGAGAATGCTTGCCTATGCGGCATTAAGATAAATATAATTATTTCCCATCCTCCCTTTGCACAAATCCCAATTCAGACTGTGCAGATAAAGATCAATAATGATAATAATATATCTGAGATTAACTGAGCATACTATTCTTCATCGTTTTATCTAGCCGTAGAATGTCCACTACTGGACATAAGGCTCCTCCAAAAGACATAAAGTATCCTATTTCACTAACTGAAACTCCTAGCTGAATATTGTATTCCAAAATCTTCTAATAAGCCGCAGATATTGGCAATCCAAAAATAAGTCGACCAATCCATAACAAAGCAAAATTGAAAACAATTTTGTTTCGATACTATCGCATTACGATCTGATGAGTCATCAGGCGATCTGGATCGACACACTGCACTAGACCTTATGTAGAATAACGACCAGTAACTTAAGTTTGTTACCTCCTTTGTACCGACAACGAAAAAAAGTTATTGCGCCACTTTATTATATTATGATTATATTAGGACGGTCCACGGAGGACTTGTTATATTGGTAAACAAAAGGAACAAATAATATGTGTAATTAATTGATTTGAATCCGATAATATACCATTTGAATATTTTGACGATTCTTCGTTGTTATACATCTTTTTATTATATATTTTATTGCACAAATAGATAGATATATATTCATATATAACATTCATAACAATTTACATAGGACTAGGTACAGTAGACATTTTGTTGTACAATATAGGCGACCTTATCACCATAAACGATCTCTTTCAGGCAACCTTAGGGTAGAGGATAGTCAAAAAGAGAGGGTGGGGTGGTCCATCAACTGAATCATAATTTAATGTTGTTTTTATTTACTCTTTAGGTGGACAGATGGGTGCCCTACTCTTCGTTACTTCGAAAGTTATCAAGTCCCTATCTCGAATGCCAGGTCGATTTTACATGGTGGTAATGTCATCATTTTCGGACCTTGTCAAACTGTCTTCCTGTGATGATGAGTTATAGAAATATTTGTGTGAAAGTAGTATAAAGATGTAAAAACTGTCCTATCGTAGAGTACATAAAGAGTATAACAAATCTTATATAGTCTTTATGGAAATTGGTCATCGATTCAATTTTAATTCAATTTAGTCAGAAGAGTATATTTATTTTTTGACATCTGTCTTAGAGTTTCAATCCCACTCCATTTTTATTTGATGTTCCTTATGTAACATTAATTTCATTTCAAAAATTTCATTTCGTTTATAATTTTTATTTTCTGCTTTAATAAAACAAGCTTCTGCCCGTTCCCATTATACTGTGCCCGGCGCAGGGTGGGAGCCAAAAACTCCGTATTATCCGTGACAAAGCAACGGTGAAATTGAAACCAATAAAATGCTGGTACAACGTGGAACATTTTCCGTGTACGTACGTCGCGTCAGCCCCGCTCTTTGACGAGGGTTGTCATAAGTCTTCCCTCCTCTAACTATTTGCGTGCGGCCGGGCGCGGGTGACGTGACAACCGTGTGATACCTACTTACTGCTGTCACTGATATGATGTGTTGGATGAGGACCTATTGTCTCATTACTTATCTTCTTTTGTTTCTTTTTCTGATATTTTATCGCGTAAGATCGGATGTTTGCGTCGGGAGTGACTGAAGGTTCGATGAGTAGGTAAGCTTTTAGTGGAATTAGGTTTTGAGATTTGGACTAGCATCTACAAGTTAAAGTAAAAGATGATGTAGTATTCAGATATATTTGCATACCTTACTGATTGTTTCTAAAGTGTAGAAACTGTTTTTGTTGCCAATTTAAAGATGATAAATTGGTATGTGTTCAAAATATAAGCATAACAACTTCATAATGATGATAATTGACTACTTAACTCTGTGAATAATAATATACATTTTAAATTACGATTAAAATTGGTCGCTAAAGGTGTTTTTAAATGGTGTCCCTATAAGGGCTATTACCAGACAGCAATAGGCCTTCAAAGTTGTATGGACAACTCCATAGCTCGGCGACTACATATACATTTTAAAAGATGTAGTGCACAGTGCACTTTATACATATATGGTCATATACAAAGTGCACTTGGCACTTGCTAAGTCAATTGAGTAAATAGAGTAGGATACTATTACAAAGGAACTTCTATAATTATGCTTTGAGCTTTGTATCCCAAAAAAAACTACCTTAAGTGTGTTTTCATTGTTTAAATCAACAGGAAGAGCATGTACTCCTGTGTTAAACATTACAAAGTAGAGATCCTTTTCCTCAACTTTATCCGGAAATTGCCACTAAAAATACATTGTACTTGCCTACATAATAAGGGTTTCCTTAAGACTTACTAAGAATCACGCGAGATACAGGTAATCCTCTTGAGAAAAGATTAGTCACATTCGTGATTCAAAATAAAAAGTTTTCTATCTATGAGATTATGTAGGTATTTCTCACAGACCTATATGGTTTTGTAGAATTAAATAAAAGGTAAACTGATATTAATGATCATCTTCTTCATTATCATATATCGGCAACCTGAAAACATCCACTGCTGGACTTAGTCCTCCCCTAATGTCATTATGACATTTATCATTTGGGGCGAGATTCCCTAGACTTGGCAGACCGGTTCGTGACTGCGGTAGGTTTGAGCTGTACCCAGGGAAACGCTGCTGCCCTTTTTCTAATACTCCCTTAGTCGTCTTTTACGACACCTTAAGAGAGGTAGGGAATAGCGAATCTTCGCTCGAGTTGAGCTGCCCATCCGGGGAAGGACCTCCACCCTATCGAATACCGCAGCCAAATGACCTCCGGGTCGTGTTTCTGCTGGTGAGTAGGGTTCGGAGCTCGTGGGGGGTTAGGGTTGGGCCGGCATGGCAGTGGCAACTGACAGGTAACTGACCAGTTACTTGCCAGTTGTCACAGCGACTTGGGCTTCTCTTTCGCTTTCCATCAGGCGTAGGGAAGCCATTATGTCGAGCTAATATAAAAAAAACACCCCCAGGATGAGATATAGTGGTCCTATTCTAAATCGGGAAACCACAAGAATAAATGATGTTAGTAAATAATAAAAAAAAATTGACTTGTATTGTATTCGTGATAGGTATCAAAACGGGTATTAACATACAAGTAATACCAAGTAATACTCTCTCCTTCTCGGTCCTCTGAAACGAAAATGTAATAGAGCCCCGAGTAAGGCTATTGTTTTTAATTACCTTTCTTCAATTTCATTTTTCAAAAATAGTTGCTCAGCACTTAGCTCGATGGTAAGCTATAGAAAAATACATGCCTCATGAAAACGAAAAGGAACCCAAACTTTTCCACCGGTTAACATCAAAAGAATATATTTGACAAATTACCTGACTACGTTTGAGCACCGCCGACAAATTCTCCGGAAGCCGAATAATTTGTGCAAACTCAAACCTTTCACAAACACTCATTGGCGTGTAATAAAGAAAACATGTTACACTTAGATGCGGAATACCCACAAAATACATATGTATTACTCGCATCCCGAAGTGTCAGGGAAAATGTTACGTTAGAAAAATAATTTGGCGTAAAATGTTCTACAGTGAAAGTGATCGTACCGTTTGGATAAACATTTTGATTTGCAAGCTTGGATGTTTGTTGCCGATTCTTGCCAATACCGTTCCGTTTATAATGTAAACATCGTTACTTATAATGGAAAAAAACGCGTATATATTACGTTCCACGTGTGTATCTAGTGGAATTATTAGGTACTAGCTTTCCGCCCGCGACTTCGTCCGCGTAAAGTTTTTTTTCCAAAATAAAATTGTGCCTATGTTACTCGTGGATAATGTAGCTTTCGAATGGTGAAAGAATTTTTAAAAACGGTCCAGTAGTTTTTGAGCCTATTCATTACAACCAAACAAACAAAGTTTTCCTCTTTATAATATTAGTGTAGAAAAGGAAACGGTGAACAGGGAAATCAAGAATGAGTTAAGTGGGCGGAATGTTTAGAGAACACAGAGGTAAAAATATGCAAAGACAATTGGAATAAGCAGATAATAATCAATAATAATAGAACACCCAGACCTGGGACAATTTAGAAAAGTTCATTTCCGAAATTGAACCGACCGGGAAACGAACCCGTCGGCACCGTCGGATCGTGCGCTTAACTTTCTATGCGCTACCGAGACTGGCAGAAAGTACAAAGGTTCTCTATAATTATTATTTGTTTGTAAATAATGGGTTCCATTTTATATGACACTAGCTGCTGCTCGCGGCTCTGCCCGCGTGAATATTCGTATAAAACATAGCCTATGTTAACACATAGGCTATGTTTTAACATCTGATGTACAAACTACATTCCTGTAAAGTTTCATTAAAATCCGTTTAGTAGTTTTTGCGTGAAAGTGGAACAAACATCCATCCATCTATCCAAACAAACTTTCGCGTTTATAATATTAGTAGGATGTAGTGCTAAAAAACATTATAGTTGGATAGATTTGGAGAAAATGGTATCACATTCTACCCTAGTCAGTGGTTTTGCTTAGAGCAGATATATTATATTTTACTGCTGACATTTGACTGGCACACACAACGCGCAACTTATCCTCAAGTGTCTCGAAGCTTGAAACTTATTCATGAATTCTTGACATAATAAGTACGCCTAGAAGAGAAAGCAAGCATTTGTGAAAATACAGATTTCTATTTGACAAATTTTAGGTTATAAAATTTTACCTTTAGGATACCTAGATTAAACTTCAAATTTTGTTGCAGTACAAAACTAGTTACGATAATATCCAAAATGGCCTTATGATTATAAAATCATCGATGGAATGCAGGGGAGTAGAGTCTCTCCCTTGAGAAAAGTGAAGCAACAATGCTAGCTTGGGGGTATCCTAGTGGAGCTAGAGAATCTGTTAATTAAGGTGTTACCGGGAGACCAATAATGCTAGTATTCTTCTCTAATGAGCTAAACATAGACCCTGGTTGGTTAAACCTGGCTGTTTTCCGCAACTCGAAGTTAGGGTGCCTATTTTGGGTTTGTGTGATACTTTAAAAGTCGTTATAGTAGGAATAGTTAGTTACTCTTGCCAGCCCAACTCCTCTAAGAAAACCAGCAAACCTTTTAATTTACCAAATACCTCTGGGAGTGTGTCCAAGATACTTAAACATCAGATCATATATATTTTATTTTGCTTTCAAGTTTTATAGTAGCTCGATATAATTGCTTTCTTACGCCTGATGGAAAGCGAACAAGAAGCCGAAATCGCTGTGACAGCGGGCAAGTAACTGGTCAGTTACCTGTCGGCAACTGCCATGCCCGACTAACCTTAACCTCCCACGAGCTCCGCAAATCCTACTCACCTGCAGAAACACGACCCGGAGTTCATTTGGTCTGCGGTATTCGATAGTGTGGAGGTCCTTCCCCGGACGGGCAGCTCAATTCGAGCAAATATTAGCTATGCTCTACTTGTCTTAAGTTGAGCTATTGTCAACATTAAAACATCATCAACGTCGACATTGCTCCAGATTTCCTATTTTCCCTGTCAATATTGACGCCTTAATGCATAAATGATGGTGCCGGGTAAAACAGATTACGGGTTTGGCCGTCACATCGCCTAAATAATACAACTGAAACATGGAGAGACCACTTGCAAACTGGATTATTAAATCCATTAGATCACGCCTCTCATAATAAATGTATATAGGTGATCGAAGGAAATAGCCAATATTGTATTGTAATTTTGAGTAGGAGTAATGGAACGACAGCATTTTGTCCAGAGCATAAACCTTTGGAAAATCAAAGGGAGCGGAAACTTACCAATAAATCTAAGATTGTTGCGTTTAACTCTGTATGAGAAAATATACCTACCTATATAACTATTATATCAATAGGTACTGTTAATAGACGACAAAAAATAGGGTTCCAAAACGGTTCGTTAACAGTCCAATACGCCACGAACGTTTAGCCAACAGAATCATTGAACCTTTAGCTTTTTCCCAAAAGACATTTGACCCAAGAACTGTTCGCCGACATGACGGTATGTCAGTGAACGTTTAACCAACATAATGTTCATATTTTGACATCAGCTTTATGCCAAGGACTCTTTTTTTAACAATTAATTTTAGGTTTTACGAGCATGTTGGTTAAACTTTTAATGACGGTAGTAAATCTGATTTCGAAGAGTTAGTTAAGCGACATACATATTCCAATAGTACAAATTGATGCTCCTATATTTCCTTCCAACGTTTCAAGTTACAAGAGTAGTCCGGTACTTCACTACGTCGCTACATCTAATACCCTCGTTTTACGATCCCTAAAGATAAAACCAGTTATTAATCCGCCGGTTGTTCTGAAACGTTCAATTTCCTGTCGTATAATTAAGTCCTTATTTCAAACGCAGCGAAAGAGATACTGAACCGGGCTGGGTAACTGTGTTTAATTAAGCAATTTTTGCGATCGAGAGGTAATCTGTAAGTTTAGTGGGCTTATTGTTAAAAGTCAGCGGTTTGCAGAAACGGGATCGTTCTGGTTAGGGAAATTGCATGGAAAATGCTTTGGTTCTATTATTTTTATCTAAATATACGATTTTTTGCGAATTACATATAATATGAGATGTATAGAGGATGCATTGGAAGTTGATAAAATCCTGGTGGGTTTTTAACACATAAAATAATTTTAAAATGTATAATGTATTTGAGCCTTATATTATAAAATATATTACCCAAAAAATACAATTTGCTTATACTTTATCAAATACTACGTCACATAACTTCTTACAAAAGGTATCGTAAGAGTCAACTAAGGGACTTCTTGTTTTTTTATCTTCTCAGCCGGTGGTAGGAAAAACTCTACTTCTACCCTACCAAGTGTGGCGACAAGCGTATTCCCGGCGTGAAATGACTTCGCTCGCGTTTCGGGATCAGGCAATGTATAAATAAAGTATACTGGCCAGCATAGCGTTGGGATCAAGAAACGGGAGATCACAATGCTGTGCCTACTACAAAAAGTTTATAGTCCATGGTATCCTGGAAAAAGGAGATTATTTACGATTTAGAAGTGAACAATCCACTTCACATTTCGCTAACATATTATTCCTAACACGATCACGCCTGATCTCCGCGCGTCGCTAAGTTGCCGAGTCAAAAATACTTGTAATACCTACTTTAAACTTTGAAATGGTTGTTTCATGAAGTTTGCTCTTCAAATAATAAATCTGTCGATATCCCGGCACTCGTCTCACTCCCGGCGAGGGTCCTCGAGGAGATTGTTCGACCTCTCGGATGCTTGTTAGCCTCCAATCCTAGCTGCTTATTTTTGTTATTAAACTCAAATTAAATTGGAAGGATTTTTCTTGTACACTTGTTACGCAAGTGAATTTCAGATGAATGATTTATTTTGGAGAACAGCTTTCGGTAAATCTTTCGCTATATATTTTGCGGTGTTTTAATATCGTTTATTAATTTTGTTTCCATTAGTTTAGTATAAGTGTTGTTTAATACTAATTGGTCGCTTATATACAAAAAGCTTTAACTAACTTTTAAATACAATGTAAGGATACTTCTTAATTTACTATCAATTTAATCGTTTTTGGGTTACGAGAGATAAAAATTGTATTTTGTATATTAAAATTAAATATTGAAGTTTTGAATTGAATGACCTGACACTATTCATCCATTGCTTTCCATTTTTACACAACGTTAATATTAATATTTAGTTCTTAATTCATCAATTGACACCTTCCTTAAATTTTCCCTTTATAATATTAGTGTAGCTAACAATGCCCTGTGGAAAATACAAGGTGTAAAGAAACATAAAGTTTTCTGTCTAGGAATAATGTTCTCTAGGTGGAAAAATACAAAGTAAAGCTACAGTAATACTCACTACGGTTACTAAGCCCGGACTTAAATTGTAAGTAGAGGTGCACCCCACTGCTTTAAATCTATTTTCAATTCCCATATGAGAAAAGAAACCTATATGAATGATAATTTTATTGTGTTCACTTGTAAGTATTTGATTTTTTTTTATAGCTACGACATAGTTAAAATGTTTTTAAAATGCTCAGCATTAAAGTGCTCTAATACCTAAAAATATAAATGAAAATAAATTTATTGCAAAGAAAAAAAAGCGGAAAGGACTTAGTACTTCCGATATGATATTTCCGTTTTATTAAATCGAAAATCGAAAAATATCTACCTACGTACATACTTGAACCAATACTTGAACGAAGTAATAATTTATGTTAAAATTTCGAATAAATAATTGAATATTTGAAGAAGTCAAGAAACCAAAAGAAGTAATTTACTATGGATTACATTTTAAGAGAATTATATATTCTTTTTTCTTGAAGATTATAAAAATAGTAGTGTATGAAAAATATCATAGAAATTATGAACAAAGAATTGTGAAATCAGCCCGACATTTACGTAATATCTAATTATAGTCGTAATTATAGATAAAAGCTGTTAGAACATAACAACAAAATTACATAGAGCTCTGTGACGAGCGGTACGATGTATTAGCTCTGTGACGAGCGGTACGATGTATTTAGATGTGATCGTGATTTGCGACTGTGTGGCAGGAGTGGTGGTGGTGGAGCTGCGATTATAACGCGTAAAGAACTCGCAGCTACGAGGGTGGACGAGTGGAACCGCGATACGGCCGAATCTCTCTGTATACGATTGTGTGCCAAAACGATTACTTCCTTAAATGACTTATTTATTATATTAGTTTATACGCCGCCTGAGTCGGCTGGCTTTGTTGGTCGTATGAATAATATCTTGGACAACGTCTCGAACCTTGTCCAGAGATTTCCAACTGGTAATTATCTACTTGTTGGTGATTTCAATTTACCAATTATCAAGTGGCAAAAAGATAGATACACTATTTTACAACAAGGAACTTCTGAGCTTCAAAATTGTGCTAGTAAATTTGTGAATCAGCTACATTTCTTGGGTTTAGACCAGCACAATTCAATCCTCAATAGTAAAAATAATATTCTTGATCTTTGTTTTTCTAATCTCTCTCTTAACATCACTCAGCCGTTACAGCCGTTAACTAAGGTGGACGCATACCACCCACCATTCCTTATTGACTTAATTGATTTAAGGAGCAAATTATTTAAAGAAAAACGTGGTTCTCGATACTTATTTCATAAAGGTGATTATGAAGGTATTAACGAATATTTACAAAACATTAACTGGAACTATATATTACCACGTGAATGTATTGATGATGCGGTTACAATGTTTTATGAAATTTTACAGGAGTGCTGCAAACGTTTTGTCCCGGTTACAAGTCAATCCTCCGTCAAATCGCACTACCCCATATGGTACAGTTTTGCCTTAATCAAGACCATAAAAGAAAAAAGTAAGGCTCATAAAAATGGAAACAATTTAGAAACCCGCGAGATTATGACACATTTTCATTACTGAGGGCCCGAGTGAAAGTAATCCAATCACAGTGCTTCGACGAGTTCACAAGAAAGACAGAGTCTGTAATTAAACACACTCCTAAGTTTTACTGGACATATGTTAAATCTAAAAGAAAGGGCTCTAATTATCCTAAAGAATTTACTCTTGCGAATGAAGTTTTCTCAGGGGGGCAGGACATTTGTAACGCCTTTAACTCATTCTTCGAAAGTGTATTTGTCCAGCCCTCTTCTTCTGACGTCTCGTTTGCTTCATTGTCGGAAAGTTTCTCCACTAGCGACCCAATTTCAGGTATAAACATCACACCACGGCTGGTGGAAAATATGCTAAGTAAATTAGACCTAACGAAAGGGGCTGGATGTGATGGCATACCTCCGTTATTTTTGGCAAGATGTGCCAAAAGTTTATCTTACCCTATATTCCTTCTATTTAACGATTCGTTGACTAAAGGCACGTTCCCTTCGGCGTGGAAGAGGTCTCACATTATACCGGTGCACAAGAAAGGATCCAAATCTGATATAATTAATTACCGGCCAATTTCTATTATTAGCACAATAGCCAAAGTCTTTGAAAAAATAGTGTATAACAGTATATATCACACAATTTCTCGTAACATACCCACTACCCAGCATGGCTTTCTTAAAGGTCGATCCACTGTGTCCAACTTGGCATTATTCACCAACTATGTGCTTGATCACATGGAAGGTGGCGGGCAGGTAGACGTGATTTACACGGACTTTGAGAAGGCTTTTGACCGTGTGGATCACTCAATCTTAGTCAAGAAGTTGGTCTTGTTGGGTATCCATGGCGACTTACTGCGATGGATCATCTCATATTTATCTAATCGGTCACAGGCGGTAGTACTAGGGGGGTATCGATCAGACTTTGTGTCAGTGCCCTCTGGTGTCCCACAAGGTTCTCATCTCGGCCCTCTTTTCTACAACGCTTATATTTTTGATATTTATCAGTGCTTCAATCATGCAAAGCATCTCTTGTATGCCGATGACAAAAAAGTTTATTTACAAGTCAAGTCACTATCCGATTGTATGTCAATGCAAACGGATCTTGACAACCTCATCAAATACTACTCGGCTAACAGCATTACCCTTAGCATAAGTAAATGTCAATGCATCAGTTTCACACGCAAAAAAAAACCTATCCTTTTCGATTATAAATTCAATGACGTTGTGATTGAGAGGGTCGAGGAAGTCCGTGACCTTGGCGTCTTGCTTGATGCCAAGTTATCATTTTCTTATCATATAGATTATATAATTAACCGGTCTTATAGAAATTTAGGATTCGTCATTCGTACCTGTAAACCATTTAATTCTGTAATCAGTTTTAAAATTGTTTATTACGCATATGTGCGTAGTATTCTTGAGTATGCTAGCTCTATTTGGTCGCCGTGTTATGCTTTATATAAGGATAAAATAGAGAATATACAGCAGAAATTTTTAAAACACCTAAATTATAAATTCAAATCTTTATGCAGTAATGTGGACTACATAACTATGTGTCGCAGATATAACCTATTGTCGCTAGCGGACAGGCGGGAGTTGCTTGACATGGGATTTCTGCATGACTTGCTTCATGGAGGCCTGGATTGTCCTGACCTGGTGGAAAGGCTAGCTTTTGCGGTACCGCGTCGTCGCACTCGCCACACGAATCTTTTTGCAGTTCCTTCTCACAGCACTAATTACGGCCAAAACGCAGTGCTTACTAGAATTCTCAGAACTTACAATAGTAAGTTTTCTGCAGTAGATCCATTTCACCACCCCAATAAGCAATCTTTTAAAGAAGTTTCGAAGAAGTTTTTACTATCGTACTGTGATAAGTGATAGCATATCGCATGCTCGTACTAATCAAAACAAATCCTGGTAAGCTTTCTTATTTCTTTGTTTACATATACACACATACAATATATGTGAAGTAAATATTTTACTACAATATGTTATAGGTTTATGCTATAATTTATTTGTTTGTTGTTGTTTTTGTTTTTTACCTATTTCTCGTTGTGAGTTGCCAGAAACTTGTAATAATAATAAATATAAATACATTTAAGAGTCGTCCAACTACTTGGTGCAAAAGTGTCATATTGTTTTGTTTGTCAAGTCCTTGTTTTTCTGTTTCTTTTGTGGATAACCTATTTGGCCTAAAATATACTACTCTTGCTTTTTTTCTATGTATAACACTATCGATAAGGCTGTTGTTATTCCTTAATAAATAAAATAAAAAAAAAATAAAAAATAAAAAAAATAGAGCTCCTTTTGAATAGCCATACTTAGAAACGGTGACATTCGGCCGGCCTTTAATTAAATACCGTCTGATTAGTAGTTACACTAGTTACCCGGGTATATGCCCGGGTACTACAGATATTACTGTAATGTCTAACGGAGTCTTTCATTAGAATTTCACTAACGATGTGTTTCTGTCGGTAGGTAGATATTTGTTACCAATTAGTCCTAACGCTGTATTTTTCTTCTGGGAAAAATTATACATTCGTTTAAAAATAATTTATTACCCATTGTTTTTTAAATTGAACTTCATCATAATCATCATCAGCCCACACCTGTCTACTGCTGGACATAGACCTCTCCCAATACTCGCCACTTTGATCGGTCCCGGGCCTCTCGCATCCAGGTCTTGCCAGCCGTCCGTCCTGCGCAAATCGTCACTCCACCTGGCCTGAGGGCGTCCTACACTACGTTTGCATCTCTCATATCATCGGGATGTAAGGGAGCGACCTATCACCATTTTCGCTCCAAGCCATCCTCACCTGTCCGTGGTGCATCCTACCGAACAACAAACGAGGCTCTGGCAAACCGACTGGTGGCGGTAAAACCATCACGATTGAAGGCGTAGCTACCACATACCATAGGCCGTTGACGGGCAGCAGCGTCACCGGAGCAAGAAGCTACGCCCTGCGATCGCCAACCCGCCTGCCCAGCGTGGCGATTATGGGTATATCCTCCAGAAGTTTGCCCTAGGTGGCGAACAACTGGAGAGGCCTATGTCCAGCAGTGGACTGCAATAGGCTAATGATGAATGATGATGATGATATCATCGTCGTCATCTATTACGAAAAGCCTTAGTGATTAAACACATCATAATTTTTTAGTAACTCGAAATAATGGCTTTCCTACACTTCATGGAAAGCGAAAGAGAAGCCCAAGTCGCTGTGACAACGGGCTAGTAACTGGTCAGTTTCCTGTCAGTTGCCACCACCATGCCGGTCCAGCCATAACCCTCCACGAGCTCCAGAAACCCTACTCACCGGCAGAACTACGACCTGGAAGTCCTAGGTCATTTGGCTGCGGTATTCATAGGGTGGCGGTCCTTCCCCAGACGGGCGGCTCAATTCGAGTGAAGTCTTGTCCAGCAGTGGACGTTTGTGGACTGATGATGATGATACCCGTTTATGAAGTCACATTAGTTACCCGCAACATTTACGTACATACAACAGATATACAACCTTTGAAATGAAAGCCACCTTTCATATAGCTTGACCCGTATCCGATTTACTTCGGCCGCAGACCGAAGATCGTTTAATTTAATAAATAAACGGAAAACAGATTACCACCTTCTACCTGTCCGCCATTGGTTGGCATAAATCGAAAGGGTTAAGATCTACATAAGAGCGTTTGCATACGGAAAGGCGTATCACCGGTTTTTGAAAGGATATGAACAATTGAACATGGATGCTATTTTTTATTAGTATTAGTTTTTAGGACCTAACATGTAGTGTGACATGAGCAATTTAATAAAATAATAATAAAAATTTTAATGTACTCTTCAATACTCTTCTCCTACTCGTTCACGTTTAGATTAATAAATAAATGCGCTAAAGATCAGTTTACATCGCTTGGTTTTAGACTAGGTAAGGTTTTTCCTTGTGTACTATGAGCAGGCAGATGATAAGTGGAGGCGCCTCCCAGAATATTCAAAAATTTAATTAATAAAAGTATAGTTCTAAATTCGATCCAAATCGAGCTCGGAACACTTGCAAATGGTCTCATAATGGTTTTACCTTCCTTTAGTAAGCGTTAAAAGAACCCTAGGCTTTAAAGGATCGCTTAAAGCAATCCTTTAAATGGGGCCTGAAGAAGCATCTTACGGGCCGACATGGTATGGCAACTGGCATTTGATTGGTTTGTTACTTCCACAGTGTCACAGTAAGTTTGATTTTCATCAACCATGGTACAGGGAAGCCAGTATGTTTCTTGAATTGAGATTCTTTTTTCATGTTTCTACTTCTTTTTTATTCGAAATAGGTTTGCTCTTAACTGCTATTCACCTGAATTGTGAACGATATTGCAGTCTACGCTGGAACGCGTTCACCCAGCGAAACCGGTTCAACCTCGCCTTGAACATCGGAAGACTAAACTCTCTGAATTCTGGCCTGTCTTTTAGCATTCTCGCGTGCACCCACCCTAAGATCGCACCGCGCCCCTAAATTTATTACTGTGAATATAAGTGTCTGCTCAATTTCAAGGTCTGATAGTAAGAGTCATGTGTGGCCTGTAAATAAATAATATGAAGACATGAAAGTTCTCAAAGGAAATATTAGGTGGACCTCGGATAAAATATATGTGTACATGTGTTTTTTAGATTACACCCTCGTGTGGTGTGTAAATCACTCTTATTTTGGGTAACAGTCACGTAGGATGTTTGTGAGAAGATGTAACGTTTAACCTGAGTTTATTTACTTAATCTTTATAGCACAGTTAAATTTCGTACAAAAGGCCGACTTCAAAATCATGTTTTTTTCTGTGTTATATACTTAAGTACAAACTAATTCGTCTGTCTTTTAGATTAAACATTATTATTAAAATTAAGATATAGCCCGCTAAAGTTACGTGTGACGTCACTCCTAGTGGCATTTTTAGCAAAGGGTGACGTAAAAGACTCCCACTCCTAAATTTTACTGCCTTGTATCTTTGTTATTTTTTGTTTAATCGAAAAAAGAAAAAATACTTGTCCAATTTTTTTTTATAATCTAAAATACGGGCTAAATTTAGGGTACTTATTTTGACCCTAGAAATAACCCTATTAGTTGTGTTTGCACTGAAGTATAATTTCTGTTGTACTTGGCTTAGTGTAGGACCTGAGTATGTGGTTTGGTATCATCAAATACAAAATAATCACACTTATTTAAAAAAAAACATGTAACGGAGTACTTTTCGCTTGGTACCTGTACTTTCAAAATCCAGTAGGTGCAAGCTTTGGCCGTGACTTGCCATAACGAACACAATCTCACAAAAGCACCATCCAATGCTAATGTAATTATAATTACTACTGGGAATCAGTACGTGACAAGACTAGGCCAAAAGTATAAGATCCGCAGAGAGCATTATCCGACATTCGAAACACGGCCGTATGAATTTACCAAGAACAACTTCGTACATAATAGAGGGAACTTCTAGAACTGTGCTATCTAGTTTTCACAGTTCTCATTTATGATCTCACAATAAGACAGTTAAGACAAAGACGCTAACTCGCGGGAGTTCTAACTCTGGTTATAGCGGTACATGATAAGAATTTAGGACTAAATTCAATGGTGTTTAATGGACATTCAAACTATGACACAAAAATGCCCACCACCATCAGCATATACAGTCGTAGGAGGCCCCTGCAATATATAGGCCTTCCCCAAAGACTTTCAAAACAGTCAGTTACAAGTTGCACTGGCCGCAGCAAGCCACATTTTGCGACTTTTATCAAGCCGTCAATCCACCTCCCTGGAACGTGCTCTACAATTGTCTGGTCTGAAAAAATTCGTAATGGAGAAAAGTCTGCTTTTGATTTTTTCCTAAAATGGTAATATTCGGAAATTATTCGAGTGCATAGAAAAATATTACTTTCAAATCAAAATATTTTATACCTAATTATCTAATGAAATTGTAGGAAAAAAATACAAAGATAGATACCGAAGTACATTAGATTTTTTTTTTATTTTTTGGCAGAACAAGAGCCGATCCGGTTACAAATAGTTAAAAACTCATAGAACTCCAAACATCCAACGCCATAAAATCTCAAACCTTATAATCTAATCATATGCCGATGTTAAGAACCGCACAAATTATACTAGCAGTACCACCTTAGCAGGTTAAACCTTTATGTTAGCAGGAACGAGCGTAAGTTATGAGGCTATCAACAGGCCAGAAAGCCTTATCTTCACGCTTATTATAATACAGATTTTACTCGGCCACAATACAAAAGCTTGCATGCGTACAAGTCATCATTTGATCTTGCGTTCGCAGCATTCAAACTGTCATAAGAGGTATTCCGGGCTGAGTTACAGCGGGGCAAATCCTAACGAACTCTTGTTTGCTGCCGTAAATACACGGAGCTGTATCGAGGTATCGTCTGAACAGGCTTTTGTACTGTGCGATTTATGTGGGTATAAACTAACATCCATCAGATTACTTACTGTTAGTTATTATAGCTACGCACTATGCGTTTCTGATTGCTGCTAAAAGTCATTTGGGTATCTTATCGAACCAAATCTTATTATTATCGAGTAAAAAGTAATCAAGAAACAAATAAAATGAGAATTTAAATTAAATTACTTGACTGTAGGTTCTTTTTATGCAAGAGGCGGCAGACGAGCAAATGTGATGCCTGATGGTAAGCAGTCAACACCACCCATGGACACCCACAACTCAAAAAGAGTTCGGGGGTCGATGCTGGCCTTTTAAATAGGAGTACGCTCGTTTCTTTAAGGGTCGTAGCTGTTAGAAAAGACTGTCGCAGAACGCTGGTTTCACAAAACCGACTGACCTGACTGGCGACCACCGTAACTCGGCGAAACACCCATGAAGTGACTTCGATCGTTTCGGGATCGAGGGTGTACAATCCAGAATAACTCCTACAAGCCAGGGGATTTATCTTCCGATTGCGATTATAAGTATATCCTCCAGACTTTTGCCATAAGTGGCGAAAATCTGGAGAGGCCTATGTCAAGCAGTAGACTGCAATAAGCTGATGATGATGATGATGCCGTACATATAAAGATAAACTTTCCTCTTGAAGCACTCCATCTATTTAAAAAACCGTACTAAAAGCCGTTGCGTAGTTTTAAAGATCTACGCATTCGTAGGGACAGACACGAAGAGCGACTTTATTATAAACTATGTATTTATTATAACTTTGATCGGATCGTGTAAATTCCCTGGAGCAACAAAGTCGACTTGTTTATTTCATTGTCGCCCAACAACACGGAATAATCACATTCCTTTTAATCGGAGACGAGAACAAAGTAATAACGATGTCAATTGTATCTGAGAGTAAAATGAATACTTAAGACTGTGTCATCTCGACTTATGGAGATGAGGATCAAAGCTTTTGTCTTCAAAGGGGACTTTTTAATTTTGTAAGTTGATATTACCATTGGTACAAGCTACTTAAATCGTTTTTCGTGGTAATACAGGTGTCTATTCTTGGACTGTGCTTCCTTTATAACATGAACTTGTTTATTTCTGAATAGCTTAGTACTTTCATGGCCGTTGAGTTCCATCTTCCATTTCCGCCCGTCACAGAATGCCAACCATCTTTTCAAATAACATTTTATTTCATAAATTTCGATTAATTGATTAGTTATTGATTGATTAGCTAAACTCGTGACTCGTTGTGTCATAAAGCCTCACAAAATATATGAAACTATCATCATGTTTTGATACCTATATAAATGTTTATCAAATCTAAATGATATATTGATAATACTATCTAACGAAACTATAGTTTCAGTATCTTCTATCTATATAACAATTAATGGACCTTCGAAATATATATGACCCCATGACAGTTTTTGTTAGGACAAAGTTTGTATAATATAAAAATTCCAAAGAAATATATAAGTGCTGGATGCGAAAAGCCCAGAATAGATCAAAGTGGCGAACATTGGGCTCTCCCATAGGCCTCTGCCTATGTCCAGCAGTGGACTGAAAAAGGCTGATGATGATGATAAAAAAATAATTAGTTAAAAAGCATAGCAGCTATAATGAGTACGCCAGCTAGTATTAAATATTTTTTACACAACTCTATCTATTACAAACCGAATGAGATGCTTAAAGTAATGCTTTTTAGAATTTTAAGAGAATTTAGAAAATATTATTAAAACGCCGGTGGAGCTTGAATGACATATTTTATATTAACAGACAGATAATAGCAAAGACAAGGAGCAATAGACAAAACAGATATAAAAAAGGCTTATATACAAATGCCTGTGAGTTCAGCACACTATCTTTTATTTATATTAGCAATTTAAATGGTAAAATAATTGAGTGCTTTCTGAACACTAAATGTGTTTTTGACGATAAGTTTTAAAAAATACTAATATAAATAATATGCTAACCCTACGACCATTAGTGAAAAACGATTTGAATTCTCTTTTCAACATTTCATCATATTATATTTATTAAAACGATTTAGAATGTATTCTTGGAACAATTTCTTGGGACCCAATCACATAGATCGGGGGCAATAAATCAACAATTTAGCACGGCAATTTCCATAATTCACACAATATCAAGTTACCCGCGCGAGAATAAAGAAAAATCCAATTTCCTTAGTCTGCAATGCTCAGAGGGGTCGGAAGGAGGTTGCTTCTTTGGGGCAAGGTCACACCGGGGGTCTTAATGAACATTTGATTCGACACACACAGTTGTGTGAGCCGTAAACACTAGCGGTTTGCGATTTCTAAGCGAAAAGATTTCGTACACCGGGGAAAGCGGCAAAGAAAAAATCTAAATCAGTAATTACTTCTACTTTTCTTTTGAGCACTTATGCGTCCAATGCTGAACATAATTAGGTACGCCTCCTTTCTGGATTTTTATCATATTCATTTCATTTCGATTTCATTGTTTTTAACAAAAAATGGTTTTAGGGCATAAATTGGGTGTTATTTTACATCCTAAAGTTCAGTAAGTAATGTAATTAGAATTAATCAAATAATGATTTAGGTATTTGATAATAACCAAACCAAGTATCCTATCACTCATCACACCTTACATTGCATTTTTATAACGTTTCCGGACAAACATTTTCCATCGGGAATTCATTCAGGAACAGACGATACGGTTGATCAATAACTAAGTTAATTAAGTTAAAAGCTCTTTTTGCTGGTGGTTGCTGCCATACTCAAAAAGTCGTATGAAAGTAAAAATGGTTTTAGTACGAATCGAATCGTTGTTTTGTCACAGTAAAAGTCGAATACGGTATTGTAACGATGCAGTGTTCTTGCAATGCTTGCCTACAGGTGTACAAAGCACTGAGAACGTGTAATGAGTGGTTAACGATTATTATAATACTATTGCGGAATTATTGCAGATTATTATAATACTACGGAAAATGCTATTCTATTTTGTTCTCCACTATTTATCAAAATAATTTATTAATAAAATTCTTTTAATTAAACCTCTCAAATTCAAATGTCAAATATGTATTCAAACGTTCGAATATTCATAGTTAACTATTAAATATCTCATAGTAACAGTCATAACTGATATTCGTACATATTATGAATGCTTAGTGTACTCAAGTGCCCGATATATTTAGAAGTCCAATTCGGCCGGTTTCTACGGAGTTGTCATACTGTTTTTCATTTGTCCTTTGTTTTTGCAAACGAAGAGTAGTTTCAATTAACAGATGGAGTGAAAACTTACATTCAGTTCTCATGCCGATGAAACAAGGGTTAAATCGAAAACATTTGCACACACATTTTGTGTTCAAACGAAAAGAATGTTTTGCGTTGCATACCAGGTGTGTTTGTTATTCTAAAAGAAATGAGTAGGTACCTAGCACTAGAAGCTCGCAATCCTTTGATGCGAGGAAATATTTCAGTCTGCTTGTTCCTCTATAGCTTCGAATTCTAAAACAATTTCAGAACGGTGCTTACGTACTTGGTATGCAGGAATTCATAACGCTATGTTTCTATTTGCTTTGGTCACTAGTGAAAAATGTAACATTTGCTATTTATCAAGAAACATAAGACAATTTTGTGTACGTAAAAGTAAAAGGAAGCAGATGCCGTTATAACGCTGTTTGGATACAGTGGTCGCTGGTTCGTGCCCCGCACAGTACAAACATTTGTGTGCATGAACATGATGTATGTTTGTATTGGTCTGGTTGTTTACAATGTATCTATTTATTTACAAAAAACAGATAAGGAAGGTTATCAAGTATCTAGTACTAGAGGCTGCCTATTTACTTATAAAAATAATCTCAAACCATCTTGTAAAACTATTTAAAAACGTTCTTTAATTTGAGAAGGAGAGTTTACCTTATCGACGAGATAAACTCGTCTTAAATTATTTCATTCAGGCATAAAGAGGTTGTCGTTGCTATTAACTAAAAAAAATATGGCTTTAATGAAGATACACTTCAAACTTTTACCCTTTTACCTAATCCCCACTATAATAACTACATCCGTTCAGCGTTTCCCAGTGTGAAAGCGTCTTCAGGAAGGTGTTTCGGATATGAGCGATTATTCAGGGGCCGATAACAATGGGGTAATAAATTATGATTGATGAACGCACGCAGCGTACAACGTTGTGCACACCTCTTTAGCGGGGCAATAACAATATTTGGCAGTCTTTTGAATTATTGCATCAGTCCATTTAGCCCCTGGTCTATTTATTTTTAATCTATTAGATGTGTTTGCGTTACAATCGATGAAAACTGCGAGCCTATTACCTATACCTATTGCTTGAAATAGGTAGGTAATTAGTACTTTGACTTTGTTATGATTTCATTATAAAACTCTATACTTACTGTATATGTTATCATTTCCAAAATGTCTTAAGAAAAAAGGCTTATTACCATTACTACATTATTAATACGCATATAACATCGATAAATAGTGTATTAATTTCCCCATTAAAACCTATGTAGTATACTAAGGTATAATGAGAACTTTACCTAACCCTTGTTGTAATTTTCACGGATAAACACGAATGTAGGTAACAAAATATTGGGAACAGTATTGTACTATTTTATTATCAACATCATCATCATCATCGTCAGCCACTATCAGTCCACTACTGGACATAGGCCTCTCCAAATGTTCGCCACTTTGATCGACTATATTTTTTGTACTATTATAGACCATAACATAATTACATTTAGAACTTTATTTTTTTGTAGTATGTTGCCTTACATAGTCCTGATATTTTTAAAACGTCAGAAAATACTGCTAATTTCGTTAATCAAGTCATTTCGAATAGTACCTACAGGTTTTGGTTAAGAAATGGTTTCACTGTCCCTGAAATGTTTTTCCCTCAACCCGTTGCCTTTAGCATACCTATTCAATTCATAGTTAAAGAGCAGATCAATCATGTTGAATGGCCAAATTTACGATGTTCATATTTACGTGGCATTTCCCCAGCGATCTCAACGTAAGGAAAGTAATATTTCTGGATAAAACCGCACATAAAATGTTTGTCTTTGTCGGCTTTAGGGTTACCATCTGACATTTTTATTGCGTCCATTCGATTTTGTAAGCAGAAAATGCAACTGTAATGTACTTATTTGCCCTGAGCAGGATTTGAATTAGCGCCATCCCCTAGTGCCATCAAAAGGTATAAGTAGTATAATTAGAGGTAAAATAGTATCCCTTAGTTCAATAAAGAGGTGTACCTAGCTAATAAGTGTACAAGTAAGATTTTAAATCATACAGAGATTAAAATTTTTAATTCGTATATTAAGTAATTGTCTATAATCAATTTGTTCATCAGTCCATAGCTCACCTCACCCGTTCTGTATAATGTATCCTTTACCCTAAGGTTGTCTGGAAGAGTTCACTCAAAGCTAATCGCTTTGAGCCGCTTAATTTTACAACAGAATTGGCTTTATGGTTTTCGTGAAAATGAAAAAGTTAACAGTTTGATTCATAACTATGCAATTAAAATAAGTCTAGAAATTAGTTAATGTTAAGGCCAAACTTTTTAAATAATATTCTTTTAGCAACAACGACAACTTAGAATCGCCATATTTATTTCCTAAAATAAAGGTATCCCATCCGTAGATTCTCATGTCTACGTCAAGTGTTGAGACACTTCTAAACCCATCCGTCGCGTATCATCATTCACACCGAAACATATGTAATCTCATAACGCCAACAAAACTACACAACACACTCATGTTCACAAAATTATTAGGGTCCCGCCGTGAAAAAGGGTATACAAATGCTCCCACTAAAATCCTTCACATTTCTGCCCTTCATTCACATGGCTACCCTAATCGGAAGGGTTCCGTGACAGATGAGTAATGTTGTTTGTAGGAGCTAGATTGTCCGGAACCCTGAACTGTTTACTTTCTATAGGTGACGTTGACGAACAACTATCTCTAGCGAAAACGATGGGTCCATTTCTTAATGCCTGTATAGGTTTTGTATGAGAGCTCACGTTTTGTTATTAATGGTTAGTTTAGAGGTGAAAGGAGCAGGATAAATTTCCAGTTGTTTCCAATAGATAGATTTATTCATTGCCGAAAACACGAACATTTTAAGAAAGCACATACAAACTTAATGTACTCGTATTCACGCGACCGAATTCACTTCAGGCTTGATTCATAGAGTGTACGGTATCTGCCAGCCAAACTACTACAAACAAACTAGGATTTACCTAGATAATGAGCTTAAGATAAATAAGATATCAGCTTTTTAGCTAGGGCTAACCGTAGCTCTAAAGAAGTGCCTTAGTAGTTTCATAACATACCTCTGGTGGAAAGAAATGGGGAGGTGATTTGAATTTATTTTTTCGTCACCGCACGGAGAACAATCTTCAAAGCGACCACATAATATTAATTTGAATTGTACCTACATCATTGTGTCCTACATCTAAGTGAAGTGTCCGTAGCTTAAACTGCGTTTGTTTTAGAGTTCAAACATGGTGTCAGTTTAAGATCTCAGATAACAAAGGTCCCAATCGATTTATGATCATCATCATCACTCTTATATTTATTAAAATTGCTTTCAACAAAATCTACAAAAACATTACCAATCTTCAACACGAATGATTTGACCTGTTCTTTAAAGCGGTGTTCTACATTACTAACCCAGCAATCTAAATTGCATAATAACAGAAGTGGCAGTAATAACATACAGCGAAGCAATTATGGGAAAAATTTAAATTCATTAGCGTCATAATTTTGTACAACCTGAAACTTTCATAGGAAATTGTTATAATAACGTTAAATACTGGTTGCAATACAAAAGAAGGTCAAGGATACTCATAAGGTCTGCTAAATACCACAGGCCGATGACGGGCAGCAGCGTCACTGGAGCGAGAAGCTACGTCCTGCCATCGCCAACTTGCCTGCCCAGCGTGGCGATTATGGGCATATCCTCCAGATGTATGCCCTGAGTGGCGAGCAGCTGAAGAGGCCTATGTCCAGCAGTGGACTGCAATAGGCTGGTGATGATGATGATGATGATGATAAAGTGACCCATACGTCTCGCGGGATGCTAATGCATTTGTATCTTGTAACATGAATTCTAAACTCATTGAATGAGTATAATAACTTGATTAGTAATACAATCCTGTGCCGTGCCATGCCATTCCGTACCGGCAGTAGCTAACACGTCGGCCGTTGCATTTAAAAATTGAAACAAAGAACTTACCCGAAGCCATTATGGTAAGTGCTTGGTAACCCCGATACAAAGAAAATGTACACCGTGAAGAGGAACGTTTGGGTAAGTTGCGGGAAAATGCTAAATGCTCACTTGACTTTGCTAAATTGGAAAGTAGGTGGGATTTGGGCAGCGGCTGCTACAATACCTTTAAAGTTGAATCTGATGCCAAGTAATAGTTTGTAAATGAAGAATTTCTACTCGGAAGACAAAAGTATCTGGAACGTTGGGGAATATCAGCTGGGAATTTAATGGACTCAAAGTTGAAAGCTTTGTAGGTATAGGTGCTTAATACTGACTAAGATTTTTGCTAGTAAAAGCATTGTAAATATTTTCGTGTGTTTAGTATTGCGAAATATTTAAACATTGGAGCGGAACCTATCATTTTATTGCTTCAAGCCAGCATCAAACATATATAGCCAAAAAAATGGTATAACTATCACGATTGAAGGCGTAGCTAAATACCACAGGCCGATGGCGGACAGCAGAGTTACTGGAGTGAAGAGCTAAGCCCTGCTATCGCCAACCCGCCTGCCCAGGGTGGCGATTATGGGCAAAGCCTACAGGCGTTTTCCTAAAGCGGCTAACAACTGGAGACCACCAGTGGACTACGATAAGCCAATGATGATGATAATAAACATATATACTATGGACAGTGATAACAAATTCCATGACCTTTACTAATTAAGGAACCCAACAAGTCATTAGACCATCTAGGAGTGGAGCCATGTTCAGAAACCATAACTTTACCCCATGACAGAAACCGACCACTCAATTTGTCTAGTCGTAGAGCCTAGACGAACTTCGCCAGACCCGAAGCTGCCAGCCATTATTAAAAAAACTAATTGAAATTATGTCGGAGGGCGTACATAAAATTGCGGCCCGCAAGACTTGGAACTTTTACCGTCGAGTGCTGCACTTCGTAAGAAGTTTTATTATCTTAATAAAAAGCGAATGTCGGAACTTCTTTACGTGTATAAGAAACTGTACGTCTGAGTGTTCGTTGCTTTGTTACGTTGTTGATCTGACTTTAGTCGTGAAGAATCTATTGTTTTTTAGTGATTTATTATTTGAAGTTAGCTAGTAGTAGTAGCTTTAGATACTGTGTCTCCATTCTTATCAGACTGGCTCGGTGGCTTATTTGGTAGTGACCTCGGCCATCTGAGCCAAGGGTCGTGGGTTCGAGTAAGTTTATCAGTTGTGTAGTAAGTACCCATAGTACAAGCTTCGCCTTAGTTTGGGCTAGATGGAAATGTAGTTTTCCTCAAGAATCGACAGTACGTTTATTAAAGAAACTGACATACCTACTAGCCAACTATAAAGTTACTTAAAAAACTGCAAACAAGTGACGCCGCGAAAAACTCCTAGTTCACTTTATAAAAAGCGAAACGCCTGAGTTCTTGGCTTATTTTTAACTGCGATATTTCGGAGTGTCTCCGAGGCGAGATTTAAGTTTGGTAATTAAAAGTTGTGGTTCGTTAGACAGGGAGTGTCGTACGCCAATTTGGTGCGTCGCTTTTGCCGTCATACCCCAAAAGATGTATGCATTTTCACACTTATGTCCAACGAAATAAGATCTATGATGTATGACTCTTTTTGTTCCTATTTACACGTATTGTTTAAATTATTGCAAATTATGTGTTTTCGTCGGAGTGAAAAAACTAGATTTCGTCGTTTCATAGTTAAAAGTTGAAAACTTTATATCATTAGTAATGTTATTTTAGGTCGGTGGTATTATTAAAAGTTTTACACAAAGGAATCGGGTACTGAAATGTAAATTTGAGAGAACTAACCAGCCAATTTGAAGTAAGAGAGCTAACCAGCCAATTTGAAGAAAAAATGCGAATCGCCTCAGCTCAGGTAAATATGACGAGTAGTAGGTATTGTTACTAGACTGCAAATAACGACAATTGTATGTGAAGGATGAGAAGTATAGGTTACGTTATTTATACAGCATGCGTCCGTTATAACCGTTATTTTATAATAACTGTAATAACTACTGTAATAATAACTGCAAAGGAATAGAAATACAGGAGAACAGATGAATCTGTTTTCTCCCAGCTGAGTACGAATTTTGTAAAAGGACTCTAGACCGTCGAGCCAGTACAACTAAAAGGTTTGCAATGAAAAACAAAGAATAATGGATGGGATTGTAGAAATCCCCAGATAAAATTATTTTCGTTAACTATTAAAATACTTTATCGGATAATTGAATACCCGTGTTTTCTCATAAAACTTTTCCATTTCATATTTTAGATGATCATTAATTATGCATTTTCACTGTAATGCTGACTAATTTCTTTTGGAAAACTGACATTATTAAGGGAAGGTAATTTCTAGGTATAAGAAAGTGGGGACTGTCACACGTCAGTTAGTATCTGTGGGTCTTTTAGCAAAATATCGAAAAATTCGCGTTCGAAAATATCTCTCTCGGAAAGGCTGCGTGCGTTCATTAAAATCTATACTTAATATTATAAAGCTGAAGAGTTTGTTTGTTTGTTTGAACGCGCTAATCTCAGGAACTACTGGTCCGAATAGAAAAATTCTTTTTGTGTTGAATAGACCATTTATCGAGGAAGGCTTTAGGCTATATAACATTACGCTGCAACTATTAGGAGCGAATAAATAATGGAAAATGTAAAAAAAAAACGGGGAAAAAATAACTATTCCACGCGGACGAAGTCGCGAGCACAGCTAGTCAGTAATATGTTACGTAGTGATTAACGAGCATGTGACTCTTATTTTTTTTAAATTAATAGAATGAAAAAGAGGCCAAAGAATAAGTTTCGTTAACTTTATCCTATTAAAAATCCCTAAACGCCTTACCGTCTACAGGACCCCGCGATCCGTCAAAACAGTGTAGCGTTCAAACCACAGAGACTTATCTAGATAGAACAGCGATCAGATTTTATTATCAACCTGATTTGAAAGTGTTCTTTTGCATCATATGACATGAAATTTTTTAGCCCGTCTTTTCGATCGAGTTACAAAGAGCACGGTCTCTGGGAGGTCTGGTGCAACGATGCTACGATGAATTATGGCCACACGCTTTATCAAGCAATAAAGTAGAAATTTAAGTCTAAATAACTTCAATAAGATTGCACGCTTGTCTTGAAAGGATGTTTTGGCCGTAAATTCGGAACGTGTACTCTATGTGAACCACTCCGTTGTGTTCAAATCTGACGTGCGCGCTGACCGAACTAATGTATTCCAAATTAATCATTAACAATAGGTAGTGGAAAATAGAGTTGAAAATAGAGTACGCTTGAACACACACACAAAGCAGCTCTATCTTTGATAAATTAATGTCGTTCAACATCGATGTCTTAAAATTTCACATGCGACTTTTCACAAATCATGAACAATCTGCCCCGTGCCATTAAGTCATGGAATGCCCTTCCAGCTCATGTATTTCCTTCCTCTTACAATCCTGGGTATTAGGCGGGGCGCGAAACGGCATCTCAGTGGGCCTTCAGGGTAAGGGCGGCAGGCGCGGTGGGTATGCCCTATTGTGCCTGTCGACCTAACATTTGGACCTCACGGCCGCTTACCATCAGGTGGAGTGAGATCATCCTGAATGCTCTTTTTTAAATAAAAAAAAAAAACAATAGTGCAAGTTAGAGCTACGTTTTAACACTCAAGCCGCTCTATCCTTGATAAATTTCTGCCGTTCGAACACTCTTCAGAAGTTAAACTTTTTGTCAAGTCACATAAGCTAAAATAGCACTTAACCTTAATGGGGCCACCATTAATTTCCCGCGAGATGCCTTAATGCCTTTGTCGTGAAAAAATTGCGAGTGAATAGGTTAGGGACGATGGGGGATACAATTTTTTCACTAATTTCGGTCGACGTCATAATAGCGTCAGTTATTAACGGTGAGTCATCTCTGTTTTGACCTTGAATAGTTACATGTCATGCAATACATGGGATGTAAGGGAGCGACATATCACCTATTCGCTCCAAGCCATCCTCACCTGCCCGTGGTGCATCCTGCCGAACAACAAACGAGGCTCTGGCAAACCGACTGATGGCGGTAAAACCATCACTATAGAAGGTGTAGCTAAATACCACAGGCCGATGACGGGCAGCAGCGTCACCGGAGCTAGAAGCTACGCCCTGCGATCGCCAACCCGCCTGCCCAGCGTGGCGATTAAATAACCCAAGACATGCCACGCTGACCTCTCCAGTTGTCCACTACTGGGCAAATACCTGGAGGCTTCACCCATAATCGCCATGCTGGGCGCCTGCCCACCTGGGTTGGCGATCGCGGGGCCTAGTTCTTCGCTCCTGTACATGTATGATCGCCATGCTGGACAGGCGGGGTAACGGTCGCAGGGCCTAGTTCTTCGCTTCTGTACATGTACGAGTATAATCGCCATGCTGGACAGGAAAGGTGACGATCGCAGAGCCTAGTTCTTCGCTCCGGTACATGTATTCTTTATCGACTATCAATACGGTTTCTTAATTCCTAGCATTGTTACATAGCTCAAGATAAGTCTTATGGTAAAAGAACCTAAATAGCACATTACGGCGTTGGTACTGCACCTAATCTCTCTCCAGTCGTGTTGCACTATCGTCCCATCTGACTGAGATGTTTGCGCACACACTAGTGCATTTTAACTTGCCCGGTAGCTCATTTGGTATTGACCACTGACTTCGGAACAAAGGACGGCCATTGGTTCCTTGAATATAAAGTACATTTTTTATGTTACAGAAACTCGACATAATGGCTTCCTACGCCTGTAGGAAAGCGAAAGAGAAGCCCAAGTTGTGACAACGGGAAAGTAACTGTTCAGTTACCTGTCAGTTGCCACCGCCATGCCGGCCCAACCCGAACCCCACGAGCTCTGGAAATCTTACTCATCGGCAGAAACACGACCCGGAGGTAAATTGGCTACGGTATTCTATAGGTGGGAGGCCCATCCCCGGACGGGCGCGGGCTCAATTCGAGCAACATTCGCTATGCTCTGCCTCTCTTAAAATAAACTCTCACACGACAAAAGCTCCGTTAATAAGTACAGTTTACAATGATGACTCAATACTCAATACTCAATACTCAATCATTTATTGCATCTATAATGTAGTTACATAAATATTACAAGATGTTCAGGTAAGTTGGATCATTATAGACCCTGAAAGGGTGCCGCAATTGAAGAGAGGACGCTCATAAGCTTTACTACTCCAATGAATGTGTAAAATTTTTGTATTAATATTAGTACATAATATATGCATATATAGTTACCTAGGTATATTATTTCTTTTGTTTATTTATTATTTTCCTTCTTAATATATTTTGTCGTTTAGATACTCATTTAAACTATAATAGCTTTTATTTATTAAAAATTGTTTCAATTGTGTAGTAAATTGTTTAATGTTAGTCTGTAATTTAATATTCTCAGGTAATTTATTAAATATTTTGATGGATAGTACATAGGGGCTATTTGCGTATAGGGCCATTCGAGACGCGGGTAAATTCAGTCTGTTGTTGTGCCGCAGTTTGTAAGGTGCTGGGTTATCTTTACGTCTTGTGTAAAAATCTGGATACTTTTTAACAAATTTACAAGTTTCGAATATGAATAGACAAGGTAGAGTTAGAATTTGGTATTTTTGGAAATAAGGTTGATTTGAATTTTTGGAAATGATGATTTTTACCGACAATTAAATTTTTTATACCAAGTAATACATTATATATTATATCTATACTTCATACGCACAGTGCTGAGATCATTGATCGACATAAACCGATGTTGTATGTAATCCTCCATTATCATTCAAAACTCAAACTAACTTGTTATTTGTTCAAACAACACAAAAATACACGAAAAACAAATCTATGCAGCCGGAACGAATCAATATTTATATGACCTATGTTGCGACTCCATTTTTGTAACAAAATGTTTACACGCAGTGATGGCATAAGCCGCATGAATATTTTTTTTATGCATGTACAATATTACATGCTGTTGAAAATTAATTCTCGTTGAATTTTTACCAGACAACAGCGAAACAGATTGGATGTTATGATTTTGAACGGTATATTTGTACGACGCATTGTGCTTTTGGCGGGTAAACCGTACATTTTGGTACCTATGTAGGTACATTTTTTGTCGAAAAAGATGTAACCACTAACGTAGTTATGAGTTATTATGGGAATCATCATGAGGTACCTACCAAAGAAATATATCAATTAATGTATTGATGTTAGGAAATTTCATATTTTTGTTCTTTTTTTTAACTTTCAAATTTCTTACATTTTATTATCTAAATTACCATTGTGTGCAAGTAATCTTAATATTCTATTATTAGTTTCAATTAATTAAAAAGTAGAAACGAAAAAATTGTCCAAATATTGTAATTCTTATTTAATTAGGCTGTGCCTTCCGAAAAAGATTTAATTACCTTCAGCGTCAGGAAAAATAGCAGTCCGTCCTTTTTAGCCTCTTCAGATTGGAATAGGCGGTAATTTTATCCTCTCCTTTCTTATTACAATTCCGGGAATTTCGCCATGATAGAAGGCGTATGGGCAAATATGCTGAGGTTACGAGAATCGAGCATCGAAATCGCACTCTAAGTTTTCCCTATGATATTCGTGTGAGCCGAATCGAAAAATTATTCATCAAATCAATTCGAAAGGCCACCTTCTCCGCTCTCGTCGGAGAAAAACTCCGTAATTGGCCCTTGGAATAAAGGAATAACAAACACTTGCGAGAATTCAATTTTTCGCGACTAAAGAACCGGCAGTCTCTTCACTTTGTCTATAAAGTAATCCTTTTAGCTGTCCAAGGATACGGGTGGACGTTAAATTGACGATTCTTTTTTTGCTACCGTTTCTGAACCGAATTTTTTGATGTATAAGAATGAATACCACCTGAATAATACAAATTGATTTTTTACGAAGACAGAAACACGGGTCAAATATTTTTATAAGAATAGAATAGAAGCCTTATTAAAAATATAGGTACCTACAATGAAACCTTTAAAGGTCACAAAGTCACAGAGTAGCGTTCGGCTTGTTGATAATACGATTGGTCAAAAAATAGAACTGTCCCGTAGGTATTACATACCAATAGGTATAATTTATTGTCTGTGGGGTTTCCGAATTTAGAATAGCGCCACCCTATGTAATCCCGCGGGTGTCGTAGAAGATCACTAAGGGAATATCAGGAAACGGGCAGCACCGTTAAACTGGGTACAAAGAAAACGTACTGAGATCACCAACCCGCCTTTTTTTTTAAAGAGGGGAATGCATTACGCACCTTCATGCCATCTCCGGGGGGAGGCGGCATGGCGTGTGGGACTCACACCTCCCAAAAGGGAGGGCATACCCACTAAACCCCCCTGTGTCGCCAGTGGGCAGCAAGTAGCAGGGACACGGGTAGCGCCGAAGCATACGGCCACATCCCTGCCTGCCCTGGCCAGCCGCAGATGATAAGCGGCCGGCACTCCTGGTCCGGGGAGGGCAAGTACCCCTGCCCCCGGATCCGGGGAGATCATCAACCCGCCTAGCCAGAGTGGTAATTAAAGTAAATCCCCCAATGATAATTGATATCGGAGGAAGTCTATGTCCAGCCGTGGACGTTCATAAGCTGACTTTGACGATGATGAAAAGTATCATTACGAGACAAAATTTGGGATTGCTTTACCGAGTTAATCCTTTTTTCCAATTAGGTATAGATCACATAGAAATGGTATAACTCACCTGTAAAAAAGTGCGGACACAATAGTATGAAGTTGAATTTGGAAAATTCCCACCTCAAAATGGATGCACTAAAAATCGCACGCGGAAAAAGTCAGCAATTGTCGGCGTGTAATTAGAAGTCGGGAGCGTCGTTACTATCCAGTTAAGGCGAGTTCGTTAGCTTAATTCGGTTAGCGCTAGTTGCTCGCTGATTGTGAGCGAAAGTGTGCTGTGAAGGTGTAGAACTAGTTGCCTAGTTCACTGGGTCACTGAAGCTAACCCGTAAGTCTTAGCCTTCGAGGTTTCGTTCTGTTGATAAGGAAAACGGACTTTTGCAGTAGGTATCTGGTATAATTGCCGGCGAGCTTAAGGGTATGTTTTAACACAAGCAGGGCTGTGCCAAGGTTTTTTTCTTCTTTATTTATAACAGAGGGGGCAATCGAGCGTGAAGGTCACCTGATGGTAAGTGATCACTTCAGCCCATAGGTACCGCAACGCCAGGGGAGTTACAGGTGAATGCAACTGGCAATGGCCAGCTCTTAAAAAATCTGTAGGCTTTTTGATGCATCGATGTAACGAAATGAATTTACGAGTATGTTTCTTTGAGAAATTCCGTTCAAGTTAACCAAGCAAAGGGCTTTTATTTCTAGTTAAAGACCCGTTTCGTGGGTCTATACGCACCACCACAAAATTGGCTCCGGACCGGTACTATCATAAAAAAAACCCAGTGCCAAATGTTATCCTACCCGGATTATAAAACCCGGGCTTATTGGTCAGCCTGGTCATCGACCTGGTTTATATAGAACACTAATAACGAGGTGACGTCTGATAGACACCAAAATAAAAAAATTACATAAAATAATGGGGTGCATGCCTGATCTATTTTCAGCTATTGCGATGGATGCATACGTTTGTTAGGTATTATTTTTTAATAATAATAATTGCTGTATTTTATTTTCTTTCTTTTGAAAGATTTAATAAAATACAGCAATTTTTTAATATGAATAATCAACATTTATTAAGGAGATCACAATTTTTTAAATCTAAAGATGGGCACTTACTTAAGTCTCCTTTTTTTAAAAACTTAAATAGGAATCAATAAATTATCTTTAAAATTCCAAAGTACTTGGAATTATGAATAAACTAAAACATAAAATGAAACTTTAACTTTATAAGAAAAAAAAATGACAGCACCCAATTTTCCGATAAAATCACTTTGCTATTTTGCAGTCATTGCATACTCGTAGGCGGCAAGGCACTTCAGTTTTTCTTGTATTTATAGCAGAAGTATTTTGCTCGCCTTTTCAATTGACTTGGACATATGGTACAAGTCTTCCGAGTGCCTGGATCTGGAATGCTCAAGTTCTTTGCAGGTGGAAGTTCAGGCGAATCTCTCGGATCAATAATTCGCTCTATAGTTAGCCGAAGTTCGCGAGGTAGCCTGTGATTGCAAACGTGTAATTTTATTTCGTGTAGGACTGTCAGTAACGAGGTTCTGATATATCTCGTGATCCCTCAACAGAGCTGTCAACGGCGAAGACTTTATGGTGGTGTATGCTCCGAACTTTCTCCAATTTGATCCTATTAATATTAGGAAAACCTCTTCCTAGATTGATAGCTGAAGCCTCATCTTCTTTCTAGGCATTATAAAAAATAACTTTAGGCATGTGTACCGACGTCACGTCAAGAAGATACTATGTGTCAACTTACACTCAGACCGAGGTGACGACTATTAGACGTACAACATTTCGAACATTAACACCGTCCTTACGTCTGTGAGACGGCAATCGCTCCTGTACAGACCCAGGTGCACATGCCGTGCTTGTGACGTCGACTAGTGGCTAGAAGATGACAAAAGGGGAAGGTAGCGGGAGAGGCAAAACAGCGCGTCGCATAGCAACAAAAATATTTCAATTTTAAATTGAGTGACGTCTGTGAGACGTATAGGTCGTCAGTTAAAGGTTAAAAACTGAAGAAGCAATCAATAAGTAACATTATAAGTAAAGTATACAACCTCCTAAAAACGTAGATTCAATCGCGTCCTCGTTGTTTCAATTCCAACCTTACTTCAAGTGAACCACTTGTTACGAGTAAAGGGAACAAAAAATAAAACAAAACACAACCAGTTCTTGGATTTATTCACAGACTCCTCATTGCTATGCGCGCCGTGTCCGAATTAACGTATCACTTGAGCGCGAACAATAATTACTTTGTTGTACAATTACGCTGCTACGGGAATACTGAATCAGGTAGGATGTTACATTGTATGGCAGCATTTGGTAATGTTATGGAGTTTTTATCTTTATCCGCTAAGATAAAGTAAAACAATATAATAATCATTTGAATAATTGATGATGTAAACGATAGAAAATAATAATAAAATAGAACCTTGTTGTTGGGTTGGGGGAGTGGGGACCGCGTATCGGCAAACAAGCCAGGTGGAGTGACAATTTGCGCAGAACGGCTGGCAAGTGCCGGATACAAGAAGCCCAGGATCATTTTGGGCTAATGATGAGCTGCGATAAACTAAAATTTTAACTGTTACTTTGAATACAACAAATGTTGAATGGGGGCGTCTCATAGAGACCGAGATAGTACTATCCAAAAGTTCATTTTCTAAATGGACCTGACAGGAATCGAACCCAAATTTCCCTTTATGCTTAACGTTCTAAACATTTCCCTACTAAAGGAGATAATTAGAAATAACGTATGTAACTATATTACTAACAGTTATGTGTACAATACATATTATATGTGTACAGTACATACAACACAAATTCAAATTTTCAAATACAACACATGTAAACCTCACGATTTACATGCGTTTCAGTGCGGCCGAACTATATCGGTTAAGGTAATAAACTTCAACACACTATCCAAACGATCTGATAGTAGCTATGGTAAATTGAACTCGCTTTATGTAGCTTAAGTTATAACTTACGCTACTGTACTGCTTGTATGTGGCCGTATGCTTTGGCGCTACCCGTGTCCCTGCTACTTGCCTACCTACCTACTTGACTACCCACTGGCGACACAGGGGGGCTTAGTGGGTATGCCCTCCAATTTTGGGAGGTGTGAGTCATACACACAATGCAGAGTTCCCCCGGAGGCGGCATGAAGGTGCCTAATGCATTCCCCTCTAAAAAGAAAAAAAAGATAGTCTACAAAACCAAAGCGCACCGAAATATCTTCAACTGCATTACATAATACGTGAAATTATTGTAAGAGACACACTCACAATGTACCCTAATTGCCTACACCACTTAAGCGTTGCTATTAAAACACGGGCGGCATACAAAGCAGTGCTATCGGCAACTACCGCAGGTGTTATCGTGGCATCGTCACCGCAAGTACGCTACGTTGCCGCTAGTGTTGAGCAGGATAAGAGGCGGTACATTTGCTCCGTACATGATGCCTAAATGGAAGATTGAACTCTTATTTTTATTCTGAATACCATCTTTTCCTAAAATGCATTTTATAACTCATGCCAACGTTACATACGTAACGTAAACGTCTGCATAATGCGTCTATGGATGGGCTTCGGACTTCCTCAATGAATGCCGCAGGAACCGGTGTTCAGCGAATTGCATTCAATAGTTCTTTACTTTCTATAGTATAGAATAAATTACCCTTTCTAAGTTAACAGATTGACAGTGATAAAATCGAATATAGGATGTAAGGGAGCGACCAATCATGTTTTCTCTCCAAACCCTGATCTGCCCGTGTTGCATCCTGCCGAATAACAAACTTTGCTCTGGCAACTAACCGGAGGCGGTATAACCATCAGGAATATAGGCGTAGCAAAATACAGCAGGCCAATTATGGGCAGCAGCGTCATAGCCATAGGGCTATAGAAGCTGGATATAGATCCAGCATAGGACAGAGATTGGCTGATAAAGATCTACTTAATATCCATAATACATGCAGTGAGAGAGAGAGAGGGGAAAATATGCTTATGATAGGTCTCATTTGTAGAAGAAAATTGTACTGGGCCAGTACAAATAAATTGGGTAAAAATTCATTTTCAAGTTGTATCTTACCCAGCACTAGTCCCCGCGTCGTTATTTACCGGAGTTGTCAAAGGTTTCATGTTTGAGTTCGCGTAGTGTTATTTATTGCATACATCTGAGTATCTCCTTCCTCAATCTGTACTTTAATATTGAGTAATGTAATTTTCTACTTACCGCGACTTATCGAAGATTTATAACAATGAGGGTGTTTCAAAATGGAATGCGCGATAGATGGCGTTATATAGCCTGTGGTTCAGCAATCATGTGATTCGTCAGTTGCTATGTAAACGCCAGTGCCATGTCAAAATGAACCAATCACGTAATAGTTGGACGTGCTGATGTGGTGCCATCTAGTGCATTTATTTTTCCTCTCAATTATCTCACAATATTGACAGGCGTATTATAAGACTCATCGGTATTGACTCCCTCTGTGAAGCAAGACTTCCAAGCCTTGATTGCCGTTGTAAGGTTGCTGGACTTTCGGCCTTCTATCGGTTACATTATATTGCCTATGTAGAAAAGTACCAATTTACAAAGAACTTCAGAGTTCTAAAACCATCAATTACACTCTACTAGTTTTCAAAGACTTTTTAGACACAAATGAGAGCTATTAGAACTAAACCAGGGCTGTCACCGCAACGACCGCAGGTGTTATCACGGCATCGTTAAGCGCGAGTAACGCTCGCGCGCGTCGTTAATTACCGGTATCGTTATTTACCGTTACCGGAGTTGTCGAATATTGCGAGTCTGCGGTCGAGCTGCGAATTCGAGCGGATTTATGTTATTGAGTGCTGATTAACGAATATTTTATGGCATCTGCAGAGGATTGCTATCAATTTGGTGTTGCAGTGTGTGAAATATTGTGTTTTCGTTCTATTGATTTGAATGATTCGATTTAATTGTGTCAAGGAATACAGAATATGAATCTTATTGGTATGAAAATATTATTATGATTGAATCTTAGCTGTCTGTAATATCTTCGCTATAAATGTTTGTAGGTATTTTGTGCAATGAAGAAAATCTACCTTTCTTATTTTAAGCATACAAGAATAACTAGCTTTTAAGGTGGGATGTTTCCATTGACGGTTAAATTTCAACAGACCTCTCAAATGCAAGACGACTGATTGCAAAAGGTAGATTGATTAATAGATTTTATTTATTTAAATAAGATAGGTAGATAGATGCTCGTATTATTCTTTGTTGTACACCATACAGTTGACTTCATCATCATCATCATCAGCCTATATCAGTCCACAGCTGGACATAGGCCTCTCGCAACGTTCGAAACTTTAATCGATCTTGGGATCCAGTTGACTTAAAAACTAGGTATAATTATAATTTTTCCTGCCTTTTAGATTCCGATCTTCCCCTATTCTTGCGAAGACAATTCATCATTCTTTATTGAACATGAATTAATATGTGATACCTATTGCTTAAAACATGATTAAATGTCACGACAGTCAAGTAATGGTTCATTGATCGCTACATACATAATAGTACCGTAATTAGTGATAATTGTATTAATCAATACTCAAGTAGGATTACACTACACAGTATAAATAATTAGGTAAGTGAGATTGGTGTCGCATCAGACATATACGGTCCTACTGGCTTTCCTTTTGAGGAAGTTGCAACTTCTTGCACTGAACGGTGTCATAGAATGCGTAATTGTGTGTAATGCTTGGAAATATTTTTCTCCCTTTGGTCAGTACTGTATTGAAGCTGTACTATTTTTTTATACAATATGGGTTTGTGCTTGACTGCAATCCACCTGATGGTAAGCGATATCACAGTTTACGATGGAGCGCGCTCACTCAAAAACCAGTTCACTCTCGCCTTGAACATCGGAAAATTGTACGTCTCGGAGAACAAGGAGCCTGGCAAGAAGTTCCACAGTTTGGCCGTTCGTACTATAAAAGTAGAACTATGTACTCTATTTACACATTTTTAGATAGAGTATACTTACTAAAAAACCTATACGGTACTAATCAACTACATGGAGACACAGCATTGAGGATCAACCCTCAGCATGCCTGGTAGGGTCCGTCGGACCCGTACCAATGCAAATTATATTGTAGTTAATGAAATAAAAAAGAAATAGTCTTTATTATCTAATCTAATATCTTTTGCTACAAATCTACATGGCTAATTTCCATGTAGATTAGTTCCTGTGACCGAAAATCAATCAAGAGGGAGCATCATTAATTTGATCTAATATAACATGGAAATATTATGGGGCATGTCATTACACGATCAGGCTTCACTTAATTATTACGGCGTTGTGTCGTTACGTTCAAATTTACATTTCCAAGGAAGTTCCTGATCCGTAAAACATTACATGAATATTAATTAGTGTTAGTAAATGTATCAGTTATATTTCGCTAGTTTGGAGCAATCAAGAATGTTGTATTAATATGTGAATGTTTATGTACCAGGAAATCTGTTATTCGTGACTGATATGATACTGCAAACTACGAGTATTATAATTTAAGAGAAAAGCCTTTCGTTAGGTAAAATTATAGGATCACTTAGGCATCATAAGAAACAGTTTACGTAAGTAATCAATAAAAAATATATCCACTAAATTACGGCAACAGATTTCCAAAGTTCTCAATCCACAGTATAATTGAATTCTACTTCGAAAGACGGTTCCTACGGAAATTTGGAGTTCACAGATTCCACACTTTTGGCATAAATGAGCGAAGAAAATGATATCCCATTACGATAATGTTATGATAAATAGTCGTGATCGATGGTAATTCGCGATGTTAGCGCACTCGAGAAGATATTTCAGCAGTTTTGAAAAGAAATTACTTCATAAGAATTTTAAAATTTCTCGCTGTATAACGAGGTATCTAGGCATTACTTAGGGCCCTCGCTGGATTTTTGTCTTCAATCATGGCAGTCTTAGCTTTAAGGTCCCATAGCATCACCCCATAAGGCTTTCGACGAAATGTCAAATTGTCATTGGGTGACACTATTTATTTAGTTTATTTATTTAATCTTTATTGCACATAAAATTTGACAAAAGGTGGACTTAATGCCGCGTAGACATTCTCTACCAGTCAACCATTGGGCTAAGCAGAAACCGTAAGAAGGTATTGTGCTACAAACAAATAGGTACCTACATAATTATGAGACTTATAGGAAGACCCAAAACAAAAAAAAAGAACTAATAAAAAATAAAAATGTTACATATATGTCTATTCATAGCTTACGTAATTACACGTACATAGTAACTATATATAGTAATAACACTTTATCCAGCAGTGGGCGTTTGAGGGTTTATGATGATAAAGGAAAGTCAACTGTACTTAAAAACTTATAAGTTAAGCAAGTTTATTTTAGAAATAGGACATTTTATTTTTCTGCTCAAGAAGACACTACTAACATGATGTGAAACGAGTTTTGCACGAGGTGTTAACTTTCTCAGCCATATCAGTATCATACATGAATTCATGAAGCGCAGCTGCAACATTAAAAATTAAGTTAATTTATTATTAGATAAGTTACGTGAGAAAATTTTGCCGAAGTATCTGACCGTAAACAGTATTCAGTAAAATTTATTAGGTAATCAAAATTAAAATGATATGAACAAATGTTTTTTTTAGATTTTTAGATCGCTCGATTAAAATTCTAACCCTTTATTTGCGACGGCTATTAAGGGGATAGAATAAAGGGTTTACTTCTAAATAGTCTAATATAGAAATATAAAAGTTTCTTACAGTAATTTCGGTTTTCAGATACGTACCTACACAATAAGGTTATAGGTAATGGTATTATAATGACTAGTTTGGATGTCGAGGGGCCAATCACACAAACGTGAATGTGATTGAACATAAATGTTCATTCTGATGAGGGTATTTACTATGACAACAACTCTTTATCGGCATTGCTGTGGTCACGGTGTTGCTTAATCTTTGGACGGTGGTTACTGTTTAACATCAAACAAGCCGCTTGTCAGAAATCCAAATCTTGATCCTTTTGTTTCAAACAACAAAATATCTACAATAATTTTCATTAATAGAGCTTCAACTACATCAGAAGTCATTAAATCAACGCACGTCTTCGCTATTATAAACACATGCCAAGTCTATCTACTAGATGTGACTGTACCCTTTAGAAAATGATATCCGACACAACAGTAATGTCTCGGAGTTGTCAGCACTTCCAGCAAATCCATTCTCGGTCACGTACCAAGACTCTGGTTCCGCACTCCCCTTATCACTTACCGAATATTACGTAAATTGGGTAACGTTTAAAATTCCAACCGTGATGTTTGTTATTGTTCTCTATCCGGGAACGTTCCCGTATCCCGGGATTGCACGAGAAATGCGCGAGAAAAAATATGGAAAGCGTTATTAAAGTACGTGAGTTACATGTGCAAGTTGTTTGTTTAGTTTTGTTGTGTTTAAAAAAATATAGTTCGGGATTATCAGTGAAATGTTTCGGAGTTCAGTTTAATATTTGTCTGTTACATTTTTTTCCTCGGGGAAAATGCGAATATGCATCCCTGCCACTTGGGGGAGTGGCTGGGTATGTAGGATACACCTTCTGAAGATGGTGGTGAGGCAGTGTGTACCCACTAAAACCCCAGTCCCTCCGTCAAGTACCTTATGGGGTGGTGCTATAGGGCCTCAGGAACTATTCCTGCTATGACAGTATCCAACTATCCACAAACATTGCCGGCCTACGCAGGCCCAATTCGGCCTCCCCTTGGTGACGGGAGCGGCTCGAAGGGTGAGCCCCCTCCTGTCAGTTGATGGGGATCCGTGCAAGGCGGATGGTGGAGCTAACCACCGTCTGGACCTCGGCAGGTGTATGTTAAGTCTATTGCTTAGTGTACAATTAAGAACTAATAGGTTTAATTTGGTCACCGGAGCAAGAAGCTACGCCCTGCGATCGCCAACCCGCCTGCCCAGCGTGGCGATTATGGGTATATCCTCCAGATGTTTGCTCTAAGTGGCGAACAACTGGAGACGTCTATGTCCAGCAGTGGACTGTAATCGGCTGATGATGATGATGAGGTATTTGGTACTGAAACTATCATGATCACAATTCGATATTCTTTGTATTTATAGTAACACAGCATAAAACCATTGATTTTTTGCTTGTCCGTGTCGCGGCAACTCGACATATCTTATGCTTTTCATCAAAAGAAGAAGAGAAGAAGCCACTAAGTATGTTGTATGAATAAAATCTTTTCCCAATATCGTGAAAAAATTAAAACAAACTCGACTAAAATCTTAACATGAAGAGTACGTTAGATACTTATTCTATACGTATTTTATTTACATAATATACTCGTATTTACCAACAGAGTATATTCTCAGCGAACACAGTATTTCGCATTATTTACGAAGCAAACAGAACCTAGATACATGCGGATAAATACATATTTTTATTACAATTTTGTCCTAAGCAAATTCAAATGGTAATTCGCTAGTGGGTCGTACTTATATCGAAAAAAAAACGTTATCCCAAATCAAAAATAAAATATATTTGTATTGCATGCGTAATACGAAAATATGGTAAAATTATGATCGGGAGAGAAGCGCTCATAAATTTTGAAGGGATAAAAACAATATTATCATGACGTCATAAAACATTCTTTACTACCACCACAACCATAGGTGCGACGAAGCAATTTTTATTAAACCATGAACTGGAGAAAGAGTTGTATAAAACGTCAACGGGTGTGACCTATTGTTCAATTGTTCGATACATGAAGAAAGACAGGCAATGTTGGTACCAAAATTTCGGCAAAATATCCACCTATTCACTCATTGATGTAAGGAAAATCTTAGCTAAAGATCATTTGTATATCACTAAAAAGAAATTAATTGAGTAACTAAAATCTTAATACAGTTTACTTTAGTTTAGCATCATACCAAATTTTCCTTTTAATCCACTGAGGTTGTGGTTAATAATTTCACCAAAACACGCAATTAAAATATATTAAAAAATTGTGTGACATATTTTGTTATTTTTATGTACACGTAGTAATCAGGATCCGAAGTAATTAACACAATTTTTATGATGAATTCATGCGATGTTATCTGATATGTAGGTATGTAGATTTGGTGTACGAGAAATTATGGTGCCAAAAACTTATCTTACCTTCCAAAACATTCATTTCACTTTATTACAACCTCGTTCGACATTCAATACCTAAGAAACTACTAATTTACTCACGTAAATAAATTCAAATCTGATTAAGAGCCGCACTCACATCTGTACCGATCTCAAACTACAAGTTCGCCAGTAAAGTGCGCCGAGCCCACTAAATCTACCGAAACGACTATTTCAACTTGGAAATAGGTAACAAAGGAAAGCGAAACTAAACCGCATCCCTTCCACCTCGGATCTTCAACATTTATCTAGCTAGTCCGGAAGGCAAACATCCTGTATGTTAGGGCTGCTGTTACCGAGATAAGTATCGATTGACAAATTCAATATCGACATTCGATATTAGATCCGTCAGTCAATGGGATGACACTAGGTTGATATTACAGTTGACAATATTTACAGTAATAATAAAGAATAAGCGTTCAAAATAAGCTTATTTATTGTGTAAAACAAAAATAACATGCGCCTTTACAAAAAGAGACGAAATAAACAAAAATGAATGTTTATCACTTCGTGAAGTTACTGAATTAGAACTATACAATGCATATTGCATTGCAGTCAGATAAAGAATATCCAGCTATCTTCAAGTGTATTAAACATTTTATTTTTAATGAGTTTTGTCTCTGATTGCATTTCTGTATAGATCTCATATTACTCTGCTCTCATTTCTGCATTTGTTTGATATTTTAGAGAGGAAGGGCATAGCAAATCTTCGCTCGAATTGAGCTGCCCGTCCGGGGAAGGACCTCCACCCTATAGAATACCGCAGCCAAATGACCTCCGGGTCGTGTTTCTGCTAGTGAGTAGGGTCTCCGGAGCTCGTGGGGGGTTAGGGTTGGGCCGGCAGTGACAACTGATAGGTAACTAACCAGTTACTTGCCAGTTGTCACAGGGACTCGGGCTTCTCTTTCGCTTTTAATCAGGCGTAGGGAAGCCATTATGTCGAGCTACTATAAAAAAAAAACATTTACCAGAGAAACATAACCCATGTTCATCCATATCGTTATGGCAGCCCTAATGCACAAGACGCACGCCCTCACGGCGAGCGATTCCAGGATCGGCCCCTCCACCGTTTTTATGTTTCCGCCGGTAGTTGTATTTCGTTCAAATGTAAGGGTTCGCTCATATTTTTATTACGCGCGACATAAAATCAAGATCGAAAGTTGAGCGAATGTTTTAAGGTCCCGTGACGATGGTTGCGCAGATAGGGAGATGATTCCTAAAGGGTGTAAATGTGGGAATCGCGTACTTTACACGTTGACTTTTGGAAGGGCTAAACGCTCCAAATGGTTAATGTTAGGGCCCCACTATTTCACTTGCGCCCGTAAATAATGATTGCGTCAAGAGTTCTGGTGTGTTGTTACTCACTCGAAAAGATGAATCGCTTGAAATTATTTAGGTAGGTAAGTGTTGAAACCCTATTTATATAAGCTTTACTGACCCTTCTGTTTAAATGAATTAGGTAAAGGTGGCGATAGTTAGGTATATGATACGGATCTGACTGGTTACTATACTCGTAGTTTAATTATGGTGCGAATATGAACAAATAAAAAATCCAATCACCTGGTCTGGAACGTTTTTTATTGTTGTTTATGGCAGACGAGCAAGCGGCCTGTGTGATGCTAAACAGTAACCAACGCCCATAGACATCAGTAATGCCACCACCATGCCTCTACCTACCGTGGAAGAAATAATCGCTAAAAACGAACAATTCTGTACTGGAAACGAATGTATTTTATTTTATGACTTCTGAAACCCAGAATATTTAGACAAGCTTATTACCTAAATTGATCTTACCGGGAATCGAACCAAAAATCCTAAGTTAGATGGTCCGCGGTTTAAGCGAGAATGCACTAACCATTGCGACACGTCCTTTAACTTTTTTTTTCAGTAAAGCAGTCTTTGACTATTCGATGCTTATTGAAAACATTTTAACAATCATGGCAAAGAAGACATAGTCCAATTTCGTTGCCTAGAACCGATACTTTCTTGAAAAAGACCAATAACTCCCCTTTTTATTACCCGCCACTGCACCCCTCAGGATAAATAACAATTTGACTTATTTATTGTATGGAAAGAAATCTGTGGATGTGAACTTTATTCATTGTCGTAATTTTACAGGGTTTCTCTTTGAGTAAACAATTTTACGCTTATTTTTTCCTTACAATGTTGGTAAAGTAGATTTTTTTAAATATCATTTTGGTAACATCCTTCTGTGTAACGCAATTTCCTACTGCGCCGCAGTTTTAATGAGAACAAAGTCTTGTAGATGACTCGAAGGTAAACGAAAGTAAAAAATAGCTGAAAATGGAAATGAAGTTGCTATTTAGGTATTTGTTATTTAAAGCAAAACAAAAACCTTTACTATACTAGCTATGTAAATGTATAGTAGATATTTTAGGACGAAAAGCAATCATTAAAAATTAAAGTTGTATATGTCACCGGAAAATAGCAAGAATCGTAAATTGATCAATTTCCTAGGTAGTTGATCAACTTCCGGAAAATAATAAACGGCAGTTGAAATGTATTATTTAACGTATGTATTTTAGTAAATTGATCATTTTACGGGGTCTTGCCGTAAAATCATCCGACGAAGGTGAGGTGAACGTTGATTGGTTAAATGGGTCACGTGGCGTTATCCTGGCAACCAATCAGGGAACAGTGTATTAAGTTACGGTTAATAGTGCACCGTTAAATAGTACATTGAGCAACGATTGGCCCATTTGAGGACTATTTTACTTGTGTCAAAATCGTAAAGTATTAAACGACTGACTGGCTACCGTAAATTGATCAACTAACTGAAATCCATTGCGTTAAATAATACATTTCAACTACCGTTTGTTATATTCCGAAAGTTAATCAACTACTTAGGAAATTGATCAACTTACGATTCTTGCTATTTTCCGGTGACATATACAACTCAAGCTTTGCATTAACTATAATGTACAATGGTACCTATGTTGTGCACATATGTGTGTGCACACTGTGTTTATAGGAAAATAAACAAATTAGTATCTTATATCTGGATATTCCTCACATATCATCAGGTGAAAGAAGGTATATCTGTGCTACAACAAAAACGAAGTAGACGTGAAGTTTACTTATGATCACGTGCACGATTCGTTCGTCTCGCAACTGTAAACTTAGTAAACACAAACACAATCAAACTCCAAACTGAACTGAATTCGCAAACAACAAAATCCCGGACAATTAAAAGGAAACATTACTGGCGTTCTGGTGGAATTTTTCCACGCAAATTCGTTGGTCGCCCGTGCACCCTTTCGCTATGAAATACACGTTTATTGCTTGTTTACGAGAGAACTCTTTGCTCAGCGGGACAATGATGTTTGTGTTTTAGGACCAGAGTGCAAAAGATGCGAAGCGATCATAAGATTTATACCTATCTATCTTTAGAATTGTAAAGTTATAAGTTGGCCGCTTTTTAACAGTTTCTAACATTTGATGTTACGGACTGGCCGCATAGGCCAACCTCTTTTCTTTTTTACTTTTTTGTTCTTTTTTTGTTCTATGAAAATTCTTGCTGTGTGCTTTTCCAATCGTCGTGTGTGGTGTTGTTATTTTTATTTTCTGTTATTTTTTACTTCTATATTACATTTTAATTTTCTTTGAGCCTCCCTTTTCCTTTCCCAGTTTTTCCTTTTAATTTTAATATGTTTATAATAAATAGACAAGCAAAAAGGTTGCCGTTAGCCTTTAAAACTATGTAAAATAGATGCCTTGGAATACAAGTGACAGAATTTTGTATGTACCTACCTGATGTACGTCCCGTCTCATATTGAACGCAAACCCTCAAAAAGTCTCAAAATTGGCGATAACCCTAGTGCATCTGAAAAACATGCGTTGGATTTGCGCCTGATTTCTCTCCGGTCGTTTCTGACTATTGTCCCTCCTATGGGACGTCCAGAGATACGGACGCAGATGGGACGGAGCGCAACAGAGCGAAGGCGAGCTTTGCCGCGATTCACCAATCACACGGTTTGAAATCCATGCGAATATGGGTTTCAAGTCATATGATTGGCGAATCGTGGCTCTGCTCCGCTTCAGCTCAGTAGAACCTCAGCCTTATATTCGGCTAGCTTCCGCATCGGCGCGACAGACGCGCCTTGACGAATTGGCGGCAGTTGTTATAAAATATCGTCCTTTTTGTTTTTACAAAAGTTACGACTATTTTGTTTTGATAAGCCACGCGGGCAAATGTGTTTACTTACATGCGATTTGTTTTCACGTAGTTCGATATGTTGTTGTGTTTTGTGTTGCGGTCGGTAAACAAAAAAGAACTTTGGAAACTAAATTATGTTCATGGTATCTTCAATCTTTGCCGTAGACTACTTGAAAAAGAAGTCAGACATGATTAATTATTAGAGAAATATAATTGTACAACACAAAATTGTGTATGAAACGTTGCTACGTATTTTAAGGCTTTTTTTATACCAAGTTGGTGGCAAAATGGTAGCCTGCAGGCATGCCCGCCTGACGGTAAGCAGTTACCATAGCACATGAATTCCTGCAAAACCAGGGGCGCCGCACACTTTGCCGACCCTTCAAAAACCTATTTACTGTTAACTTTAAAATGTATGACAATACTGGGTGTTACTATGTTCCTGAGAAAACTCTTGGATCCTTGGAGCAAGCTTCGTCTTGCAACATTTTACTTAAGCATATTTTTAACAGTATATCCTATATTGGCTGTACGACTATTAGAATAATATTTGAGCTGTGGGTTTTTTTTTTCAATTTAAATCTGGCCATTATAAGAATTGCTGACTAAAATTACGTTTTAAATAGTTTTTGATTAAGTGCTTGCAAAACTATAAAATATACATAATATTTCTATTTTTAATACTTTTAAAATAAAATACGACGAGTTAAAAGGCAATATACATACTACGTAGTAAAAAGCAATAATGTTTGATGGAATACTTTACAAGTATTATAACCAAAAGCCTTTCAAAGTTTATTTCACTAAACAGCATTCCATTATACTGTTTCAGAAAGGTTTCGGTGGAAATTATAAATCACTATTTCAGGCAGCACCTTGAGTTACTTTCAATAGGGTATTATGAAACACGTAAACAATTTCAGGGTTGAGTGAGATGTTTTGCGAAGCCATGAATTTCTCGAAAGTCATTGTTTATTGTTAAGCTAAGAATTTTGTTTAGTGCCGGTTATTTTGATCGTAATCTTCACTCTAGTGAATAGAATACTAGTTAGTAAGTTGTCCTTGTGATTCAAATTTAGAATAAGACCTACCCCTAGAATAAGTGGGAGTCATCTTATCCAGTATCCAGTGGGCGTAGAAGACGGTTTAAGGAATACCATGAAACGGGCAATAGGACAGCCTTTACCTGGGTACACATAAAACCTACTACGGTCACCACCCCGCCTTGCCAAGCGCCAAGCGTGGTGACTAAGGCAAGTGTTTATGAGCAGAATGTTCACTTAACTTGATAATTTTATAGACATTAAAACATATAAATGAAGTTTAAAAAAGATTTTTTACTATGCCAACCCTAAATACCTACCTTTCGCCTTTCCAACCGTTTTAAAATATTATCCCTATAGTAAAGATGGAAACTGTGTTCACACATTTTAAAGTGGTATAAGGGAGGTTAGGGGTGGCTCCCTCGCTCCGAACTATCCATCCAAGCAATTTATATGCAGCGTGACAGAGGGGTGAAGATTAGCGGCTATAATATGGGGACCTCGTGACTTTTTCACGTTCACTTTAACTTGTTATTATAGGTATATCCATAGAGTAAAAAAATCAGAGTAAAAGAGGAAAATGAGTAAATATGTTCGACTGTAAGCTATTACCTGGTTACCGACTGACCGCGAAACTCGTCCGAAGTCATTCCACATGTGTTTAGTTGGCAACGAGGTGAGTAAGCCCTGCCACCCTATTAGAATCAGAATCAACACGTTTCGCCTCTACCTTAATAGTACCAACGGCTATGTAACTCTTTGTCGGGATCCTGGTTTCCAGAGAGATACAATCTTCCAGTCTTCAAGGCGAGACTGAACCAGTTTTTTCTGAGTGAGCTCGTTCCATCGTAGACTTCGATATCGCTTACCATCAGGCAAATTGCATTCAATCGTAAAATAAGGGTGGTGGTACAAATTATTGTGAGTAAGCATTTGGGATGTAAGGGAGCGACTCATCATCTTTTCGCTCTAAGCCAACCTCACCTGCCCGTGGTGCATCTTGCCGAATAGCAAACGAGGCGCTGGCAACCGACTGGTGGCGGTATAACCATCACAATTAATTAAAGGCTTAGCTAAATACCACAGACCGATGACGGGCAGCAGCGTCATCGGTGCGAGAAGCTACGCCCTGCGAATGCGATCGCCAACCCACCTGCCCAGCGTGGCGATTATGGGTATATCCTCCAGATGTTTGCCCTAAGTGGCGAACAACTGGAGAGGCCTATGTCCAGCAGTGGACTGCAATAGGCTAATGATGATGATGATCTTTGTACTCGCTTGATAAATAGTAGGTTCATAACGTGACGGAGTTCTTAAAACGAGCAATGAAATGCGTAAACGTGACGTATGCGACGGGTCAGCCGCAATATTCAAATACCCGAGCAGGTACGGGTAAATAACTAAAGCCCTCGGTGAGAACAGACGCGCAATAATCCCCAATTCACCCCGTCCAATAGAAAAATCAAAATTCATTCCGGTGACCCGGATCCGCTCGTAATTCCTCGATGGACCCAAAACTATTTCGATTTGGAGAAGGGTCACCAGACCTCCGATGGAAAGGATTCCGATGTAAATTGTTCGTCATTATTTATGTTTGGGAATAATAAGCTTTTTAAAGTCTATTATTCTACATGTCTGACGACGACTTTTTGAGAGATAAAATATACGAGTACAACAAGATAGAACAGCGATGATTTTATAGTGAGTCTTTTTCAAGCGTTCGAAATTTGTACGCTCGAACTAACGACGCTATCTTGAAAATGTTTGGTGGGGGGCTAGGGTTGGGCCGGCATGGCGGTGGCAACTGACAGGTAACTGACCAGCTACTTGCCCATTGTCACAGCGACTTGGGCTTCTCTTTCGCTTTCCATCAGGCGTAGGTAAGCCATTATGTCGAGCTACTATAAAAAAAAAACAAATGTTGGTTAGGAATAAATCGTATTGACATGCGCGCTGATGGAATTGACGTTTAACAATCTCGCATGAACTGATGTGGGCTGATGATGATGATGATGATGAATCTCGCATCATAGTGCAAACATAACCAAACCACGCGCTCAGTTAGTACCTACAATAAAAAAAAATTGTACACATTTTTACAATTTCACCAAACAGTGAACGCACAATAAAGTGATAATGTAATTATCTGTATCTAACCTCAACACTCAAGGGTTTTAACCCAGCACCCAGATGGTCCAATGGACACAACACACGGTTAAAACAATCGTAATTTAAAACAAACCCCAACGGGAATTAAATCACACCCGTTTTAAATACCCGGCACTTGCTAATTACTTTCGTTCGCTTGCGGTCACCGTACATTGACAAGCTTTTTCCAGTGTCCATTAATTGTGGTTTTTGTTTTGAGAACTGTTTGTTAACTTGCTTTCATCATCATCATCATTAGACTGTTGCAGTCCACTGGGCAAAGGCCTATGTGCAGCAGTGGACGGTAAATCCTCCAGGTGTTTCCCAAAAGTGGCGAACAACTGGAGAGCCCGTTGAGGATTTACCCTTAATCGCCACGCTTGGTAGGCGGGTTGGTGATCGGAGGGCGTAGCTTTTCGCTTTGGTTACGCTGCTGTCCGTCATTGGCCTGTAGTATTTAGCTACGCTTTAAATCGTGATGGTTATAGCGCCATCAGTCGGTCTCCAATGTCTGTAATTTAGCAGGATGCACCACGGGCAGGTTAGGGTTTCAAGGCACCCTCACCTCGCTCCCTTATTATCCCTTCTTGCTTTCCGATGCAACGGGATATATCACAGAGGTGTATCAAATAGTTTCCGATAAGAAAAACAAACCCTCAAAATCTTCAAAGAAAAACCAATCACACCAAACCCACACTTTGATGTAAAAGTAAGTCCAAATCAAAGTTCCGAAATGCCAAAACTAAGGCTCTCAGTTTGTACTATAATAGGCAATGACGAGTCGAACCGGGGTTATCAGTAATGAGGTCGTCTGATTACCCTCACCCTCAAATGAAGTGAAACGAGTCCGCGGATAGTCGCTATCTCGCCGGTTCCATCTCCGGGGCGTCATTAGTTAATGTTGCGGCCACTTCCGAGATATCCCGCGATGTAATCTACCCGCAGTCTGAGATCAGTCGATGCCCCTGCCTTCCCGATGTTATCTCGCTCGTTACCGTCTCGATGCCCTTCGACACAGATTGCTACGGCTCTGTTACTTTAAGTTTATTACGTACTTGAACTCTGAAATCTTTGTGGCGTCTTCTTGTGTTTCTGCCTCGTTTCTCGGGCTCGTGATCTGGTTGTTTAGTGGAATTTATACAAGATCATTTATTTATCTAAGCCCTGATTTTTCAATATGCACTATGCATGGGGATGTAAGGGGGCGATCTATCATAATTTCGTTCGTGGTGTATTCAGCTGAATAACAAACAAGGCTCTGGCAGCCGACTGGTGGCAGTATTGACCATCATGATTGAAGGCGTAGCCCAAGACCGCAGGCCGGTGAAGGGCAGCGGCGTCACCAGAGCGAGGATTTCCCAACCCTTTTACCATCGTCAGTGGTAGAAGCGCAATAGGTACGCGCAATGCCAAAAAAGAGAAAGTAGCTCTAGTAAAGCCTAACCGACACAACACAACTGCTCCGCTATAAAATAAATTAAAATTCTTTTTTTGTCAAACAGCCAGGAATTAGAAATAGAACAAAAAAGTTCGCAACCAAAAATCCGTATTAGTTCGTTCCATTACACGAGAAGAGCGTATCAGTGTCGCCAACCGCAGGCGAGTGGACACGTTAACACGTTCCGAGCACTGTGCGCTATTTAATTTGGAAAGAGCTTTCCAATATATAATTATGATTACTTAAGTTCTCACTAAGTTTTCATTATTAATTGATGATTAAGTGCGATGAATTATTAACTGTTTAATATTAATAATTACTGATATGATAGACTGACTCGGTGGCTCAAATGGTAGTGACCCCTGCCTTCTGAGCCAAGGGTCGTGGGTTCGATTCCCACCCGGGACAAACATTCGTGTGATGAATACTTGTGTTTGTTCCGTGTCTGGGTGTTTTAATTTGTATTTAAGTATTTATTTGTGGTACATTCGTTGTTCTGATACCCATAACACAAGTGCTTAAGCTACTTACTTTGGGATTAGAGCAATGTATGTGATGTTGTCTAATATTTATTATTATTTAATAAATACCTTGACAAAATACTCATACGCAAAATTTTAATTATTATAGTTCGTATTTAAAAATCGTTCTAACCCTGTCTTCCAGGGGAAGTAATGTTAAGTGAAAATATTTAATGTAAAATTATTTGAGTGACGTAAATGTTCATCACAAATAGACTGTTGGGTAGTTTTTTTTACTAATAGACTGTTGAAAAGAGCAACTACACGAGTTTCTTGCAGGTTTCTTCTCGATAGAAAACTGCTTTCCAAACCATAGATTTATGATTGGCATGTACGTGTTTTTAAAAACCTATAGTGATTACAACTGATTTATTATTTTTAAATTAGTGAATTTTGGGCTAAAATCAAAATAATTCCAGTGAATAATTTCTGAAGTTACGAGAACACGGTTCCTACCAATCCTTTAATATTCGATGACAAATATGAACTGGCGACTAATATTTCAAACTGGTCACAAATTCCAACAAATATTTGTCAGGTGCCGACTTTCCCACACCCCAAATTACTCAGGGGAAATTATCTAGGTACCTACTGATAGATAATTTCGTTGAGGACTATCAATTATTATGGACTATCAATTATTATCTACAAGGTAGTATTCGCTTTGTATGTTTTTGTAATGAAATTAATAATTTCGATAGTAATGATATATCGTATAGTGTGGACTTTGTAGTAACAGACTTGTCCCTACGAAAAGTGGAAGTACTTCCGCAGAGCTAGAAATTATAATTACCTTTTTTTTCCAGACATAATATCTCGGCTGACTAAACCTCCGTGCATCTGTTTAGTAGGTACGTTGATCAACATAATGTATTCATCATCATCAATCCTCAAACGTACATTTAGAAAACAATGGATTTTTTTTTATATAGAGGCTCGACATACCTAATGACTTCCCTACGCCTTATGGAAATGATGTTACAAAGTTAATTTAAAGGTTACCAAACTTTTACGTTACGAGTGAGCGTGTACGATATTGGTGTTTTATCTTCCGCCAAATCGGTTCTGATCTACATTCATTTTTAACAGTTAAAAGAAGACGGAGTGACAGTTTTCCGATTACCCTCGCGCCTTCCGTCGGCTTGTTATAAACTGTATAGCAAATTGCAAATAAACGAGCTTGGAAAATGGTCGAGTTCCCCGAAGTCCCCTCGACGCCCCAATAGTACCTACAAGTACCCCATTAGACTTTTGTGAGTACGTGATATGCTATGTTTTGTGTCGAAATTGTCACGTAATTCCTCGACAACGATGAAATAATGGGCCTCCATGTTTAGATTTTTATTATGTTTGAAGTATATATTTTTTTCTGATGATGGCAGTAGTCTGCTGGTTAACATCAGGGGGCTACTTAATAGGGCTAGCAGCCTGTCTGATGTTAAACGGTCACCGTCGCTCATAGAACCTGCCAATGCTAAGGGCACAGGCCTTGAGCCCTGGAAGATTGTAAGTATGTCTTGGAGAACAATGAGTTCCGTAGTTTGGTCGGCCAACCAAAGAAGGAGTCCTCGGGACTTGCACTATAAAACGATGCTTTAATGCAATATCCCTATTAGTGTATTGATAAAAAGGGGCTGGGGGAATCTAATTAAGTATTTAGTCGCACATTTCCCAAAATGTAAACGATAGGCTTGCTACTTTTTGACGGCGATCAAGCCTTTGTAGCCGTGTCTCAAAGCAAGTCATTGCAAATGAGCTTCCGGACACGCTTACATTTATCTAATAAACGTAGATTCTATATTGTGTGTTTCATTACGCGAGATTAGATGTAATCAGGACTGCGTTAATTGGTTCGTGTAACATTATCTGAGTTTAGGCGAGTGAGATCAGTTTACATGCAATTAGTTACATACATACAAATATTTACTTAGTATGATATTATGGTAACGTGGAAAATAATTCGTGCAAGCTCTCCATAGAGCCAACTGGCATGACAGATTGAAGTTGCAACATATATCGGAGGCTCAGGACTCACTTTTGGGTCGCTGCGGCATCAAAGTACAAACTAAATAAGTACCTATAGTGCAGTCAATGAAGCATTATAGGTCCGAATTTTTTTACTGTGATCCGATTTGCATGAAATTTTGGAATTAGGCTCATCTTACCATTAACTTCAAAAGTGAAAATGATTTGAACTCCGCCACCACCATGGGGGTGGTTGCCACCCCTTCTCGGGGGTCAATGGTTGTTTTTTCAAAATAACCTCGGATATCGATTGAAGATCTAATTTTAAGCAAAAAAAGTTTCTATAAAGTTTCTCGAAAAATCTATACTTTTCAAGTTATTGGCAATTGAAAATTCGCAAATTTTTCACCTTTTTCATCAGTTTTTTTCAAATATCTCCAAAAATATACGTTTTATCGAAAATTTTATAAGGAACGAAACTGTAGCAGGTAAAAAAATGAACAATTTGGTTTTTTACAAAGTATTCTAAGTGCAATATTAAGCTAGATATTAAAGATCAAAGCCGTTTTTAATTTTATCTGAAATTTCATCGATGTAGTCAATGCCATCTAGCAGCGAGCAAATGCATTTTATGCTTTCTAATCGAAAAGGGTTTTGTAGTGCTTGAAATAAGCTTTAAAATGAGCTTTATCAAAAGTCTTTTGCACGTAAAATAAGTGAGCTATATTGCAAATAAGCGGAGCATCGAATGTTTTTTCTTTTCAATCAATGGGTTTAAATAAGTGCCATTTCCACCAAAACTAAAATTAATCAAATTCCGCCTAGAATTAACTTTATTATGAAGAGTTTTATAGATTGTATTAGTTTGGCTGCTTTAGGACACATAGTTTTCAAAAAAGTCACGATTGAAAAAAAATCGAGAATTTCAAATTTTTCAAAATCCCACCCCTTTTTCATAATATCTCAAAAATGACGACAGATACGTATAAAAGTGTAGGGATAAAAAATTTAGGTATTTTTCTGACAAACAATTTGGTTTTTTTGTTTTTTCTATCAAATAAAAATTGACGGAGATATGATTGTTTAAAGAGCGCGTGGCAGCGCAATCACAGCCTCCCTTAATCGCGACTTTTTTGAAAACTATGTGTCCTAAAGCAACCAAACTAATACAATCTATAAAACTCTTCATAATAAAGTTAATTCTAGGCGGAATATGATTAATTTTAGTTTTGGTGGAAATGGCACTTATTTAAGCCCATTGATTGAAAAGAAAAAACATTCGATGCTCCGCTTATTTGCAATATAGCTCACTTATTTTACGTGCAAAAGACTTTTGATAAAACTCATTTTAAAGCTTATTTCAAGCACTACAAAACCCTTTTCGATTAGAAAGCATAAAATGCATTTGCTCGCTGCTAGATGGCATTGACTACATCGATGAAATTTCAGATAAAATAAAAAACGGCTTTGATCTTTAATATCTAGCTTAATATTGCACTTAGAATACTTTGTAAAAAACCAAATTGTTCATTTTTTTACCTGCTACAGTTTCGTTCCTTATAAAATTTTCGATAAAACGTATATTTTTGGAGATATTTGAAAAAAACTGATGAAAATCGTGAAAAATTTGCGAATTTTCAATTGCCAATAACTTGAAAAGTATAGATTTTTCGAGAAACTTTATAGAAACTTTTTTGCTTAAAATTAGATCTTCAATCGATATCCGAGGTTATTTTGAAAAAACAACCATTGACCCCCGAGAAGGGGTGGCAACCACCCCCATGGTGGTGGCGGAGTTCAAATCATTTTCACTTTTGAAGTTAATGGTAAGATGAGCCTAATTCCAAAATTTCATGCAAATCGGATCACAGTAAAAAAATTCGGAGGTTAGCCCGTATTTTTCGCTTCATTGACTGCACTACTACTATAACTACCTACAATCCTTTGCAATCATATCACTATCACCTATAGTTGTTTTTTTTATACTTATTAGTACGTCATAATGACTGTCCTGCCTGATGACAAGCAAACTACGAAGTCTAAAAAGAAAGTAAGCGATCTGCATCACGCCTTGTTAGTGCAACACGGATCGATCACACTATGACAGCCTGCATAAGTGCCGCTTCGGTCCCCGTTTAAAAGGTCCAAGACTATAAGAAGAAGGGAACGCATGTGTTGGAAGAGAGTACCACAACCTACTCCTATTTTTCTTTATCTGGTCTATAGGTACAAATAATAACGTCTTACCTTATAAGAGTACGTAAGTATACTTGCTAGTAATTTTTTTTAGGGTAAATTTTGTTATCATTTTAATAATCCTAATAGGTTTTCCTTAAAAGCGCTTCATTCTGTCTCTAGCCAAAATTCACTGTAGGTACAGCGTTGCTTGTAAAAAAAGAAAAATATTCTTAGCGTTATCTACGAAAAAAAAATATGCGTTTGCGCTTCACAATCTCCAAATTAGCTAATAAACTGAGTTACTTAACTAATAAACAAGCCCATTTCCTTGCCTTTTCACCTTTCCTCAAAATGCGAATTACTTTTGCTCGTGTTTCGAACCGTGCAAAAAATGAAGTCGCCACAAAGGCGTTGCGTACAAGACCTAATTCTCGCAGGTTTGTATTGTTTGCATGCTTTTATCCAAAAACGGAAGTGCTGTGGTCTGAAAGCGCTATTGTCTCGCACAAAGCAATACGCTAACGCATTAGCAAGTGTTACAATAAGGGGGAAACATGGGCACGCGTTTTGTTTTCATACGCCGCGTTTTTTAATCCATGTAAGACTTTTTTTAAACGTGCTTTAATACATTATATATTTATTTATTTAAACTTTACAGCACAAAATGGTACAAAAGGCGAACTTAATGCTAGGAGCATTCTCTACCAGCTAACCTTTAGGTCATGCAGAGAGAAGATTTATGTTATTTATCATTAGCGTCAATAATTTATCAACATTCAAAGTAGGTTCTTCCCGTATAAATTTTGATGCACCTAATACATTTTTGGCGAGTTTTCATTAATGTTTAAAAACGAAAAAAAAGCACTACAAATACCCGTTTATAGAATTTTAATAGATTGCTTATTTTATTAATTAGTTAGTGTTATACAGTTCATAAATTCGGTTATTTTAATTTTTCATAAATTACAATAAGTGCTATTTACTTTATTATTTGAATACATAAAAAACTGTACTTATAAAATTAGATCGCGTTTCGGTCTGAAATAAAGTAATGTGTTTTTCATCTTACGGAGTTCTGTTCTTCCGCTACCCCTATATGTCGGTTTAAAAACCTTGTGTATGGCATGTTCATATTTGCAAATGCCTACTATGAAATAAATTCTTTGAAAGTTACATTTAATTTAATTCGTGAAACACTTGACAGATTTTAAAATAAGATTAGCTTTGAACTCGTACTAATCACAACTATTTAAATACGAGTACATTAATTAAGAATCCTGGATTTCATATAATTAAACGTTCTTATCATTTTCATCATTTCAAAGTGAAGTTGTCAGAATGTCAGATTATAAATTAAGTAAACATTCAGTTAATTAGTTGTAATTAAAACTCGCTTTTACTTCAAGCTGCGTTCAAACTTTTAATTGTTTTGCAAAATAATAATTATACAAGTTGATAGCTGGACTTGATTTGATTTCTGTAATAAGATCCTATCCCTTGTATAAACAAGACGTTAAATAAGAAAATCTGATAATTGTTTTTGGTTGATGTGTATATTTTAATAACAATTATAATTAACTAGCTGTGCTCGCGACTTCGTCCGCGTGGATTAGTTATTTTTTTCCCCCGTTATTTTTACATTTTCCATTATTTCTTCGCTACTAATAGTTGCAACGTGATGTTATATAGCCTAAAGCCTTCCTCGATAAATGGTCTATTCCACACAAAAAGAATTTTTCAATTCGGACCAGTAGTTCCTGAGATTAGCGCGTTCAAACAAACAAACAAACAAACCTACTCTTCAGTTTTATAATATTAGTTAAGATAAGATGTTGTGACTGTTTTGGTATTATTTTTATTTATTTAATCATTGGATAACTACTCTAATAACTACTCTTTATTGCACAATAAAAATTAAATACTTAGAATTAGCCAAAGTATACAATTGTTGCACAATTTAGGCGGTCTTACTGTTTAAGAGCGATTTCTTTTAGACAACTAGAAATACTCCAAATAGAAAGTTGTAGTTCATACAAGATTTTTATTGCACAAGAGAGTACAAATGACGAACTTAACACAGTATAGTAATCTCTACCAGGCAACTACTAAGACAGTGCGATGATGGTAATACGCAAATGAAGGACTATTTTTATTACTAACTAGCTGTGCTCGCGACTTCGTCCGCGTGGAATAGTTATTTTTTCCCCGTTTTTTTTTTACATTTTCCATTATTTCTTTGCTCCTTATAGTTGCAACGTGATGTTATATAGCCTAAAGCCTTCCTCGATAAATGGTCTATTCAACACAAAAAGAATTTTTCAATAAGTACCAGTAGTTTCTGAGATTAGCGCGTTCAAACAAACAAACAAACAAACAAACTCTTCAGCTTTATAATATTAGTTAAGATTGATTGAATTGATAACCTTCATAAAATTAAAACCATAATACAGATACTTTGGAAATTTCAGACTTAGACAATTCATATGTCTATTACAGTAAAGAATGACTCTAGCGTTACTTTGTTACTGCAAGGTACAGCAATTTACGTAGGTATCTATTAGTTAACGTATCCAAACGGGTCCCCTCGACCAGATGACTTGCCTGCCACGATCTTACCGGCCAGAGGGAGAGGTGTGTGAATTAATTAGTCCCTTCGACGGCTTTTAATGGACTTTTGTTGTGCCCGAGACGGGCCGACACCACCTTTGAGGCCGATTTAACGGTCCCAGGTGCCGGTGATTGGGCCCTGAACGTCATAAATGGAGTCGTTTGTTCGCCGCCAATACTGCTAATGGATATTAAATTGTGTTTAGAATCGGTACGTTGAGTGTTACGGTTGTAATTGAAAGGCTTAAATGTGTACGATACGATGTACGATTGCCTAGTAGCTTATTTTACAGGCCGACCACACCGGGGTCTAGTGGCCGAATCAAGCGTTTTCACGTTTTGTCGTGTCGTTCGTCTGTGCGGGAGATAGTGCACCAAAAAAGCGCCAGTGTGGCTGGGCTGACTTTCATGCAAAATGCACATCACATGCCAACACGATGTCTGAGCGATGATCTCTTGAGCGATTTGTAGAGCATAGAAAAAAGTCACCAATGCGTTGGACGGACCTAGTCAAAACTTTCCTCCTCGTAGTGTTTCCGATCTATAATCAATTATAAGATGACATTTTAGGTTACACCACTTTCACGAGTGTACAAGGCGAGGTGTAGTACAAAAATCAAAAATAATTTATTAAGTACCAACGGAAAGAATGAGAGATAATCAATAAGAATGAGAACACGCCTTTAGTGCCAACACGACCACTCTGCCAAGATTTGACAGCAAAGAAGAAGAGCTAGTTATTTATTCATTGCAGTGTTCCCGTAAATTAATATTAATTCGTAAGAAGGTTACCTAAGAGAGTTTTGTTAACTAAACTATATCGCGTAAAATATTTCATCCACCTTATTTCGCATTCACAGTGTTCTTTGGAGCCTCAGCAGAATGAATACTTAAACATTGACGTTGACTTAACTCCAAAATGTCTACGCGAATTTCAGCATAAACTTGTTCAAGGAGATGGCTACTTAAGGAAGTAAAACTCTTAAATTTATCCACTATGTCAAGGGAATAACAATGTAATATGGAAGTGAGTATAGACTGTCTGGAATTGGTCCCCTTTTAGGCTTTGTACCTTGAAACGAATAGAAACTGATCGCTTTATATTTGGAATGTCAAACCTTTATCGAATTACTTAGAAATATTGCATACTATTCTAAGAAAAATACCTGTTCTCTTTAAGAAGGAAGAAGAAGAGAAAAGAATTTCTCACAAACACACGCATTATGAGTTTATAAAAACTGCTTGATAAAAATATATTAGTTTTTACAATACTATATTCATAAACGTTCTTTCGCGACCATGACGCATGCAATAGTATAGGTAAGTGAAATGAAATTTAAGTATACGTTAAAAGCCTATTAATAAATAAGTTATAGTTAAATAAGTTATAGTGACAATACATTACTTTTGAAAGTTAGTTAGGTACCTAAGCAACCTGGAAAATGTCTGGTTACGCAAAAAAGAAATTCACCTATTTAAATACATACTTATTGAAAGTATAAAGGTACAGAACCCTTAGCATGCAAGTCTAACTTCAACTTGAAAAGTTTTGTTGTTAAAATAAATCGGCTTATTATTATTGAGGCGAATACAATATTAAGAGGGTTATAAACTATTGGCATCTACAAATATAATTGGGCAATGTTTAAATAACTTGGCTTCAATTATATTGGATAGCCAGCAATTGCAAAGTATTATAAAAAACTAAATAACGGCTGCTACTTCTTGGTAGTATTTTTTTATATATGGCGATTGAAATTATAGGTGGGGTACTAAAAATAATGACATGGCGACTAATATTAAAAGTCGGATAGCAAATAATATTATTATGGCTACTGTAGACTTCCATCTAAAAAAACACTTTCTAGCTATAATTAACGAGCAGCTGTAATTTTAAATTGAATACTAAAATAAATATTAGGAAATCCTTTTTTATTTTTGGAAATCATAATATAATGAAAACGTCGGCAGGCGTTTATACCTGTAAACATATATTGGGCTTTGCCTTAAGGTTAAAATTAACAACGCCGCCTTTGGAGGCAAAAATGATTCCAATAGGGCAAAAAAGAAAGCGTGGACGCCCCGCCAAATCGAAGCCGGCCCTAATTATCCAGTGATAATTTTAGTATTTATATACCTAGGTATAATTTCGTAACAATTACGTAGTTCAATAAACAAATAAATAAAGATTGATTATTGGTAACCGTAATGTCTTTTAATTTTTCGCCCTTACAAATAAAAAAACCGGCCAAGTGCGAGTCGGACTCGCGCACGTAGGGTTCCGTCCGTACCACTGATTTTACCACTTTGGAAGAGTCTCTCGCGCAAACTATTCAGTTTAGAAAAAAATTATGTTAGAAACCCTCAATATCATTGTCAAATACCTATCCATAGATACCCCACACGTATAGGTTTTATGAAAAAAAAAATTTTGAGTTTCAGTTCTATGTATGGGGAACCCCAAAAATTTTGGATTTTTTTCTGATTTTATTTTAAAATCTTAATAACATCTACGTACCAAATTTCAATAATGTAGCCCTTATAGTTTCGGAATAAACTGGCTGTGACATACGGACAGACAGACAGACAGACAGACATGTCGAATCTTCATCTCCAAAAATCCATTTTGGTTACGGAACCCTCAAAATAAGTCAAGAAATAAAACTTACAATATTTAAATTGCATGCCATTTTTTACTTTATTTGCAGCTTACATGTCACACTACATATTATGTTAATTAGATCTCAATCTTATTAAATACTACCTAAAATCATTTTAATAGATACCTCTAGTTTACAATTTATGAATGCCTATTTTGTACTTTTTAGTTGCTTCCGAGTTTCCGCTTAACCATAAATTCAATTGCCAAAAGAAAAACTCGATGCCAGTTTAAATTAAACTAAAGCTTAAAATTACTTTTTAATGCTGCCAGTTTTTACATAATAATGTACTCCACCGTTGCAGCCAACCTATTATATTTCCTATCCACTTTAATTATTTTATAAACCTTAAATCAGATTTATTAGTCGCAGCGTTAAATACATGCCAAATAAATCTAGTCCCCACTTCACATTGATTCGTATTTCCGTTGCATTCACACCTCTCGAATAAGCAGGAAATATTTTTGTATTGAATTCTGATGCTGTATCAAGACTGTATGACTGAAATCCGACAGTGTTATTTCATCATAACCAAAGAAATATAATTCTATAGATGGCGACTGTAACTTTTAATTTGTTTTAGAAACATATATCTAGTAACAAAGTTGGTATTTAATAAATAAGTAAATAACCCAAGACATGCCATGCTGGGCCACACAGCGCCGTCTAGCCCCAAAAGTAAGCCGAAGCTTGTACTATAGATACTAGATAACTAGTTAAACTTACTTAAATTTTACTTTGACCATAGACTCAAATTTAGGGTTGAAAAAGCTAAATACGCAGGAGATTTATTATCAGTATAACGTATTATTTTTCTGATTTCATTAACATAATTAAAATTCAAGCCAACTGATATGCAAAGATTCATGCAAAAACTTTAACTCTTTATTAGATCGGAATTTGTGGTTTTATTTACCTTTGCCCTTGCCATTTTCAGGCCACACTGGACAATTCATTCAACATTTTACCCACGTCACGTTTAAAAAATATAGATACATCTACATAGATTATGCGTGTAGTTCATGTAGGTATATTAAAAACATTTCAATTAATATACCCTCGCAATTTAAGTTACACCGTCAATACCCAATCCCCGCCCACTTGTAAGCATTCATGTCAGCCGAACCGAGCCGCGGGCGATCATTAGGCTCGCATTGGCATATTGCAATTTCGTTTCTGATTTATACGTTATCATTTGCAATGCCAACACAGCCGGCCCGCCCCATACTGGGGCTCTTCATCAGTATGCGTGTGTAGGATGTAGCTATAAGTAGATGACTATCATGTGAATTTATCAAGGATAGATCAGCCGTGAATGCTAAATTGTTGTTCGTTTCAATCAGTTTGCTCGAGGACATACACTGGGAGCAGGACAGAGGGGTACTCAATAGAAAACTTAAAATATATTTTTTGACTACATTACCTTAGTACATACATTGATTTAGAGACTCTTGCCTGATCGCACAGATAAACTAATATAAATTAGTTTTGTGGGACAATTTATATTTAATTGTAAACGGTTGTATGTTTAATAAATAAAAAAGGGTGGCTCAATCTTGCACTATGGTGCATTACTTAGTTGCCATCAAAATCACGGATGTTCAATGTTCAATTCTTCATATTTCAGCTTCTCAGCTAGTAAAGTTCACCCGTAGTAGACTTCGCCCCGGCATGGAAACCACCGTACACTCGAGGAATTACGACTCCAGTCGCGTTTTAGGATCAATTCGTTTATATCGGTGTATAACAAGGCGGTGGCGACTGATAAATGATTGATTTGGTTGCTGAAGCAACTTCATCATCATCAGACAACCAACGTACACTGCTGGACATCTCCCAATAAAATAAATAAAAAAATAAAATAAAATTTATTGGTTTCATAACACACGTCTCACAATTTAGTTACTGTTTTAATACAATTTTACATTATTCATTATAATAGCACTTATCAGATAGTAACAATATCACTGGCCGCCACACTAGGATTCCCTGTGTCGTGGAGACCAGCCCTCCCTATAGAATATTGCTATAATATGTATTACATAGGCATAAGTACATTATTTTATTTTATTTTATTTAATTAATATAAATTTTTAATTATTTATTAAATAGAAATACAATAAAAATAATAAAATGTTCACTTTAATTTGCCAAATTATTTATCATTCGCATGGTTAGTAGGTATGCGTGAAAAGTGTGTCCATATGTGTATATATACGAGTATGAATGTGTGTATAAGAGAGTGTGTACGCGTGTGTTAGTTAGTGTATGTGTGTGTGTTTGTAAATGCGTGTATGTGTGATGTTGTATTATAGTACCTGCATGCATGATTACATCTTGTATTTGTATTTAAGTATATACTTGTGATACCCTCACCGCTCCGATATAAATAACACAAGTGCTCAAACTACTTACTTTGGGATCGGAGCCATGTATGGTATGTTGTCTGGTAATTATTTAGATATTTATTTGTTACATAACTTTAGCCATTTAGTTGAGTTTAGATCTTTTAGATATTTAGGTCAATGACAAATGTGATTTGCGGAGCCTTCCACTCTTAGCTGGCGGGTTAGTGACCGCAGTAGGTTTTATTTGTACCTAGGTAAGCGCTGCTGCCCGCCTCCTGATATTCCCTTACTAATCTTCTACATTCAACACCCATGAGATGAGATAGGGCGATCCTATTCTCAATCAGGAAACCACACGGACATAATAGCCAATAAGTACTAACTACTCCTAGTTTTGCGATCAACGTGAAAGGTTACTAACACTAGACCCGGTTCGAAAACAGTCCATTGCTCCATGAACGTTTAGCCCACAGAATTATTGAATCTTTAAGTGTTTACCCAAAAATACACACCTACCTCAAAGGACTAAGTAAGCTATTGTCATTATAAACAAAAGCTAAGAATTTGCGAGCGAAAGCATTTTCGTGCAAGTGTGAGGGAGTGTCCGGGCCGTGTTGTGACGAGCGATTAAAATTGTTTACACGGCTAATGAAAACGCCATTCCCCGGCGTGACGCGGCGAGTGTGCGCACCCGGGACGGACTCGGTATTGTAAATAAATACGCCTCAATAGGGAAGCTGATGCTTCGAAAGTATTTTTGTGTATTTACTAATTTATCGTAAAATAGAAAGAAACACCATGAACAGTTATAATTAACGGGATACAGTCCCTGCGCTTATTATTATTGACTTTTTTATATGACAGAGGAGGCAGATGATGGTGAAAGTGTCTGATGGTAAGTCAACTCGCATCAGCTGACCTTTAGCCCATAGATACCACAACACCAAAGAAGTCATAGGTGCGTTGCTGGCCTTTGAGAAATTTGTGAGCTCGCTTTTTGAAGGTCCCTAAGTCGTATCCATTCTGAAAACTACCAGTACACAGTTTAAACGCACTGTACGTTTATTAAACACGTGCTTACTTTTATTACCGTAGACCCGCATTTCAAGCGATTATTAAAATTTATATATATTTATATCCAGGAATACTGTAAATAACCTCTTAAAGTAGGCTAAGGTTCTAACCTAATAAATAAACTCTCAATTATTTTCAATCGTTTTTTCTATTATCGAAAATCACTCAACCAATAAACGAAACTTCAATTAATCATCCCGCCTCTAAAAAGAACTCAAGGTGTTTTTCACCTACTTTCCCTGCCGTCCTTAATCCGGGCCTGGCGTCGTAGCGATAGAGTAATTAAAATTCTGGTAATACGGGTTCAGGGAGTGCCCAGGGCACGTTATGGATAAAAGATTTTTAGTAATTAAATTCCGCAATAAATCAAATAAATTCCAACGGAAACGCATTAAATCATAGTTGAAAGACCTCTTTGTGGCCACTACTTATTTATTACAGTTCGCTTAATTTAATTTAAACTGAAAAGTAGGTACATGTTATGCACATTAATGTATCAGCGAAGGAACGCCAGGGTTCACAACCCTGGGTTTTGCATCCTCACTATAAAGTGTAACTTCTTTCTTGCGTTAGGATGGCAAATGGAAATCACATCTGCGGTGCCCACTCAGTGCTCTACCAATCTAATCGCATCTCCAGGCACGGAAATTACCTCAACTAATGAGCAAGTCTTTACACTCATGACCAAACCAAACTGGGGACAACAGACCAAAATATACCGAGATTCCTGTTGTAAGAAGTTTGAGACTTTCTTTCCTTCACACAAAACAAGCAGAAAGGAAAACTAAAAAAGAGCAGTCTTCCGTTTTCTTACTTGAAAAGTAAATTTGTTTCTCTATAGAAACATATCCGGACTTGAATGTTTTAACATTCTGCGGTTCAACACAATGGGAAAAAAATTAAAATGAAATTTTGAAACGTTGCAAAGTTTTGTTTGCTTCTCCAACAAATTTAAATTACAACACTTTATGCAAGCGCTCTTTAGCGAATTAAAAATTACACTGGTTTCTTGGCTTCTTAGGTACTGATACTGGCTTTGTGTCCTTGGTTTGAATTCTTGTGATGATGATAAATCAAACTGTCTGGTAGCGTTATAATCATCACGATGGAAGGCGTAGCTAAATACCATAGGCTGATGGCGGGAATCAGCGTCTACGCCTTAGGCGTATCTTATGCCCAGCGTGACGATATACTTATTTGACCAAAGTGGCGAACAACTGGATAGGCCAACAGTAGAAGTCTACTGTACATACACGATATGCTGATTGTATTCATAGTATACAGTTTGTACATAATTACACTGCATTTAAATATAACCTTTTACAAGTTGCGCTAATGTGTCTCAAAGTTAGACGTGCGAGGAAAATTATAACAAGACTTGTTATTTTCCATATTATATTAAGTTGCAGACGTATTTTGTAAAAGCCTTGGAAGTTATTACGCGATATCATGTTTGGGTGCTTTAAGAATGTACGCAGATGTTTTGGGTGGAATTAGCATAGTAAGTAGGTAGGGCTTAATACCAAGATGTGGTTATTACAATACAGTGTCTTTACTGAAGAAGATACAGTACAGGTTGTATTCATAGCATTTTATATTATATCACCATAACTTTGTTTCCTTTATAAGTAAGTCAGATTTGTAAAGATACTTTGCAGGTTTAAGTGCAAGTTATAGTTTCTTTCTTACGGTCTTTTGACGAATTTTCAGAGAATATGTTACAGTAGAACCATTTTTAGTAACATCGGCAAACTTGCCCGCGGAGAAGAAAATCTGAGGCAATAAATACGTATGCCACCACCGTTTAAATTTAGACGTTATTGCGTTACGTTAAGATTTCAAATTAAAAAATATATATCTGACGCTATAATGGGTCGCACGCATCAACCTATAACAAACAAAATGTCTAAGATTATCCTCGCCTTCAAAAAATTTTACAACTGCGTAGGTACCTACATTGGTGTAACTTATAAAAGTAGTATTACTCTACTGGGTAATACGCATAACACGAAGGTCCATAATGTTTGCAGAGGATACAAAAGTTCTTCTAGATATTTCGATAAGAAACTAAAGAAACACAGCAGGGGTGGCTCCCAGCTAGGTGACAGATGACTTAATAAAAGTGACAGAATTGCGCTAGATGCAGGTCGACTTCAAATGGCTATTATGGAATCCTTAAGGGCAGTTACCACTTAAGTTGGGCGGGTTATAATGGTTATAGACAGAAACCAGTAATTGGGATTACCATATTATTGTTATTGTAGTCATATTTCATTTTGTTTTCTAAGGACTCAGAGAAAATAATAACAAAATCAAAAGTGTACGTCTGTTGATTAATTTTAAACATCATTCATCAACATTTTAATTTGAAAAGAATGATCGGAGTTTTGACGATTTGTAAAGGGTCTTTTAAGCACCTAGGCAAATAAAGATTAGGTAAGTATATGAGTTTGAGTAAATGAGAGTCATAGTCAGAAAATGAATTTAAGCAAAACTTATATAAGCAATCCTTTTTTGTACTAATGTGTAGTTTATAAGACAAAAAACATTTTTCGTAAAACAACCGGAGTCTAAGTAAGTTTTCAGTTCAGTCGGTAGCTGATAAATATTTTTCTGTGTGATCCAATTTCATTTTTCAAATTGAAATGCATTTTAAACGCAGTGTTGTGTTAATGTCAAATCATATTTTCCCAAGTGCCACTACTCTAGTCAGGATATCGGAAATATCTGCTAATTAAATTTGCTCAATAGCCGCTTATGTCCCAATATCCCTGATACCGCGAACTGGGTCAAAGGTCCGGATAATTAAATGAATCCTAATTAATGACTAACGCAAATTTAAATGAATATTAATGAATTTGCACGGCCCGTTTACACGTATTGGCGATTAATAATCGCTAGTTTCAGTAAAATATTGGATGTAAATCAAAATTAGTGGTAAGCATGTTGTTAGAATAACAATATATTGTTTGTTTTGCCGCAATTTATTTTCAGCCGCTTGCAATGTACTTTCCTAGGTATATGGTTAAAATGCAAATATAGGGGTAAAATTAAAACTGCGTATAAGTACTAATTTATAGAATAAGTAAATAAGAACAAACAAACACAATTACAGGGACTTCATCAGATTGAAGTTTCGATTCGTCCAAAGATTTATTTATATTTGTCTACGAGTATACCTTCATAGAACTCTCTTCTACTAATAATAATATTAGGTCTTTAAAGGGAAGTGCAGCGAGGCTTGTGAATGCCGTTATAGTGTGATCTTTCTGGCGATCAACTTTACTGAAACTGTGTGATATGGATCATTTTCATTTCCTGGATTTAATTGCTTTAAGTCAGTAATGTCTTTATGTAAGTAAAAAAAAATCTACATGAAAAACGCATTGATAACAAAACGCAAAACCATAAACTAGGTAGTTGGAGTCCAAGACTTGATTTACTTTTTATTTAAATTTGAACGTTACAACTTTATATTGCATTTTTGGCTACTCCCTTTTTGTTCACTGTACTTATACTATACTTTTTATACTTAACCAACCTACCGCGCCTCAGCGTTACTCAGCGTTGTTTTAAGGAGAAAATACGAGAACAAAACAGACGTGACCTTTCTTAATCAGGCCATTATCATTCGTACCGGCTTTTTGCTTTCTCCCCGGCCATCTCGTCGGCGAAAATAAGTTCACCCTTCGATAGACGCGTCAGATACGAACCAGCAAGCCAGTAATGAAGATAGTCCTAATCTAGATGTTAATAAATTGTTTCCACCCGTTAACTCGCGGTCTCGCCCCGCCTTGGTTTGCGTTTTTTCACTTACCTATCTTAACTAATATTATAAAGCTGAAGAGTTTGTTTGTTTGTATGTTTGTTTGTTTGTTTGAACGCGCTAATCTCAGGAACTACTGGTCCGAATTGAAAAATTCTTTTTGTGTTGAATAGACCATTTATCGAGGAAGGCTTTAGGCTATATAACATCACGCTGCAACTATTAGGAGCGAAGAAATAATGGAAAATGTAAAAAAAAACGGGGTAAAAATAACTATTCCACGCGGACGAAGTCGCGAGCACAGCTAGTACATTATATACAGAGGGTATTTGGTGAAGATGAGATAAGAGGCTACAAGATTTTCTATTAGGATTACGTAGAAGGATTTTTGTGAGATGTTGTACAATGTTGATTATGTAAGCATGAGATGTTTATCTTTGATGTTTCGTTGGGGAGCGAATAGAATGTGATGGTATCTTTTATTTTTTTAATTATACAAGGCAGTTTTATTTTAAGCCTTGCCATGAAGTGCGATTAAATTATGTGCAAAGCTGTACATTTATTTATAAACAGATGCCTCTTTAAAAGCCCAGTCTTTGTAATCACTGTCATTAAATAGGCGTTTAGCCACTTGGTTGTTTGGTCTTTTTGGTTAGTTACCTCTGTTTTGGTAGTCGAGAACCGAGTCGCTGGCGACTAGTCGACAGCGCGTAATAGCTCTAAACATCTTTGTTAGTTCTATTAAGTACAAATTTTCATCATCATCATTTGTGATTGCACCCACCAGGGAGTAATGTGTCATTTGTCAAGAAATAACCTAATTGATCTGCAAAACGTACCAAAGTTCAGAAATATGACATTGCTGTATGGTCTTATAGATCAAATGTATTTGGCAACCTCAGTAGCACAATGGCTGAGCGCTGAGCGTTCTCGAGAACCAGTGAGACCAGTGGTTGGTATGAATTGACTAGCACAATAATTCAACAACTCAGGAAACGCTTAAGAATGCACACGTCTAAAATGAGATATAATAAGTACAGTTCAGAATTTTCAACTTGCAGCAGAATTGAATCGCAATAATAAATGAAAATATATTTAATTTCCCTCTTTTTCATTTATAGACAAAATTGATTGCATTAAGGTACCTTATTCAGATATTGTCTCGCACAAGTCTCAATAATTAACTTATAGCTCCAATATCGATATTAAGTAATAAATGCTTCGGTGTTACCAGATGCTCCGTACTAAATTTATTGTGGGTTTTCCTAACCTAAATCGGTTACGAACTTATTATAATAACTAGCTGTGCTGGCGGCGTCGCATGCGTGGATATCGGGTTTCAATAATAACGGACATCCATAAAATGGTATCTAAATTTTAAGTTAGACCTCTAGAAATACATTGGTGAAAACCGCATTTGATTCCATGCAGTAGTTTTTGCGTGATGCGCGATCAAACATGCAGATAAAAATTTCCCGTTTTCTCAACGCTTCCCGTCACTGCTCTGCTCCTATTGATTGTAGCGTGATGAAAAGTATAATATAACCTGCCCAGGAGTATGAAGAGTAATCGTACCAAGTTTCGCTGAAATCCGTCCAGTAGTTTTTTTTTCTATAGCGAACATACAGACAGACAGACAGACAAAAAATTTACTGATTGCATTTTTGGCATCAGTATCGATCACTTATCACCCCTTGACATTTTGAAAAAATATTTCATGTACAGGAGTGACCGTTCTACAGATTTATTATAAGTATAGATGATGCTCAAATGTTTGTGGTTATGTTGCCACTACGTTATGTCACGTTACGGAAATCGACAACAATACTAATGCACATAGCTTTTGAATGTACCAAATAAACGGTTTCTATTCTGTTCTCAATAAGTCGAGCAGTGCCAAACGTAAGTTATTGCTCGCATCTCAATAATAAAAGAATTTTATTAAAGAGTCGCTAAGTTGATAAGTCGCCGGAGTGGAGTATCATCTTTGAATTCACGCTAATGGAATGAGATTTAATGTTAGCCTACGCCATCCTATTTCTGCTTATAAAAGTTCCACTTAGTATCTTTAGATGTCACTTTAAAATCACTTCAGAGATTTCCGACGCTATTTTCTTTTGAATTTTTCAAGAAAACGTACCTACTAGAACAGGTATTTGAAACGGTTAAATATTCAGTGGATATAAATTGAGGGAAACTTTTGAACGGAGTGATTTTATTTTTATATTGAAAAGTTTAAGGCGGTTTGCCTAATTTTTATGAACTCGTCGACATGGTGATTTAGATATTTGTCAGATGGGAAACTTTTTGATTGAATTGAATTAAGTGTCTACTTAACTTCTTGGGATTCAGTTTAATTACGGCAACTTTTTCATATAACAATTGTTATATTTTTAAAAATAACGTTTAAATAATTTTTTAAATTACTTTAGCAGACATTGGTAGGTTTATTTATAAATGTAGAACTTTAACACCCGTAATCATAAACAATACTTATCTATGAAAACTAACGACACTTTCCTAAGTAAGGCATTTACAATGGCGATCGGCACTCAAGTGCTGTCTGTGAATAGGTTTTTGGGTATGTACCCACCTGTACATCTGCGCGGCGCATAGTAATGTTTATGAATACGGGTGTTGACTTGACTTAATGTCCTATGTCCCCTGGATGGGGCAGAGGGCGTCCACAGTACGTCGCCATCCCGAACGGTCTTGGCTTCGCGGGTGTTAATGCATTGGTATTCCAAACATTCGATGTCTATGCTGCCTTTTGTGTTGGACGCCGCAATAATCATCGCACGACATCTTTTTTATTTTTGTTAGTTAACTATCTTGTTATTCTATTATTGATGTAATGTTTGGGATTTAAGGCGCACTTATAATATTATAATCAAACGCAAAAATTTAAGTTATTATTCTAATTCTTCTAATTTTTGTTTCTATTGTTTCTTTGTTTATATCCAAATTCCAAGCAATATCAACAACCTTTTGATAATTTTTACTCACACACTCGTATCTACTCAAGTACATTGGATATCCATCCTGCAATGATACACCAAGCAAATAAATCCTGTATTATAATTATCGTTCTGCCCACGACTGCATCCAACTAAAAAAGCGGCATAAATAATGCACTCTGAGCATCCCAGACTACGACGTCATCTGACCTTTTGATTTACATCGCTCCGCTCATAACGTAATGTTCCGGCGAAATAAGAGCAAAAGCATTCGTGTATACTAGTAAAATAAAAAGGTGGGACGCTTTTGACCATGTCAGCGTATTCAAATGAGATGTACAGGCGTATCGTCGTTTTGTTGGACTAGTGCCGAATGAACTCGCTTTACTCGATGTATTTTTATTTGCAGCAGCCACTTTGTTGCTGTGTTCCGGAGTCTCTATTACGCTTAAGGGGTTGCTCGTTTCGGTACCTACCTAATACAAAAAAGTGCGCTTTTATCTACACCAGCGTTTCTCAATCTTTTTTGGTGACGGAACCCTTTCGGATAGCAAAATACTTGATGGAACCCTACAATAAAACAATGGTTTTTAAGTGTATTTTTTATTAATAAGCATAATTAGATGTAACAGTTACTTATTACTTACTTGTATGTATGTAAGTACATAACAAGTATAATAATAGTGAATCGTGATACGCCGCGTCACAGAGAGGTGTTTTGATTTTTTTTCTAACTTCTTGCGGAACCCCGACAGGGGTATCGCGGAACCCTAGGGTTCCGCGGAACACACTTAGAGTATGGCTGATCTACACCTATTTACCTATGATCCGGATTTAGTATTACAACTTGTGTAAACAAAAAGGAGTGGTATTAAACCTTTTTTTAAACAAGTAGGTACAACAAATAACAAAGAGAAGACTGATTGTTGTGAGTTGTCAAACTTTTATTAGTTTCATGTTTGCAACTTTTGCTTCTTTAAGTCTTTTATAGTGCAAACTTTTAACGATGACATTTATCGTATTTATTAACGTGTAAATAGAAAAAAATCAAATGGTGCCCATTCTAATACTAAAAAATGAATGGGCCATCTAAATCTCTGATAGATAGGTAATGTACACAGAAATATATCTAAAAACACAGTGATTAATTATTTACTTAACCTTTTAGTACAATAAAATAGTATCCGATCGGTTTATGATCGGTTCTTGCCGCATAGGTAGGCAATAAATTAAACTGCAATGTATCTAAGAAAAAGACTCACATAGATTTAATACAGGCAGTCCTGTATAAGACGATATAAAGAGAATTAGGTTATGGACATGCCGAACTTTGAGTTATGAGTTATGAAACGCGCACAGGGTATTTCGCAATTTATCTTCAAGAGACAGAATAGTGATGAATGTGATAGGATTTTAGTATAATAAGCAGATACAAGATATTTGAGTTTATTTCTTCAAATTAAAGCTCTTATGAATATTTCCATTACTCCTATGCTCTTATAAACCCTACCTACATGAATTAAGTTTTTTCGGTAGAAAAAGAAATTAGAAGGACAAGGCTTTAGTGTCCCTGACCAAGTACTGGATAATCCACTCAATCTTAAAATTTCTTTACGGGTTGCAGGTTTTCCTCACGGTGTATTTCTTCATCGATAAAGCGTCAAATACCTTCCTGTACCTGTATATTTCCAGCCCCTCTTAGAACAATCAACGGTCTTAACCATTATGCGGCGGATGGTCATGCGTTTACTACTGAACATTAAATTGGAAAAGAAAAATCATATTTACAATATCGGTTACTTAAATCAGACTGAAATAAACTTAAAATTAATTGGACCATCATATCCAAACACAATATAATTAAGTATACCCAAAAATAAAGAAGCGCTATCCTGATATCGCCGAAATTGGATTAATTAATTTAATTGGATTTCCACAAAACAAAGTGTATAATCGTTATTTTTGCCTACATTATTTTGTAAATTAACAGAAAACAAAAGGCTTAAAATTAATAATGAGGAACAATCTTACACTTGTTGTTTTCCTGTTTCGTTCTTTGTTTCAATATCTTAGGAAAGACTGTTATTTCTTTTTTGATACATTAAAATTATATTACCGTGATTTGAAACAGTGTCAAAATAAGTCACATTCTTCAGATATACCTATCATTTGTATGTTACCAACTGTTTGCATAGTTTATGTTGATGGGAGGTAATACCACGAAATCCGCCTTTTTTAAAGTACTACACGGTTACAATGAAATAAAGATTAAATTATGTTTCAACGAAATTTCTTTAGCTTTTTAATTATTCCCGTAGCAGAATATTAATCATTTCTCTTATGCGGTTCCTTTTAGCTATAAATTATTCACATTTGTTTAAAGTTCCATATTGAAAATAAGGCTTAATGTAATGAAATAATCCTTGAAAGGGTTAAAAGTAGGGACCGTGGGAGAAAGGTGTGAAAACAACAAAATGTTTCGGATAGACAAGAGGATGGATGAGAACTTACTCGCAAATACATTATTAGCTTATTCATGAATAAACTTGTCACATTGTTGATTTACTAAAACTTAGAAATATATTCTTTGCTAAAATCAATACCCTTTCTGAATTGTGCAATGAACGAAGGTATAGTAAAAACCTTTTTTGATTTTGTATTAACAAACAAACCAAGTGTCTTGGTGACTAACTAATAAATGATCCGTTTCATGTCATCACCTCCTGCTTCTATAGTTCCAATACAAGTCATTTATTATTGTCTACTCTGTATTGATTGTTAGGTGTTAATCGTGATTATATTATTTTGTTGATTTTCCTAACACAATGTGGTGTTTAACTCAGGTTTTTGTTAATTAATCTTGTTGATATACTTTTCGAAAATATTAGAAAAATATAATTATTAAGTATTATTTAAACTGCCTCTGACGCCTAACTGGGAATGGGTATAGCTTACCCTAAGTGTGGCGGAGGTCTGATGGTAGTCGCTCTGTGTAAAAGCTTAGTCCTCGCCAAATCTCTCAGCTTGGGAAGCCGACCCTGAGACAATCGGGAAAAAGGCTAGGATGATGATGATTTAAACTGCGCGAACAACGCTGCCTGTCCACCGGATCAATTCAAGACAGAGAAGCGGTGAGGTAGCTAATAATCCACAAATAAAATCTCGAAAAGAAGAGGAGGTTTATTGATATTGTTGAATTTTCATCTGGATAACCGCTCTGCTATAGCTTCGCACCGTGCCTATAGACAGCCTTTACACAAAATAGTTTTGTATATTCCAATAAGTAACATTCGTATTTGATATTGTTATACGCAGTTAATTTATAATTTATTCAAAAGTTTCTAATAGTTCATTTCAATTGAAGTAGGTATCCACTATTCACTGTCACTATCAAACTTTACGAACATCAAAGCACAAACTTCAATTTCAAGTTTTGAACGTTGTTATAGAAATATTCATGAATCGTATTCTATTTGAGTATCAAAAGACTTCATATAAAGGATGATATTAATAAAGCCTACGTAATTAACTCGAGTCAGTAGGTCAAGCATGTTATTAACCCATTAATGGCCAAAGGAAAAGTACAGGGATTTATTTAGATTTTTTTTTATTTAATTATAATAAGGGTTACAAAAGAACATTAGAACATGAAAAAAAATCGAAAATTTGTTTATTTAGATTTTTATAGGGGCGTACCCAAACTGGCACACTGGCCACTTAAGGGTGTTAATTTTTGTAACAAGTTTTTTTTAAATACGCAATATTTCTTGCATTTTTTGTAGCCACTATGGCTTCGATTGTGTCAAATACACAGCATACTCGTTTCGGTAGCTTTTCAGGAACCAGATCAGCACCGTCCAGTTTCAAACCTATAGATGTCGAAGTTCAAGCAGAGTGTCGCTGAGGCGGTTGTTTTTGATATAATCTGATTATTATGTTTCATTAAAATAGTAGTTGGTCCATAGTGTCCTCTTAGGATTGTATGTGCAACCAACAAGCATTTGATAAGACCATATCAATCATGAAGGTAAACCCACCACCATTTTTACCATGAATGCAGATTCTGTATAGTGAAATGGATTGATTTATTTCATCAACTCCACCCATGTTATATTCTTTAGAACATCCTCATGTCAACCTTATGGTTCTTTTCTGCAAACCATCTTTTCAGTCCCTGCCGGCGTCTGAAAATCGTAATTCGATGCAATTGGGCAAATGTTGTTGTCTGTCCAGTGAACCAGTAACTTAGTTTTTAATTCTAAGTAGTAAACTTAGTTTTTTTTTATCGAATCTGTAATCAAAGTCTCCTCTTGACTCTTTCTTACCTAAGAAAGTGAAACCGAAAGAAAACTGAGAAGAAAGAAGAAATTGAGAACTAATACTCAATATTTTCGGAAACTTCAATCTGAAAATTAGGTGGAGAATAGAATCGAAACCCTCTTCTTCATCAGTAACTACACTGGGTTCTAGTGGTGGGTGATCTAAACCATACTCTAAATTTACACTATCTTCAAGGATGAAATATATAGCCTCTTCCTAACTTTCAAAGCTGTTACTTGTACTATATCTAAGCTTACGACTCTTTATAACTCTGAAAAAAATATAGATAATATTATTCCACTTGTGGCCACTGTACCCGAATTGGCACAGCGATATTTCGAATGTCGCTGAAACTTATATTTTCATGATACGTTACTGCAATATAGTACAATTCAATAATTAACTATTTAATTTCATATAATTAGAAGCAAATATAGTGTTTACATGTGTCTACATATTATAATATTTAAAAAACTATTCATACCTCCATGCCAATTTTGATTAGGAAATTCAGCAAGTAATTATTACAAAAATACGAATGTTCTCTAAAATTTGTAATTGCAAATTAAATCTCTGTAGTCTTAACTACTCAAAAACGCAATAATATTTTCCCTGGTGTCAATACTGTATTTTTTTACCATCAATAACTAAGTGTTCCCAAATGGGTACAGCAACCAAGAATGGGTTAAACAGAACAAATTTATTGGAGCGAAGTTTCATTATGAAAATAGTTCCGTACTAACTTGCTTAGAAGATTGCGGTGCACTTTGAATAGCTACATAAATTAATGGCTAATAATATTGGATTATAAGAAGGAATACAAAATACTAGCTGAATTTTAGATAAATAGGTACAAGTTGTGACTATATCGTAGAATCTACCACTTCATGAAATGCTTAATAATTTAATGTTTCCATACTGGCTTCAAACAAGAGACGGTCTGATGGTGAGTAAAGCATTCTCAAAGTTAAAAAAAGCTGTATTTCCGTTAAAAAAAAAAAGTATGCTCATAGAAGAGGTGGACAAATTATTACATCAAAAAAGGTTTTAACAGCATCACAACAATTCTTTGCATTCTCCGAACCAACAGAACAGTAATGATTTAAATTCATATATTTTATCACAAAACGGCTTCAAAGGAGTGCACTTACCGCAATTCCGATTTCTGAGAAGAAAAATATCAATGTCTCCAGTGTGACAAGCTCTTAGCGGTGGAAATTTATAATGGTAGTTTCCATTACTGGAAGTGGGTGCCGTCTAGCGGGCAGCGGAGCCCGACGCACTGCCACCGAAATATTAATACAGACCCTTGCACGACTTTTATCGATCCTCTTAGAAACTTACAAAGTTTACAACTGTATGGTAGAATAAATTGAAATTGTACTAGAGCTACTTTTATTCAAGGTTTGGCTTCTGATGTAATTTTTAAAAATGTGCACCTCGGTACTGAGAACTATACTAATTAATTCATTTTTTATAAAAGGTTAGTGATAATAAAACTTTTATTTCGGCCAAATATCTATACAAACTTGTTAATAAATACTTTAGTTGGTAAAAAAATGAAAGGAAAAAGTTCATCTACTTAAATGTTCTACCCATATAGCATTCGAATCTGATGCCTCTGAATAATACAGTCAAATCGCTCCTAAAAGGTCCTCATGATATTATTGGAGCTTCCCCGGAAACTACTTACCTAACATTTACGCAGTCGCTTTCTTAGGTTGCTATGAAACCCATTAACTCCGGCTTCAGTGTACATCAGATGAGCTACAATTCCTGGGAAGGCCCATTAGCATCCTAAAGGTTTTGTTATATTGTACGCGAAGTGCATTGAGTGTCTTCTGCGTATAGTCACAAAATAGGCTGCAGATGTAGAAGGTTTTATTACATACTAAAGATCATTATGCTGTGTCTACTTATTACTTACTTTAACGGCTAAACATAAATAGAAAGTTACTCATTTAAGTATATAGAATTGTATGAAAAACTAATACATGAATATGCAACGTTATGCAATATTACCTGCTTTCAAACCAACTGTCTGTTCCTATACGTAGGTAAAAAAAATCGAAACAACTCGGAGCGTCTCATAAATATAGAATAGTTTGTATTCTGAAATAAGCCGAATCAGAATTTGAACCTGTAGCCATCCGATCATCCACGTTGTTGTAAAATTCCTTGTGGCACTAGGGTGGGTCGTCAAAATGTTTACTAGGATGTAAAAAAATAAAAATACTTTATTTCCAAAGAAAATGTACAATCACGAGCAATGTTGGCTATAACTGCCACACTAGGCTATGCCTGTATCGTGGCAATCATAATTTATACACTTGATTATTTATTACAAACGGCGGCGATAGTTAACAAGTAGGTATTGTTATACAAGACTAGGTACATAATAAAAGGAAATAATAAAACCTAAAAATTAAAAGTAATTTAAGAGATCACATTTGAAGATGCGCTGGTTTGCAGGAGAGGTAAGGTAATTAGTAGGTACATTATTTACTTTGGTGAGTGCTGGACATGTTGACCAATAAAGTAAATATAGGTATGTATCTTTAAGTATTTAATATTATGCAAACGCTGAACACATTTCAACCTGAAAGGTTAAGCTAAACAAATAAAGAACTACAACGTTTGAGGCTAATTACGTACAAATCCTAACCCGAAACCGCTCTCGGCCAAACTGCTTTCGTCAAACACACTGGTAATGTCTGATCCTGTATTTTGATCAAACACAAACCACAACAATTAAAGTTTCGATTCCGGCAAACACCGCTCCCAATACGTTGGCGTAAACATAAGCGCTTAATCAACGCGTAAACGCTGGTCACTGATGGAGCGGCGCCACAGAGATCAGACTGGCGACAAGTCGATGCTATTATTTCACCGATTATACGAAAAAGTGTCCGTATCTTCAACTTATGTATCGTGAACGTTTGAACAATAAATTTCTACTCTAAGTAATCAAACAGTTACCTACTTACCCTTTTCTGTAATTAAATACCAAAGTAATATGCACAAAGATACGAGTACATCTCCTAAAACACTAAAGATTTTGAAAAATAACATACACAAAAAATACGCACAGACATTATATAATATACGAGTACATCTCGTAAAACATTATAAAGCCTGTGAAAAGTAACATACACAAAAAATATATACATTTATGTAACTAACATGACTGTTGTTAAAGCATTGTTGACTTACCTGAAAATAAGAAAAAGTATTTTGATTAGTACAGTAAGAAACGTAATTAAACTTTATCGAATTATAGCCCGACATTTCAGCCGTGGTTACGGAGAGGACTGGTTCAGGGCCGAAACGTCGGAAAAAACTTCATCATCATCATCATGAGCCTGTCGCAGACCACTGCATGACATATGATTAGGCCTTTCCTATTGCTCGCCACTTTGCTCGATGTACAACACATACAGTGTGTTGTATGTGCACGTTAAATTCTGAACATTTCATGTCTTGAAAATTTAAAAGTTATTGTAAGAGTTGATGTTCGATGTCGCCAGTCGTATCTCTATGGGAGACCGGTCGGTAACGCGATAAATACTCTCTAGCTCTGCGCTAGATCTGGAATCGATGGGGATTAAATACAAATCAGCAATATCGAAACCGGGAGAACTAGATGGACGATCTCGTTAAGCTTACCATAAGGTTTGGTTGTTGCAAGGAACCCTTATGTCGTTAGGATTAGAGTTCGTTTTTGGTGAAACACGATTGGAATAGTCTTTACTCTTGATGCGTTCTTGGTTTTCAGTATTCAACGATACAGCAGTGTAATAGTGTTCACTGCTGACATGGTAAGTATTTGTTTGTTGCTTTTTATAGTAGCATAGTTTAGCCTCCTGTCGCTTGAAGGAGTGGCACATATCGCTGCGGTAACAGACAAGAACCAAAACATTTCCCTGGTAATATTTCCCTTAAATAAAACAACCATTATACAGTAAGGATGTATAAGTATTGTAAAACAGTTTATGAAGGAACAATTTTCATTCCTCAGGAAATATGGAGTCACGTTGCGATCAAATATCGGGGCATTGCTTTTCTGATTGATCGATAGTCCTGCCAATTTTTACACAACCCTTTGGGTGCCATTAGTTACGAGTCAATATTTTATAAACAATGTTTACATTAAGAAGCTTTATTATAAACATATAGGATTTTATTGAAAATATTGTCTGAATAGAACATTCATAGGGGTGAGAGCCTTTCGCCCCTTCGCAATCCGGTGATGATGACAAGGCCGCCTTAGTTATCATTGTAGTCATTTAGGAAAAAAGAAAAAGAATAAAATGTATAAGACGAACATTCCTTATTGGTATCATAATGATGATTTATAATTAACAAACATAGATTAAGAACTTGTTATTTATCGCACTTCGAAATAATTGCTATATAATTTTTGCTTTTTCATTTATTTTTTCTCTCCCCCTAACATGTTTTATCTTTAAATATTCATTCGATGAGGGTTTATTTATTTACAAACATTATATAAAACAAGTTGTGTTAAAGCATTTTTTAAATAAAAAGACCACTTTAAGCTGGATTTAGTAAACATCAGCCTAATCGATCTTAATGAATGCATACTACGAAGTATGAACTGCGAAAGTGCCCCGCACGACGCAATTCATTCAAAGTGACCGCACTTCATCCAGAGAAAGCGTTAGGCCCGTTATAAGCCCGAACCTCGTACCACCTTTTGTTTGATAACTCACTAGCAAGATGAAAATATTTCCACATCCATTCCTTTTACCTCGATTCCATTTTATTCTCCTCATTGTCGCCCCCAGTCGTCGACAATTCAACAATTGTATTCAAAATTCCCATTTGCATCGCCAAATCGCTCCGGGCGTAACGGAAAAACGTAAATTCATAGCAATTTTCGCAAAAATAAAATACTTGTGCGTTATTATTTTCTTTTGTTACCGAAAACCGAGTCGTTCTCAATACGTTGACCGTCCATAGCGAACATCCATCACTTCTCGTCCAACCCTTCTGCTGGATATTTATTATTTACCCTCTGACCAAAAGTACTCACTCCCTTTATTTGTATAGCTACTTCTTAAGCCGCGTTCATAGCAGGCCCTTTTGGACATGTTGCATTGCATTTAAAAGCATCTATTCCTGAAAGCTATGTACCTATCAGATTCAATATCAATTTCATCAGTCAGAAAAAATCCAACGGGGAGGTGACTAAGGTCAAGCGGGGTGACTAAGGTCAAGCGGGGTGACTAAGGCAAATTCTCCCGAATATCAATTGTCATTGCGAGAGGCCTATGTCCTGCTGTGGACGTTTGCAGGCTGCAGATGATGATTAATAGTACTATTGGTTTGCTCAAGTAGTTTATTTATTCAATAAGGGTATAAGTTAGGTGGAAATTGGCCTATATGTATTGAATGTCTTTAAGAAGTGTTTTTGGAGAAACACCGTTTCTTATGGCTATTACGTGTAGGTAATAGAAGTTGATTCGACTTTAGATTGCATGCACAGTTAAGGAAGTTGTTAACTTCTATAAAGCAGCTAGACACAATATTTTAAAATTTTGATTAGATTTTGTAATCTGTATGAAGAGTAGGATGAACGAATCCTTACAGGGACTGTAAGTAGGTACCTATCTACATGTGTTTTATCAACGTAACATACTGAAGGGTCCGTTATCCTCTTATTAGGTAGGTAGGTACTTATAAATATGAAATAGGTTGATAAGCCCAGTGAGAAAGGGCGATAAAAGTTAATGGAAAAACGTTAACGTTGAAATCGTTAATGTATGTACATATTAAATTTCATACGGAGATAATTACCTTCCAAGGTTTTAACAATTCATTTTGAAAAATGATTACCGTAATTTATTGAAAAGGTAAAATTATTACTTTCAGAAAATACATATTGGGTTTAATAAGTGAAGGTACCTTAATACTCTCAGAAAATACATATTTTGTTTAATAAGTAAAGTATGTACGTTCATTTACTTTAAAATTATGTCTATTCTATGGGTATTTCTTACAAATCGCCAAGAAACACTTATTAATGATATAAATTCATGAAAAAAAGAAATATTTAGAACTATAAAATGAAAACATTCAAGAGTATAATAACTTTTCTAAGACCTTAAACTGAAGTTAAGAGATTCGTGATTTTTAATTCAAACCATTGTTCATATCCAATATTATTTAGATCATTAAGAAATATTGTATTTTCCTTCCAAACGTTCCAAGCAACTCATTTTTGATCCAGCGATGTTTTTCCTTTGAAATAAGATGTAACGTATTTTTCTCACTAAATAGCGGTATGATATTACAAAATGTGCGATCATACAATTTTATTATTTCATCCAGTTTCATATCACGAAGCTTAGTAATGCTGTAATACAGTTTTTTGGGCGCTTAATATTGTCACAATTCCCAATTCAGCTTACAGTAATAAACAGTAATTCCTTTTGTAAGTAGGAAATATTTTATACGTAGGCGTAATCTCGGAACATACTTACTTGATGCCAGATTTTATATTCAGGTATTACCGAGATGAGTTTTATAACGGCCTTTTGTAATAACGAGTCCATTAATTTACCTGATGTTCAAAAAACAAACCTATAAAGTTCCCCAAAAAATAAGCAGTAAATTGTTTCATTTGACTTACAATCTGAACTAACTAGGGGTCTTATCTGTATACATTCCGGTGCAACGAGGGTGTTTCAAAGTGAAATATCCGATAGATGGCGTTAGGTAGCCCTGTGGTTCAGCTATCATGTGATTGGTCAATAGCTATGTGCAATTGTGCATGTCAAAATTAACCAATTACGTTACAGTTGGACGAGCACGTCCAGGCAGCAGCCTATGTGGTGGCATCTGGTGGATTTCTTTTTACATAAAATCCTCACCACATTATGTAACGCTATACTACTTTACATAATTTACTACTAGGAAGTATAATATGGAAGATCTAAAGATCTCTGATTTGATTCGACAGCTTAGTAAGCAAACACTTTCTTAATTAGCTTCAGTCGAGTGTGTTAAGAGAAAATATTCTCTGGCACTGATCATGTTACTATGAAAATTTGTCATTTATTCGAAACCAATACTTGAACAGTATCATTTTGAAGTAAATCGAATGTATTGTTAAAGCGAAGAAAGTCTTATTGGTGTAGTTTCCCTATTGTATTATCTACGTACCGTAAATTTCGCAATTGGAGTAGGTATATAGGTACCGAAATAGAAACGTAACGCGGCACCCGGCAGAGAATAATATCAAGTCAAAGTTCAGAGCATGCGGTTTCACATCCATTATTCCGGGTGCAAAGTTGTAAGTGGCAGTCCATCGTACCCTTCGCAGCAAAGAGACCTGATTCAATTCACCTGTTAGTCGGTCGCTTTGACAGAAGCTACGTTCCCAATAGTGTTGCTAATAGATAGTCGACTATCGATTCACCACAAAAATACTTGTGTCATTATTATTATGACGAACTTGACGAAATCTTTACTTAAACTATGCTTAAATCTCTTATTTATTTGTTTAAATCATCACATTGAGAAACACTAGTGCACAATATGTTTATTTTTTGTATTAGCCTCCGTGTCATGGTGATATGTCCAGAAGAAATGGCTACAATATTAGTATAGTGCTATTTAAAAAAACTTTCTTAGTGTATTTAAGTTCTTCAGGATAGATAATTTAAAATACAGGTAATGGAATGGCTAAACTCACATTGCTTTTATTCTGTGAAAAAAATTTGGAGTGAGAGCAAAATATTTTTATTTTGGTTTTAAGTACTATTTCTATATTAATAATTATACCAGTGCCAATAAAAAGACCTTACTTAGATACTTACTGTCGATTTCATTTTTCTTTTAAGAGCAACAATATTGATGTGACTGTAATGTCTAGATCGAAGCTATAAGATAAACGATAGGATACCCATTTTCAGACGAAAACTATCAATATGGCATATATCGGTAGTTCGGCAACACTAGACCCCAACGGATCATATTGGCAGTTTAGGGTTGAACCTTTGATATGTTACGTACGCGGCTACACCGCAGCGGTAAATATTTCAAGGGACGCCATACGGAAATTTATACAAATCTGAGGTATTTCCTGACTGAACCATTCAGGTATTCTGTTTAATTAAGGTAAAATGATTATAATCATGATGAAAATACAAATCATAATTATGGTTACAATGTACTCTGACAGAGAATGACCATGTGAAATTAAGTCCGTCTTCTGTGAGTGGAAACTCAGGTTTCCTGCCTGTTGTCAGATTGATTAGGCTACCTTTCTAGCTTTTCAGTTGAGTGAGAATAGGCTAAGGGAAGCCTAAACTGGGCAAATATAAAGAAACACATTTTTTTTGTGAAATAAGATTAAATAAATAAAAACATAACCCTCCTTATCCACTGTGTTACCACCAATAAAAAATGGTATGTACCTACTTTGCTCCTAAGATGCTGCTGGTTCTCGTGTCCCAGCTCCCATTAGTTTTGTTTCTTGCCGACTACTCCCGGTTATCCGGGACTTTCTCGGGAATAAATTAGTTAACGAACCGGCGGAATATTGCTCCGGTGGCGGCGACCTGTTATGGTGCTGTAGGTTAAAAAATAAGCAAAATCTTGACTGAACGAATGGACGGTGAAGGTTTCAATCCCAATCCGCACATGCAAATATTGTGATCGGCTCACAATTCCGCGTGCGTGAAACCAAAGCAACAAGACAAAGGTACCCACCAACCAATTTCGCCGGCTCGCCCGATACCCGCATTGTTTGTGCGGCCGATAAGTTAATAGTATAGAATCCCGCTGTAAAACGACCTTCACCGAGATGTTAATTTGATGAAACATATTATATATTTAATTATATACATATTATGTCAATAAATAGATTGCATAATATGAGTTGCCTATCAAATTTTAGTCCAGAGTCCAGCAAAACCTGGACATATGCATTATACACTTCCTTTACCTGAAGGTTGTCTGAAAAGATCGCGTGCTAGCGATAACACCGCCTAAATTGTACCACAAGATGTATGTTATATCTTTTTCTATCAATTGTTTGTCTTTTGTGCAATAAAGAATATCTTTGTTTTTTCTAAAAAGACCGTTTAGGATTACCTCACTCCACCTGATGGTAAGCGGTCGTGAGGTCCAAACGTTAGGTCGACAGGCACAATATTGCATACCCGCCGCGCCTGTCGCCCTTACCCTGAAGGCCCACTGAGATGCCGTTTCACGCCCCGCCTAAAGAACCCATCTACCTATCTCTATTTATTATAGTTATCGACATATTTAACAAAATATAAATTAAATTTCATAAAATGACTATCTCGGTGAAGGTCGTTTTATAGCGGGATCTTAGACTATAAATGAAAGGCAACTTTTGATTGCAACTGCTCTGCGAATTACACGTTCAAAGGTCGACAGAAAAATTTCGAGTCGCAGTTTGAAATGGAAAAAGTTTATTAGCCCGATTTGAGGTTATCGAGTTACGCTGGGTGTGCCTGATTGTAATCAATAGTTGTTGGTTTTGTTCGGGTTGGTTTATGTTTAACAAACGTTTTTCTGATTGTATTATGCTTATTGCTGATTTTTCAATTGGCGGACGAGGTTAATTTAACAACTTGAAAAAATAAAACGTAAAGACTAGATACAGTAATATTTTAAACGCAAGCAATCATAGAAATTTTAACTTGATCTGTTGATCAAATGCGTATTAAGTAGTATCTGCTATAATTAATCAGTCATACTTTATGATATAAAAGTTAAATGCAATTTGGATTGTTACATCTATATTTTCATCATATTCATTATCATTACCAGCCTGCAGACGTTTAATGCTAGACATAAGCCTCTCTTAATGACTTTTTTTATAGTAAGAAGTTTTTAGAAAGCGAAAGAGAAGCCCAAGTCGCTGTGACAACGGGCAAGTAACTGATCAGTTACCTGTCAGTTGCCACCGCCATGATGGCCCGACCCTAACCACCCCCACGAGCTCCAGAAACCATAGTCACCGGCAAAAACACGACCCGAAGGTCATTAGGCTGCGGTATTCTATAAGGTGGTCCTTCTCCGGACGGAGTGGCTCAATTCGAGCGTAGATACGGGCATAGGCCCTACCTCTCTTAAATATCTCTTATTTTAAACATAAACAAGGACTACAAAGAAATTGTAAGCTTTCGAATGCGTCAGTCCTATCGTGAAAGTTCACAAACGATTGTAAAATCAAAGTTGCGTACCCTATATATAGGGTACGCAACGAGCATAAATGAACAAAAAGCCCGAAGGATTAGTTGACGTATCAATGAGCTTGTCATGTCTGCCGTAGAAGTGGTTATTGGTGTTATTTGTGGGGATTTGCCTTAGTCACCGTGCTTGGCAGGCGGGTAGGTGGTCCCAATTGTTAATTGTTAAAAACAGAAACAGCAAATATTTATGACCCAGATTATGTATCTAAAAGAATATTCACGAAAGATATTATATTTCCATGGGATTTCCAATAAGTTTCTTTGAAAATAGCTTTTACATTATAATCTAAACAATCTAAACAAATGTGAATAAGTGGGTAGTCTTTCATTTATCGTATTCTTCCTCATACAAGCTAATATAATGCTATGTAATAATATTCTCTATTAAGTTTTCTTAGAAGTAGTTTTCTCGTAAGAAATAATACAAGATGAAGGCATGTCACAGCATCCCTTGGAACACTTCCAACTTTATCTGATATTAAAAAAAGTTGACGCAACATTTTGCGGCAGTAAAGTTGTATAAATGTTGAATTTATTGTATATTCGGAAATCGTCGCATGTTTAGTTTATGTGAGACGCGTCGACGATTATTATTTAGTGTCTGTGCTTCTATGCTTATTATTCCATCCGCTTGATTCATCATCAACCTACTGCGGACCAAATCAGGGTGATTCACGCCTGCGAAGACACGTTTCGAATCCCATCCCATCTAAAAACACGTTAAGCCGTTGACTCTGCGACTGATCTATCTCTTGGTCATATTAAACGGTGGTACCATTGGAATATGTGAAGAATAGCGTATAACTGTGTTTACGCATACTAATACCAAACTGCTAATATCTCCTGCGTATTTTTTTTCATGCTATTATGTGGTGCTTGCAAAGATTATTATAAGTTTTCATTAACATTTTTTTTAACATTAACTAGGAAACAACGAACCAAAATCTCATATGAAATTGAAAACTCTTGAACATCAAACGGTGATATTTTATGTGACATTTTATACTTGAAACTTCTATTACAGGCCTGTTACATTCCGAAAAGTACTTACTAAAGAAACTGCAATTATAATACAAAACTCAACTTCTAATAAAGTAATTTCATCAATTAAAATGATTTCGTGATTTCGGTGCTCAGCAGAATCGTAAATATTTTATCGACAATGGACAATTATTTTCGTAACGATTTTCCCGAAGTCGTTACTGGGCGTACAAGAATTGCTTTGTCGAAGCTAACGGAAATGAATTTGACCGATTTTGACCAATTAAAAGTAATGTTCGGAATAAACTTCATATTTCACGATAATGGTAAGACCTTTAAATATGAACTTTTACTAAGCCAGGCTTTATAATATAGTTATTGGTTGATACTATAACAGTTTGTGTAGGTACGTCGAGTGTTAAAGGCTAGTTGCCAATTCGAAATCATAGATCTCATATATAAATAATGTGTAGTATGCATGTAAATTATTATGTCTCATCAGTAAGATACTTTTAGGCATGTATTTAACGCTGCGACTAATAAATCTGATTTAAGGTTTATAAAATAATTAAAGTGGATAGGAAATATAATAGGTTGGCTGCAACGGTGGAGTACATTATTATGTAAAAACTGGCAGAATTAAAAAGTAATTTTAAGCTTTAGTTTAATTTAAACTGGCATCGAGTTTTTCTTTTGGCAATTGAATTTATGGTTAAGCGGAAACTCGGAAGCAACTAAAAAGTACAAAATAGGCATTCATCAATTGTAAAGTAGAGGTATCCATTGAAATGATTTTAGGTAGTATTTAATAAGATTGAGATATAATTAACATAATATGTGGTGTGACATGTAAGCTGCAAATAAAGTAAAAAATGGCATGCAATTTAAATATCGTAAGTTTTATTTCTTGACTTATTTTTAGGGTTCCGTAACCAAAATGGCAAAAACGGAACCCTTATAGATTCGTCATGTCTGTCTGTCCGTATGTCACAGCCAGCTTATTCCGAAACTATAAGAGCTACATTATTGAAACTCAAAAATTTTTTTTTCATCAAACCTATACGTGTGGGGTATCTATGGATAGGTAAAATGATATTGAGGTTTCTAACATATTTTTTTTCTAAACTGAATAGTTTGCGCGAGAGACTCTTCCAAAGTGGTAAAATTAGTGTCCCCCCCCCCCCCCCTCGTAACTTCTAAAATATGGGCATGATAAAACTGAAAAAAATATATGATGTGTATTACTATGCAAACTATTAACGAAAATTGGTTTGAATGAAATCTAGACAGTAGTTTTTTACAAACGTTAAATTACCTAATTTTTTCATTCAATCAGTGGTACGGAACCCTACGTGCGCGAGTCCGACTCGCACTTGGCCGGTTTTTTTATTTGTAAGAGCGAAAAATTAAAAGGCATTACGGTTACCAATAATCAATCTTTATTTATTTGTTTATTGAACTACGTAATTGTTACGAAATTATACCTAGGTATATAAATACTAAAATTATCTCTGGATAATTAGGGCCGGCTTCGATTTGGCGGGGCGTCCACGCTTTCTTTATTGCCCTATTGGAATCATTTTTGCCTCCAAAGTTGGCGTTGTTAATTTTAACCTTAAGGCAAAGCCCAATATATGTTTACAGGTATAAACGCCTGCCGCCGTTTTCATTATATTATGATTTCCAACAATAAAAAAGGATTCCCTAATATTTATTTTAGTATTCAATTTAAAATTACAGCTGCTCGTTAATTATAGCTAGAAAGTGTTTTTTTAGATGGAAATCTACAGTAGCCATAATAATATTATTTGCTATCCGACTGTTAATATTAGTCGCCATGTCATTATTTTTAGTACCCCACCTATAATTTCAATCGCCATATAAAAAAAAATACTACCAAGAAGTCGCAGCCGTTATTTAATTTTTTATAATACTTTGCAATTGCTGGCTATCCAATATAATTGAAGCCAAATTATTTAAACATTGCCCAATTATATTTGTAGATGCCAATAGGATAAAACCCTCTTAATTTTTCATTCGCCTCAACAATAATAAGCCATACTTTTATACACAATTTTTTCAACAAATTCACTTTATTATTGTGGGACGTTACTGAAATAAAACAAAAATGGTATGAAATGAATTCCAACGGCAAACTCGCCTGTCCACCCCAGTACCGATGTCACTAGAGACAGCAAAAGTTGGTTACGCACGACGACACCGGACACATTGATACGACGAGAACGGACACGTACTAAATTCTCTACAATGTACACTGGCATCGTGCAGAATTTCAAAAAAGTATACCTAAAACGGATGTACGCATTTTTGGTAGCACGAGGTTATCGAATTCGGCTCCAACCGAGCTGATTGAAAAAAGGAAACTCCAAATGTTATTTGTTCCTGCGATGGTGGTGCGTACGCCATCGCACGCGAAAGTTTTTAGAATGAATTGTTGCGAAGTGAAAAGTTTACCCATATTTGGTGTGGAATACAGTTTAAGCACCAGAAATGCATCACTAGGTAGCTATTTACAAATTTTCGAATAACATGTCGGGGTCCGGACTTAAATAGGACCACCATTTGCTTCGTGGGACCACCCCATAAAACCCCGTGGGTGTCCTAGAAGACGACTAAGGGAATATCAGGAAACGTGCAGCAATGATTAAGGCAAATCCCCCCTTTCCATCAGGCGTAGGGAAGCCATTATTTCGTGCCACAACAAAAAAATAATAATGGCAAGGTAATTGGGGGAGGAATACTTTCAGCAATGTACGTCTTTAGGCTGATGATGATGTTATTGGCTGTACGAGTAACAATGAACGAACGAAAGAACGATGAAAAAAAACTACAGTAGGGTTCTAAAAGTTACAATATAATGCAACAGTGTAGGTTCACAAAAAGTAAGTGCGGTAAAGAATTCGTCTCTTCTCGCTTTTTTGCTCTTATAACCCTACAGTTTGAGAAAATATGCATCTTGCGAATTCGTTTCCAGTTCATAGATGGGCACTCCCTTACTGTTACATCCACCATACATTTTCTGAAGCATCGAGACGAAATGCTTTGAAAACCCGATCCTTTCTTAGACACTCTTCGGACGTCCGGTTTAGTGATATATTATTCTGTTTATACAGCGGTTTGAATCGAGTCCATCGAGCTTGCAACTTTGTTTGCTTAGATATCGCGTGTTTAGAATCTCAACGGGATATATGGGGCTGTTACACTTGAGACAAGTTCTAGATACAATCGCCTTGTTTGCAGTGTCTTACAGTTTGGTGTTTGCCTCTTTATTGCGCTGATTAAATCTTGTAGCGTTCAGTGCTTCTAGGTAATATACTTATAAATTGTAGCTGTTCGGTATGGACACTTATATCATCTTTCGATGTTAAAGTATAATACGGATGATGACAAGGTATGAAAATGAAGAAAATAATTAGTCCGTCTCTTAGGTAATAAAAAAATATAAGACCCGTATTTTTTGTTTTGTCGAAATAACAAGAAAATACTTAGATATAGCGCATTAAAGTTACGGAGTGGGGGCTAACTACGTCACGTTAGAGTATATTTTGTACTCTAACGTGACGTCATGTGACATTTAAAATCAATGTATCTTCGTAAGTTTTTGAACAAGAGGCAAAATAAAAAATACGTATCCAATATTTTTCATTAATCTATCTGATGGACATTAAATTATTTTTTAGTCATCATCCCAATTAATAATTGTGTGTTACTTTTTGTGCAGCTTGTATGCAACATTATAAAGATGTTTGGTTTGAAATTATATTAAAGATACCTAGGTTGGTTCACGCATTATTGACCTACCCACACATTTTTAAAGATCATCATGGAGAGCGGACTTTGAAATTTGCCGTCTACCATTGGCAATCACAACGCGACAACGACAGTTTAAAAACTTGTGAGCTAAATTCATAACCGTTAAGTAATAAAGTTAAGATAAACTTAGTAATTCAAAAAGCCTTGGAAATCATTTTTATTTATTTTCAGTCCTATCCACTAGTACAAAACTGGACCGCCCAGACAAGTAAACTTCAAAGTGTCTACATAATCAATTAAACAACTGAACAAGTGTTCTAAACTTAATGACACTTCCCGTTCTTAAGAAAAACCACCTTCAATTACACAGAGACTTCCATTTATTAAACAAGCAAGTAGCAAAAGGTCACGCGACCGGGTACGGAACGCGCATAACAAACTTTACCAATGCAAGCTAACATTGTTCCAACGGCGGAGTTCACTGTTCTTATTTATGCGTATCCGTTCACGTCTACTCTTTTGTGTCCCCGAAAACTTTTTCCGATCAGGGCTGTCCGAATATCACTATATTTGGACAGCATTGACTGTATGCCATTTTCGGGGTTCGGCCATGAACTTAATACTGCGTATGAAATTAGGATCACTATCCTGATTTCTCAAGACTGAGAGGGAAGTAAGAGACTTATAATTCGTAGAAGGTCCTCTATGATAGACCTCTTCCGATGAGTTAACCGATAACAGGTGGGGTAAACGAGTTCTGGAGTGGAGACCGCGTCTCGGCAAACGTACCTAGTGTAGGACGGCCTCAGGCCAGGTGGAGGGACGATCTACGCAGGACGGCTGACAAGTGCTGGATGCGATCAAAGTGGCGAACTTTGGGAGAGGCCTATGTCCAGCAGTGGACTGATATAGGCTGATGATGAGTTTCATGATAAGTGAGCAGCTTTTATTAAGTTTTTTGTCCACCTCACAGACAGTGAATGCGAGAAGCCCAAGATCGATCAAAGTGGTGCACAATAATAATTGGAGAGGCGTTCAGCAGTGGACTGACACAGGCCGATGATGATGATGTTCAGCAGTCCGCTATGGAACGCTGATTATGATGCATTTTTTATGATATTTTAGGCGCTAGAAAATCAAAACTGACTTGTCCATTCTTGAAATGTTCTATAAAATTTTACAAGACTTCGGTACGTTTTGAAAGTTTGGAAAGCTGGAGTTTTGTCACCCCTACACCAGATTATACTTTCAGCAGTTTCGCGACGTCCGGATCTCCGGATACTCCGGTGAGCTGTCGCTGGCGGGCGAGCCAACTCGAGGTGAGACCGCAACTGCCATTTAGCACCGGAAGCCGGAAATCGGCAAACTTGCCAAGTCCGAACTCGGTCTTGGTTGCGTCGAAGCGACGACGTTCGTATTCCGAGCCACTGTCGTACCGTAGCACGTTCGACATGATTTTTGAAAAGTTTGTGAATTTAAAGGTCTCAGGTTATGTGGAGTGACGATTTACGCAGGATGGCTGGCAACTGCTGGATGCAAAAAGCCCAGGATAGATCAAAGTCGCGAACTTGGGAGAGGCCTATGTCCGGCCAGTGGACTGATATAAGCTGATGATGATGTGAATTTGAAGTTGACAATAACGAAAAAAAAGAACTCTTCAAGATAAGCCAGCTCCATAAAGACGAAGCATTGCAAGAGCATTTTTAAATTTAAAAATTGGTTTGAACTTAACAGCGCCTGGTGAGCAATATCGTATTATACGATGGAACGCGCTTATCCAGTAAAACCCTGTTCACTCTCGCCATAAACAACTAAAGATCTGTGGGGAATACGATACCCGTCAAAGAGTTCCATAGTTTAGGCGTTCGCATTATGAAGGATGAGTCAGGCACAATATGGTGGCAATTTTATACTGAACCCCTATTCGGTTCGGGATGTAAGGGAGCCACCTATCACCTTTTCGCTCCAAGCCATCCTCACCTGCCCGTGGTGCATCCTGCCGAACAACAAACGAGGCTCTGGCAAACCGACTGGTGGCGGTAAAACCATTACGATAGAAGGCGTAGCTAAATACCACAGGCCGATGACGGGCAGCAGCGTCACCGGAGCAAGAAGCTACGCCCTCGATCGCCAACCCGCCTGCCCAGCGTGGCGATTATGGGTATATCCTCCAGAAGTTTACCCTAGGTGGCGAACAACTGGAGAGGCCTATGTCCAGCAGTGGACTGCAATAGGCTGATGATGATGATGATTCGGTAGGCAATATTGAGAGTTCGGGATATAATGTTTTTCTTTTCGGAATTTGAATTTTTTCGCATTGATACTAAACCAACAAAACTAGGTATGTATGAAGCATTGAACATACTACAATCCATTCGCACTTTCACAAATAGGTAATACTAGCTGCTGCCCGCGGCTTTGCCTGCGTGAACATCGGTTTGTCATGAAGAGCTTACTCTGTCATTATATCATGTACGTACGCGTCTTTGTCTCTTATTTTATCACACGCGCTTACGAATGGATGCTCAAAAGATGATGAAGATATAGGTATTCGATTTGAGTACCGAGAAATCTGAACATAGGTTGACACAGGACAAACACAATGTAGGTACATCATGTTGGCCTCTGGTTGGCCATTGGAAGCCGCGGCCCATTGTTCAGGAATCACCTGGTCTTAAGCTATGGTTCTCTTAACTGTATGTTCCGGTGATGACTTATCCAGAGCGACGTCTTCCTGAATTATTCGAGTTATCTAAAAAAGTTCGTTTTCTACATTGAATCCTACCGGGAACCGATATATTGCGCCACTGGGGTCAGCAGTCATCAGATTGTTATGTCGCGTCCGCACTTTGTTTGAGTCAATTAGTCTTTTTAAGGTATCAATAATGGTGCTTACCTACGTACCTAGTTACTACTATGAATTCTCATTATTTCAAACAGAGCAACCGCACGTAATGCACTTGTGTATGGGCATAGACATGTACACTTGAATATGTCGTGCATACTTGCCCGGTCTGCTTCGAGAATGGTCATTGTGGCCGATTTTCGGCCAGGAGAGGGATGGCGTCGGCGCGATACGTTTAAAATTGATTAATATAGAAATCATCATCAGCCTATTACAGTCCACTGCTGGACACAGGCCTCTTCAGTTGCTCGCCACCTAGGGCAAACATCTGGAGGATATTATGGGTATAAGCGCCACCTGGGCAGGCGGGTTGGCGATCGCAGGGCGTAGCTTCTCGCTCCGGTCACGCTGCTGCCCGTCATAGGCCTGTGATATCTAGCTACGCCTTCCATCGTTATGGTTTTACCACCACCAGTCGTATTGCCAAAGCCTCGTTTGTTGGTCGGCAGGATGCACCACGGGCAGGTGAGGAAGGCTTGGAGTGAAAAGGTGATAGGTCACTCCCATACAATATACAAATACGGATACTTATTTTGTACTTTTTGGAAACAGAATCTGGATATCCTGTGTATTAACATATTTTGAGAAGCCACGCTAAAAATACTAAATCTTTTATTTCGATTTTTCTTTATGTCATACTGAGCATCCCTAAGAATATACCTAATGTGAAAATTATTTACCGATAAAATTAAGATTTTTTAATTATAGGTGGTACCTAACTATGTACAATAATTGTACATGTTAGTACACAGGTTTTAAGTATCACGCCGACCAAAAACCGACCACTTGGCCGGTGTATGAATCTTAACTTATTTCCAAGCGTTTTTTTCTTCCGACATGCGTAATTAAAACGATTTTATTAGGCTGAAATGTTATAATATTAGTATATTGAGGACAGAAATTACAATTTGGATTAGAAAAATATTTATTAAGCATACAGTGATCGTAGTTTCGTCGCATCCGAGCTAGACATGTGGCCCGTTGTGAGCCTTCTGAGATTGCAGTAAGATTTTTGGTTCTTAGTCACTGTGATTCATTATCAGATGCAGGCCGCCTTGTTTACGGGTTATGCTAGATCTGTTTTGACTGTACACAGTTTTATTCCTAAAGTTTGTTCCAATTTGTTGCTGAATGAGGTGCCTCTGAAACTGAGCAATATTCTAGTAGACAACGCCGGTGGTTATCCCTTTACGTTGGTCGTCTTTTCAGTTATAGCAGTTTGCATATAGTATTTTCCGAAGAATTTCATTCCGAAAATAAGCCGCACAATTTTAATTCACAATTATTTGTACTTATTGGTGGCGAATTTCCGTATTTGCCTACCTCGATATCAGTACCTGTCATGTCAAATTGATAATTTCGCTGACAAAGTCAAGAAATGACAGTATCTATGGTGTATTCAAAAAGTTTTTAATCATTCCGTAACATATTTTCCCGAAATTCTAAATGAAAAAAATGATAAATCGTTGTAATTTATAGCCTATATGTTAATCTGATGCATAAACAATATTCGTGTAAAGTTTCACTAAAATCTGTTCAGTAGTTTTTGCGTGAAAAGGGAACAAACATCCATCTATCCATCCATCTATCCATCCATCTATCCATCCAAACAAACTTTCGCGTTTATAATATTAGTGGGATTTGTGTATAGGAAATGAAACAAACAATTCTCATCATCTATACTTATAATAAATCTGTAGAGAGGTCAATTCTGTACATGAAATATATTTTCAAAATAACTATCAGGGGGTGATTAGTGATCGATACTGATGCCAAAAATGCAATCAGTAAAATTTTTGTCTGTCTGTCTGTCTGTCTGTCTGTCTGTCTGTCTGTCTGTATGTTCCTTATAGAAACAAAAACTACTGGACGGATTTTAACGAAACTTGGTACAATTATTCTTCATACTCCTGGGCAGGTTATAGGGTACTTTTCATCACGCTACTATCAATAGGAGCAGAGTAGTGAAGGGAAATGTTGGGAAAACGGGAGAAGTTACTCCATTTTTTAAGCTTCCGTCGCGTGTGCAGCCTTAATGGTTAAAGTTACATAGAAATTATGTATGACAGAAATATTTTACATAAAATTGACTAAAAAATATCCCGCAACAGCATATGTCTATCTTTTATGGTTGACTCACAATAACACGTGTAACTCCTGATAGCTTAGCAGTTCGGAGCATTCTGATTATATTTGTTTACTCTTACGTTTATAATACTCTCATTCATCCCTAATTTAAAAAAGTTATCATTATTACCTATTCAATAAAAAAAGAATCATAGAAATCGGTATAGAAACACCAAACTTATACATGAAATAAGCCATCGCGCCGTCGCACGTGAATACTGAATCATGCTATAAGGATTATTTTTGTGTAACGGTTGCCGCGCTCGACACGGGTCGCGGCGCGGCGGTAGGGTATAAAACCGGCCAAGTGCGGGTCTGACTCGCGCACGTAGGGTTCCGTACCACTGATTGAATGAAAAAATTAGGTAATTTGATTTATGACGTTTAAAAAAAAACTACTGTCTAGATTTCATTGAAACCAAATTTCGTTAGTAGTTTTTATAGTAATACACATAATATAATTTTTTTCAGTTTTATCATGCCCATATTTAAGAAGTTACGGGGGGGGGGGGGGGGGGGGACACACATTTTACCACTTTGGAAGAGTCTCTCGCGCAAACTATTCAGTTTAGAAAAAAATGTTGTAAGAAACCTCAACATCATTTTCAAATACCTATTTATAGATACCCCACACGTATAGGTTTGATGAAAAAAACATTTTTGAGTTTCAGTTCTATGTATGGGGAACCCCAAAAATTTTGGATTTTTTTCTGATTTTATTTTCACATCTTAATGCGGTTTACAGAATACGTCTACTTACCAAATTTCAATAATGAAGCTCTTATAGTTTCGGAATAAACTGGCTGTGACATACGGACGGACAGACAGACAGACAGACAGACAGACATGACGAATCTATAAGGGTCCCGTTTTTGCCATTTTGGCTACGGAACCCTAAAAAGGCGGGAGGTCCGAGAGCTAGCTTCATTCAATATTTGGCTGTTGATGCGTTCAGAGCGATCGACCTTATTGACAGACAATAATTGATATTGAGAAACCGTGCCAGCGCGACTTTTAGTTTTTAAATAGTTTATTTGAATTTCTTTTGTTGTTATATTGTAAAATATTCGTTCAAATTAAAAATTATTAAGCGTAGGTACTTTTATTAATTAAAGTAGTTATAAGTATTTATTTTTAAGTGAAGTAGGTATAGGTAGATAGTTTTACACAGGCGTTTCAGCTTCAAAAATATATTTACAAAAAAAGTATCAGGGGGTGATTAGTGATCGATACTGATGCCAAAAATGCAATCAGTAAAATTTTTATCTGACTGTCTGTCTGTCCGTCTGTCTTTCTGTCTGTCTGTATGTTCGTTATAGAAACAAAAATTACCTACTCAACGGGTTTTAACGAAACTTGGTACAATTATTCATCATACTCCTGTGCAGGTTATATGATACGTTTCATCACGCTACAATCAATAGGAGCAGAGCAGTGAAGGGAAGTGTTGGGAAAACGGGAGAATTTTTTATCTGAATGTTTGATTGAGCATCACGCAAAAAGTACTCCATGGAATTGAATGTGGTTTTCACCAATGTATTGCTAGAGGTCTAACTTAAGATTTGGGCATCATTTTATGGAAGTCCGTTAGTTTTGAAACCCGATATCCACGCGTGCGACGCCGCTGGCACAGCTAGTACAAAATATAGTTCTAAAGAGTCATGTAGAATGAATGTATTTTTCATGTAACTACTTCCCATATATTTTCCACTCCGCTGCACTTTACTATGCGGCAACATAGCCACCAGTTAATCCTAAAGGGATAGTTACGTTGTTCTTTCTCCGTTCCATTTTTTGCCCGAAAAACTTTCTTTTTTACGGTATGTTTAAACAAAAGTTCATACAATAAACGTTACACGAGTTCCCGAAAATTCAAAGCGAATGTTGGGAGTTCGACTACGGGAGATCAGGAAGTTGCCGGTGTGCGTATAGGAATCGCTATATCGAATAGTACAGGATAAGAACATCTTTCTTATATCGATCTGTTGGGCTTTAATGCCGCTCTGGGTTCGATTCTCGTTCGAATTAATTGTATTTTTTATGACAGAGGGGGCAAAGGCTTGAAGAACACCTGATGGTAAGTGATCACTTCAGCCCATAGACGCCAAGGTAGTCACAGGAGGGCCGAAGAAATTATGGATACGCTTTTGAAATGTTTTTTATTGTACATTGTATGTAGTATATAAAATACTTAATGCTGCATAGGCATATCTATACCAGTCCACCATTGTGCTAAGCAGGACCAAATGTAAAGGTTCAGTTTCAACGCTTCTAGTAATAGGTAATTGGCTGGCTCGGTGGCTCAATTGGTAGTGACCCCTGCCATCTGAACCAAGAGTCGTGGGTTCGATCGTTCGGGTGGGAACCAGGGACAAACATTCGTGTGATGAACACGTGTTTATTGCGTGTCTGGGTGTTTATATTTGTATTTAAGTATTTATTTGTGGTACCTTCGTTGTTCTGATACCCATAACACAAGTGCTTAAGCAACTTACTTTGGGATCGGAGCCATGTATGTGATGTTGTCTGATATTTACATTTATTTACATTTAATTAGATGCTTTTTGTTAGATTAGCTATTACTAGGACCGTAGATTCTGCGGCATATATACTATGTTTACTCAAGTTACTCGGTTACTCGGGCTAATTATAGACAGAAAATTCAACTGGGGGCCACATATCGACCATGTATGTAATAAATTAAGACAGTTTTTGGCAAATATGATAATATTAAAAGATCGCATACTATACAAAGTAAAAATAATGCTGTATAACTCTCTTGCAGATTCTTATGTGCAATATGGGCTTAGTAGTTATGGTCGTACGTATACTAGTTATTTAGATAGCATTCGGAAGTTACAAACAGCATTATTAAAAACAATTGTATCGAAAGAAATTAAAGAGCAGTTTCGAGATAACCAGATTGGTCTCTTCAAACACTGCAAGGTACTACCCGTTCATGTCCAGTTTGAATTTAGCCTACTAAAAGAAAAATTTTTCAATTCTGATGCATTGCTCAAAAGGATAGAACACCCTGTATATACTCGGGCCGTAGCTCGCGAGCGCTTATGCACATCGGGAGCCAACAACACGTATGGAGAGAGAACTACCCGTTATTTACTGCCGCGTCTTATTAATAACATACCCGCTGAAATAAAAGACAACTTAACCGAAACCAATATTAAAATTAAGCTTAAGTCTTTTTTCCTTACGAGGATGGGATTGCACCTACGATAATTATTTCAGTCGTTGGCACTTAAATGTACCTTTTTTATTTTTAAGTTTTATAATGTGTCTTTTACTAATATGTATTAAGCATTGCAGACAAACCTCTGTGGTTTTTGCCAATGTCCTTAATTTTAAACTTTCATGTGTAACATTCTGTAAAATGATAAATAAATTTAAAAAAAAAAAAAAAAAAAAAAAGTAGAACAAATTACAATAAAAAGGTCAAATAAGTTGTTAAAAATAGAACTTGACATTATTCATAATGCCCTAGCATTATGAATAATGCCCGCATTGGTCACTTGGTCCATAACATATTCGTTGTTGTAAATGTGTGTGTGTACCTTTGCAAATAAACTTTTTGTCTATCTATCTATCTATCTATGTTCTTTCTAATGCTAAAAAACGAAGTATAGGTAAGATACTTTTCATTCTAGATAGGTTCACAAGAAGTCATGAATCTCTTCACACAGCCCACCTAATAGGCAGTAAGGTATAATCACATGATGGAATCACCCCAATAAATGTCAGTGCACTTGTTATGCCGCAAACATTTGTCACACACACATAAAATGTTAATTATGAGACCGGTCCGGCTTTTATGACGGAACGCTTTTACGCCAAATTGAAAACAACTCATGGTTTATTCACAACACGCTAGCTATCGCGATACCAATATAGAGGGATCCGTTTGACATCCCCATTCGGTACATCAGCTGAATGGGGCCTTTAAAGCCATGGGTCAGCTTATAACGGCCACCGTTATACAATACAGTGACTTTGGGATGTTTAATACAGATGTAGTGTTTTTAATTCATTAGTTCAGTTTTATGTTGGTTTCGAGATATGGCGGATATGTTCCAATGCACTGATATCAATGGATTTACCGGAATTATGTGTAATCCTTTTATTGTGAAAACAGAAATAAAACATTTTTGTGCATTTTGCTTTGCCGTATTGCTGTTTGTGGTACAAAAAAATAATATCATTTACTTAACGATATTGTTTCAATTGAGTTGAAATCGAATATCGGTTATCAAAATGTTGAATTTATCCGTATAAGTTAACGTGCTATGCTGCAATCCTACTCTGATCTCTATTTTTATTTATTTCATCGGATTACTAAAGATTATCCACATCTTCTTTAAGAATATGTCTATAAGAAGACTTTATCCATCTCGTAACTTTAAAATTTCTGTGCAGGCTATGCAAAGGACTGTGTTTTTTGCAGGGTTGAATCCGAAATTAGACGATCCGACTGAGAACCAACGTTATCGACATAGCTCACCGGATTAGCAAAGCTTATCATGATAAACCAGTTCTGGAGAGGCCTACGTTCCGCCTATGTCTACGATAGGCTGATAATGATGATGTAAGACAATATACCTATCAATGCAGAAGTTGTCTTCTTCCTTAAAGACTCGTCGCTTTGGCAGGAATTGTGGTACAAGGCCGAATAAACAAACTAGCTTACAACTAGTGATCACTTAACATTACAGCTACTCACGATGCCTTCCTGAAACAGATGGAAATGCAATAAATATTCCAAGTCAAAATTTCAACATATTTTCTACGTGCCTCCATTAATTATGGCTTAAACCCCATAAATGCAGTGAAAGAATAGAAACAAAACGGAACCATTGTGCCGAATCTCACGTGGAAGTCAACAGAATGAAATCGCAGAAGCCGCGGTAAAATTGGATTAAGTGTTCCATTGTACGTGGGCGATAAATTTAACATTCTGCCCGACTAAGCGCCGTATCTCGATTTTGTAAAATAGCCGTGTACTTTGGGGGGTTAACGCATTGTTTTGAGGTAAACTTTTTGTGTTGCTTGAAGGGTTCTTATTTATGTTCGGTTTTATGGTTCTCTTTGGAATTAGCTTCCGTTGGAACTCTTAATTAATCTACAATTGCCAGAACCGACCAACCCGCTTACGTTACTTGGTAAACATTTTTGATGCTCAAATTTAAGTATGGACAAATGTTGTATTGCACAAAATGTCTTACAAAGTGATTCGACTTTGACAAATCATTATTATGTTAGTATTGTGTTATCATCATCGGCCTGCATACATGTGTATAGACCTCCCCCAACGACAATTTGTTATTTGGGGAACTTTGCCATAGTCACCACGCTTGGCTAACGGGTCAATGACCACAGTCGGTTTTATTTTTACCTAGGTACCTATTCCCTTAGTCGTCTTCTACAACACCCATGGGATAAGCTGGGGTGGACTTATCTATCTATCTAAATATATCTATGTAATCTATATTATATAAAACTCGAAGGTGACTGTGACTGACATAGTGATCTATCAACGCACAGCCCAAACCACTAGAACTAGACGGAACAGGCGGATTTGGCATGCAGGTAGATGTTATGATGTAGGCATCCGCTAAGAAGGGATTTTGATCAATTCTACCCCATTTGCCTGCCCTGTTCCCATTATCTGGGGTCGGCAATTCTACCCCCAAGGGGATAAAAGGGGGGATGTAACTTTGTTCCACGCGAACGAAGTCGCAGGCACAGCTAGTTCTAAATATGGGAACCACACGGACAAGTATGTTTGTATTGTGTACGTTAATAAAAATGACATAGGTACTTTTTGTTTTGTTTTTCTAGGAACAGTAAAAAGTTTATTATTGTGTTTGGGATACCGTGGAGTTTTAAAGCTGCTAAGAACTCAATTGACTAATCGGCATATTATTTTAAACTTTCCGTGATCGTCGAATTCCCGATTGAAATGTTATTTGAGTAAAATCTATTTATAACTGTTTTCAAACACTTAAGTAAAATAATAATTGGTGATAGACCGGCAATAAATTGGATTCAAGTAAATTAATTTGAAACCTTTCAAGTTAGTAAAATCGGACAACATTTTCTGTTCTCATGAAGTTATTATTTCTGCAATATCAATATAAACTCATTAAAGTTAAATAAACATTTACTGACTATATTTTCGTTTTGTATTCAAAACTTTGTGATGGTATATTTATTATCTCGTCTGAGTCAGCTTTGTTATAACTTAAAACGATTTTAAAAGTAGATTTTAAGATTAGAGGAATAAATGTAGATCTTCGTATCGACATCTGTCTACAATTTTACACGTATAGTAATATTTCTAATTTTAATATTATCGTCAGGAAAGAAGGTGTATGTAAGTCTAATAGAAATCGTCATTACTATATTATACAATGATAAGTTATTATAATGTATGTAGGTATATTAAGTAAATGTACCATCAAACCAGCCATCGAATAAGGGTCTCTCCACATTTATCGACGCAGAATCGGCTAACGCCGATGTTTCCCGCCCGTTATCAGAGCGATTTTGGCTTCCTTTTAGCTTTCCATCAGGCAAAAGAAAGCCACTATATAATACTGAACCAACATAAAAAAACGCCGGTCAAAAAAGCCTTTATAAATAATAAATAAATAATAACCAAGACATGCCACGCTGGGCCACACGGCGCCATCTAGCCCCAAACTAAGCCGAAGCTTGTACTATGGGTACTAGACAACTGATAAACTTACTTAGATACTTTTTTTTTGTATATATGTAAATACATATTATATATAGAAAACACCCAGACCAATACAAACAGACATGTTCATGAACACAAATGTTTGTACTGTGTGGGAATCGAACCCACGACACGACCCTTGGCTCAGAGGGCAGAGCACTACCAAATGAGCCACCGAGCCTGTCTCATCATCATCAGCCTATTACAGTCCACTGCTGGACATAGGCCTCTCCAGCTGTTCGCCACTTAGGGGCAAACATCTAGAGGATATACCCATAATCGCCACGCCTGGGCAGGCGGGTTGGCGATCGCAGGGCGTAGCTTCTCGCTCCGGTAACGCCGCTGCCCGTCACCGGTCTGTAGTATTTAGCTTCAGTTGTAATGGTTATACCGCCACCAGTCGGTTGCCAGCGCCTCGTTTGTTATTCGGCAGGATGCACCACGGGCAGGTGAGGTTGGCTTGGAGCGAAAAGATGATAGGCCGCTCTCTTACATCCCGAATTATGTATCAAATAACTAATTATGAGTCCTTATGCCGGGACTAATAAAGTTAAGAGCTACCTAAACTATTACGATATTTATTGCTAACTGAACAGTCAAGGTTGATAAGCCAATCCATTACCGGTTTTGTTTCACGGATTAACGTGTAATTCATTACGCTTGGTTTACGAGAATGTTAAATGTAACCAATTTGTATATAATTCATCACAATACAGAGGCTTTTATCAAACAAATATTGTATAGTACCTACACTGAATAAATAACACCCGGGACAAACATTTGTGTGATGAACATTTGTGTTTGTTTCGTATCTCAGTGTTTATGTTTGTATTATTTAATTTAAGTATAATAAATTATAGTGGTACCGTCGTTGTTCTGATACTCATAAAGTGCTTAGACTACTTACTTTGGTATCGGGAGCAATGTATGTGATGTTGTCTGATACGTATTTTTTTTTTTTTACTTTCTATGTATAATATGTATATGTTACGGGTAATGCTAGAAGGTGGAGTAAACCTAGGTTTACCCGGGTTGACCTAGTATTACCCAAGCTTCTTGGGTAAAGTCCGAATAATACGTAAAATAAAATTTAATTCGGGGTTTACCCATGCTCACCTAGGTCTACCCAAATCTGGCTGGGTAATGTTAAAAAAATATCTAATTAGTTAGTGAAATGAAACTTCAAGGGCATTTTAAACATCTACAACAACATTTAGTGAGCATAAACTTAATAATAACTTTAATAGCAAAAAATAATAGCGGTCCTTGTTATTAAAATTGAAATTATTTATTGATCAAGATAAACCGCTGTGACATGATTTGAAATTCCTGATGTTGCAGATGTAAATGAGCGGCGGTTATCATTTACCATCAGGTGAATCGTTAGTAGTGAACCCTATTTCATTTAAAAAAAAGAAATATACGCAACACCTAAGTTTACCCAGCCAGTAGTTGGTAGACCTAGGTGAGCATGGGTAAAACCACGAATTAAAATTTATTTTACTTTATATTCGGACTTTACCCAAGTAGCTTGGGTAATCCTAAGTAAACCGGGTAAACCTAGGTTTACTCCAACTTCTAGCATTACCCGTAACATATATATTTACAAAAAAAAAGTATCTAAGTAATTTATCAGTTGTCTAGTACACGTAGTACAAGCTTCGGCTTAGTTTGGGGCTAGATGGCGATGTGTAGCCCAGCGTGGCATGTCTTGGGTTATTATTATATTATTTATATTACTATAACGGCAACTGACAGGTGACTGATCGGTTACTTGCCCATTGTCGTAGCGACTTGGGCTTCTTTTTCACTTTGTATCAGGAGTAGGTAAGGAAGCCATTTTACAGTAGCACTGTACTTTAAAAAACTAGATAGGACACTATTAATGGACTTAAAGAACAACTACTAAAGTCAGATATTTTTTTTTCGTAAATAAATACCTACTCGACTAAACACCTATGTACTCTTCTAATAAAATATACAAACAGACATGTTCAAGGACACAAATGTTTGTACTGTACGGGTATCGAACCCACTACCACAGTTTAAACTAAACTGGTCCTTTTTAGTTACGTTTTTTACTTATCATTCTGTTGTTTGAAATATTTTCTTTCTGTTGACCTTTACAATGTTTTTGCTATTAATCGATTTCGTACGATGGGGTCAGAATTGTGTGGTCATGTTTTGCAATAAATCATAAAAATGTATACGCTGACCAGTCATCAAGTGGAGATTATGAAAGTAAGGGGACTTTTAATGCATTTTTATTTTCCCTGAAGGCCTGTAAAGAAATTTAGATCAAACTGTGTGAAACATAAAGTCTAATTTTAACCAAGTTAAAGGCGTGCTTGCCAAAATCGCTTACGTTCTAAGTTTGATTCCTGGTGGTGTCAATATGGAGAAGCAAGGTTATTAACCTTTTGGGGGTATGAGAAACCCCTTAGTAATGGTTATCGTTTGTGTACATATACCAAATAAACATATTCTATTATATTCTAAAATGTCATGGTGTAAAATTATATAATGTTCTAACTTATTTTATTATATTTTTTAAATATTTCGAGTTTTTGTTTTCTCAACCAAATTTTTGGGCACCCTGTCTTAAAATTAGTTTCTGCTTAGTTGACTGGTAGAGAATGCTTATGTGGCACAAAGTCGTTTTGTACACTACTTTATTGTGCAATAAGTTTTAAAGACATAAAATATCATCACTTTATCTAGCGCGTTTATTTGACTTCCCTATTCAGCTATTTCATAAGCAGTTATTAATGGTACTTGCTATCTTCCTATACTGTGAGCCATATTCGTACGTGTATTTTATATAATTGAAAAAGGCAACAGCCTACGGTTACAACCATAAAACACCGTCACACTGTCACTACAAAGAGCATTCAGCTTACATATGTCCACGTGAAAATCCAAACAAAGCGCCATGGGGTTTGTTGTAAAATTTGCGATTTACTCCGGCATGCCGCTCGGATATGTCAACAGTACGTGATGGCGATTCCAATCACTCGTTCGCTCAGCTATTTTTAGAGATCCGCAGTTTTAGGAAATAATACTGACTGAAATTCGGCCTCTGTGGCTATTTCTATGGTCGAATATGCAGAAGATTGTGCAGTTGTATGCAGAAGAACAAGAGCTGGTCAGATGGTCATGCTCAGGACCAGAATTCACCATTGCAATAACCATTAATAGAACACCTCTATGGGTCCTTCTATACAAATATTCACTGGTCCAGTAAGGTACAAGATGGCTATTACCTACTGTCCAAAAAAATAAAAGGGCTGACTCGGCGTTTTTTGTTTACTCGATTAGTTGTCGACTACAGAAGTACCGACTACTTATTCATTTATTGGGATTTCAAACAGGGTTATTTTTATTATTATATCATCGCTAGCCTGCAAAGTCCACTGCTGGACATAGGCCTCCCCCCAATGACAATTGTCATTTCGGGGATTTGCCGTAGTCACTACACTTGGCAGGCAGGCAAGTTGGTTAACGCAGTAGGTTTTATTTGTACCCAGGTAAACGCTGCTGCCCGTTCCTGCTGCAGACAATATCATTCTCTTAGTCGTCTTAAACGACACCCACGGAATGAGGTGTGGTGGTCATATCCTTAATCTGAAAACTATACGGACATTTCCTTTCTGAAATATGTTTTTTTTTTTATAGTAGCTCGACATAATGACTTCCCTACGCCTGATGGAAAGCGAATGAGAAGCCCAAGTCGCTGTGACAACTGGCAAGTAACTGGTCAGTTACCTGTCAGTTGCCACTGCCATGCCGGCCCAACCCTGACCCCCCGCGAGCTCCGGAAACCCTACTCACCGGCAGAAACACGACCCGGAAGTCATTTGGCTGCGGTATTCTATAGGGTGGAGGTCCTTTCCCGGACGGGCAGCTCAATTCGAGCGAAGATTCGCTATGCCCTACCTCTCTTTTGTAAGTCGGTTCTAAGTTAACTTAGTAAGCTAGGTTTGTACGGGCCCCCAATACTCCAAAGTCCGGTTTGCGCTCGTCCAGCTTTTTTGTGTTTCGCCGGCCCTATAAAATGCGTTTTAATCCGTGCACTGCACTCTGCGCAATTGCCGAGGGCTTATCAAACGCGCGTGGGTCCACATGTTAATCAACCGGTTTTGTGAAGACCTTTTATCGGAGCTTTCAATACATTCGGCTGGCGTAAGCCCGATGTAATAGGAAAAAGCTTTTTTTGCCGTGATATTGCCTAACGATATCAACTCTGCCACCGTTATGTTCTCCTGGTTGTGTAGTAAGCTTCCTATGGTATGATTCCACCAGTGATATAAGAATGACCGGTCTTCACTACTATAAAATAGTATAAAACAAAGTCGCTTGTGTTTTCTGTCTGTCCTTATGTATGTTTATATTGTTGACTGGCTCGATAGCTCATTTGGTAGTGACCTCTGCCTTCTGAGCCAAGGGTCGTGGGTACGAATCTGAGGAAGATACATACAAAGTATTTCGAAAAACTGAAAATCGTTACACTTTTTAAGTTGTTCCCACTCTATACGAATATTTTATACAAATAATACAAGTAATTAAACATATTAGATTATTTTTAATCTTGTTGACAAATCTGCATCAACAATTTTCCAGCTCAATAAAACTATTCATTTGGAAGACCTGTGCCTAAAGGGTTTAAGTATAGGTAGCCTATATATATAAACATACATCGATTCATATGCTAAACTTCCAACACCCTTCTTGCGTTGGGAGTTAAAAAGAGTTGGGTTACGGGACACAAGCTCTTTTACATCTAAAGATAAGATGTAAATAGGATAGTGCCTATGCAATTTGCCTAATTTTAGGCGATGTCCTATATAACTTGAACTGCCAACGTAGCTTAGCATAATCTTGGCACCGGATTTCCAAATTGAATGAATTAGAGATAAATATATAATTAGATTGCATAAATGAGAGATAGATGAATTAATAAAAGCCAACTCATATCAGCTCACGATCCATCCATCGTAATTCTTTTATTTGCCTATACTTACTTCTTTACTGACATTTTGTTCTTTTTGTTTGATTCTGTCTTCTGGACCAGATATCGTATGTTACGACCCACCCTTTTTTTGGATGGTAAGAATCCGTTTGGGCCTTCAGCGTCCACCACGGAGAGACAGGTGACGGTACTATGTGCAATGGTATTTATTAAGCCGATACCCATAGTCGCATATAGTATTTTTATACATATACCAATTTATACTGTTAATTTCATTTTCATACTTAGTATTTTTGTAATTGTGATGTCGCTGCGCGCAGTTGCGTCTCCTCCTTCGGGACATGTGCGGAAGACCAGCGTCACGGCGTCTTTTGTCGCCGCGACATTTATGCTGAGCATTTTGTCCCTTTCGGTGCCTTTTATTGTGTTTGAAATTTTATTGTATTATTCTATGTAAGTCACTGAATAAACGTCTTTTCTTTCTTTCTTTCAAAAATTAGCCTCTAAACTAAACCGTGATCATCAGTGAAAAATTAAGTTGTAACATTGCATAGGGTTCAAATAATAAACATTTACCTAAAACAAGAACATTTTTTTGTTCTGTCTTGGTTTACTTTGAAGTAGGTATATTATTCTGTCAGTTATCTTCTATAGTAGGTCCGGTCAGCATCGAAACACTTTAGCACTATGTCAAATTAAAGTTAAGTTCATTATGTTTAGTAATCACTTGGAAACAGACAAATCTGTTATTTTGATATGGTAACAAAGTGTTCAGCGACTTTGATGTTGATCGCACGTACAAGTGCGTCATACTTTCGGCGGATTCGGGTCAAATATCTTGCTTTACATTTATTGGAACATGTTTATTCAGTTGTTTTCATTTCACACGACGAGTGCCGGAAACTCATTTGACTTTATTTGATCCCGATGCAACATTCGCCAGTTTCGCTTCCCGTTTGAATTCGGAAAACGGAATCTTTACAGAATCGCATCTGCTGATCTAATAAACCCAGTTTACGGACATATCCAGATTTCAACGGTCCCGAACACAAATGTGACCGTATTATCAAGCGGATTGTTCCTGCCGACTTCCGAGCCGTCGGGAAATTCAATAGGACCCTAATTTTCCTCTGCCCCAAGCACAATGCCTGTCAGTTGATAGTTACGTTTTCGGGATCGATGTAGCAGGGGGGCAGGATGAATAATGTGTTTCGCTAATTTGTCTGAGTGCCTAATTTGTGTGGTGCAATTTTGGGATCAGCGTAAGAATGACTGCAGAAGAGATTGGAGGTTTTCCGATACGATATTATTCTTAGGTTTGGAGAATTAAGGCTTCATAAAAATAATGAAATGAAAGTCCATTATGAGCGTATCCACAATTTCTTTGAGGAAATGATCTCTAATCTCTATTATTTGTTGATTCATAGGAATCTAGAAGCTGGGAACTATTTACATGTGCAAAAACGTTATTGATCAGTAATAACTAGGGCTTAGGGTCCTAGAGCCTAGACTCTTGTCAGTAACTTTATTATGTCATTATATCCTGATTGTTACCATTGCGACTTTTGGCCTGCATCTTAGTTTAAGTATAATGTTATTACCCTCTGTTTTCACTAAAATACCGTACCTGAAGGTCTGGAAGAGATCCGCATTCACCATTAGGACCGCTGTAATAATTTGACCTAATAATGTACTGCAATAAGATTTGCATGCAATTAAATGTATCTCTAGATCCTATCTATAGATATAAGTATTAATTTATATAGTTGACTTAAAATAAAACTAGTTATAATAGATGAGAATTCATGAAATGACAAATGACATGAATGACAAATGTAAATACATTTGTTGTACAATGTAGGCGGTGTACATAGCTATAAGCGAGCACGATTGCAGACAACTTTTGAGTAGGGTCATGGAGGCAACAGTGACTCGGTCGACTACAGTGGCTCAGTCACCTGTCGACCTGAAGGGATAGCAATAGCTATTTGTCTGTTTTACCGATTTGAAGGTCTCTGTACCCGAGCGCGTTTAATCCAGATTGCTCGCGGGTCGAGCGCGTGCGGAAGTGTGAGGGAGTGTTTTTTGTTTTCGCGCCCACAAAATTACATTTTAAGGTGAGTTTCGATTGTTTTCATACCTTGGTTTGTTGCTATAGATAATAGCCACGATATTTATCGGATAGTAGGTCTTGTATCAATTGCCTTTTACCCATATTTTAACTTATTTGTTGTACATCTTGGTTCTTTTGATCAAATATTTTCAAAATGGCGTAGAAGTACACAGTGACTCAATTTTTAAAGGTACACAGTTGCTCATGAGCCACTGTGTACCTTCCCAATTTCAATACTTTTGTAACTTATAGGAATTCAATATTTTTGGAACTAATATCGATTTTTGTTATTTTATTTATAGGATGCCACGGAAAAAAACCGAGAGAAAAATAGGGAACATTCCACATGAAAAAATTAAAGAAGGCTTGCAGTTTATAAGTGCGGGAGAATCTATAAGAAAAGCATCAATAAGAGTTAATGTACCGCTTGCTATACTTAACAGGTATTATTGGAAGACCAAGAACTGTGAGTCACTTGATGAATTGTTACCCTCTGAGTTCGAACCTAACTATTCGGTCAATAAAATATTCTCCGATAGCCAAGAGATTGAACTTAAAAACTATTTTTCGCATTGTGCTCTTTTATTTTACGGATTGACCGCCAAAGAAAGTAAAAGAAGCCTGTAACAGTTTTGTTATTATTTGTAATAAAAAAAACTACTAATAACTTAGAAATGGGCGTTTTCTTTTCTTATAAATATTGCCGAGTCACTGTGTACCACTAGAGCCACTGTGTACGACGGCAGTGAGTCAGTGTGTACACCTAGTCGTCCACAGTGGCTCAATTATCATTTTTTTGTTTTAGGTTCCTACTTTGACATAAGTAGTAAATAATGAAGATTCATGAGTGCTCAGTTACAGTTTAATAGTGTATCTAAAATGTCAGCAAATTTTAGGCCAATATTAAAGCGATATCAATTTTTTTTAAGCTTTTGAAAAAAAGTGAGTCACTGTTGCCTCCATGACCCTAGAGGATTCTATAATGTAGGTAGGTACCTACATATAATCATTTAAAATCTACTGCTTCGGTTGCAAGAGAGTTACGATATAAAATAGTTTTGTAACAAAACGTTCCATTCGCTTCAACATCTCACAGCCAGATGACGTCACGTTTAATTTTCGCCCCTCCCAAGCTTGCAGCGTATTAAAAAAAATAAATGTCCCCAAAATAATAAACTGTGCGTAAGTCGCGTAGTGGCGTACGTGTCTTGCGAATTTTCGGCGGCAGATGTTTTCGACGCGAATTCGCGAGCGCGATCCTATGCGAAAAAAAAGTTAAAACATTTTTTACGACGGTCATCAGCACGCGCCCGGAGGCGTGTAGACTAAAAAGTTTAGTCGAGGCTTTGATGACGTCACGGGAATTCCGCGGGGTTCATACAAAACCTATGGTCGGTAAAGGAAATACGTACACAGTGGTTTCTTGTTCGATGTAGGTGGGGGGCGAGACGTATTAATTATCAGGAGCAAGTATTATATGTAACTAGCAACCTACCCACGCTTCGCTTGTGTATTATACATGTAAACCTTCCTCTTGAATCACTATTTAATTCAAGAAAACCGAATCAAAATCCGTTGCGTAGTTTTAAAGATCTATGCATACATCGGGACACACAGACACACAGTGACTTTGTTTTATACTACGTAGTGATGCTACAGTTAACCAACGAGAAGCCCAGGATCGATCAAAGTGTTAAACCATTATACAGAGGCTTGAGTCCAGCAGTGGACTGATAAAGACTGAAGATGAGATGAGATGATAATTCATCTCATTCACTCAGATCTGAGTGCAAATGAAACGTACCTACCTGCCAACCGCTGTGACTAAGGCAAATCCCTCCAAATGTCAATTGTCATTGGGGGAAGCCTATGTCCAGCAGTGGACGTTCGCAGGCTGATCATGATGCCAGCAAACCCTCTATGAAACACGGTATGAAATAGGGCGGTTATTTGTATTCCTTTCCGTTACCACGCGGAGAAATGGTGACGACATTACTTAATGTCATCATCATCATCAGCCTATTGCAGTCCACTGCTGGACATAGGCCTCTCCAGTCGTTCGTCACCTAGGGCGAACTTCTGGAGGATATACCCATAATCGCCACGCTGGGCAGGCGGGTTGGCGATCGCAGGGCGTAGCTTCTTGCTCCGGTGACGCTGCTGCCCGTCAACGTTTATTTAATGTCTGGTGCACATATTATAATATTATGTGTTACATAAAACAAAAAAAAATATGGGATACAAAATATTTACCAACCGAAAATAGTTAAACACCTATTTTCAAAAAGAAAAATTGCATTTTCTAAGCTGTAGGTACAGTTTAGAAAATGCTATCTTACTTTTGCTGTCTTTGCTTGCAAGAAATTGATTACATTTTTTCTGATTTCAATTAGGATGCGAGCTCTTTCATACGAGACCAAATGGTGCTTGTCGCTTTATTAGTACCAACCCCACTATACGTCCTAACAAGATTCTCAAACAGATCTTTTATACGTCACATTTTAATCAGTAAGATTTCTACAATAGGGGAGGGAGCGTCTCATTATAGGCAATTTGTATGTCCCCTTTCGAGTCTATTAATGTACAACGTAGGTTGGGACAAATCTTACATACGCATTATACTTATATGGGTATTGTAGACATTGAGTAGCTGTGTTGTGCTAAGGAAATTAAATTTAAAAAAGGAATTCTTACATTATAAGACCATGGCCATATGGTCATGAACGTCGTTACTTTCTGTGTACATTCGTTTCTTTCTCTTTCTACCTTTTTTTTTCTAGAGGGGAATGCATCAGGCATCGTCACGCCACCTCCGGGGGGAGGTGACATGGTGTGTCGGACTCACACCTCCCGAAATGGGAGGGTATACCCACTAAACCCCCCTGTGTCGCCAGTGGGCAGCAAGTTGGACACGGGTAACGTCGAAGCATATGCATGCCCTGACAGCCGCAGATGACAAGCGGCCGGCTGTGTGTGCGTGTAAGTCAGGATTTTTAGTGCTTAAATCCGTTAAACTAAGTGACTCCAAATCAGATCTCATAAACCCGCATGTACCCGTTACACCGAGGAGCCAATTACTTTATCAATGAGAGAGATCTTCGGAACGATGGTTTAGAGCCCATGAACAAATCAATCTCGTTAAATGAGGCCCATTATGACGTAACTTCAAGGACGTAGTCTACATAACAATGTACAACATTAAAACCTACGCTTTCAACAAAGGACAAAAAATGGATGACGCAAACTTCCCTAAAGTATCCCAAGTCTTTTGACGAAAGTTGTTGAACAATTCTTTTAGTTCTTACACAACAGGCGGAGCAATATTTCTTATAAGCAAGACCGAAAGAGCCGAAACTTATTAATAAAAAGGCAAAGAGAGTCTGAGTATTAACGGATGCCAGAGCAGTCGGCCAAAATGCAAAATACTGCAGAAGTCTGCATTATTATTATGAACAAGGAGTGCTGTGTTGGTGGGCATATCGGTAGGGTAAGGATGAAATGATGAATGATAAATTAGTTGAAGGAACGGTACGGAACTTTAGGACCTCGAAATTGAACCCGTAAGACTAAAGGATTAGCATTAAGAACCTTTAAAATTTCAGAAAGGTAAGTATCGCTGTTTTTTAGCATAATAATACTAGTGCCTAGTTGCGTCAAAAATTTCGCTGGTTCTTTCTACATTGGTCTTTTCTTTATATACCTACTACTATTAAACTGATAAACTTACTAAAAAGTATGTAAGTTTATCAGTTGTCTGGTACCTATAATAAAGCTTCGGCTAGCGTGGCATGTTTTGTTTTAGATTCTGCCTAAATACGGTTGAATTTGCAACCTAGAGCTAGAGAAAAAATATATACACATAGATAGATGTTATTTATTGCACAAAAAAAGCATAAACTTCGATCTTAATGCTCAAAGCTTTTACTGCCATTCAACCATTAGATAATGCTGAAGTAAATTTTTTACTAACATAATACACAGTTTAAGGAAAATTGTGGTAATTTCCTGTTGCATTTTGTAAAACGAAAGAGAAACCTAGCTAATACACCGACTGACCCCGAAATGTGACACTTCACGATTCTTTCGAGTGTAGGTACCTACCACCTGAGGCTGAGAAGCTGATACCTCAAAAAGTCCCTTATCCGACTCTTGGGAGAGATGAGGGAGTGATTTCTACTTTTTTCCGTTACCGAACGAAAAATATATTCTCAGCTGATTATAAATTAAAAGTACATATAGAGATCTGCTCATCACTATTATTCCCTCTAAAGAGCAAACAATTAATAAAAGCTCAGCATTAAAACCGGTAACAACCGCAACACTCTAATAATCCGGCCAACACTAGACGAGCCTCATGAATAACATTCGCTCTGAGATCCGCGGAGTTGTCTTATCAATTTCCAGAGCACAAATTGTGCTTTGTTTTGCTCGCCCCGGGCGGTGTAAACTGAGTACTTAAGGATCCCTCTTAGCTGAACACTGCTTACTGTGAAACGGGCTTGCGATCAACAGACTGATATTGACGTGTACATTTGAACTGAGATTTGTTATTAGTGAAATATTTTGGTTGCTAATGATGGAGGCGATGGGGCGAGATGGGGGACCATCACGCCTTTTTGCGTCAATTTTATATCATTCTAGCGACATCATCATCATCTCATTCTCATATCATTGTAGCTTTCCAATGGTGAAAGTATTTTTACAAACATACCTACACACACACACACATACACACACACCAAAATACTTATCTTTCTTCTTGCCCACACCAACCTTAGTATGTGTCTATACTTATGTATTGCTAGAATCGATAAGGGATCCTTACTAAAACGCCAATTATAATAACACAATGAAATGATTGGGATGTAAGGGAGCGATCTATCATCTTTCTGCTCCAAGCCAACCTCACCTGCCCGTGGTGCATCCTGCCGAATAACAACCGAGGCGCTGGCAACCGACTGGTGGCGGTATAACCATCACAATTGAAGGCGTAGCTAAGTACCACAGACCGATGACGGGCAGCAGCGTCACCGGAGCGAGAAGTTACGCCCTGCGATCGCCAACCCGCCCGCCCAGCGTGGCGATTATGGGTATATCCTCCAGATGTTTGCCCTAAGTGGCAAACAGTTGGAAAGGCCTATGTCCAGCAGTGGACTGCAATAGGCTGTTGATGATTGATGTTGATAATGATAAATGAAATGATTGTCTGAAATACCCGAAGCGAATCGAGGGGGGTCACAAGTTTTTAATACTAACTGATGCACGCGGCTCTGCTCGCGAGAATATTCTTATTAAAGAGGATAATAATGTAGTTGTACAATGTACATTTAAACCAGCCTGTCAAATATGCAGTATACTATACCTACATTAGTATCAACCTTTACACGATATTTGGTTCCCGATCACAGCTCCACGGCGTGTATAAAGTTACTATTTTACATCATGGTATATCACGTTACTATTGTCTTGTACCAGAATCGTCTATAAATCTGTTAATACAGAAAATTCTCACCTTAAATTCTTATTCAAATTGGATATTCTACCTTAGAGCCAATAAAATATAGAGAAGTCTTAATTACTTGAAATTGCTGTGAAATGTAGGTACACGTTGACGGCAATTGGTTGGAGCGTTCTCGGTACGATGTCTGGTCGGTTTAGGAAACATTTTTTTAAACGGTCTTCCGTATGGGTACTTTGAAGAGATATAATACCGCCTAAATTGTACTACATACATTTTTTATGTATTTTGTTTTGTGAAATAAAGATAACATAATATGGTATGGTACCTACTCATAGTGCAAGGGAAATGCCCTAGTTTCAGACAAGACAGATTTTTTTTACCTACAACATATATTTATGCTACAACACGTAATATTTTTAAGATGAAAGTATGTAGGCATAAGGATATAGGTTTTACGCATATAACAGAACGCACTTACACAAATTCTTTTGTATCGCGCAAATAATGAAGGTTCGTCCATTGAAACTTCTCGCTCCGCGGGCAAGTCGAGTTTCCGAGCGGCCCGAGATGTTTTGTGCCAGCACCCAATGGCCACTCCCAAGTGTTAAATCTTATTTGAGTGCTTCACACTTCAAGCGCCCGCTTCAAGTTTATAATGAACGCTCGGTTGTTTATTTTCACTCGCTTCCTTTATTTTTGGTGGGAAACAAAAGCAAAACTGTTTTCTAAAATGTATTTTATAATTTTATAGGTTGCTACTGATTAATTTATGTAGTAATCAGAAACCCCTATATCTAGTGACATTTTTGACCTGACCCGGGATTTGAATACCTAACTGGTCTCCTTAATTAACGTAAAATGCACAATAAAGAAAGCCCCAAAGTCGTCATATTTTTCAATAACCAAAACCTTGTTCTTGTTGCCCCACCACTTAAAAAAGGGGGTAAAAGTAACACCTCCCATTGCTCAGTCTTTACCGATAATCAAATTGACCGCGTAATAACACCTATTGACTGCTTTATACGCCGCTATCTAAAATTAATCTTTGCATAAACATGAATTTCGGCGACGAAAAACTTTAATCGTCTCATTACGATGCAAATTGGTGGCATTAGGCTGTATTCAATTTCTGTAAATTATTACTTGATGCAGAGTAGTGGCTTATTATTGTATGGTTGGTTGATGACCATTGTACGACGCACGTGAACGCTTCTGTTTCGGCTTAGTAACTCGGTAATTTAGTGGTAGAATTGCCACCAACTATAATAGATGATCAGTAATCGGTATACTTGTGTGGTTTCCGGATTTAGAATAGGACCATCCCATCTCATGCCGCGGGTGTTGTAGAAGACGTCTAAGGGAATATCAGGAAACAGGCTGCAGCGTTTACCTGGCTACATATGAAACCTACTGCGGTCACCAACCCTCCTGCTAAGCGTGGTAACTAAGGCCATTCCCCTAAATAACACCCATGGAGACCGCTTCTCGGCCCTCAGGCCAGGTGGAGTGACGATTTGCGCAGGACAGCTGGCAGGTGAATGCGAGAAGCCCAGAATCGATCAAAGTGGCGAACATTAGGAGAAACATATGTCCAGCAATGGACTAATCTCTTTAACTGCTGATGATGATGATGATTCGTATCAAATCAATAGCCTAAGTCATAATTTAATAAGTATGTTTTACTAACTTGTGCCCTTGCCTACGCGTAAATTTTAATGTCAAAATAACTAGTATTTCGTGAGGTACTAGTGCTTGTGGAAATCTGGTCCTTGCAATACTTCTACACCCAAAAGGTAAAACAATGGGACATAAGAACATTGAGCCTTACGGAGGTAAGGAAAGGAGAGGATGGGATTCAACCAAAATGTTCCTCGAAGCATTTACAATACTATATTGTAAAAAGCACTAAGTAGCGAGACGTCTCTGAGAAGCAGAGGAATACTACATAAAGCGTGTTCTAACATCAGTTAAATCGATACAATCCCTTCGTTACCCATTTGCCAATTCAACCACACTAATCCATCTCTCGTCTCATTCAAGCGAACGCCAGTGAAATAAAAACATAAAGCCTAATATGAATAGGACAGCTCTGGCATTCGTGCCAGCCTCACATCTTTTGATGTAAATTCTGATTCCAGCTAAACATTTCCGAATACTTAGTACACACTCCTTCAGAAGCTCTCATTTCAAAGGGGGAAATTCAATTCGGCAGCTAATTAAACGTAAGTCTGTGCCTGTTTCCAAGGAAATATGTTCATTTATCTGGCGGAATCCGATTTCAAATAATTTTCAGTCGGAGCGACAATGGCGCTGTATGAAAGGCTTTTAATTACCGTTTCTTGGGTGCACTGGCTCCAATGCTGTTAGACAACAAAGGAGTTCGATTATTTGCACGAATGTGCGTCATTGTTTGAGCTAATAACTTGGTACTCGCTTGGAGATTATATGGCGCTGTCTATCAGATCGCCAAGCCACATTCAGCTTTGAGACTGGCTTAATGGCGAGCTTAATGAATGGACTCCACTTTATGCGCTTATGTGTACTGAAATGAACGTAAATGACAAGTTATAATGACTGTCTGCCTGTTTAGGTAAGATGCCTATTTGAAATTTTGAACTCATTGGACTAGTGGTCGCAAGTATCACCTAAGGACTGAAAGGTCCCAGGGGTTAAATTCCGAGCCAGGCCAAAAATGTTCACTAGGTTTTGTTGTCAACAAATTTGGTAAGTAGCAGCTCTGAAGTGAGGAAGTTGGCGGTAATAAGATAATATTATGCCACACTGGGCCACAGAGCGCAAACTAATCCCAACCTGAGGCGAAGCTTTTACTATGGGATCTACAACTATGCTACTTACTACTTACATACTTACTACTATACTTTTTATTGTTAATAAAGATATGATAAACCCCCGCGTGTGCGCACATAATAGTAAAAAGCCGAAATTTGAAAGTACCTATTATTTTAAGAAATTGAATAGTTGCGGATCCACCGCATCAACATTAAAATAAGCATGTACCTACTCGAATATCCCATACCGATGTATCAAAATGTAGCCATTGAATTAATTGAAACCATTTCGTAAACAGTCCAATTCGTTTCAATTGCCAATACTCTCAGCTTTAAGAAGCAAATCCAGTCTTTCCTCAGTATCGCAATTCTCTCGATCGTAAATACGTATTCAACTTTCAAGCTATTGGCATAAATGGATAATTGTTCAATGTTAATGTGACAGCTACATATATAAGCTCATGCAATCATTTTATTGTTACTTAAAAATTTTCAAGTGAAGATTGCAACAATATTGTTATGGAAATGGCTAACAGTAATTCTACTAGTCCAACTAATATTATAATTCTGATAGAACGTCATTGTCATAATTATACCTATGACTGGCCTGGAGGTGGCTCATTTGTCAGTGACCCTTACCTTCTCAACAAAGGGTCTTTGGTTCGCTAGATACACTCGCAAGATTTATGCTATGAACATTTGTGTTTGTTTCATGTCTGGCTATTTGTCTTTGCCTCTTAATAAGTTATGGGTACAAATACGAACTAGGTAAGTCATTCTAAAAATCCTTGTTGTTATTTTTTTACTGACTTTAAAAAAAGGAATATTCTCAGTACGGTTGTAGGTACTTTCTATAATTACAATATTTAAAATCCCACAAGACGTAAAAGTATAAACAAAACGATTATTTCTTGCGTTCACGACCCATTTTCACTCAATAAGACAGAACAACCTTGATACACCATTAACCCCATAAGTCGATGGATTCCATAGTCAATTAAGCATAATAGTCGTTATGACTGTTGCACCCACTCTGTACTTACGTTAAGAGCACTTTCATTGTGAAGAAAAAGGCAAGGTGCGGCAATTTAGGAGGCATTTTAAGGTTGTTTCGCCCATAATTGGGTAAGGGTGTCGAAGTTAATTGAATAATTTCCACATTAACACACGTATCGCCCGACCTTTTGTCTCAGGGCTATCGACATTGGGAACCAAAGTTTGTTTTACATTATGTGTTCATTTTTTATGTTCATTTTTGTTTCAGAACTTCCAAGTTATTACATTTCCTTCACAAATACGTATTCATTTTTATGTACAATAACTACGAGTATCAATAACTTAATTCTTGTTTTAATATCTTTATAGATTAATGACTTTGTATGAAAAACAAAAATATCGAATCCTTACAAATCCAAACATGGGATTTATTGCATATCAAAAGGATCATGTTGTAGGTAAAAGTGGCTCGATGGCTCATTTGGTAGTGACCTCTGACTTTTAAGGCAAGGGTTCAATTCCCGCACAGTACAAACATTTGTGTTTATGAACATGTACTAAGTAAGTTTATCAGTTGTCTAGTATCCATAGTAGGTACAAGTTTCGGCTTAGTTTGGGGCTAGATGTCAATGTATGGCCCAAGGTGGCATGTTTTGGGTTATTTATTGATGATTATTTCTTAAATAATTGAGCACATGAGTAAAATGTCTACATTTTAAAAACAAATATATTTCGACTAGCTTTTGCCCGCGACTTCGTCCGCGTGTTTAAATTTATACATACAAAAGTTTTTTCCCGCTAACTCCCGTTCCCGTGGGAATTTCTCAAAATACAGCCATAACTAAACTTTATATTTACTAAGGTACCTGCATGCCAAATTTCAAGCGTCTAACTTAAGCGGTTTAGATTTTTCATACAAAAGGATTTTCCCGCTAATTCCCGTTCCCGTAGGAATTTCGGGAATTCCTTTCTTAGTGCACCCCTACGGTACCTAAGCTACGTCCCTTCCAAATTTCAAGTGCCTACGTTTAGCCGTTTGGGCTGTGCGTTGATATGTCAGTCAGTCAGTCAGTCAGTTTCTCCTTTTATATATATAGATTTCTCATGCGTTTACACAAACCGATTAAATAAATTGGTTAGAACACATCTTAAAATAGAATACCTAACACAAAGACCAAAGACCTTTCAACGTTACAGTAAATAAGCTTCCACAAAAAAGGTTTTATTTTCATTCCCTATCGGATGACTTTCAGGCCTTCATCTTGGGTGGACTATATATAGCCTAAAAAGGGTCAAGAGTTAAATTCCTTGAAACACTGTTACAATTTTAGCCACCCACAAGCTATTTCTAGACATTATACCTACGTGTAAATTTTAGTTTGTTGAGAAAACTTTTGTAAATCCCTTAGGCTACTAAGCTTTGAGAGCACTTGTCCATATCTAAAGTGAGATTTAACTTAGCGCGTATATATCTAAGCTAGCTAAGGTACAATTATTCATATTAATTAGTGGATAACGATCCATGTGAAACTAATCTTAATACAATAATAACTAAGACTATATGGTGCTGTGGTCCAGCGTGCAATGTGGGTAAGTTATTATAATAGTTTTTATGCATCAAATGCAGTTGATAATGAGGATTACGTTTAAAAAATATGTCCAAATCTTAAGTTAATTAATTATGTCAGATTTCAACCTAAATCTGTACACATTTTTCCACAAAACTGTGACTTAAGTGTATACTTAAGTGTGTACTCAATATGTATATATTGAACTTGAACATGATCATCTTAATACAAATTTGACAGCCCTACTACACCCTATCTAATGTACTAATTATATCGTATGTACTTACGCACTTTGACGATGCTAATTTGAGACAGTAAATATCTTTGAGTCTTGGAAATTTAAGTGTAATTTTATTTAAGAAAGTTGAGAGGTAATTATTTCGTTGTGTTTGATGTAGCGTAACTACCCGTACTTATATGTGGGAGTAGCAGATACGTCTATATTATACGTAAATACTACAGAATTAAACTGAAAACAAAAGAAAAACGATTTGAAAAGTTATACATGAAATATAAACACCGAGATACAGAACAAACACACGAATTTTTATCCCGAGTGGAAATCGTACCCACGTCTCTTGGCTCAGAAGGCAGGGGTCACTACCAATTGAGCCACCGAGACAGTCAAATGAGCAGCAAAACGGAAATAACTATGCACTAAATAGAGAACATTGGGTACTTTCCAATCCCAAAGTAAGCTTTAAACATTAGTTTTACGCAACTCAGAATCAACAAAGTAGCATAACTTTGTTATATCGATAAAACATATTGCACCTAGGTATCCTAAATAATCTGGTAGTAGGACAGGAGAATAACGATTTATATTCATACACAGAACAAACACAAACATTGCATATTTTGTCCAGTCAGTGGAACCAATAAAAAGGCTGATGATAATAATGGAGGATCAAACTCTCAACCCTTGATTCAAATCAGGATTGTTATCACCCAATAACCCACCGGACTAGTCAAATAAATTATTGCAAATGTTAAAAAGATAATTTAGCGCATATAAATGTATAAAACTTGGGCATCCGAAGTTGATGGGCAAACGTTGAGATGAGCAGTAATATGGAATATTCGCCGAACATAATATGAAGCCCCACATAAATCACTTGGCCGCTTACATAAATATTTGTAGTGAGAGTGTAATAAAACCCAACCGTTATATACGTAGCCAAGAGATTTTGTTGAGATAATAATATGAAAACTAGCTCAGCCCGTGGCTTTGTGGCAGCGTTCACCTAGGTACTTATAAAACCTACTGCGGTCACCAACCCGCCTGACAAGCATGGTGACTAAGGGAATCCCCTCAAATGATAATTAAAATTTGTCCCTGGGGGAAGTCTATGTCCAGCTGTGGACGTTTGCAGACTGATTATGATGATGATTGTGCGATTATTTACTTATGCTTTTCATGAAAAGTACCAGGAGCATATAACTATGTGGGAAGTTAAAGGACGGCCGTCTACAGGTTAGGTGGCACAGATCAAGCAAGAAAAAACATATCACTGACGTAAAACTTTAAATGCAAATAAATATTTCACAAAAATATCCACAAACCATTTGTTGCCGGAGACTAAATATTTTTCGAGTGAAACGTTCAGGTGAATTCGCACGGTACTATTTTTAACGTACAATAGTTTCATTTTATTTATATTCGGATAGATCTGTTATTCCAGTTATTTTGCAATGGGGATACGATGTCCGTAAAACCTTCCAAGTATCGAGGAAAACGATCCCGAATATGTTGTTCTGCATTTTTAGAGATTTACCACGTAGATACGATACAAAGGTACCTAAGTCAAATTGAAAATAAAACTTTGGTATTCATCACTCAGCTATATGAGATTACTGTTCATAATATTTTTATACTATAAAAATAAAATTTAATTATTTTTTCTTTCAAATGCAAAAGCTTGGTAGTTGGAGAATGGAGTTCTCATTGAACCATGCTTTTTAGCAACCTTTTTGGCCAAAGTGCTTGAAACCTAGTCAAAACTGTTTATACGTCAAAATTATACCTTAATTAGGTCTTTAAAAATGTAAACAAGAACGAAGAATTTTGTAAATTTTATGTTCTCATGTTAAGTGAATTTAATGTAATTCTTAATGAGAATAAAAATCTTAAACCTTAATCAAGAACTTCCTAAAAATTTTTAATGCAAGTTTTATGACTTTAACCCGAAACAAATGACGGAACCATAAAAATATTATGTCTTTAACATTATGTCATGTAGTAGTAGATATAGGCGATCTAATTTTTCATTATTATCCCTTCTATTTTGCTAAAAGTATCGTCCAAGCATCCCATAAAATTTATTCACTTAATTAAATTGCACTGACCGATCGGGAACAGATTAAAAGTCCCATCGCTGAACCAAAAGATGTAAATTGAGGAAAAGAATCCCTCTCTCGACGATAGTGGGCCATATATCTTCTATCGGCTGCTTAATTTGCAAATCGTTAACGGCAAAATTAAAATGCCGACTCGGGTCCCGAGGAATTCCAATATTTTTACAGCGAGGGCCAATATTGCTGACGAGTCCTTTGATTGTGTTGAAGCATCGTTAGTCCGGGAAATGTCTCTGTTAAACAAATCCCAGTGTTATTTACTAATTTCAGTAAAAATAGTCAACAGATAGACTTTTGTATACTTAAGTTATATTATATTGTACTGAAGAAGAAGGACTTTTGCGCTATTTCATATAGCGCAAAAGTCCTTCGTCATAAACTAAAACCATAATTATTGACGACCATAATTAATAATTATAAACAATGCATCTAATAGGTTGGTTAATACGTTAACGTTAGTTCGATACCCGCACAGTACAAATATTTGTGTTCATGAACATTGTATGTTTGTATTGGTCTGGGTGTTTCCTATGTATAATATGCCTAAGTGTATATTTAAAAAAAAAATCTAAGTACGTTTGACAGTTGTCTAATATCCATAGTACAAGCTCGGCTTAGTTAAGAAGTAGATGACGCTGAATAATATGCCGTTAGTTAGATTTAAAGTTTCAAAGTCAAAACTTGCCTATTACCTATGTATAACCAGTTTCACCCTAGAATAATGTTTATCTGTTATGCCTATATAAAATCCGCGTTATTTTTAAGGATGCGGAGGCATGTTAATGTTAGCTATGTAAAACACAATATTCTACCCTCCTTTTGCTAATTATTGACTAATTGTTGTGTCTAGAAGAGATCGCACAAAGGGATATCACCGCCTTAATATACGTTAATGTATCTTTATTCCTTGTTTTAAGTTGTCTTACAATAAAGGTGTGCAATAAAGAATTTAATTTATTTTCATTTCTAAAGAGGCGGCAGACGAGTAAATGTGATGCCTGATGGGAAGCAGTCGACACCGCCCATGGGGTGTCCATACTCTCATATAGAGTTCTGGGTTCGCTGCCGGCCTTTTAAATAGGAGTACGCTCGTTTCTTGAAGGCTCCCAAGTCTTAGTTTCTATCCCTCTTTTATAATTTGTAACCATAACACCCAATTACATACCGTTCTTCTTATTAGTTCGGACGTGTATTAAATAAATTACACAATTAATAGACCTGTACATAAATAATAAGCCATGTGATTGCATCGGCGCGTTTGTCATGCTAAACGGTATAATTACACCCTTACCGCTATGATTGGCGCTTCGTACGGATAATTGGAGTCCAATTTAATATTAATCGGCGACCGTTTAGGCAAGATATGTAGATCGTTTTTGTTAAGCCGCGCATACATGTACGAATAGGACACAAAGCGAACACAAACATCAAACATGATTAATTGGTTCATTGAATATTGAATGACGATTTCATGTGGTGGATGCGAGAAGCCGATCATCTTCGATCCATGATCGACCATAATCGATCAAAGCTTCGAACAACTGGAGAGGTTATGCATGGCAGTGGATGCCAGTGGGTGTGTTGTGACTGCGATAGGCTGATTAATACCTAGATAATTTATTTTTTAATTCAATTAATTTGAGGACGATGGCGAGTCTCTTAAGATGAACTCTGAACTATGAGCAATGACCGCTACCTGTAACCCGGCAAGTTTTATGAACCTACGTAGCATTTATTAAGCTATTCGAACACCTTCCATACAGAACATAATAATATACGCCATAAGTTGATAAACAGAGTACCTATGCGATTTTTGTTTGCGGATGTAACCGCAAGAATCAATTCGTTGCGTTTTTGATGCAACACAAACTACTTGTTCGCACATGTGTACGCGGCTTTACAAGCTGAGAAGGCGTAATGTTTTATCACACCGATAAAATTTGAGAGAAATCACAGTAACTCGTATTACTCATTAGCGTCGATCGGGCGAAATATTCGCGGCAAAAAAATATGTGTGGCTTTCCCACTGCGAATAACGTTGTGAAACGTGCAATCTGTGAATTTCCGGGGCAAAATGATGCGTGAACATGCAAAAACGCAGCATGTTTGTTGCACACACGCTGGTGTCGCATTTAAATAGTTTCAAATAATTTGTGAGGTTTAGCTTGAGTTTAGAAATATTTTTATGTCAGGCGCATTTAAGTTCTATCTTTTAATGATATTTATAACTAACCTTATTATACCGCAGTTCTAGGTACTAATTAGTGCACAACAAACCAATAACTATTTTTTTTTTATAAAATATTACACATTTTACTAAAGCAAAAAAATACATTTCGATTAGTGAGCGCCACGGATTTGCAAAACGTTTACATTTGTTTACATCAAATCTATAACGCAAATCTACCTGTAGGTACGCAAATATTTCACTCTAAATGATCAAACAGGTGACAGAATCAATCAGATGACAAATTCTTGTTGATTGTCTTAGCCTATTCGTCAGTTCACAGGTGCAAACCGAATTATTGTAAAAGCTTCACCCACGCATTTCAAGACGAATTACTTTTTCAAACGTCTAGACATGGTAATGGAAAATGTATGTAAATATTATAGGATGACCTTGAGTGCGCGTTTTATAATGCGTTAACTTGGTATAGTGGGGATTTGAAGGTCCCGGGTTCGATTCCCAGTCAGCGCAATTTAAGAAACGATTTGTTTACGTTTATGAGAAAGTTTAGTTTCAGTCCAGTTGATGTTGATGAGATCAGCTGCGTTTATTTACCTATAACTTAACTAATAACTTAAGTCGCTTTCTTCAGTAAATTTGTTAAACGTCGTTAGGTAAGTTTTTAATGTCCGATTTTCTACAAAATGTCCTTAGTTAAGCATGTAAAACAAAATATTAATAAATTCATCGAAATTGTTTTCAAGCCGAGACAACTATGCGGTAAGTAGATAATGAATATCGGACAACACATAACATACATTGCTCCAATCCTACAGTAGCAGTAAGTAGCTTGAGAACTTGTCTATTGGTTATAAGAACAATGAGGATAACACAATCCTGAAATAAGACATTGTGCGAGCCTAAACGGCTAGATGGATGTTTGTTATTCTTTCACAAAAATAGTAAATAGATTTGAATATAATTTTACATTAATAAAGCGCATATATCATATTAATACATAGGCTAACCTAGAACTTTTCACTAATCACGATATTCAAAGGCAACGCCGCGGGTTAAATCTAGTTTCTTCTATTTTTGATGTGTAAGAAGACCCTTAGCTTACAATCAACAAGTACATATCAAACATGTTCTATTTCAAAGAAAATAGCGTTTCCATGTAGCACGAATCCGTTACCATATGAATATAATTCATATGATTTCACGAACAATTCAATGACAATCGTTTTCCCGTTAGGCAGATGTACCCACACCGTCCTACACGCCGCGTATTCGTATCTATCAATAGATCTAAAAACGGAATATTCCGCTTGACAAATCTTTTATCATATTTAGGGCCTTATCACACTAGTGAGTTGCGAGCGAGTTGAAAACTGGGCGAGTTCGCAGCAAGCTCGCCGAGTTCGCAGCGATTCTTGTCAGAATTCAATAACTATTAGTGTGGTGTGAGTGTTCTTTTTTAAAATTTCATCCAATCGTTGGCTCAATCGGCTCAATCACTGGCTCGGTGGCTCAATTGGTAGTGACCCCTGCCTTCTGAACCAAAGGTCGTGGGTTCGATTCCCACCCGGGACAAACATTCGTGTGATGAACACTTGTGTTTGTTCCGTGTCTGGGTGTTTATATTTGTATTTAAGTATTTATTTGTGGTACCTTCGTTGTTCTGATACCCATAACACAAGTGCTTAAGCTACTTACTTTGGGATCGGAGCAATGTATGTGATGTTGTCTGATATTTATATTTATTTAATCGTTACGAAATTCAGTAATGTTTTAGGAAATAATTGAGAAAAGTAAGTGGTGAAGCCAAAAATTTGAGAAACGTATGGGAAGAAAGATATAGTCAATTAACCTTTATGTTTAGTTTATAGGTACTTTCATTTATAGTAGAGAAGACCGCGTAAAAACGTTTTATACAATGCAAAAGCATGATTGTAGTAAAAAATGTAATACTATCACTCTCAGTCTCATTGTTTACTTTGTTAATGTAAGCTGTGGTAAATGATGCTGATGTTGAATCTACTAACATCACCTAGTTAAGATTTAAGCAAAATTGTATTCAACATTGTTTTTTTACCCAAATAAAAAAAAAAAACTGGAACACTCATACCGCCGTTCAAGATAAATGCATACCTTCAAATGTTTGTACTGTGCGGGAATCGAACCCGCGACCACTGTATCAGGTGCAACTGAACCAAACTGGTCGTCAATTTTTTTTTATAGTAGCTCGGCATAATGGCATTACATTTAGCGCATGTGATATTAAATAAACCAAGACATGCTAGGCTGGGCCACACGTCGCCATTTAGCCCAATACTAAGTCAAAGCTTGTAGTATGGGTACTAATCAACTGAGAAACTTACTTAATTATATACTTTTTTTTGTAACTTTTTATTTACATTGTAATAATTTACATTTTAACTTCTTTTAGTTGTCTTTAAGGTTGTCTGGAAGAGATCGCTGAAAGCGATAAGGCCGCCTTATTTGTACCTCTATCTACTATTGTCTCTAGTTTTTAAGTCAACTGTTTGGTGTCCAATAAAGAATACCTATACCTATCTATATTATACATAGTAAACACCCAGACCAATATAAACAGGCATGTTCATTTACAAAAATACCCTACACTCTGACCATAATATGTGCGGGAATGGAACCACGACCCCTGGCTTAGAAGGCAGCCGTCACTACCAAATGAGATATTGAGCCAGTGAACTGTCACTTGTAAACAAAAGGTGGATCGCACGCCACGAACTCGCTGCACACTGCTTTAAACTCGCTCGCAACTCACTAGTGTGCTAGGGCCCTTATGTTTTTACACGTGGAACCTCTCAGCTGTGCCCGCGGCCTTGTAATCCTTTTAGTGTTTTCAACGGGATTGTTTTCATTAAGCTCTCGTCTGGTTTCCATAAGTCTATAGGTATATGGAAGTTATGGACAGATAAAATATTCTTTATTACACACCATACAATTGACTTAAAACTAGGTACAGGATGTCACAACCTCGCCTCCGGTTTATTTGATATCTTTGTGTTTATGTCATTTTTATATATTCAAATTGAAATATTATGTAGATATCTAGTTACTGTTGTACTGTGATGTCCAAGAGTAATAAATGTTCTTATTCTTATAGTAGACATATTCAATCTCTTTCAGGCAACCTTAGGGTAGAGGATAGTTAAAAAGAAAGGGTAAGGTAAGCTTTCAACTGAATGAGAGTTTATGATATGTAAATAGGACAGGTAGTGAAGAATTTTTAAATTTTGCTGTTCTTTATGTCGATACTGTGTCGAAGACATTAGGCTTCCTTACGCCTGATGGAAGACGAAAGAGAAGCCCAAGTCTCTGTGACAAAGTGCAAGTAGCTGGTCAGTTAACTCTCAGTTGCCACCGTCATGCCTAACCCCACGAGGCCCGGAAATCCTCCTATCACCGGCAAAAATGCGACCCGGAGATCATTTGGCTGCGGTATTCTATGGGGTGGAGATCCTTCTCCGGACGGGTGGGTCAATACGAGTGATGATTCGCCATGTCCTACCTCTCTTATTTCTATTTTCACCCCTTATTCAAACAATCAGGTGTCAAACGTGTTTGTATTACGCCTGGCTGTCAATATTGTAGTTAATCAAATATGTAATTGTGGTGCCATACTCGTTTACGATATAAATAAAGCATTTATGATTAACCTAATGTACCTCCATAACACGTATACTACTCGTGCTTATTTAACCTTGAGTAGGTACTCAAGTTCACTAAGTTATAAAAGAAAAAATAATAACCGAAAATACCGGTTATACACTCCCTAAGTTCGACGTTTAAAGCTTCACCCATGATTACCACGCTGGGCAGGCGGGTTGGCGATCGCAGGGTGTAGCTTCACGCTCTGGTAACGCTTTTGCTGCCCGTCATCGGCCTGTGGTATTTAGCTACGCCTTCAATTGTGCTGGTTTTACCGCCACCAGTCGGTTGCCAGCGCCTCGTTTGTTATTCGGCAGGATGCACCACGAGCAGGTGAGGGTGGCTTGAAGCGAAAAGATGATGGGTGCTCCCCTACGTACCACAACTGGTCGTAAAAAAGAATAGCTATCTTCCAGCAACAGTAAATTAATAAAAAGTTACTCAAACACGTTGTCATGCTATTTATTTCGTATCATCTCCAAGTCAGCGTGAAGGATTGCCCTTACTTTATTAACGTCAAACAAAGAGTGCTAATCTGTGAGGCCTTAGCTCTTTGACGCGGGTCACTCTTTGCCAGAGGCCGAGGCATTGCAAAGCAGATTTACAGATAAGTAGATCCGTGCTCCGGAAATGAGCTGCCAATACCAACCTCGCGCCTTAGAATATGTGAACGCAGAAGGAATGTTTGTTACGTATCAACAGAATACGTACTGGGAAAATGCTTTATTTATTGGAAATAACTTTTTCTGTGCTTTGCCGGATCGTGGAAATACAAATCACCATCTAAGAGGTAGGACTTAGCAAATCTTCGCTCGAATTGAGCCGCCCGTCCGGAGAAGGACCTCCCTATAGAATACAGCAGCTACATGACCTCCGGATGAGTAGGGTCTCCGGAGCTCGTGGGGTGAGTGTTGCATTAGCAGCCGCGGGTTAGTGTTAGGCCGGCATGGCGGTGGCAACTGACAGGTAACTAACCAGTTACTTGCCCATTGCCATAGCGACTTTCCATCAGGCGTTTCCGAAGTGACTTCGGTCGTGTTCCGGATCAATCGCTGTATAGCCAGAATAATCCTATAGGCTAGCATGACGGTGGCAAATAATGAAGTGATTCATTTAGTCACTTGTCTAATTGCCTCATCACTCTAATTAAAGATACTTATAATTAATTTTCATTTAAATAACTATAACATTATTATGCAGGTAAGTAAAAATGGTTTAGTAGCGACCGATTGCTAGCGCTAAGACCGCTTAAAGTGTACCACAACATGTTCGTAATACTTTTTTCTACGAATTGTTTGTATTTTGTATATCTATAATATCTTTCTATCTACCCAAGTAAGTACATATGTTTCTTAGTGATGTTTTGCAGCTACGCTATATTCAGGAGATCACAGCTGATACACATATACATTTGTAAGTAGATAACAATCTAGATTGTTGCACAACTTACTCACTCTTTCATTAATTGTCTCCCTGCTCACAAGCCAAAGTTTATGTATCTACCCTTCTGTATAATTTGTTCCCTAGCCACGGCTGTACAGACACTATCTACAGACTAAATAAAAAAGGTTTTTTTTTCTAACATCACGGCACAATATTGGACAATACAGTTTTATTTGGGTGGGAACGCATTCGAACCCAACTCTCATGCATATTTTAACTGAAATGTTCGAATGGACCGCGATATCTTCTGGCCAATTCAAATCTATTTTCTTTGGTTTTCTTTAGGGCAGGATATTGAAACTTGAAGAAATATTGAATGTTACATAGTATGATCAGAGTATTTTTAAGGTTGAGAAAATTTATACACATGTTTGTAGTCATTATAATGCACAATGTACCTACCTACACAAGGCCACACATCAAGCTATCTTAATACCAAAATCATTTAATCTAAGGCAAATCACCCCAATAACAATGTCATTTTCAAACCTCCTTACTCCACGTCCAATTTGTTTTTAAATTTGAAACTTTTATTTAACGCTCTAACGGTGAAGAAAAACATCGTGAGGAAACCTGAACTCTGTGAGGAAATTCTAGGGTCTTAGGTAGTTTTAGGAGAGGCCAATGTCCAGCTGTGGATGGCTGATGATGATGATGAAAATGATCTTATAGTAAACTATGCAGAGTGTTAACTACGAGCAGCAGAAAAACGCAAATCTTAGTTGTTCGTGGTTCGACAAATATATTTTGAGTGACATAGAAAACAACAAGAGCATAATATCAAAACAGATTGTCTAATTTCGAACACTATAGTAGCCAGTATAAATTGCAGCGCATGCAATCTCCAATAGAATGTAGGTATATTGTGTACAAAAAATAAAAAAAGTAAATTGATTGTTTTATTAGACCTTGATTGACTTTCTTTTGTGTCGGGCATACGTTTACGCTTAGGTATTACGAGTTCGCACTAAATCCCACGATGTTTCACTTCATCACCAGCCTATTGCAGTCCACTGCTGGACATAGGCCTCTCCAGTCGCTTGCCAATCAGGGCAAACATCTGGAGGATATGCCCATTATCGCCACGCTGGGCAGGCGGGTTGGAGATCGCAGGACGTAGCTTCTCGCTCCGGTGACGCTGCTGCCCGTCATCGGCCTGTGGTATTTAGCTACGCCTTCAACTGTCATGGTTAAACCGCCACCAGTCGGTCGCCAGTGCCTCGTTTGTTGTTCGGCAGGATGCACCACGGGCAGGTGAGGTTGGCTTGGAACGAAAAGATGATTGGTCGCTCCCTTACATCCCGATGTTTCACTTAGACCGCCTATTTTAGGAGAGGCAGGATGCCCAACGAGACCCTCTCAGGCCGCGTCCGGGACGCCAGCGGTCAGAGCGGACGATACGTGCTACGGCACGGCGCGTCTTGATCAAGTTCATAAAGTGTGAAGCTGTTCTCGACGACAGCGGCACGGCGACGTAAACGACGGAGAACGACGGGGTATGTGGGACTCACGTCCGCCCTTAGAGCGGGTGGGCGGCACCCTGGGCTTTCTGGGTGGTGCCCGGGTCCTTGTGAAACATGACTACCTTGGCACCACGAACACCGCCCGCCTAGCAGACCCCAGGTGTGTCCTAGGCTGGAACTTGTACCCCTCCTAAGCTCGTCAATGCAGCACACCTCTTGTATGGCGTGACGTTGTCCCAACACAAAGCGATGTACGACGTCAAAGACGACTATGTCCCAATCCACGTGTTCTAAAAACGATACCGCGGTAGTATTCCATGCTCGAAGCCGCAGGGCTCACCTTGGCTATCAATTAAATTCAGGTTCTAAAGTTTCCCTAACTTACCGAGCTTACGAATACTTCGGAAACTCACTCATAATTATTTCTTCATCGAAGTTCGTCCGTAGGGACCAAAACTTTCCAACCCGCACTTATGCTAAACGCTAATTATTTACTATCAAGACCCCAACTGTTTAAAATGACCAATACATAATGCGGAATAAGCCTCCGAAACTGGCATTGAAATTGGCCTATTGTGCAAGATCGATCAAGGGATCGTTTGCTAACAAAAGGGATGGTGAATAACGCGAAGGGCCATTTCAAGCCGTAACGAGGCCATTCAAAACTAACAATAGTTCGGCGTCTTGATGAAATCTTAAAGCTTACTGCACTTCAGTAAACGATGTTTGTTATTGCCGGGTTGTATTAAGAAGATTATCGCGAAGTAAGTCATTGTAAAGGCGGTTTGACATCATTGCAATTATTATTGATCATTAGTAGCTCACAACAGAGGTCTATCATAAACTAAAACCCTTGAGCCTTAGTCAACCATGCTAGCCAACTGCGGAATGGTCGACTTCACACAACTTTAAGGCTACAGGACAGGCGCGGTATCCCACATATTGCTTCTAAAATATTGTGAGGCATAGCGTATCGCTTATTACTTACAAAAACACTTGTCTTGAACACTTCTATACTTCGCCGAATGTTTGTGTTTTCAGCGGCACGCTTAGTACTACTACCTAACTAACTACCTAAAAATACCTTATCATCATCAGCCCACATCAGTCCACTGCTGGACATAGCCCTCTCCTAAAACTACCTAAGACCCTAGAATTTCCTCACAGAGTTCAGGTTTCCTCACGATGTTTTTCTTCACCGTTAGAGCGTTATATAAAAGTTTCAAATTTAAAAACAAATTGGACGTGGAGTAAGAAGGTTTGAAATGCTGCCTCCCGCATGAAAGTCAAGAGTTTTAGAGGCATAGTACAATAATTGTACTTGTAGAAGAAGAAGAAGCACTTCTACGCCACTGATGACATTATGTCATCTGGCCTGAAGGTTGGTATTGACCCTCCCTTTTGAACCGAGGATTTGGGTCCCAAATTAGACATACCTACCTACGTTCACGTAATGAACTTTTGTGTTTATTCCGTATCTGTGTTATTACGGCATTTATTGGTATGTACGCACATATATAAAGGTGCCATATAATATATTGGTGCTCTTCGTTTGCTGGTGTCCATTCCATAGCACAAGCGGTTAAGATATTTTTAACATCTTATCAATTCACGAGTATGTGTTTCTTAATATTGTAAAAACATATTGATTAATACTACTTAGTGCCTACCATCAGGTGACCTTCAGACCCGTTTGCCCCCTCTGCCATAAAAAAAGTAGTTCCCTTCTTAAATGCAGTCAAGGTTAATTTATAATGTAATGCATTTGTGTTGAGTTTGCTAAGGGAAAGGCCTATGGCTAGTAGTGGACGTTTGTAGACTGATGATGATGATGATACACACCGCATTGCTAGGGCGCCTGCCGCCCGCTCTCCCCTCAGTACCCTTGATGGCCCGTTCCCGCGGGTCCTTCCCGCGTCCCTGTACCCCGCGGACAGACACACCTATACCTTACCTATTTAGATTATCTGACGTCATTTCAACATCAAGCTACTCACTACTTCAATAATATAATACGGCTACTTCACTTTATATCACTTGTCTTGTAAAGGCAACAAGTCCACAACAAGTAAATTGAATTCCCAGTAATTCAGCACAATTTTAGATATCTCAGTGCACAGACACCAGTTTTGTCAGTAACAATATTGATACGAGAGCTCTCTATCGCTTGGGCTTTGTACCCGCCATATTAAAGTCTAGAACCTGTCTAGACTGGAATTCTAGTCGGAAGCGGACAGAGTCGGACTAAGGTCTTAAAGGTCTAAAGCAATAAATCCTATAGGTATTTATGTACATTATATTAGTAAGAAATAGGAGAAGCTGGTTCTTCAAGACCTAATAAAAAAGAAATTCTTATTCATACAAAAACAATAATACAAACCAAATACACTTAAATTCACATTCAAATACATCAGATACAAAGTCTTTGATGTTAAATCTTTGACTTTATAAATGTTGTGTAAATGTTTCATCCATTAATATTGTTCCAATAAAACATTCTTTTTTTTATTATTATTTTATTATATATTATTATCTAGCTTAATAATAAAGATGTTATTTGTAAGAATCCATGTTTAACAGAAGAATTCACTCAATCGGCCAAATAATGCTTTCGCATTCGTCGAATTCCCCACATTTTATTTGATACTACGCGTACAGTTAATTAATTCCAAGAAACATCCCTACATAAGAACGTCTATTTATCCATCCAAACCATTTTCGAGATTGATGGGGCTTCTCTTATCTCCAAATTTTGAACGTACAATATTCGATTAACACATACCTACCCTACATTGTACTAGCTAGCTACAATATGTATGTAAAACTTTTCAATAATGTTGTTAGTCGTTAAACAGAAATGGTACGATACGTTATAGTCGTTAAACAATATCTACAGAACGATCTTTGACTAAAAAATGAGTAAAATTGTTAAGAACTAGTGACTTATAAAACTGATAAAATTGTTTAAAGTTAGAATAAGAAGTTTATTTACAAGCTAGAATATGGCCCTACTAACTGGAATCTGTTATTATTTACAAAATCGATTAATCTCTATGTTATTCGAGATATGACTTTACAAATTTCGAGACTGTCCTAGCCCCGAGGCCATATTAGACCCTTACTCGGACCTCTTAAGTCCGTCCCTGGGCTCCCGACAAAGATTTCCTCATATTTCACATTTCCTTTGATTCGATCTCCTTTGGAGTGGTTTATGGGAATGTTCGCTTGATGCTTTCGCACCTACATCTCGTCTTATTTCTTGCTTTCAGAGTAAAAGTTTTATTAACCTATGTAGCGAGGTCTGTCGCTGGTAAAAGGTTTTGAGTCGTGAGTTGCTCTTACCCGTTGGAGTTTCAATTATAGATAGGCGTGATACAGTTTACGTGTTTTTAATTAAAGCTTAAGTAGCTCGACGTTAATGACTTTTTTAATCTTGTAAGTACCTCGTACGTTTGGTTTCGATTATATTTCAACTTTATTTCTGAACTAGCTGTGCCCACGGCTTCGCCCGCGTTGGCCTCCTTTTTAGGGAAGTGGGGGGTTAGAAAGGGGCAATAAGTAGTCTATGTTACTCTCCATCCCTTCAACTATCTCCACTTAAAAATCACGTCAATTCGTCGCTCCGTTTTGCCGTGAAAGAGCGACAGTCATACAGCCAGACAGACAGACACACTTTCCCATTTATAATATTATGTATAAGTATGGATAGTATGGATAAGAGTGGAGGTGGCCTATTGGCTCTGCCAATGACTTCCATTGAATGTATTGTATTCAGTGGTTCAATCAAACCACGCTGCGTATCAATGTGAAATTAATTATTATGTACATACCTTTATTCAATCCTTTCAGAGTGGAGGGGACTTTATTCAACTAACACATCTATTTTAGATGTTTTAAGCTACATGGCATATAGATACCTTTTGAACGACTACAACAGATTTGAAAATTCTCGCCTATTCCATAAAACCGTACACTGAATTCTAAACGGTCATTAGAGTTCGTACGTTGACCAACCAAAATAGTTTAATTTCAACTTCTGCAATTTCCTCCTTGATAGTATGGTCAAGAGCAAAATTAGTCTATCAGTCGAAGTTGTCATCCAAAAAAAAATTAAACCGACTTCAAAAAAAAACACAAACGACCAAAACTAAAAAGCGATAAATAACGTAAGTAATTCTATCCTTAATACATAATTATTTAAATACATATTACAATTATCACTTATTTTTGAAGTCGGTGCCAGCCTCTCGGTACCTAACGTAGACTGTCGTTGTATGACAAGCGCGGCCGGCAAATCCACACGACAATATACATTTATTTGTTTGGCTGGCACCGACTTCAAAAATAAGTGATAATTGTAATATGTATTTAAATAATTATGTATTAAGGATAGAATTACTTACGTTATTTATCGCTTTTTAGTTTTGGTCGTTTGTGTTTTTTTTTGAAGTCGGTTTAATTTTTTTTAAAAAATAATTTTATTTCTCTATTTTTAGTTGCGTTAATTTGCTGTGACCTTGAATAAAGGCTAATTAATGTCCTTAAGAGTTTTACTTAGGAATGAAAAATTTTGATTTAAGTCAAGTGAAGATTTTGCGATCTATAATCAAGCATATCACTTACCAAATCACCTGCCCTATTAGCCCTGCATAAGTACATACTACTACCTAGTTTAATATCGACCAATGTCAGTACTGTCCCCTAACTCCTAACCGTTAAGGAGTTCTGTGGCTTCATCATCAGCACCAGATGTTGACGCCCGGAAGCATATACCTGAGTAAAATATGATTACGTAACAAAAACACCATATGAGCATACAATTTTCGGTTGTTGCCCTCAATTTCTCCAGGATCCCATCATCAGATCCTGACTTGGTGGTAATGGGACCACCTCGGAAGTGTCCTCTGTCGAACTGTTGAAAAATTTTTGAAATCCATCCATAATTGACGGAAATATCGGTGAACAAACATAAAAAAAAAATAAAAAAAAAAATATTATACATACAGACGAATTGAGAACCTCCTCCTTTTTTCGAAGTCGGTTAAAAATAGACCTTGCTGCATTGGCTTAAGATGTGTTAGCAAATTTCGCGGCACTGTTTATTTTCTAAAAGTACTGCCCTACGAAGTCCTATACATTTGTAGCAGAAGTTCAACACAGTCGTAAACATCGAGCCCTTGGTCGTATTTCGCGGAGAAGTCTCTCCCTGATCAATGGACGCAGGTTACGGAATTAGAGGTTCTTTTGTGTCTTCGTTGTTTATAAGGTTATAGGCTATAAATTTCACTGAGAATGTCACACCTGAGAATGGTTCTTTTTTCAGAAACTAGGTATTTGGATATAAGAGAGGAGGGCATAGCGAATCTTAGCTCGAATTGAGAAGAACGCCCGTCCGGGGAAGGACCTCCACCCTATAGAATACCGCAGTCAAATGACCTCTGGGTCGTGTTTCTGTAGGTAAGTAGGGTTTCCGGAGCTCGTGGGGGGCTAGGGTTGGGCCGGCATGGCGGTGGCAACTGACAGGTAACTGACCAGTTACTTGCCCGTTGTCACAGCGACTTGGGCTTCTCTTTCGCTATCCATCAGGCGTAGGGAAGCCATTATGTCGAGCCATTATAAAAACAAAAAAAAGAAAGATTTTTAGTAAGCTCGCTATCGAAGCGAAACTATTAAATCTGTTTCCACAATTTATCACACAATATTTTTTACTAATGAGATATTTTTCGAATGCTTAAAACATACAAAATATTAAACGTGCAATCCTAATTGGTGGCTCACTTTATTGAAACTACTCTTCATTACCTCTTGTGACCAGTGAAAGTCAACATGAATATAGACCAAGTCTTCACAAGTAAGGCAAAAGATTTACCTCATGGCTTGGTCGTCATGATGAAACGTAATGTACATTAGGTAACTAACATGAACTACCTTCTACCTCCTAATAAATTAAACCACAAATTCTAGTTCGAGTATACTGGAGCTTCAATATTACGTTTTACCTAGAATCCGTCTTATATTGAAGTGGCAAATATACATTACTAGCTTCCTACCGCTTCACTTCAGGTATTTAAAACAAACACTTATCTCAAAAATATTAGTGTTTCTCTACTATACTCGTATTATGCATGTGGGTATTATTGTGTACCTACTTAAGAACCTTCCCTTTAAATCATTCTATCTTTTAAAAACCACATCAATATCCGTTGCGAAGTTTAAAAGATATCAGCATACATAGGGACGGACATATAGAAATAAGAGCGACTTCGTTTATACTATTAATTGATTAGTGATTGATGATGATAATAAATCTACAAGTAAGTAGAATAGGTACTGTTTTGTAGCCAATTTAGCGGTCGGACATATACTATATCCAGATGCATGTGATAAACTTGGGATCATAATATCAGTGTATGTGATGTTACCTGATACTTGTAGTATTTTCATGGGTAAAAGTTTCATAATAGCTCTGATTAAATTATGCAATCCTAATACGTACTGACAAGTATCCCACCCCTTAGATGAGTCCAGACTGAGTCTAGTAAATAATTCAGCTAGCCGAAGTGTCGCCTGCAACCGTTTATTGATTTCAATTGGCCATTCGGTACAATGCAATATTCATACAAATCGTTCCACCGATCGGGTAACGAGCTATTTAATACGTCAGCAGGAGGTAGGGAACAAAATGTAAATTACGTAGTACTTAGAGAGTAGATACAGTAAGTACTACTGTAATGAATGCTAGTGTAGACCTTAATACTTATATTGACAATTCATATTACGAAGCCACGTGATTCATATCAACCAGCTTTTGACAAATACGTTCGGAAGAGAGATAGGCCATAGCAAATTGAGCTGCCCATCCGGGGAAGGACCTCCACACTATAGAACACCGCAGCTAAATGACCTCCGCTCAGGGTCGTGTTTCTGCCGGTGAGTAGGGTTTCCTGAGCTCGTGGGGTGAGCGCTGTATCGGCAGCCGGAGGTTAGGGTTGGGTTGGTATGGCGGTGGCAACTGACAGGTGACTGACCGGTTACGTGACGTTGCCGCAGCTACTTGAGCTACTATAAAAAAGAACCCATAGCTTGAGATGGGATGTTCCTTATTCTATATCCGTATCTTATGTCGTGCTTGTATATTTTTTTTATAATAGAGAATTTGAGGATAGCCCCAGTGATCTGACCCATATGTATACTATTTCTATTTGTGTATACAAATATTTTCACAAAAAAATCTTTTAAAATCGATAGTACTAAATTAAAATTCAGTGACTGGGCAACTTTGGGTATTTATAAAAGTAGAAGGAAATTGTTCGAACTGTACGATACTAAAGCCCATTCCAACGAACCTTCAATAGTAGAATATGTCCGAAATTACTCTAGGATATTTAAGAAAGTATGTGCGTACGCTAAATCTAGGTATTTGAAAGGAAAAATTATGTCTGCTCCTAACAAAAGCAAAGCTACCTGGAAAATTATAAATAAAGAGACTTGTAAAAATAAAATTAAAGAACACAAGTTATCTCTTAAAGTAAATGACAAAATTTTTGATTCCAATGCAGACGTGGCTAATGCGTTCCAATCTTTCTTCTCAAAAATTCCAGTATCTGCGACGAGTAGCTTAAACTCCAGTCCCCATCTTGCTGAAACCCTTATAAAAACGCATGTAGATGAGTGTAAAGTTCCTTTTTATTTTTCTTATGTTAGTATAGAGGATATTTTAAAAAACTTCAAAAGCTTAAATATGAAAAGGACAGAAGATCTGTGGGGAATCTCTACAGAGGTTTTAAAAAATATAATTCATTTTGTTGCACCTCATTTAGCGATAATTTTCAATAGATGCATTGATGGAGGTCAGTTTCCTAACCTGATGAAACTGAGTAAGGTCATTCCTTTATATAAATCAGGTGATAAAAGCGACCCCTCCAACTATAGACCCATATCAATACTACCTGCACTAAGTAAAATTTTTGAAAAAATTATCTTTACTCAATTATTATCGCATTTTAATGACAACGAATTATTACATAAAAACCAATGTGGATTTACCAAAGGCAAATCCACTACTGACGCAGGAGTAGAACTCATCAAACACGTTTTTGATGCTTGGGAAAATAAGCAAGATGCCATAGGAGTTTTTTGCGACTTGTCGAAGGCGTTTGATTGTGTTGATCACCAAACACTGCTGATGAAGTTACGGCACTATGGTGTTGCAGATGAATCGCTTTGTCTACTACAGTCATACTTAAGTGACAGAATTCAAAAGGTTAATGTCAATGGCACAGATTCTTCTGGTGCCCCTTTGTTGATGGGTGTGCCCCAGGGCTCAATATTGGGACCGTTGCTTTTTATCATTTACATAAACGATCTTCCGCACTTCACAAATAATATATGTGAGACAGTATTGTTTGCTGACGATACTTCCCTCATTTTTAAGGTAAATAGAAAGAAAACCAACTTTGATGATGTAAATTGTGCTCTCGCTAAAATAGTACACTGGTTTACAAACAATAACCTGCTGCTTAATGCCAGGAAAACCAAGTGTGTTAAATTTACAATGCCAAATGTCAAACAGGTTAACACTAATATTATCATGAACAATGAAGTTATTGAATTAATTAACTCTACAGTATTTCTTGGCATCAATGTAGACTCGAAGTTGCAATGGGGTCCTCATATTGCTGTCCTGGCTGGAAGGCTTAGTTCAGCTGCATATGCGGTAAGGAAAATCCGGCTTTTGACTGACGTTGAAACGGCAAGGGTTGTTTATTTCAGTTATTTCCATAGCATTATGTCATACGGTATTCTATTATGGGGGTCAGCTGCTGACATACAAACAATCTTTGTACTGCAGAAGCGGGCCATCCGCGCTATATATGGGTTAAAGACACGCGAATCACTTAGAGAACTTTTTAAAGAAATTAACATAATGACGGTAGCATCACAGTATATCTTTGACTGTGTTGTTTATGTACGTAAACATTTAAATCAATTCAATAAAAATTCAGATAATCATAATTTAAACACTAGAAATAAGCACAAGCTTGCCGTTCCACGTCTGAGGCTGAGTAAGGTGAGTGGGTCGTTTGTAGGATTGGGTATCAAAATGTTCAACAGGTTACCGGAACATATTGTTGAACTGCCCATTCACAAATTCAAATCATACATGAAGTCCTTACTTATAAAAGGGGGCTATTATAGAGTAGAAGATTTCCTCAACGACGACATCTCTTGGACTGCTGCTTCGTAGTAAACTTTGCATTGTATAGACTCAACTTTTATTTTGCATTGTTTAACTTTAAAATATTAAAAAATGTTGTAATACCTAAACATGTAACAATTGGCGATTTAAAAAGAGTAACTACCGAGTTTCTTGCCGTTTCTTCTCGGTAGAAATCTACTTTCCGAACACGGCGGTAGCTTCTTTTAAATTGCTTTTATTCACATTCTTACTTTACTTTTTGTATTTCTACATTATTTTTTACTTGACGATTCATAAGTGCTTATTTTAAGTCTATGTGAATAAAGGTATTTTGACTTTGACTTTGACTTTGAATAAGCAAAACAAACATTAAGTACCTACATGTAGTGTGAATTTGTAGGCGGTCGTGAAATCAAATTATAGTCCCTAACAAAGATAGAAGCAGGCCATATATAATGATTTTGACAGATATTTCATAAACTTTGCAACATTTAAGCCGCGAGTTGAAAGTAGGTCTATTAAATTTAAACTTTTATAATATTCTTTATCACATAATAAAGCTAACTTCAGCACTAAAACTTTTAACTCGGAGATAACTAAATTAAACAAGTGGTTTGAAGCGGAAGATTGTAGGAGAGGTTCTTGTTATGAATATAATTGGATCTGGTGGTACTTTCATTATTATTTAATTTATCCGAATGTTGAATAAAATGTTTCACCAAGTTAGTGCGGGTCTACTTTAAACTATGATGTATTTATCAAGAATTCAGAATCATTTACTTAAACATTCACCTTAATTTAGGTACATATTTAAATATTTACAGAAACATAAAACTAAGTTAAACTAAATATTTTGTTCCCACTCCATAAATTCTTTGATAGAATAAAAACAATGTGACATTAGCCATTCCTTCAACTGTGTTTTAAATTGTCTGCCCTGGATAACTTTAATGCACTCGGGAAGTTTATTAAAAAGCTCTATACCTACTCATACTTTAGCCATTTCTTCTGTATATATCAACATGATATATACAGAAAATTAACATGTTGGGCTCTGGTGGTGCGAACCGTCATGTCTGACAGTTTGTTGAAGTAGCTATGCTGTGCTTTAGTAATCATGCATGCTTTAAATAGGTGGATTAGGTACATAAGGAGGGCACAATACTGATCATACAAGACACCAATATCAGATAATATGACAGATGGAAGTCCTACTTAAATGGGTTGGTGATTACCTATAAACTATTCGTTAGGTGCATGAATTCAGTAAAATATCTTTTAATTCGATTTCAAGTAAGTTGATTCAATATCAAGATGATATCAGAAGATTTCTGTTTAATATAATTATCAGTAACGTTAATTTCCGTGCCCTAAACGCTTACATTTCAATACACCCGCGCAAACTCGAGAATAGTTTTGTCTCCGGGATAATGATCGAGTTCATCCCGTCTCTAACAATATATTTGGGGGCATGAACAGGCAACTTTGGGTTAATTAATTACACGAACGCGAGGCGTCCGCCCAAGATGGATGGAGGCGACAACTCAAAACAAAATATCACGGGAAGGCTCATAATTTATCATTAGCACTAATTCTGTCGATAGCGCGGTTGGATGTTCTCGAGCTTGGAACTGCGAATTTATACTTTCTTTTTCTTTTGAACTAAGTAGTACCTATCTACCTATATCTTTACGCAAAATGGGCGCTTAATCGTCGAATTGCGGTAAATAGCCCGTTGAAAATAAACTAAGTATTTAATAAGTAGCCATAACATTAAACTTACCTAAAATTAAGTTTTATTTAGCTAGTTTACGAAACAAATAAATTTATGTTGACCTATGTTTTAAAAATAGACTAAATTACCGCACCACTTTATAGATTTCTGGCTCGCCCAATGGTTGACTGGTAGAGAATGCCACACGGCATTAAGTCCGCCATTTGTACTTTCCTTGTGCAATAAAGATTAAATAAATAAATAAATCCAATAATTTCATTCCTGGTCATACCAGGAATAAAACTGCTGTTCTCATTATAATTTTTTTCTCATTAAAATTTCGTATTATTTTTTATCCCATCCCCAAAAAATACTCCTTAAGGGTTCTCAAGAGTTACGATGCCACCGACAGAAACGCACACAGAGAAACACAACACCCCTATTTTTCTATCAGTGGTTAGAAATATAACGCCTAAAGTTAGCTAAGTGGCTTAGTTTTATTACCTACAGTATGTTTTCTTCAAAAAACTTTTTATTACACCAATATCGAGATCAATCTGTGACTTCATCTCCCTAAAATGTTACTGACATTTCCAAACTTAGGCAATTACCGTTACGCTAAGTGGGTAACGATATTTTGTATCGATAACAACGTACCGTCTCGATAATTTGCTAACGCTGGAAAAAACATCAAAACGAATCGTAGGTATCACGCAAAGAGAGCAATTTCTGTTCGAATCACGGCCCTCGTTATTTACTCATTAAAACTTCGAATTGAAGGCGTTCCCAATAGCGGAGGAAAAGTAAAATAAACTTTTCAATGATATCGCTGGAAAGATGTTTACCTTCACATTTTCCGTGGCAGTTGGAATTTTTAATTCTCTCGCCCGGTTCGAGATTAAAAAGTAAATTTCACTCCTGTCTATCTATGTGGTACTTTGATCTTTTACGATTTGACAAACTGTACAGACCGTGGTACAAGAGATGATGACTTGTTTTTCGATCGTTATTGATATTTTCGTATTTTTACAAGGGTATCTTTTTCAAATCTTGGTTTTCGATAAGTTTTATAACTTTTTATTTACTTTATTGCCCAAAGTTGTACAAAAGCTAAAAGCATTCTCTATTAGTTTTTGCAGAGAACATTAATTAAAATTTAAAAATGAACAGGTTTCTCCTTTCTGATTTCATTTCTAATTACATTTTTACCTATTACTTTCAGTTAACAGTTTTTTTTGGGAATAATTATGTTTTGGATGTGGTGTAGGACCATAGAATAACTGTTGACATTGACTGAAAAGAGAAATGTGGCGCGAATTAAAATATGTATAAAATATGTTCAACTGTGAACGGACCAGGTATGTTGATTACACCTAACAATCAGAGCATAAAACTATTACCGCATATATAAAAGCCAATGCTATAAATAATCCTTAACCAATCGTCATATAAACCATAAACCGTTGAATAACTCCAAGATCGCGTCAAATAATAATATCGATTTCATTTTCCTTTGCACAAGAATCGGTTTGGAAATCCAATAATGCCGCATACAAAGGCTCTCCTGACGGATGTCGGCTCGGAATTTAATATTTATCACAAACAGGACCTAACTGCGAAACCCATACATTCTTTCTTTTCAAGGACCTTTGTGTTTTGATGTCTCTGACGCTCGCCCATTATCTGATAAAATCGTTTCCTGTATGTGTGCTAGTATTGTTTGAACAATTGTTTTACACGAAATGTGAAACAATCTTTCATAAGAAGAATCAACCCTTTATATTTATTTATTTAATCTTTATTATATAAGAGAGTATAAATTACAGACTTAGTGGTGTATGGAATTCTCTACCAGTCAACCATTGTGCGGGCTAGAAAACTATAATGTGGCGCGGTTATACTAAAACTGCTAAAATTATATTATCTACTTTATATTGTACTTTTATAGGCCACTAATAGTGAACTTTAATATAAAAACATGCCTGACTTGGGTGATTAGAGAGATCCGGGAATCACATATCGGGTCATAAACTTGTGTCTGGGTTTTCTACATACATTTACATAAACATTTTATATACCTAAACAGTCTTAATTTCATTTTTATTTTCTTTTGTTCCATTTTTATATGTATGAAAGAGACTGAATCCCACAACACAGGGAATCCTAGTGTGGGATTCAGTGCCCAATTAAAACATATGTATGTTTTCTGAAATAAAAACTTATTATTATTATTATTCTAGCAATCGGTTTTATCTGAGTTAGTTATCCTGCACCGTTAGTTAAGTTCCATCGGGTAAGATTGCAGACAAACGCTTTCTTGAAAAATGATGCTTATATCAAACTGTGCCTTGTTCTGGAAATAGAATAAAAATGCTAAACTCAAACAAATCCAAGGTATGATCTGTAGGTATGATTTATATTTTACTCCTAAATGGCTGTTAAAAAAAAGTTGTTAATCATGACCCCCGGCTTCCTTCAAAACAAATTACCTCAATAAACACAAAAACCCAATTACGTAAAGCATTAAATTCGTTGTAGAAATCACAGCTCGATTGACGTCCAAGAATCACGGACCCCTCTGTAAACGTTCTCCCCTAGGGACACCCCGGGGCACGGACTTTATTAAAGGAGGGGTCCCATACTTATTAAAAGTGAAAGTGCAGTGGAACCCAAACACCTCCCGGCGAGGAATGTCCCGCCTACGGTCACCAGCTGTGTTCTAATACCCGATTGCCGAAGACAAACCATGAACACACGAAAATAGACCTTAACAAACCAAAACTTAGACGCCAATTTCGCAAGCAGATTCCAAGCGCTTACGACAGCTTAACTCATTGCCGATTTTGAAAGCATTTTCACAATTCACAAAGAGCTTTAATAATATAACAGTTTCAGAGTCAAGAGTTACGAACTTAATTACTGCGTAATCTACGATAACTTGAGTGTTGAATGGAATTAAATCAATCCTGTTATAAATATATTTAACATGTTTACACAAAGTCTTGTTAGTACAGTAAATCCTTTCCTTATTCATAAAATTAAAATACCAGAGCGCTCTTCATTTACACAAGAATAAAATCCTGCCATTTCGTATGGTATTAAAACGTTGGACGTAAAGATATCTTTGAGTTTTAATGTGAATTCCACTTTAAAAGTTTTTATTGTTCAGGAAATATTCACAATGGTTTACGACTTCACAAATGCTGCTTTTCTTTTATAAAAAGGTACTGCAAATAGATTTGTATAAACTGAAGAGAATTAAGCTTAGCTTTTCGCTTTGGAGTTCAAAGGTACCTAGATACGAGCCGGGCTTGAATATATACGAACTCGATTTCAAAGTACTTACTTAACGGAATATCAGTCTCCTTGAAGTTGAAGAAAGTTACATAATAAAAAACGATTGGTAGATCTCTTGTGTTTATAATTTTTCCGTTAAATTATAAAATATTTGAAGTAAGTACATGAACTTATCGCATTTTTATTTATTTATAAGCAAAATCAATACCAAATATAAATAACACAAACACATTCCATGCGTAAATTAGTGTACTAAGATCTATTTATTTAACTCTGGTTCTTCTTCTTTACTTGTTCATTTATTTCAGTAGTCAAATTACCAAGGTACCTTCACTATAAAACACCAACACATAATATATACTCTAAGGATAAGAAATAATGTTAGAACAAAATCGCATTCGTTAAAAGAGAACCAAGTATTTCCATTCGCGTAATGGATTTTTCCGTAAGCGACCCCCGGATGTGTAAACTACATTCGAATTAAGCCCAGGACGAGGAGAACAAAGAAGTTTTTTCCTCCATCCGTGACGTCACAAACTTCGGAGATTTGTTCACGCACCCTCACTAAATGAATAATTCAGCACGTTGCGAAGTAAAAAGCAGAAGTTACACGGACAGTTGTCTATCCAGCTGTCAATAACGTGTTTTAATTTATTTTAAATCTGTATTCCGGATCGTAGAAAAACAGCAAACGCTTTTAAGTAACACCGTTTGGTTTTAGCATCGTTAACAAAGTGTTAATTATTAACATGACGTGCCAATTTCAATTTAACTTAATTTTATTTTATTTTCGTTCAGGTACGATTCAAATTAGCGTAAGATTGAATTAACTTCTTATTTATGGATTGGAATACTGGGTCTTTTAATGGAAGGAGAAAACATATTGCGCCGACCCCAGATAATGGGAACAGTGCAGGCAAATGATGAATACTGGGTCTTTTTAACAGGGCAAGAGATCGATCTTTTAAACAGAGCGTAAATCGATATCTTTGCATGCCGTTTTGGAATATGCTTTTTTATATAGGCTCAGCATAGTGGCTTCCCTCCGCCTGATGGAAAGCTGGAAAGGAAGCCCAAGCCGCTCTAACAACGGGCGGGAAACCTCAGTTTCCAGTAATCAAAGCCATACTGGCCTGCAAGATCCTTCTTTTTTCATAATCAGCCTATCGCAGTCCATTGTTGCCATTCATTGTTTGACTGGCTCGGTAGCTCAATTGGTAGTGACCTCTGCCTTCTGAGCCAAGGGTCGTGGGTTCGATCCCCACACATCACAAACATTTGTGTGCATGAACATGTCTGTTTGTATTGGTCTGGGTGTTTTCTATGTATAATATGTATTTATTTACAAAAAAATGTATCTAAGTAAGTTTATCAGTTGTCTAGTACCCGCTTCGGCTTAGTTTGGGGCTAGATGGCGCTGTGTGGCCCAGTGTGGCATGTCTTGGGTTATTTATTTATTATTTATTGTTAGTCATACTCCTCTCCAGTTGTTCGCCACTTTGAACAAACATCTGGAGGATATACCCATAATCGCCACGCTTAGATCGCAGGGCGTAGCTTCTGGTCCCGGTCTATGGAATTTAGCTACGCCTTAAATAGTGAAGGTTATACCGCCACCAGTAGGTTGCCAGCGACTCGTTTGTTATTCAGCAGGATGCACCAAGGGTAGATGAGGGTGACTTGCTTTAACATTTGAAAATATTCATGCAATTAATACATATTACAAAAAAGCAATAGTTAACAATTGCAATAAAAGTGACTGTGACTTCATACTCACCTATTGATACTATTAGATGAGTCTCCATAATAGCATGTTTTGAAATATAAAATAAACGCTCTGAATGATTTTTCAGGATTCATTTTAATCTTATTTTACTCATCTTAACAAGCAGACTTGGTCAATTAAGCTTAAACGATTTGATATAATATAATTAGTTTTACAAAAGTGTTCCCAGTTAATAGGCTTTTAAAATAAGCTTTCAGTAGCATTACCGAGTCTAATTTAGGTACAAAAAGAACGGCTATTTTCTATCTCGATATTTCATTTCACAGAACCCGTACATTTAAAATGAGCCTTACTATTCAGGCTTACCTATTAAGTTAAGTATCATCGTTAATAGACTTTACTTGACATCTGCCAACTTAAACAGGCTGATCTAATAAAACGTATAACTAAATAGAGCTAATCCAACAATACTTGGGCACTTTGGAGGTGAACTTTGTACTTTGTTAGAGTTAAGTTATATACCTGCGGGATTAAACTGCTCTTGAAATAAGAGTTGTAGGAGTTTGTTTCGTTTATCTGTTATTCATCACTTGATTTATTTAAGTTAATTGTAAGTTTTTGGTAAATAAAACATTTAAAATAAACAACAGAACCTTTAAATTTAGCATCCTATAAATATAATCTAAAGTCCATTATTCCATAGTTCTGAGTACTGTTGAATTTTGTTGAGTACGCTTTTGATAAACATAAAGAGACTGGGGTTAGAATATCAGTTAGGTACCACATCGATACCACGCTGCAGATGGTTAAAAGTGAAAGAAGGTCTTAAATACTATTAAGAAACGGCAACACTATATTTTGGTAACAAATATAATGTGTAATGATAAGTATAACCAGTTTGAGTTTATAATTCAGGGAAACCCTAAGGAAAACGACCATCCGGAAAAACACGTACCTTATTAGATTCTTGTTCTTGTTTCTCAGAGTAGCTTGAACTCTCCAACTGTTCACCACTTTAATAGATTCTGGATGGCCAGCCAGAATCAAAGTATCGATTTCTGGATTTGAGATGGAATAAATAATAAATCAGGAAACATCATATACATTGCTCCGATCCCAAAGTAAGTAGCTTAAGCACTTGGTGTTATGGGTAGAAATGGTGTTTAACAACCAATGTAATTAATTACTTAAATACAAATATTTAAATATAGCACTAAAATATTATGAAGCCATGTTAAATACATTTTCTTTCTATTCTATTTTAAAATGAAAGATTTATCTTTTAAAATAAAACAAACAGCTAGCAAACTCTAAACTTCGTTTTTAGCAGCTTCACCGGCTAAAAAAGAAACTTATCTGCCCCTCGCAAACCGGTCCTTATTCACCAAGATATTTCCCTAGCGTTTTAATAAAACTTACTACCATACCGTAAGGACACTCAGTTTGACGCGGCCTGCTCTTTATTGTTCGAATAAAGGCACAAATGTGGATCCCTATCCATAGGAACTACGCGTTGAAAAAGTAATCTCACTACAGGTTCATATATGGTTTGCAGTAAAGGCGGCAATGTATGGCATTTGTGTACGCCGCATGCATCCGAAACTGCCATTTTGGCAATGTGTATTTCATTGAAGTACATAGTACCTGTGCAGTCAAATGTTAGTTGTCATGTACATGGATAGGAAGTAAGTATACCTAAGTTTTATTTTTTTGGTGTAAAAGAACGAGTATTAGGCAAAGTATAAATTGATATACAATTGTATGCTATATGCGCGATATCTCATCCAGGCAACTTGTACTATGTAATGTTATTTTAAAAATTTCACACTTTTGAATTGGACTTTCCCGGTAAACTTTGAAGGCCACTCTCATTTTGCAAAATAATTTTGTTGTGATATCTAAACTAATATTATAAAGAGGAAAGATTTGATTGTTTGTTTGTTTGTTTGTTTGTTTGATACGAATAGGCTCCGAAACTACTGGACCGATTTGAATAATTCTTTCACCGTCGGATAGCTACAGTATCTGCGCTGAACATAGGCTATATTATATTTAAAAAAAAGTTAGGGATCCGTGCTAAAACTCCAATAATGTAACCCAAATTTACCAAAAAGATTTTAATCTACAAAAAAAGAAAACGATCTTACATACTGACGTCTCATGACAACGTTCCCATAGCAACCGAAACTGTTATGACAACTAAATAAATAAATTCTAATATGAAATCGTACTTTCACGTAAAAACTACTGAAAGGATTTTGATGAAACTTTACAGGAATGTTATTTATGCATCAGATTTACACACAGGCTATAGATTACAAGGGTATCTTACATTTTAGATTATACAATTTCGACAAAATATGTTACATACTTTTTGAAATGACCATAGATACTGTCATTTCTTGAATTTGTCAAAGAAATTGTCATTTGGACATGACAGGTACTACATCGAAGTAAATACGGAATTATCGAAAATTTACAACAAACAGTGATATAAATATTTGTGAACCGTCGGCTTACTTTCAGGATAAAATTCTTCGGAAAATACTATAAGCAAATTGCTATAGCTAAAAATACGACCACCTTGAAAACACACCACCGGTGTTTCCTGCATCAATGCTGCTATCAGCTTGGAGGCTCCTCATTTAGCAACAAATCGGAACAACATTTAGGAATAGTGCACAGTCGAACAAATCTAGCATAATCCGTGAACAAGGCATCCTGAATCATAGTGACATGAAGCTCTAAGAACCCAAAAAATATGAATGCATTCTTTTAAGGTTTAGGTAGGCTCACATAATGAAAACTGCGATCTGTGCATGCATAATAAATTTTTTTCTTTTCTAATCCGATGTTATAATTTCTGTACCCTATATTAGGTAATAGTATGTATGTATTTTAGCCTAATAAAATAGTTTTAATTACGCTTGGGTTGTAAGGGAGCGGCCTGTCATCATTTCGTTCCAAGCCAACCTCACCTGCCCGTGGTGCATCCTGCCGAATAACAAACGAGGCGCTGGCAACCGACTGGTGGCGGTATAACCATCACAATTGAAGGCGTAGCTAGGTACCACAGACCGATGACGGGCAGCAGCGTCACCGGAGCGAGGAGCTACGTCCTGCGATCGCCAACCCGCCTGCCCAGGGTGGCGATTATGGGTATAACCTCCAGGTGTTTGTCCTAAGTGGCGAACAACTGCAGAGGCCTATGTTCAGCAGTGGACTGCAATAGGCTGATGATGATGATGATGACGCATGGGGTAGGGGATGCGAATTTGTGTTCGACCCACGGTTCAATGTGAGGGATCGGCCTATCATCTTTTCGCTCCAAGTCAACCTCACCTGCCCGTGGTGCATCCTGCCGAATAATAAACAAAGCGCTGGTAGCCGACTCTGGGCGGTATAACCGTCACAGATGAAGGCGTAGCTAAATATTACAGACCGATGACGGGCAACAGCGTCACCGGAGCGTGAAACTACGCCCTGCGATCGCCAACCCGCCTGCCCAACGTGGCGATTATGGAGATCTATGTCCAGTAGTGGACTATAATAGGCTAATGATGAAGAATTACGCATGTCGGAAGAAAATAGCGCTATTAAAGTAGGTATTGCTTTTTGGTCGGCGTCATTATCGCTAAATCATTTTTAAGGTAATTTCATGTAGGTACTAATATGAAAAATGCTGATGAAAGATGAAAAAATGGTTTTGAGTTTACGGCAAGTAACTGGTCAGTTACCTGTCAGTTGCCACTGCCATGCTGGCCCAACCCAAACCCCCCACGAGCTCCGGTAACGCTACTCACCGGCAGAAACACGAACCATCATTTGGCTGCTGTATTCTATAGGGTGGAGGTCCTTCCCCGGACGGGCAGCTCAATTCGAGCGAAGATTCGCTATGCCAGGGTTTCTTAACGTGGGGTCCATGGACCCCTTAGGGGTCCGTAGCATGTGTGTCAGGGGTCCGCAGTAGATCAGTCAGTCGAAACATATTTATTTAAGATTTTATTATTTCCAAAAATATTTATGGCTGGGGTCCGTGAAATAGTTTAAATTGTGAAAGTGGTCCGTGACTGCAAAAAGGTTAAGAAACCCTGCGCTATGCCCTACCTCTCTTAAAGTCATCAGTGTTTAGAAGGCGTCGCTAGATATATAATAATTATTCATCTGAACTAACAGCAAATTGAACCTTAGCTAAGAGCAGGTGGTTCCTGAACAAAAGGCCTGAACAACGTATTGCTTTTATGTTAACTGCATCACATATTGCGTTTGTTATATGTCAAGCCATGTTCAGATTTCTCAGCCTTCGAATCGAATGTACCTTCATGTTGTTTCTAGCATCAGTTAATTTTAGCATTGTAAGCGTGCGTGTGTATAGGTTATACTAGCTTTCGCCGCACGCTCTTCGCGCGTGCGTGCTCAAGCTAGGTCTGCGACGCTGGACGCTCCGGGCTTCGCCCTACGCGGAGCTCGGCCTGCGGCCTCGCGAAATTACTTTTAAATAATAGGGAATATGCATGAAAAATAGTTTCAGGTATTTACTAATTTATCGTAAAATAGATCAAAATCTACTACGAACAGTGAAAACAAAATCAAAATTGGTTGAAAAATGGGCGAGATACAGTCATTGAAAGTGAATATATCCGTCTCTCTCTCGCGAAACAGATTTTTCTATGGAGTTAGTACGGCGCTCACGGTACGTGACGTCAACTACCGCATCGGATCTCTCTGTCTAATCAATAACTTTAACGCTTTATAACTCGCTTAATAGAAAAGATAGTTTAAAAATTCTTCGATATTTATGTATCTGGAAGACAAAAGATCTCAATAAATCCATAAAAAAAAGTCATGCATATTCCCTATTGATTTATCCGAAGCGAAGCGAGGAGCGGGCTGCTAGTCTCAAATAAGTTGGATTTTAATGGTTCTTTCTTACTACTACTAATACTACCTACATGTTATCAAATAACATGTAGGTAGTATTATAGCGGGTTGGGGAAAACAAAATATCATAAACTAAGTCTTAAATCGGTTAAAAAGATTTGTTGACTACATCCCCTAGGTACCCAAAGGTTGTCTGGAAGAGATCGCTGAAAGCGATAGGGCTCATGTCCAGCAGTGGACATCTTCAGGCTGATGATGACTGTATGTTAGAGGACATTGCAATCAACTACAATTTTGAATGGGGCTTATACTGCGTAGTGACAGTGAAAACTTTAAGCCACCATATCATGGTAGGAAACATAATTGAATCTATTTAAACGTTATTATAGTCTTCAATTCATATTATCATACTAAACTGGTTGAAAATCGTAAATGAATATTTCATTAAGAGTGTAATAATATCGGGAAACAGCACGGAGAGGATGAGTCGTAAAAACTTCATAAAAGTCATGTATTTATGAACCTATAAAAGCGAATAGATATTAATATGTCCGCATATTTTCTTAGGAGTTTATCACAATATTTTATGTGTCATGGTCACTCGTAAGTAATTCGTTATTTTTATGCTCTGGAAACACTATTAATAACATTTTATTTGGAAAGGGTAGTTAAATTGGTGATAAAATAATATGTTAACTGTTTTGTCCTAAATCACATCGTATTTTGTAACTTATTAGGACAAGTGGTAACTACTAAAACTAGCTTTTTTGTAAATGGTTATCTAATTAGGTAGTCTAGGTACTCATAGTACAAGCTTTATTTTAGGAGTAGGAGAAATGTACTTGTATTATCCATATTGTTAACGTATGCCTATCTCTTTCGTATAAACACGAATGGACATGAAACTGCTCAGCTCAAACTGGAAATTTAAATTAATATCAGACAACATCACATACATTGCTCTAATCGCAATGTAAGTAGCTTCAACACTTGTGTTATACATACATACGTAACACCACGCTGTTCTCCCAGAGGGGCTGGCAGAGACCACGTCATTCCATTTGCTACGATCATGGCACTAATGATTTGTGTTATAGGTACAAATAATACTAATACAAACACGGAATAAACAAAAATATTCATCGCGCGAGTGGTTACTTCCTGGTGGGTGAAGCCTTGGTTTAAAAGGCAGGGGTCACTACCAAATGAGCAAACGAGAAAGTAAACATTCTATTGACTAGACTATCAGGCCGGCAGATAAAACTCTTATAGCACACCAGAGCAATTGACCACTTACGCTGTTAAACTAATCAAATCTACAATCTATCAGCAACAGATGAGGTAGCCTCTAATCCCATAAAAGGATCTTCATAATCAATAATGGGCAGAGGGAGCATGATTAAAAAGACAGTTAATATTTTATTGTAAAACGGGCAATACCCTAATGGAACACAAACGAGTTAGGTACTTCAACTGTCCACATTAAGCAAATGGAGCATTATGACGGGGCGGAATTTTTAAAACAAAATCCCGCAACCCGCTCGCGAAACGAAATGAAACGATTGTTTGATCGCCATTAAAAGTTTTCGAAACATTTCGTTGTTTGCCCAGGGACTACGCTGCGATGCGGTACATACAGAATGGACAATTTAAGTAGGTAGAAAATAATAATTTCCTCCTCTTTACAGGATATAGCATATTAATTGTTATGTTTTTAAATTAACTGTAATTTGGATGTAGTATTAAATACTAAATTGTAACAAGTGAAATATAAATATATTAAAAGTATTTTATCTTAATAAAGGTAATTAGTCCGTGTGGTTTCCAGATTAAGAATAGGACCAACCCATCTCATCCCGCGGGTGTTTTAGAAGACGGCTAGGGGAATATGAGAACCCAGGTAAATGTTGCTGCCCGTTTACCTGGGTAAATAAAACCTGCTACGATCACAAACTCCCCTGCCAAGCATGGTGACTAAGGCAAATCCCTCATGATTTTACTAGTACCCACCTAATATAGATAGCAGACGATTCCGGGGAGTTCACCCAGACTTTTCATCAGAATCATCAGCCTGTAAACGTCTACTGATGGACATAGGCCTCCGCCAATGACAATTGTCATTTGGGGGGATTTGCCTTAATTACTTCGCTTGGCAGGCGGGTTGATAACAGCAGATTTTGTTTGCTCTTATTAAATTATTTCTTAAAACAGATAGACCGATTTTGATTTGCATTTTATGCGTAATCGTTACCTTAGCGGTAATATTAACAGATTTATTAGAATATTAGAAGCGCGCACTTAGTGTCGGTATGTTTTTTTAACATTTTTTTTTTGTTGTAATTTTTATATTACACATACCTTTTCTTATCAATAACTAAGGCATAGAACCAATGTATGGGCGTAACTTACATTTTGACCCATTTTTATTTACGAGTATATAGATTTTACTTATACGGCAAAATGCCTTCTGTAACTTTTTACATCGTCCTCATTGCGCGTAAACAGAAAATGCGAATCGTTGGGAGTGAATCAAAATTGCGTATTCAACTGTTTCCGATAAGAAGGTAATTAGTTGTCAAAACCTTACGCAGAAGCTTCTTCATTATAATTACAAAACTTTGGGAGAGTTGTGTAAACGTTAACCCGTTTTGACCTTTAGAAACAATTTAAGTAACAATAAACGAGCGTAATTAATAATTAATTGAAAAATGCATGATTTTTGATTTTGTGTTTTTACTGTCATCATTTTGTACGTCAAAACACAACAGATTAAAAAGGGGCTGAAGGGTTATCTGTGGCCAGTTACATTCATCCAAATAAGGAATAACTTTTAGGCATGTTCCCATTGAGTATTTGGTTAGTAGATAGTCAATCTATTTCAATGTTTTTACATTTGTTTAAAACATTTTCTGTTTTATAATATGCTATGCTACTTTAAAAATGTATCAGAGATACTTTAAAATGTTTGTTCGGCAGTGACAGAAAAGACGATTCACCGTCCGATTTTCTTCCGGTGTCGTAAAAGTCAACAAAATGTCTCTTGTTCTCTTAACATTTCAGCTTAACAGCCGGTGGTAAGGTTTATCCGCCTGGCCGACAAGCACCGTCCACTTGGCGGAACACCGGTAAAGTGACTTCGGCCGCATTTAGGGATAAGTCGGTGTATTGTATAGTTAAAATAATGTCCGCTAATATGTCGGTGGCAACTGCCAACTGATTGGCTTGGTTACTTATTCGTTGCCGCAGTGACTTGGGTCTCTCTTTCACTTTCCATGAAGTGACCATTATGCTGTGCTAAAAAAAACTTACTAACAATTCAGACTTAGCTGAATCAAGCAAATGACCTAATATAAAATTTCCACTAGTTACATTATACGAAATTAAACGTACAAACAAAGTTTAAAAAAGCGAACAAGACTTCAAATGGGTCACTAGTTCAAACTAGTACGCTTGTTCAGGTAAAATTAGCACTCCACCTTGCAGTTTAATAGGCTAACAATTATGAGAGCGATTCAAACTGCTAACTAAAATGACGTTTCTTAATTGGGCTCCTAGTCCGCAACTTTTCTGTCCAGATAAATGTGGGGAAAAGAATAAATTATTCATTTGTTTTTTACAATTTCTTACATTGCATCCACACCGTAGTTATTTTTTGTACATTCGACAAAATAAATAACACAAGACACACAGCGCCGTCTAGTCCCAAACTAAGCCGAAACTTGTACTTACTATGGGTACTAAACAACTGATAAACTTACATTGATACTTTTTTTTGTAAATAAAAAAATATATTATATAAAGAAAACACCTGGGTGTTTTCTAAACACCTGGGTGTTTTCTATTGGTCTGGACCAATACATGTTGAGGGATGTAAGGGAGCGACCCATCATCTTTTCGCTCCAAGCCAACCTCACCTGCTCGTGGTGCATCCTGCCGAATAACAAACGAGGCGCTGGCTGGTGGCGGTACAACCATCACAAGAATTGAAGGCGTAGCTTAATACCACAGACCGATGATGGGCAGCAGCGTCACCGGAGCGAGAAGCTACGCCCTGCGATCGCCAACCCGCCTGCCCACCATGGCGATTATGGGTATATCCTCCAGATGTTTGTTCAAGTGGCGAACAACTGGAGAGGCCTATGTTCAGCAGTGGACTGCAATAGACTGATGATTATGATAATTTATGCAAATGTACTATATTAACATTAATATATTATAATTTTGAAGAAATCTATAGGCCCTGTGGAGGTGAAATCAAAAGCAACAAAATAGAAGACAAGATTCTTGGCTAGCTGATTACCACCCCTCAACATCTAACAAAATGAAGAGTAAGTTAAAATTAGAAAGGTAGATTCCATCAAATTCCTATCAGATGGGAAACATTGCGAAGGGGAGAGAGTAACATTACAATCACGGAAGCGTATCAAAGATAGAACGAAGCTGTGCAACGCGACCAAGACAGCGGCATCCAGATCACCAGATTTTGGTTTGGTTTTATTTGAAACAGTGACTTGAAAAGATAAAGCGCACACAAGGCCATCTATCCTTGATATATTTCGGTGGAGCCACGTTATCGGTAATATATATTTCGATAGCTTTTACATTCCAGTTGTAAAATCCGCAACTGTATTTATTGAAGATGGCACCTCTACCTAAGCCCCCTTCAGACCCTCTTGTTTATTTTTACGCTCCACTACAGCCGAATACAGGGTGTACGAGAATTTGGCCGTCATTTGGAAATGTTTGAAGTGTCTTCTACCAAATGTATCCGACTTCATAAATATAGATATAAAGTACCATTTTGGTTGCAAAAGTCAATGTGTGGGTGTTTGATCTCGTCTTAAGGAATAATAATGATTTGTTTGCGATGCGGAAATGTTAAGTTAGGTGTAGGTTTCTCGTGATAAATCTGTTTTTGTTTATTCTATTTTTTATTGAGTTGATATAATGGAAATGTCAAGAAGTTCTAAGAAAATTAAAGGGCATGAACGATATTAATGCTCTCCTGACAGAAATTTGACCACAGAGCCAATCGCTAAAGACGATAACCAAGTACGTAGGAGATAATAAAGTGCACATGTGTGTACAGGAGCATTATCTGATACTTGGGATGGGACAATGGTTCGACACAATCGAAAGGAGATCAGGCGTAGGTACAAGGGCTTAATCTACTTTCCGATGCATATGAGTGCATTATAGCCTGCTTCCTGACTAAGGAGCTACTACTGAGTAACTTATTTCAGATTAAAACGTACTCCACGCGAAGATAATTTTTGCCCCAACTCTTAGGATGACCACTTTTCATTTCACATTGAGCGTCAAGGCGGTCACCGGTGACCGACAAACAATAGTCTTTCTATTGTGTCTGGATTCTCAGCAGTCAAAGACTTACAACATTGAATAATTTTTAGAATTATTTGTTCTATTACTGATATTGAACTATAGAAAAAAATTATGCACTTATAAAATACTGATCCTGTTTAAAAGTGCCAACAATGAATTAAAAACAGATGTTAATACTGTAGCTGTTAATTTATTTGACTACCTACACGTAAGCAATATAAACAACTTCAAACTAAGGCCCTTAACTCTTACGAAAGTATTCAACTCGGCCGCGAATTGAATTTCTTGGCCCAGCTCGTGCACAAAATTGTGTGCAAGCAAACTGCAGTGTAGCTAATATTGCCGGCAATTCGTACATTAGGGCAATAGAGGGAATTCAGCCAATTTCGGTCACTTCAACGAGTCTGTGTTGAATGAGCTCATTCTTGATTTAATGTGGGCGATTCATAAATAAACAAATTATCTACCCTCGATATTTAGCGGTGACGCAACTTTGAGAACTATTTAAAGCTATGAACTGATATTTCATGTTAGTATTACAACAGGCTTTTGTTAATGTCAAACTACTTCTTACTTAAATTATAATTAGCTGTGACCGCGATTTCGTATAATATCTACCGGTATGTCAAATTTCAGCCCGATCCATCCAGTGGCTTGGACTGTGCGTTGATATAATATCACTATGTCAGTCAGTCAGTCCTGTGAGTTTATGTTTTTAGATTCTACTATCCTGCTTACAAAATATAATAAATGCGAAAGTTTCTTTGGGTGGATGCATGTTTGTTACTTTTCCACGAAAAAACTACTGAAGGGATTTTAATGTAACTTTACAGAAATATTTACGTACAATTTATAGTCAGATTAACACATAGGGTATTAATATTGCGTCGTGCGAGCGAAACCCCGGCTGGGCGCTAGTAACTAACATTATTCCTTGGCTTTACAGCTGTCAAAGGATAATGAGACGCTAACCATCAAGATTTCTTATACAGAGTAGCATAGAAAAAAAACTGCGCCAAAAGCCTAACAATTGCTCTCCTGACCTCCAACAGAATATGAATTTAGGTGCTAAGGTAACGGCGAAAAAACTCCCCGACACTCGTGTGAATAATTCAGAGAATTGGAAAAGTAAAAGCGCTCTTCCACAGAGCGTCTGTCCGTCCGTCTGTCACTTACTTATGACAGCTGCGCCTTTGCGTTTACCTGAAAAATTACACACGATCAAAACTGGGAGGGGCATTAAAAATTGTCATGACCTATTTTGGGACGAAATGGAATTTTCTCGCACAAAACGTAGTGTTGTTGCTCGATGAATTGTTGATGTGACTTCGGAAAGATGCGTTTCAATATGGATAGGGAGTCTAACATTCCTTTATTATAGGACTAGCAGAAATCCCCGGGAAATTCTCGCGAAAATATGTAAATTATATAAACATACATAAAAATTATTACAGCCAATGCTAAATCTCATCTAATGTATCAGTAATAATACTGTAAAATTACATTCAAATACGTTCCGTAGTTTTTGTCTAATAGAGCAACAAACACCCATTCATCCATACTAGATCCTGAGAAAGGCTTATAATATGGCTAGCTATTAGATATAAATATTCTTATGATACTCGTAAAATACATCGTAGCAAAATTTAGGCGGTCTTTTTGCTTACTACTTAATATTAAAGCATCAATGGACATGTTAGAAGGGTATAAGGACATTCCATAACCAAATGAAGAAAAGGTCCTAAAAAAAGTAAAATTTTAAGTAGGTACCCTAAACTGACGAGCATGCATAAAGAGATTGATGAATGTGGACGAGGTAAAAGTGTGTGCCAGGATCATAGCAAATGGAAGGATGTAGTCTCTGCCTACCCCTCTGGGAGAAAGGCGTGACATTATGTATGTATGTACTTAATATTTTTTATTTCAAAAAACGTTTGTTGTCACGGGCACTTACTAGCTAATTATTTAGGAGAAAATCTACTTGACAATACGTCTTAAGGTCTTAGCTCTTACTTAAAGCTAACGAAGATAAATCGCGGTAGGCCTTTATACGTCGTCGGTCGCAGACGCTCGCGGAACATTCACTCATTGGCACGGAATTGAAAACTAGAATTGGCACTAGCTCAATTTGCCGCACCAATACACGCAGTACTAACGTGCCCCAGTGTATAGAATGTCAGTGAGGCTAAGAACGTCAGCTACGGTGAAGACGACCTTTGACCATAAGCCAAAACGAAGTTAAACTTTGTGTTTTTTTTTGACAGCTCAAGGCTAGGCTACGGGGGCGCAAGCAACCGAGTATTTTTTTCTTTTCAGTGAGCATTGGAAATGAAATTAAAACTCTCGCCCCGGCTAGGCCATAATGCCTATTAATAACTATGAACCTACTGCGATCACCAACCCGTCTTCCAAGCGTGGTGATTATGACAAATCTCCCCAATACGAGTACATAGGATATAAGCCTAAAAACATGGGCCTGCCTAACAAAGGATGAAGATGACGCCTATGAATCGCTGTTATTTTTTTGTCAGATTTACACCCAGAAGAGTATAGTATATAGGTAGTTACTTGATCACCAAAGACCACAGTAGCTGTTTATTTTTTATTTTATAATGGAATCAATGGGCTCAAATTGTATCCGTCTGTACCATGGATTCCATAAAATTGCTTAAATTACCCATATTCTGTGGGTGCCTGTGGTTAAGCCCTCGTACCTACATAGCGGTAATATAAGACGTCAGATGCTATTTCAATGATTTCTATCTTAAACACAGTTTTAACAATGATCATTATTCACCAGGGGACCGGGTTTCATGTAGGTAATTAGCGCTTATGTATTTCTCTGAGTGCTACCCGTCTCTCTTCATACAATAAAATGAAACTGGCAATTAAGGCAAGCCTGCCCGTATGTAGAGAGTAAGAAATATGGTTTAGGTAATGACCCCCAGAAATCGGCCCCGGGCCATTTGCCCGCCTCTTTCGTGTTGAACTACTTAATGGAGAACTGAAACTTATCCCTTTGTGTACTCACTCTTGCGGATTTCGTTGTTCAATATGACTCAGGATATCTATAATACTTTACAGCTACTTACGTAACATGTCGTTGGTGAATTTGTTCGCTTCAAGAACAAGACTTTATTTCCGGATTTGTGATAAACTTTTAAATCTACCTGTATCTTTTTAGGTTATTATATTAATAAAGCTAACCAACTACGTATTCTCACGACTTAGGCCACGTGAATATTAGTTTGGAAGAATTTTGTTTTGGTAAAAAGTATCCTATATTTACTGCGTATATGAAATTTTAAGGAATTGGTGCTATAAAGCGTAAAGAGGTAGGTACCAAAAAAAAAAAAAACTTACTTTAGCGTTTTAATATTAAAGATTAGAGTTATTCAAATAGCAAGGGTATTCGACGCTGTTAAAATTTAATTTGTAAAATGAAAATTTCAATTCCATACTTATATGTCACTCAAAAAAATCTATTAACTAATCGCTAATTTCAAAAATGCCTTACTGCTATCTAATTCGCTTTGCCAGTGTACAGTAAAATCCTGCCGTACTTTTGTTCTTCGCAACTTAGCCAGAGAAAGTATGCCAATTGAAAAAGGTTGTTTATTTTTGTTTCTAAGAGAAGTGGACTTTTTCATTCAGTCCATTGGAGTCGGGCGAATGAGATTGTTCACGGCACTATTTCTCTATTTATTGAGTGGACGTTGTTTGCACTTTGTATGGGCGATTCGAGTTTTTTTTTATATAAATTGCACTCTCTTTCAATCGACGAGCCAGATTTTCTGTAAATAAAATCGACACTTGTTGGTAGAGAGCTACTTTCAATTGCGATGGAAGTTTTAAATAGAATGTAGTGAACTGATTCACATGCATATTATTCTAAAGTTCTCCTGTTTCTCTCTATAATCGGTTATTAGTTCACATCAAACTGGTAATACGTGAGAGCTTCACTAACTCTGAACTATCAATAATAAACTAAGCGATGGGATTGATTTGACGCATAAAACAGCAGTTTTGTGCTGTTATTTTATTGTTTAAGAGTCCCATACCTCAAAAGTAAAAACGGAACCTAGATCACTTGATGTCGGTCTGACTAGCTTATAGCATAGAAAAAAAACATAAATTTTTAGTTACTTTAAATGTACGGAACCCTCAATGTGCGTGTCTGTCTCGACTTGGCCAATTATTTTATTAAATATATGTTGCAGTTTTTGATTCTCAGTCAACGTTCATTAATTGAAAAAAAAAGGGTTTCACTGTATTAAGAGACAATATACATGATAGATATTTTAGAGTAATACAACAAATTATTCTTCAATCATTAGTAACTTGTATTCATGCGAAGAGAGAACCTGATTGCTAACATAATAAAAGTAAATCGACCTACTTACATTGTACGAAGTTTAAAAAATGTTTTGCATGTATTTCATAGCTGACACGAACCGCAAGTATATTAAATTAACCTGCCGTAGAATATTGCAAGCAAAACCTGGATGTAATAAATCTCTCCTTCTTGCACAGTTTAATATTTTTCCACCTAGTACAAGAGACCACAGTAAGTAAATAATTAATAAATGCGCCCAGACAATAAGACACCCCATCTCATCTCGTACGTATTATAGTAGACGACTAAGGAAACTGGCAGCAGAGTTTACCTAGGTATAAATAACACCTACGGCGGTCACCAACCCACCTGCGAAGCGTGGTGACTAATGGCCAATCCCCTAAATGACAATTGTCATTGGAGTGGGCGATTTCAAGATGATGATGATGATGACAAGCCATAAGGTTAAAAACTCACACAGTGCCACATTCATAGTACCAACGGCTAAGCTTTCGTATCTTCAGATTATCTATACGAAAGTGAATCAGTTTTTGTAAGCAGAGCACTCTTCATTTTCAGAATTCAATAACATCAGAGGTCAAACGACACTCATTTCCTTATAATAAAAATCTGATTCCAACTTTTATCTTTCGTTACCTCCCGTACTATAAAGTAACCGCTTTAAAAGTTAGTTCTCCATGAATGATCCCTCCGGGCAGCTGCTCCTGATTTGTGAAAAATAACCAAGTGTCGTAGTTATCAAAGACAGTGTAAAGTGATCAATCATACACTGGGTGGCAACACTGGCAACTAACTGGTGCGCACAATGTAGACAAACATTTTACGTAGGGCGATTTTTTATAAATATTGTAAAAGGCATTCGATAAGTCGAATTCCTTTTACATTACAATGCCTTTTTTTGTCATACCTTCTGATATTCGCTTTAGAGCGAGGAATGTCTGAAGGTATACGTTTTGAAATTCCGACTTTAAAATCGGCTGACTAATGCTTCCAGTCCAGCTGAGTTAACGTGTGTTGATAATTGATTGATAATGTGCGTTCCCTAAAGTTTTTCAATAAAATAAAAACTTGTACTCACTTATGGCGAAAGGACGCTATTCGCATTTTCAGGTGGGGTGGTTTCATCTTCACGCATCGCAGGTTCGTTGAAATAAATAATACACCAAAAGCTTCTTGATTTTCTTTATAAAGTCTCCGTCGGCGTACGCGCGTAGTAACGTCATCTTTAATTAACTGACATCTGTAACATGAGTTCGTCCACAAACGTCAAACCATAAATAATGTTACAATAATCAAAATCTACGTTACTGGATAATGCCGCCCCGACATGAAATACCTATAACAACTCATCCCGGGAATAACTCCGAAGGACAGGAGGCTAAAGAGCCGATTACGATTAGTCGTTAAACTTTTTTTTGTTGATACTCGTTAATTATACTTTTTCCTCAACAACAGGGAGTAGTACATTTATTTGACTTTTGATATCACACGCGAAAGTCACAACTGTAAAGAAGAAATTGCGACTCCATAGAAAATCATTCCACTTCCGACAATTCAGAAAAAGGCCTCAAAACATTGATGAAAGCAGTTTATACCTATAAATACCTCCGAAGTGAAGACCATAGTTATTTAAATTCAACGATGTTAAAAAAAACGTTTTCATACCGTGGTCTAAAGTGTGCGCTTCGTGCTCTTTGTTTACCACTCCCCGACTGTCTCCTGCAGATCCCAGCTTAACAAACGGCGGGAATGACAAATTGATAAATTACCACACAGTATCAATAAGTAAATATTGTTTCAGCCGTTAATTGCAAAGTAAAATTGAATTTGGATTTTATATATTGCATAGTAAATAGTAGACGTCAAGATAGTAGCATATTATATACCAAAATGTATGTCATATACTTGGCTCTGCCCGTAAATGACATCTAAGTTACCAGTGAAAAGCTGAGAATGATCGAAGGATTGACCAAAAATAATAATAATGGAGGCCTTTGCACAGCAGTGGGACAATAATGGCTTAATACAAAAGAATGCGCCAGATAATTCACGCCATCCACCTATTCCCAAACTAAGGTTTTCCCATGTACTATAAGTACCAGATGATAACTGGACGCGCCTCCCAGAACACATGCTATTTTCCTAAATTAACTGGACCGGTAAGCGAACCCGAAACTTTCGAATCGTCCTCGCTTTTAGACTTCCATTGCGCCACCGAGGCCTTTTTCAACTCTTTTGAAATGGTAACTTAACGCAGTAAAAATCAACGCAGTCTCTCCTCAATTCTATTTTCCTCGAGTTCTAAGGAAAAATCTAAAGTGTGCGGTCTCTTGCAACCGTTTTTGTCGCACCCCCGGTGTCCTCACCAGATGAATTCTAAGCAAATAGCCAGACAAATGATTACCGAGAGAATTCAACTTTGCTCTGAGGGTTGTGGTTCCACTAGCATGTATTTTTGGGGTTGTAAAATATCATTGTACCTCGGTAGTACCGTACAGGTAAATTGAAAGCCTATGTGGCATTTAATGGAACAGTATGGGACGCTTCAAGTCTAAAATAAATAGGTTTTTAAAGGGTCGGCAAAGCGCATGCGATGCCCCTGGTGTTGCAGGCGTTCATGGGCTGCGGTGACCGCTTACCATCAGGCGGGCCGGCAGCCATTTTGTTAACCCTAGTAGTATAAAAAAAAAAAAAATAAGTTCTTATTTTGTTAAAGTAAATGAAGCATTCGATACCGTCTCTTGACATATTTAAGTTTAAAACTAGTAGGTAAATGTAATGAACTAAAACATATATAAATCATTACATGAAACATAAAATTAAGGGATCATGTAAATTTCATAATTTCTTTTTGTCTCTTTTTTTTGGACGCAAGCATGATTTGGTATTGGTTTGAGTTTATTAAGACTGAAAGCATGCCAATTTTTAGCAGGTATAGGCATGAACATAACAATACTGTAAAGGCTATGTGTAATCAGCTGGTCATAGATTAATGTAAATAAAGTTCAATAATTGTTACGTAAGGTAATAAAATAAGATTGTTATTGTTTATACAAGTGTCAAAGTATGAAACATTATTTAAAACGGTTGAATGAACCAGCTTTTTAAAGATAGTTCAGTTAACTATTCGTTACAGAATGATAACTCGCTCACGAGCAAAATATTGTTGGCAGCTATGTCCCTATCAAATTGGAGTTAACCCTCACAGGCGAACGTGCAGCGTAAAACCAGCCTTTTCATTTAGCCACCCAACAGAAATACACGGGCTGTATAAAATATCGTTTTTGAAACTGCTGCGTCAACATAATTCCGTGGCATAAATGCAGATACAAGAGTAAATTTAAACATGTGCACTCCCCCAACGTTTCTCGGAAAATGAATAATGCATAACGTTTGGCTTTTCATCGTATTCAAATGGTATAGTTGTTATTTTTCCTTGGAACCCTGCCCCAGACTGGACACAGTATTTCATGAGTTGCGTATCTGTTCAGTGCACTGCGTATCATAAATTAGGCTGTTTCATGTTTTATCAGAACATTTTGCTATTTTTGTAGAGACATTTTTGCAGTTTGTTTGAGATAGTAATATACACCAGAACCGAAAGATAAATGCGAAATTATTTTGGGATGTAAGGGGTCATCTTTTCGCTCCAAGCCAACCTCATCTGCCCGTGGTGCATCTTACCTAATAACAAACGAGGCGCTGGCAACCAACTGGTGGTGGTATAACTATCACAATTGAAGGCGTAACTAAATACCACAGACCGATGACAGGCAGCGTTTCCGGAGCGAGAAGCTACGCCCTGCGATCGCCAACCCGTCTGCCCAACGTGGCGATCATGGGTATAATATCCTCCAGATGTTTTCCCTACTTGGCGAACAACTGGTGAGGCCTGTGTCCAGCAGTGAACTGCAATATAACGATGGAGATATGATATGATGAAGATGATGAAAGATTGTTGGAATGGTTGGATGTACGTTAGTCCTTCACACAAAAAATGCTGAACGGATTTGAATGAAACTTTACAGTACAAACGTAGCTCATATTTATCATTACATAGGCTATATTTTACACCGATACATAAGCTATATTTCAATGTTATTTCATGTTATCACCGATATTCAAACAGGCTGCAGCTGGTGTTTATGAACTGCGAAATTGTCCAATTTAAACTCAATAGGTACCTATTTTCATTATTGTAAATTGATGAAATGTTTATTTCCAATTTCAATGATGGAATATAACAATGAGGATATTGTGGGTGTTTTATTTACTCCGACCTTGAAGAACTTGAACGAGCAAGAAGTTGAACGATGAAGAGACGCCTGAGGCACAATCCACATCAAGTTATGCCTGTGCATTATGTTATTTAAAGCGAAGGGGAAGCGTTGCGTAAAGTTAAGGAATATTAACAACATAAGGATGGAATGTGGAAAACAAATGTAATTCTACTGATGTTGTAAGGTCAGGTTTTGTGTTATAATGAGTTCGTAATATGAGTAGCGCGTGGATCTTTTATAATAAACGAATCTGTACCTAAATATGTGTTTCGTTCAATGACCATTGCCTACAAATATCTACACAGCACAGAAATTATTTATTGTTTAGTTCAGTAATTGATAAGCTATCGCTTAGTTTGTACAATTCAGTAATTTTAGCTACAGAATTAGGTTTTTCAAGTTTTTTTTCTAAATGTTCTCTGGTTTTATCTTTAATTTTGCATGCCTTCCTAAAAATAAACCGCTTAGAAACAATTTCCATTATTTTATAACCAATTATTATAACCCAACCTTCCTACAAACCAATTTAGGTAACTACAAGAACTCGGTAATGAATTTGTTGAGGATTTGCAATAATAATGAAGGAAATCCTATTTAATATTCATGGCACAGCTGCTCTGGCCAGGTCTGTGACGCGAGTGCACTTTCTATATGCAATTAGCCTAATTTAGCTTATCTCCGACTTAATTGAACAAAAAGCTAGCTGACAATGTTGACGCCACAATATTACTTTGAGATATCTTCAATTCGGGCGTAAAATGATACCTGATGATAGTTAAAAATGTTATTCTAAATTTGTAGGTATGTACTGGGAAAAGCCTTGTCTCGTGGTCATTAGCTTATCTCAGTCCACGGCTGGACATAGGCCTCTCCAGCTGTTCGCCACCTTATCCAGACACTTGGAGGATTTACCTACAATCGCCACGCTGCATTGGGCAGGCGGGTTGTCGATCGCAGGGCGTATCTCCTCGCTCCGGTGACGCTGCTGCCCGTCATCGGCCTATGGTATATTTAGATAAACCTTTAATTATGATGGTTACACCGCCACCAGTCGGTTTCCATAGTGTCGTCTGTTATTAAGCAGGATGCATCACTGGCTTGGTGCGAAAAGATAATGGTTCGCTTCCTTACATCCCCATTGCTTCTTTAATATTTTCTTTTACATTAGCACGTTAAAATGCATTCTGCCTAATAAATGTTAAGCGACCCACACCAGGCTTAATTAGTACGTAAATCGGGCACACTTTGACGGACTGATAAAATGACTTATTAGCTTTAGCTTTATTATCAGACAGAAAAACAGATTCTAATAAAATGTAAGTCTTAATTACATAAACCACAGTTAATTACATCATTATCAGGATATTTTACTAAAACAACCCTAGTTTCCTCATCGCAACATCATCAAGGCTCAAAAGCTTTTCATCGCTCAAAAAGCAAACTATTCCGCGTTCTTCATCTGTTAATAGAGTATCGTTACCAAAGGCAGAGCTCTAGGGCCCTCCACGCACAGGCCCTCGGCACAGAAATGCGTGCCCCAGTTTTAGTTCCATTCACACAATCGAGCCGCATTCGCCAGAGCATTCTGCTAACGATGTCGGTTTTGTACTAGCCGACGCACTCGGCAGGGGATTGTGGATCGCGTAAACACTTCACGGTGAGATGTTTAGGTTTGCTGAAGAAAAGGGTGGCTTTGGAATGGAACGACAATTTTTTTTTATTCTATCGCGGCGTAGTTACTCCCTTTTTACCTAAAGGATGCGAGGAAGGAGCTCAAGCAGTTTTAACAATGGGTAGGTACCCATATTTTTTTGTCATTTGTCATCGCCAGGTTAATGATATGCTTCTACAAATCTTGGCTTCTGCTCTTGTTGTAAAATGAACGTAAATTATTATATTCTGCTTACTTGGCTAGTCTTCTTTGAAATTGGTCGCCGCAACCAAAATACGGCCAGGATAACCCACTACCAAAGAACAATTTATGATAACTTTATGTAGATAGATACACCTTATTGGACACCATAATTAATTACTTACAACTAGAAAAATAAAAAATTGTTGCATAATTTAGACAGTCTTATCGCTATAAGCGATCTCTTTCTGACAACCTTAGGGTAGAGAGAATAGTATCTTGGTGTAATAGATAATAGTTCTAACTAGTAAAACTACTTATTATAGGTGTCTACAGTATAATTCTTAGTTCAATCTAGATAAACGCCCTTGGTCATTTGATCGTAGCAGCGGGTCATAAATCATAGTCACATAATAACAGTCCCCCTATTGTTCTAACAACAAAACGTATTCGAACATTTGTTCTCCAAATGAACCATCTCCATCCGGTTGGCAAGAGTGGAGGTGGCGACGTTGGTCGTCGGATTATCATCATTAAGAAGCTCATTGTTTCAGATCTAATTTAGAGTCTTTGTTACTACGAGTTGGCAAGTTCCCACTGGAAACTTGGCAGGATCTGACTGACCGTTCAAAGTAATGTAATGCTTCCGAGAACTGTTTTATATGTAAGGGGCTGGTTAAAACGTGATGCATGTGTCTGATAGACAACAAATTAACTATCTTATTAATATTATAAATGTAGGAATACTGACGACTGTTGGAAATGAAAGGGAGGTGAAATGAGTTAATGAGCTGAATAATAACAAAACAATTTTTCGAAACCGTTGATTCGACAATCAATCAGGAACACGCTTCATACATTAGCGGCAGTGATGGAGCAAATAGTATAATTACTATTTAGCACTACTTTTTTTTGACCGAGGGGGCTAATAGGCTTACAGGTCACTGGCACACCATGCGAATTACCTACAGACGCTTTTACGCTCGGCTCTCAACCCTCAAAAATGGAGCGTACCTTCTCAAAGTTTCTAAAGGATCTCTAAGTCATCATCATGACCATCATCAGCCTTTTGCAGTCCACTGCTGGACAGGACAGGTCTCTTCCTAAATTGTATCCATTCGGAATACCTCTGTAGGAGGTCTCCAGATAACAGTGTACGTGCTAAAACAGCATTGTACACAACAACAGCACACAACATTACATACATTGCTCAGATCCCAAAGTAAGTAGCTTAATCACAAATATAAACTTAAATACAAATATAAACACCCAGACACGGAACAAACACAAATGTTCATCACACGAATATTTGTCCCGAGAGCGAATCGAACCCAAGCCTCTTGGATCAGAATGCAGGGGTCACTACCAATTGAGCCACCGAGCCAGTCATTAAGGATGAATAGAACGGCATTAAGGACTCAGACAAGCAAAAATATAACAATTTATTATCCCGATTCCTCCTACCGCGTCATTCGAGCGCAAAAAATGTAAACGCGTCACATGGCGTACATCCATGCAGTCATCAATCACATCGGTGGTCTTCAGGATGCAAATAAGCATCTATCTATTTACCACAGAGTGACGTTTTATTATCTGGCGAGTAATATAGCGGCTGTTGGGCGAGATAGCGCGCCCTCATCACAGCGGCGGAGAGCGTGAATGTTTGACATCGCCCTATTGGGGGCAACGGCCGAAGATTAAGGATCGACTATGGAAATGATGTTTGTGTATGTATTATTTAGGGGAGAATGGAAAGGACACTTCACTGGCTGTTCGGATTACGTTAACATCACTACAAAGATCTTAAATTATTGGCGTTTGATTTTTTGGTGAAACTGCCATTAAAATATATTAAAAAAAATATTCTTTGAATGCACACGTGACAGTTATATTTAAATAAATAAATCTTGACTCTTTAATGGATTTAAAGGGCATTTTTCAATCTTTTTTAAACTTTTTCTTACGACTGATAGAAGGAAGAAAAGAAGCCTAAGTCACTGTGACAACAAGCAAGTAACCCACCCAAAGATACCAATCATTTGCGACCACCATGCCAACCCGTAAAATACGTTTTTCACGCCCCATTTAAAAGATCCCATGTCTAAGGAAGATGGAAACACATATACCGGCAATGACTTCCTAATTTTAATGAGGCGGTAAGAATTGCCTTTCAGAAGATATCTTTTTGATTTCGGGTTTACTGGTCACCTAGATCATAATTAATCTCGCAAAGTTTCTTAGAATATAATAAATAAAATAAAGAAAAATAAAAAAAATTATTGAAAAACCAATATGTACAGTTTACAAGTTATTTGAGTATAGTTTGGTTGAAATACAATGCGTAAACAATTAATCGGAACTTTTGCTTCCTAAACTAGGACTAGTCCTGTATCTTAGTCGGCAGCGATTTGTAATATGTGTTTATCATAATCATCATCTGCTTATTGAACTCCACAGCTGGACATAGGCCTCTCCAGTTATTAGCCACTTTGGGCAAACACCTGAAGGATTTAATTATAAGCGCCACACTGGGCGAACGGGTGATCGTAGGGTGTAGCTTCTCGCTCCGGTGACGCTGCTACCCGTCATCGGCCTGTCGTATTTAGCTACGCTTTCAATCGTGATGGTTATACCGCTGCCTGTCGGTTGCCAAAGCCTCGTTCGTTGAATATGTGTTTATCATAATCATCATCTGCTTATTGAACTCCACAGCTGGACATAGGCCTCTCCAGTTATTCGCCACTTTGGGCAAACACCTGGAGGATTTAACTATAAGCGTCACACTGGGCGAGCGGGTTGGTGATCGCAGGGTGTAGCTTTTCGCTCCGGTGATACTGCTGCCCGACATCAGCCTGTGGTATTTGGCTACGCTTTCAATAGTGATGGTTATGCCGCCGCCTGTCGGTTAGCAGAGTCTTTATTTAGCAGGATGCACCACGGGCACATGAGGGTGCCTTGGGGTGAAAAGACGATGGGTTGCTTTCTTGCATTCCATGATTATTTTGTGTTATGTAGCAATCATAGCCACCTATCGTACAATTTGCGTCGTTTAGTTTTTTTTCTTAAGATAATATAATGTTTTTACATACTTATTTCATTTATTAGGTATCTCTCATTCTTTAATCCTACCACGATATAAAATTCATAGATATTCAAATTGATTGCCAGATAACCTCTCATTCATACGTTCATTCGGCATGTTTACTGGCTAGAGATGGATAAAGAATGTTCGGTAATCAGTCAGCAGTGACCCCCATCAATTCTTCAATTCCATTAGTCGCCTTTCGACGACTCCCGAGGGATGATACGAAATGTTCCGGTCCTTGTCTGCACACCGCATACCCTTTTTAAACGTCTCGGTTAAATAAACAGGTTAAATGATTTCGTACCCGTTTTTTAGCTAATGAAACTTACTTAATCTTAATATCCAATACTTTTACCTATTACCTACTCGTATGTCTTGCATAAGAAAGAAGGAAACACCATGTACCGGCAATGAGGTCCTCATTTTGATGATACGGCAAGGATTTCCTTTAAACTATCATGGGGGGTTACTGGCCGCTTCATGATATTAGTCCTCTTCTTCGACTCCCACGGCATGAATCTTAACCCGGAAATGACAATTTGGAAATAAAAATAGAACAAAATATCTGCAATAAAAGATCAGCAATGTAACCAAACCCGTATTTGTCTCCATGATTTATGTTTACGTCATAGCGTTAGTACGGAGCGGGACTTATTTTTGAGAGCACTATCAGGTTTCCGGCCCAGTGGTTTGAGGAACAGTTGATCACTGAGCGTATTTCAAGCGGTTACTTGAGGCTTCCTTTTTTTCTGTAAGTACAGTCAAGTGTGTAAATATTCATTTATTTTAAAGGCACTCCTAATTTAAAGCAAGTTTTCCAGTTGTCAAGTACCTAGAGTACTAGCTTCGGCTGAGTTTGAGACTAGATGGCATTGTGTGGTCCAGCATTTTATGTCTTGGGTTATTTATTTTTTGCTTGTTTAATTATTATTCCATGTCACGAGACACATGAAAATTTATTCACAAGTCGTTCGTTCTATGTTTGTATATTTTTTTTCTTTGATTATACCTATGTCACGGAGTGAACGGGTCTAAAGGTAATTTGGTAGTAAGTGATCAATTCAGCGCATAAACTCCAAAGGGAGTTACAGGTGCGTTATTGGCCCTTTAGAAACGAGTTTCCTAAGTGACAATAGGTCATATTTATTCGTAAAGTCTTTGCTGGAAGTTGATTCCAAAGAACTTTTGTACGTTGCAAAAAATGTAAGACATAAGTATTCTGCTTCTACGGGCATGGTTTAATTAGAATCTTGACAATTACATGCTCACCTGTTTTCTAAACGATTACAAAATATGAATATATAAATTTTAATGACGATATCTACACTATCTACACTAATATTATCTACACTAATATTATAAAGAGGAAAACTTTGTTTGTTTGGTTGTAATGAATAGGCTCAAAAACTACTGGACCGTTTTTAAAAATTCTTTCACCATTCGAAAGCTACATTATCCACGAGTAACATAGGCACAATTTTATTTTGGAAAAAATAGGGTTCCTTAAAAACTTTACGCGGACGAAGTCGCGGGCGGAAAGCTATTCCAAATAAAGTACCTAAACATAAGCTCTTTTCTTTTATTACAGTTGTCAATTAGACTAAAAACATCCGAATTTTGTATTAAACCCTAAAACAGGGGAATTATTTCCACAACATATCGCCTGTCGTAAGTTACAACGTAATGTTGGCCGTAGGTGGCAATTATTTGTCCGGGGTTCCATTGTTTGTCTCGTAAACGTTAGTTTGTCTGAAATATTTGAACCCTAGAATAATAATTTCTGGAATTCTTTGTTACGACTGCACATTCACCAGGAATTTTTGCCAGTTCACTTTAGTTTTGGGTGTTTGGAACTTTGGACATAGCTTTCTTTGGTTGATATTTTCATAGTTTGGTCTTTATGGATACTGTTCAATTAAATGCATATTATTCTAATCGCTATTATATCATTTATACTTAAGTCGTAAGTAATTAAAAAATTTACATAATTAAAAATTCTACTTCGTTCTGTCGATTACTTGAAGATTGGGGTTAATCTGTGTGTGTATTAAACTTAATAGGTACAATTTTAAAAGAAACAAAAGAAGAATATAATATTTAACTTGTTTGAAGTATAACTAGGTACCTACTGAGATTTTTTATAGTGGCATATCCTAATAGCTTTTCAACGCCTGGTGAAAAGCGAAAGAGACGCAAATGTAGCTGCATAAACGGGCAAGTAACCAAATTACTTGTCTGCACTTGTAATTACTTGTAAGATGTTTTTTTTATAGTGGCTCGACATAATGGCTTTCCCACGCCTGATGGAAAGCGAAAGAGAAACCCAAGTCGCTGTGACAACGGGCAAGTAACTGGTCAGTTACCTGTCAGTTGCCACCGCCATGCCGGCCCAACCCTAATCCCCCACGAGCTCCGGAAACCCTACTCACCGGCAGAAACACGACCCAGAGGTCATTTGACTACGGTATTCTATAGGGTGGAGGTCCTTTCCCGGACGGGCGGCACAATTCGATATGATTAAAATATGTATATTATATGGTTAAGTACGTATATTAAAAGAAAATGAAGTTTTATTGCCACTATTAAGCACTTTCCATACATACATAAATTGTCAAAGCACACTCATTCCGGATTCAAATCAAATATTGAAGTGGGTGATATTTCTCTGCAGATAAGATCCGAATGGGCGACTACATATTGCCACTTCAATTTGAATGTTTGGCCGCGATCCAGGGAGTGTGACCAGTTAAACGGCGCGCTCGTATCACGCCACTTTGGCCTGAGTAAGTAACGACCTTCGGGGTCCTATGCAAACAAGCCGTTTATGTTCTAACTGTCTAACGTGGTACCTATGCTGTCTACAACGTGTTATGCTATTGTATGCATGTTAGGCCATACAGGGTGTCAAGCCGGCGCAAGCTGATAGTAGGCTGTCATACCTATCGTTTTAACCCCCATGTATGTTCTCTTATTTTTGTAGTTTTCTTCATTCTCAGTTCATAGAATTTCCCAGGAAGTGCCTTCGGTTGACTTTCAGTATCAAAATCAAAAATATATATTTATATAGACTGGAAACTAGCGCTTATTATCAAATATATATAAAACTAGCCGTGCCGGCGGCGTCGCACGCGTGGCTATCGGATTTCAAGAATTGACCTCCCTACAGATTTATTATAAGTATAGATTGTCGCATCTCTATCGAAAATAATGGACGATAACGCGATAATTAGGAAGGTACATACTCTTTTTAATTCAATTTTTTCTTATAAATTACTGATTTGGTTACTTGGTAAAGGGAGGTCATGGACATACAAACGCGTGTAAAAAATCTCACAATTAATACGTAGCGTACACAAAAAAAAATAGTTTGATATCAGACGATTGGTGTGCAATAGCTAACGTTTAGTTGCATACAGTTATATCAGCTCTCATTATAAGCCAACACAACATTATAATTGAATTCAACTCCCGACAGCTCAATTAACGCACCGTAGATCGAAAATTAATTGTAAACCAATAAACAGGTAGCGAATTAATGTGCCAATATACATTTTACTGCGATAATTTATTTCATTTAGTGGGCTCCAGTTAAAATAATTAAATGGTAATATCCATTATAAGTGAACTATTGTGCGCATACAATAGTGTCAGTGTGAAACGGCATAATTTATACGCGCTCCAGTTGGGATGTTGCGATGAATATGAGCTATGATCTGAATGTGATTATGGTTGTAAAGGTATAAGATGTACTTACTACATAAGTTTAAAAAAAAAGGCAATATCATCAGTCCATTGCAGTCTACTGCTGGACATAGGCCTCTCCAGTTGTTCGCCACTTAGGGCAAACATCTGGAGGATATACCCGTAATCGCCACGCTGGGCAGTCGGGTTAGCGATCGCAGGGCGTAGCTTCTCGTTCCAGTGACGCTGCTGCCCGTCATCAGCCTGTGGTATTTAGCTACGCAATCAACTGTGATGGTTATACCGCAGGTGGGGTTGGCTTGGAGCGAAAAGATGATAGGTCGCTCCCTTATATGCCTCATCCCTTTCCCCCTTCATCCCCAAAAAATATATTAAGGTGTCTAAAATATATTTTTCTAAACTAAATAGTATGCGCGAGAGACGATTCCAAAGTTGAAAAATGTGTGCGCTGACATTTACAAATCACATGATAGCTGGTCCTGTCTTTTTTGTGATGCCATCTAGTTTTTAGAAACCCTCATTTTCTTTTTTTTTATAGTGGCTCGACATAATGGCTTCCCTACGCCTGATGGAAAGCGAAAGAGAAGCCCAAGTCGCTGTGACAACGGGCAAGTAACTGGTCAGTTACTTGTCAGTTGCCACCGCCATGCCGGCCCAACCCTAACCCCCCACGAGCTCCGGAAACCCTACTCACCGGCAGAAACACGACCCAGAGGTCATTTGACTGCGGTATTCTATAGGGTGGAGGTCCTTCCCCGGACGGGCGGCTCAATTCGAGCGAAGATTCGCTATGCCCTACCTCTCTTATTCTATTCTGAATCCGGAAATCACGGGGACAAAAGACGTATTAATTTTTGTTACAGAAGCAAGATAATTTTCACTACAAAATCAATGCTCGTAGAAGGAAATCGCCTATTAATAGATGCTCTCTCTATAAGAACTTCCGGCATGTACTCCAGCCACCCCAGTGTCTACAGGCTGTTTGCACAGGACCGCTGGCAAACAAGAACCAATTTCGCGTGTAACCCTGAGCACTGTTACAGTCTTTACATAAACTGGAGTACCGGATTGGTTAAGTGGTGAGATCAGTCTGTTGACTTAATATTGTCTACTAGTAAAATAATAATAATCTTGTGTTTGAATGAGTCATAAAAAACGACTAACATAGAGGTTAACGGGCAGCAGCGATTACCTGGTTTCATATACAACCCGCCCACCAAGCACACAACCATACAACATAGCATTCCACTGCTGGACATAGGCCTCTCCAGTTGTTCGCCACTTATGGCCAAAATCTGGAGAATATACTCATACTCGCCACGCTATACATATACATCCGGCATTGTGCCCCAAGCTTGGAAAGAAGCGAATGTTCAACCTGTTCCCAAGAAAGGGGACAGGTCCGACCCTGCCAACTACCGGCCCATAGCCATAACCTCAGTACTGGGAAAGGTGTTTGAGCGGATTATTAACACACAACTCATCCGCTACCTAGAGGATCACTCGCTGCTTCATGACCGTCAATATGGTTTTAGACCGAAACGGTCAACGGGTGATCTTCTAGCGTACGTATCGCACTTCTGGGGGGAGGCTATGGAAAAGCATGGTGAATCTATGGCAGTTAGCCTAGATATTGCCAAGGCTTTTGACCGTGTTTGGCACCGTTCGCTTCTCTCCAAGCTTCCGGCATACGGTCTGCCACCTCGCTTATGCGATTGGGTAGCCGGTTTTTTGGAGGGTCGTAGGATTCGTGTCCTCTGTGATGGATGCGCTTCCTGCTTCCTCCCAATAAATTCCGGAGTGCCGCAAGGTTCCGTACTGTCGCCGACTTTGTTTCTGCTGCGTATCAATGACATGCTATCTTTGGGTAGCATTCATTGCTATGCAGACGACAGCACTGTCCACGCACGTTATTTTGGAAGACCTGCGGCAAAGCAGACCGAAACCGAGGTGAAGAGGAATCTTCTTGTCACTGAGCTCGACGGGGTCCTGGACCGCATTGCCGAATGGGGTGCCAGCAATCTTGTCGAGTTCAATGCCAAGAAAACGCAGGTGTGTGTATTTTCTGCAAAGGTGTCTCCTTTCCTTTCCTATCACACTCTTCAGAGCTCCTCCTTACCAATACAGGATAGTCTTAGCATCCTTGGCATCGATGTTCGTAGCAACCTAAATCAGCGGGATTACATCGAGAGTGTCATAAAAACAGCGTGCCGCAAACTCGGAGTCCTGAACAGAGTGAGACGGTTTTTTACTCCAGTGCAGCTCTGTGTCTTGTATAAGACACAAGTTCGTCCGTGTGTGGAGTACTGTTCTCATCTCTGGGACGGCTCTGCAAAGTACCTATTGGAGGCTCTCGACAGGTTGCAGCGACGTGCTATCCGTATTGTTGGGGATCAAGAGGTAACTAAGACCCTAGAACCTCTTCAATTACGTAGAGACATTGCCAGTCTTAGTGTTCTCTATCGTCTTTACAATGGGGAATGCTCCGAAGAGTTATTCCAACTGGTTCCTCCGTCTCCTTTCCTCTCCCGAACAACACGTGCTGGACAGCGTTGTCATCCTCATACCATACAGACAATAGTGGCGCGCACCAAGAGGTTCAGTTCCTCGTTCCTGTGCCATTAAGTCATGGAATGCCCTTCCAGCTCATGTATTTCCTTCCTCTTACAATCCTGGGTTCTTTAGGCGGGGCGTGAAACGGCATCTCAGTGGGCCTTCAGGGTAAGGGCGACGGGCGCGGTGGGTATGCCCTATTGTGCCTGTCGACCTTACATTTGGACCTCACGGCCGCTTACCATCAGGTGGAGTGAGATCATCCTGAATGTTCTTTTTATAAAAAAAAAAAAAAACGCTGGGCATGCGGGTTGGCGATCGTAAGGCGTATCTTTTCGCTCCGGTGACGCTGCTGCCCGTCATCGGCCTGTGGTATCTAGCTACGCCTTCAATTGTGATGGTTATACCGCCACGCGTCGCGGCGTGTTGCCAGTGCCTCGTTTATTATTCGGCAGGATGCACCACGGGCAGACCATTGTAATTGGGGCCTATTTCCAGCACTGGACGTCTGCAAGCTGACGATGAAGAAATTACGACGAAGAGCTGCGTGGGTAGTTGATGATCCCGAGGCCATGCGGAGATATGACAATACTAGCCGTGCACGCGGCTTCGCCCGCGTTGATCCCCATTTTAGCGAAGTGAGGGGTTAGAAAGGGGCAAAAAGTAGCCTATGTTACTCTCCATCATTTCAACTATCTCCACTTAAAAATCACGTCAATTCGTTGCTCCGTTTTGCCGTGAAAGATAGACAAACATACAGACAGACACACTTTCCCATTTATAATATTAGTATGGATTATGACGTTTGGTTGAGATTTGCCTTAGTAATTTCTTCATCAAAAATAATCCTTTGATATTCAGATGACCTAAGGTGAATTCAAGCTACATACCTATTCTGAATTACAATGAATGATCACGAGATCTCCTTACCAATAAATTACTCAATGTCACCCAATTGGATTCAAATACCTAGTTAGTCTGAGTGGGCTGTGAGTTCGAGACAATTTAGAAACATTAATTATGTAAATAAACCTAGCGGCGTGATTTTCAAAACCCAAATTTTATCAGAGGCCCAATAGAAAATTGTTCCGAAAATTCAGAGGAAAAAAACAATTTCCATAATGACTAACACAAAGGCTATTCGCATTCGTTTTAGTTACACTGACAGCTTTATAGAAGCCCGAAGTGGGAACACTTAAAGGGTCTTTGGAAACTATGTTAAATTTATGCAGAGATTCTCTGGTAACACAGACTATAAGCCCAGCGAACTCGGTTGTATAAAATTTTTAAAATCAGATAACATTACACACATAGCCTTGATCCTTAAGCAAGTAGCATAAGTACGTGTGTTATGGGTATCAGAAAACGTAAGTAGGTACCACAAATATATACTTCAATACATACATGATACGGAACAGACACGGCCCTTGTTTCAGAAGGTCGGGGTCACTTATTAAGCCACCAGGACAGATAATAAAATATTATTATTATCTGTTCTTTGCAAGACCTATAGGTTAACTGTAGACATTATCTACAGTCATCCTCCTAGCATTAAGTTCGCCGTCTGTACTATTTTGCGCAATAAGATTTAAATAAATTATGAGCTCTGCACAAGGAGCGATTCTCGTTTTTTCTTGCGGAAGTTATAGGAGGTGACATAGACTTTAAGATTTCAGCTTATCAGCCATAAAGTTTAGCTGCCAGGTTGTCTACCACCGTTTACTCATAGGAACATTCGTGAAGTGACTTCCGAGTTTTTTATTTGAAAAAAAAAAACAGTAATTTTTGGCCCAATCCAGAATTAGCCATTTCTCTAAGAACGCTTACAATTCTTTCCATTCGTATGTCACACTCTATCACCAATAGAGACAGTCGTCCCGAGATCGGTATCTGGTGCAAATTGGTTTTGTGTCACCTCTATCGAATATTTGAATTGGTTTTAACCTCAATATGAAATAGCTTTCCGGGCAAACGCTTTTTTTCTGTTATTGGCATATCCGCGCCGTCAGGGTTTCTATTCATAGCTTTATTTGCACGCTGAATAGAAAGAGGTAAATTGTGCTTATATGATATGTTTTAACTGTAACATATACAACTATGTTTCAAAAATTACGGACTTCCATAAAATCGTGTCTAAATTTTAAGCAGACCTCTAACAATTCATTGGTGAAAACCGCATTCAATTCCATGCAGTAGTTTTTGCGTGATGCGCGTTCAAACATACAGATTAAAAATTCTCCCGTTTTCCTAACATTTTCCTTCACTGCTCTGCTCCTATTGATCTTAGCGTAATGAAAAGTATCCTTTAACCTGCCCAGGAGTATGATGATCAATTGTGTCTAATAAAAAACAAACAAATTTTGTTGTGCTGATGCTAAAAAGATGGAGTATAAGCTTAATAGTCATGCTGTTATGTAGGTATGCGTTTGCAAATCCTACTAATACTATAAACGCGAAAGTTTGTTTGGATAGATGGATGGATGTTTGTTCCACTTTCACGCAAAAACTACTGAACAGATTTTAATGAAACTTTACAGGAATATAGTTTGTACATCAGATTAACACAAAGGCTATGTTTTATACGAATATTCACGGGGGCAGTGCCGCGGGCAGCAGCTAGTTGTAACATAATTTCAAGTAAACAATTAGTGCCATGAATTTCTACGTTCAAAACGTAAATTAGTACAAGTTCAATAACATTTCACTCTTACCCCGCGATAAATTATAATGTTCTTCGTGCACTTAATAGCAGCGTTCTAATTAATTTTTAATTCCACCCAGTCAGCCACTTGCAAGTTAAAGTCATATTATAACGGTTTTTCCTATAATTAAAAATTCAAATGACTTTTAATACTTAGCGGTGGTATACGTAGCTAACGTATTGCATTTATTTCCCCGATTATAGTTCTTTTTGCCATAATTGCGTCGGTTTCATAGCACGACAAGGCTTTTTTTAGTGTGACTCGCTACACAAATTATGCAATGCATCATATTTGTTAAAAATATGCACCGCGTGTTTATATAATTGCTGTTATTGTTAAATTCAACTCAGTAGGTAGGTAACTATAAGCATAAATCGTTACATTTAACTGTTAAACTTTATTTAATTTCAATATCTCCCAATTAAAACGTGTCACATTGATTACGTGTCATTTTAAACTACAGTTTTTCAAGTAAAGTGTGCGCGTGGTTTCAGGATTTATTGGGTGTCGTAGAAGACAACTAAGGAAATTTTAAGAGACGGGCAGCAGCGTTTACAAAGAAAACATTTATTGCGGTCACCAATCTGCCATAGTGCAAAGCGCGAAGCGTGGTGACTGAGGCAAAGCAAAGCCAAAACTAACGTTTTAATTTAAAAGAAAAGCAAACTTTTGTTTATGAAATGGCATTAAAATTATCTTTTCAAAGCCACATTTACTATAATGATATGTTTTACTGACATAGTTATGTGGTTAAGGCATAGTAAAATGAAGAGCAGAAAGGAGTCTCATCCTTAATTCGTAATAATAAGAGGATTTGGAACTTTTGATTTGGTATACATTTAAAAAGAGCGTCTAGGTCTGCCAACAGAATGATCGAAGATGTGCGTCGTGTCCGCGACAGATATTTGCGCGTCGTGTGCGTTACTGCATATAATAATTGCAAAAAAGTGCGCCACGGATAGTCTGTCATCTGCGCTGCCCCTAACTGCTCCTCTCCCTAAATGCAATTGAAATCACTTTACGAGTATTTTGTGGAGTATAACGGTAGTCGTCAGGCTGGTAAACCCACCAGCTGAGAAGCTAACATCTCAAAATGTCCCTAGTCGACTATTATGGCATTCACGAGAATAGATGAGGAGATGATTTCTATTCTTCTTCTCGTGACTTAGGCAAATGCCCCCAAATGAAAACTATCATTGGGAAAGGCCTATGTCCAGCAGTGGACGTTTGCAGGCTGATGATGATGATAATCCGTGAAATGTAACTTACTTTACTGATAATATCCTTTTTACTGTATTTAGGGGCCCGTATTCCATTTTTATATTTCCCCCGGCGTTAACGCACGGTGGGTCTGAAAGGAAGAGCGGAGCTACGCGTGAACTACTGACCTAGAGGGTTGCCGGGACGAATAAATACATACGGATAAAACTCGGTGATACCATTAACGTAATGTTTGTTATTTGTTACTTTTAATTGGAACAGGAAAAAATATTCTATTTTTACGAGTGGCTTGCGCTTTGATAAACTGTGTACTGTGCCAGTGAACGGCATTGTAAAATAGTTTAGTTGGTAGGTACCATTGGTGTTTTGTTTTGTATTGAGAATGAACGTTAAGCTGTTACTACAATTTTTAAAGTTATGTTTTCATGAATCCTGTGAATGGATAACATTGCGACTATATACGGTGCCTTTTTGCTCGGATTTCGAAACTTTAAATAAATATCATTCAAATTTGACATTATTCAGATTCATATAGATATAATCCTTGTTATATGACTTCCTTTATCACCAACAGCCTCCTAAGCTAAGAAGATCTTTGTAATTAGTATTATCAAATCATCGTCTAAACGCTGCTTATGAAACTCGTAGCTTAGGAGGCCGTTCGTAATACTGAGTGTGCTAGAAAAACAAGAAATATCTTACAGTAACGTCCCTGGACATTTGAATTTGTTTTTTGAAAAAAAAAATTCCACTTGCTCCCTCTTAAGGCTAGCGTCAAAGAGGGCTACAGCGATAAGGCCGCCTAAATTGTGTCTATAATACCTAGTTTTTAAGTCAATAGTATGGTGCGCAATAAAGAGTATCTATCTATATCTCTATCTATAGTAAACAACCAGCCAAAACCAACGCGGAACCTTCGCAATCCCAATAACAATCCCAACACTTCATAACACTCATACCCGCATTAGACCAAATGAAAAACACCAAAGCTTAAAAGCAATTAGTTTCCCGTCACTCGGCTGTGTGTTTAATTATTGCACACATTTATTTGCACATTAGGTTAATGGCAAAAACAGGTCCCTCATTCGGGATAAATTGTCTGTATCCCTTAGGCCTCGGAGTCCGGTCTGAGGTCATTTGTTACATGTATCGTTACTTTGTTCGCGTATTTTGTAACTAAGAATTGGAGAGCATTGTCCGAATCTTATCTGGGGGACAGTAATCCCCGCTGAGAACCGGCGATTTACTTTATTGTTTTGCTTTTCGGGTGTATCAAGTGGATTATATGGTGTTGGTTTATCTGAAATTTTATATATACTAGTAATTCCTAGATTTTTGAAACGATTTACGCAGCTAATCGGGTAGAGTAAATAGCAAACGATGTATTAATTTTATGAAGTCTTCCTATACCGCAGTTTGAGTGATCAACGTCTTTCTCAAACAACTTGGGATTGCTTTCTGATTTTGCAAATATATATATATATCATGTTGAACGAATGAATTCTCAAATATACCCGATTTTGATGGTTCTGTCTACCTGAATGTTGGTAAACTATGTCCATACAATGTATAATGGTTACGCACCTTTAATTAATATCGCAGAATAGAATTTTGCTATATTAATTTATTTATAAAATAGAAGTTGATAACAAAGTAAGTACATCGTAACAAAGCTTGAGTTAATCGTAATCAAATGTAACATTCAATCGAGAAATATTCTCGATAATCATCAATACGATCCTTTCAACGCCAGTTTTATGAAATTATCTGCTCGAACGAACTAACAGAAGTCAAAGCTTTGGGATTATTCGATTCGAGATGAGCTAGTTACATTGCGAACAACAAAGGCGGGCTAGTTACCCGGCATAACAACGGAGATACAACGGATAAGGATTTAGCTACACTATCGGAGTTAACAGATGAGTGTTGAATTTCGGCACTAAATTGTGAGCTTGTGTTTTTGTAAAGTTCTGCTTGCTGTTCTGCTTGTTTTTACAAATGTTTATTATCTCATTATGAGATCTTCGATTATTCGAGTGTCCAAAACACTGTTTTTAGTGTGTCTCAATATTTCCACTAAATTAATCTTAGACATTTTAAAGTCATAAGACCCAATGTCTTTTTAAAAAAGATTGCCAGTTGTCACAGCGACTTGGGCTTCTCTTTCGCTTTCCACCAGGCGTAGAGAAGCCATTATGTCAGCCACTATAAAAAAAAATCTCTTATTTTTGCTATAAACAAAAACAGTCGAGTGGATACAGATTCTCAGGATAAACCTCCCCCATAAAACGTCAACCACCCCCGTTTTATGGGTAGCGTTTAGCAGTGGACAGGAACGAGCAGATCGATTGATTGAAATAAAATATATTCAGTCGGTATAGAGGAACATTTTAAAATAAATAGCGTACCTACCTATTATACATTTCACAGACTTTGTACTTATTCAGAAAGCCGAAATGCTTAAAAACCTAAGGCCACGGTCAAGTGACGTCACAAGCAAGACGTTTCAAAGATCTTAAAATCCTATCGCTAATAGTGTCCTTTGGATGTGTCATAACAAGAGTTTAACCCGGAGAGTCGAACAAATTTTACTGCACTTGCAAGAAAACCTTTTCAATTGGCCAAGATGAAATTCTAATTCGGTTCAATGAAACTTTAGTTCAAAATGAGTTCATGACATTGGCGAAATCTTTGCGTTAACTCATCATCCTAGCCTTTTTCCCGATTGTCTCAGGGTCGGCTTCCCAAATTGAGAGATTTGGCGAGGGCTAAGCTTTTACACAGAGCGACTGCCATCAGACCTCCGCAACACTTAGGGTAAGCTATACCCATTCCCAGTTTAGGCGTCAGAGTTATCATCATCTCTGATATGATGTAACGACTGCTATCTGAGTTGGTAAAGATAAATTCAAATTCAAATTCAAATGTAATTCAGATAGCACCCGGGACCAACAGCTTAACGTGCCTTCCGAAGCACGGAGGAAATCGGTGTCAAATTTTGGTCACCCATCATCGGATTGACCGCGCCAATGGTTGCACAACGTTGCGATCATTGTTAAGCGAACAAGACCGCGGCGCCACCGAGCTCCTCTCTCTGCGTTAACTAAATAAAAGAAATGAGTCTGATCGTTATTAAATCTAGAAGATTCCCTTTTCCAGAAACTTAAACCTTGTCGTCTTGCAAAGCACTGGAGCACAAGCGTAAGATACGGAAACGTCCGATTTCCTCCGCGCACCGGGAGCGGCCACGCAAGATTTCTCAGAACACCCGATCTAGTCTACCGGAATAATTGTTATTGTATTCGAGACGTTTATTCGACATGGTAGACGTGTTGCCATGAGTGTGTATTGATTCAAATATGTTCTAGAACATGTATGATTGATATATGTTGAACACCTATCTAACTCAAGATAAGAAGGGATTCGGTGTCGGGATTCGGTGTCGGGATTGTCGGAGTAAACCTTTTAAGTTCGTGAAAAAAATATCGGATATTTACAACATCACATTCATTGATCTTATCTCGTAGGTAGTAGCTATTATACACTTATGCTATATAATTCAGAACAAAGTAGGCACTACAGACACGAAACAAGGAAATATTCATCAAATTAATGTGTGTTCTAATGGGGATAGAACTCATGACCCTTGGTTCAGATGGCAGGGTCACTAAGGCACTGAACGCGTTGAAAAGACATAAAATAATATAAGGTTACTAGATAACGTTTTAGACACTTGCAATTTATTAATGTTTTGATTACAGAATGCACCGTTGACATAACAATATTCTGGAATATATTTTTGATTTGTACCCACTCTGGTAAATCATCATCACTCTTCAACTCAAACCAGTGAGTAAACTTAAGTTCCACCCACACAAACACAAAAACCATTCGTAAATCCATTTTTTACGATTTAAATTGCTGCGTTATTTATCATTTGGCCACATTCCCCGGAATGACATAGTCATTTGTTCATTGTTGTTACCGCAAAAAGTCATATTTGACCCGTGGGACATCACAGATAATAAAATGTGAAACGGCGAATCAGCTTTTAGCGGCCATAAAATGTGTAGGTATTACTATTTATATGAGTTTAGCCTAATTTCAACATACAATGAATAACATACATTTGACTCTTACTTTAACCCTTAGGTAGGTATAATAAAAATCAGGCAATTTTTTTTTCACGCGGTAATTACCTAATTCACAACTAGCACATTTTTCAAATCACTAGAGAACACAAGGGATTAGTGATTAAATTGTGCATAACTTAAGATCAAAATATTGTCTATACTCTTTGCTGGTACTTCATCCCGGGAACGAAAACGAAAATAGAACATAACATATTATACTGAGCTTACGGCCTTTATCTAAGTAGGTATTTAAGAATAAAATGTAAAAGTTTATTAAAATTCGTCACTGGTATCTTTTTTATACTGTACACGTGTGTTATAAAGTTACACGCACGATCAGTCAATTTGTTTACGATGTTTCTGACACATTGTTGGGGTGGTATTAGATTTTACTTTTTATAAATATTTTCAACAATGTTATACCTAGGTAAGTACTTCGAAATATACTGTTACATAAAATATCGATTGGTGAAAGCGTTCCATCATTTTAGTTATACATTTATTGTCCAAGGATAAATTTTTAAATCGGCGGATAAATTAGTAATCTGGTAAATGGTAAGACAGGCTATGCATAGTGTGAAGTAAATGTATTATTAATTTACATAAATAACTCAAGACATGCCACGCTGGACCCCACAACGCCATCTACTCCCAATCTAGACCTAAGCCTATACAGTAACAATTGATAAAGTATCTTATAATAGATACTTTTTTTAACCTGCGACCACAATATGTCAGAGACATCATTCACAATTGGTCATCGAGATAAAGAAAAACAATCAATAAAATGTTCTCAATTTATGACGTAACCAAATGAAACATTGCTAATGCTATAGGTACGAATGTTTACGAATATTACACACACGCAGTCGCTACAATTACTCACACAAATGAATTTAAACAATCGATGCAAACTTTACGACGTCTGAAGGAGGTTGTAACTCACGGAATTTAATCAACCAACTGAGATATTGGCGAGAGACCCCGAATTAATAGCGGCGGTATTCCACTTTACTTAATATGGGTTAACTTTGACACAGCTCACATGTGTTTATTAAATCACTTAATAATTGTGCTATGTATGCCTAACTAGTACGTATAATTTGGCGTTATTAAATTGGTTCCAATTAGACTTTCGTGACTGTGTCGTCGCTGTGTGAGGTCTAAATTATGAAATTGCTAAGACTAATGAATTAAAGTCGTTATTAGACTAATAACACCTATAAAAATATGCAAATTCATTCATCTATCTTGAAGGCGCAGCAACACACCACAGACCGATGACGGGCAGCAGAGTCACCGGAGCGAGAAGCTTCCCAGCGTGGCGATTATGGGTATATCTTCCAGATGTTTGTCCTAAGTGACGAAGAACTGGAGAGGCCTATGTCCGGCAATGGACTGTAATAGGCTGATGATGTATCTATCTATCATATGACATGACATCTATCTATCATGGCATGACAATCATAGCGTATGACATCTGCCCCATGCATCTGCCCCAATCAATATCTTCTAGAAATATGAAGATTCAAATTTTTTTTAAACCCTTTACTTTTACTTCTTTTAAAAAAACGAGAATAAAAAGTGACAATTTCTTTTTTTTTCCACAAACTTTGGACTATTAGCTCGTTGTGGACCTTTTTCGCTATTATTTTAAATTTTCAGTACCATTTTCATACAATGTTTAAAATTAATTAAGGATTAAACAAGTTTAAACAGATTGTTCTAATGAAAAATATTAATGATGTTTTATTTTAGTAGCGAGAAATTTCGTGAAACTGATGAGATCATTTCGACGCTTCATTAAACAACATGATTGCTATTTTCCATTAATTGTTTGGGGCTCATTTGGTGTTATATTAACGAAATCAGACAGGCTCGGTGGCTCATTTGGTAGTGACCTCTGCCCTCTGAACCAAGGGTCGTGGGTTCGATTCCCGCACAGTACAAACATTTGTGTTCATGAACATGTCTGTTTGTATTGGTCTGGGTGTTTTCTATGTATATTAGGTATTTATTTACAAAAAATATATATCTCAGTAAGTTTATCAGTTGTCTAATACCCATAGTACAAGCTTCGGCTTAGTTTGGGGCTAGGTGGCGCTGTGTGGCCCAGCGTGGCATGTCTTGGTTATTATTTAATATTTATTGATATTTAAATAAATTGTTGATTTGTTCAACTAAGTACTATTTTTATGTTTGGCGTTTACATTGGCTGATATCTGTTTAAAAAAAATTATTTTTCTAAAATAAAAATGAAACCTAGGTACCGATCAACGGTAGGTTTTTATGGGCAGACCTATATGCAAAGATGGATGTGTGCCGTAATACTTGTAATTTTTAGCTAATGAAAACAATTCGTTTTATTATTAATATCCCACATAAAGGTAGGTTCGTAAAACGGACGATGAAAGTAATAAAAAAGTAAATAGAAAAAAGCCAAAAATAATCACAATAAACAAAACTCAAGTTGTTCCTACATTAATTAAAATTAAAAAGAACGTAACACAAATGATAACAGTAAAATTACATCGAAACGCACCAAATGAGAGTACTTGTAAGAGTAAAAAGTCATCAACGGTACGGCCGAATTCGGCCACTTAACAATTACTTTTCAATTGTGTATGGAATACATTTGAAGTGTTACGTTGTATACCTTAGTTAAACAATAAATTAATTTACTCACATTACACGGCTGCCTTACCTAGAACTCAGTTAAGCTGCACACAACACAGTCCGGGGCTCCGGACAGGTGCAGACGCGTCCAAGCACGCCTCTAATCCCGGCTATTAGGTGCCGGACATAGTAACTTGTCCGGACGGACATCGGAATACATTACACGAACAACCGCCGGACAGTTGGCACATACTCTATGCGACTGTGGTGATTCATAACAATGTTCACGGATTGTTGCCTGAAGAACAGTTTAGTGCGACACGTTTTGTAAAAGACGATAATAGTCGCTCTAGTGTATGCTGTGAGGCAGTTCTTGTTGAGAGTCTTTTAGATATAACAATAAAAATAGAAATACTTAGAATCGTTTATGCTATGGAGCTTCATGAACTGTACCTATCACAAGTTATGTTCCATCATCGAGATACTAGACCGGCTTACCGTCCTTAATTTTTTTATGTTTTGTATTCCGGAGGTGGCAAACGGGCCTCAAGGTCACTAAATGGTAAGTGATCACTTCAGCTCATAGACACCGGGAAACTAACTATGTACTAGTTTAGTACGTCGCGTACGACGTCAACGAGAAGATTTTTAAGTGTACCAATTGTTGCTGGGTGAGCGCGCTACATTGTAAACTTACCATCAGGTTAATTGCAGTCAAGCGCAAACCCATTTAAAACTAACCTTGTATATTGGAAGATCAAAGCCCTCGGGGAAGAAGGAGCCCGGAAAATACCTAGGTATGTTTCTAGCAACACCTAGGTCGACCGACTGATCGTCGGCTAACCCGTCGACCCAGGTACGCCTTCTTACAAGACGATTCCATTCTTTCAAGGTTCCATCCTTCCATTTAGGAAACGCTTTGACATTATTAAAGAACGGTTAATGTCTTTAAATGCAGTAACATGGTCATGTATAGCTACTTTATAAGATACCGTACCTAAAAACACCTAAGTGGCGAGGGCGTCTGTCGCCGGGCGTAAGTCGCGCGCGGGACGCCGTAACTCTCCGTGATGGATCGGCGCTGTTCCGGCGTGGGCCTGACTGACCGCGGACCCTACTTGTAGATCTACCGGCACACGTTACCGTGATTGCGGATGGTTTGACTGAATAGAGTTACATTTGAGTACTGTGTGACGTATTGTGTAAACTTCAAGTCGTGTGGATTAGTACGCAGACGTAATGTAGACCATGTAACCCGTTAGGCTGATGACCTTACAAGAACTGTTAATATTGGCTGGATTGGGGTAGCTCGAAGTAGAGATATATCTCTACTTCGGGCTACCCGACAATATTATGCGGCGTGAATTAAAATTAATGGGGTATTAATTGAAATTGACGTGAGTTCTGGTGTCCTGAGAAGCGCTTGGATTCGATACCTGTTTGGACCAATATTGTGTATATCGGTTGCCAGAGCCCCGTTTGTTATTCGACAGGATGCACCAAGCAAGGCAGCCGGGCAGGCAAGGGTGGCTTGGAGCGAGAAGATAGGTCGACCCTTACATTCCATTCTTTAAAAAAAAATTAATACATAACAGTTTTATCAATTCTCGCTAAAAACCATCACTTCAACCTACCAAAGAGAATAAAACGCCATCAAAATCGGACGAAGAGAGTAAAATAAAAGGTAAAAGTGAAAACCAACCTCTTCACGCCGGGAGTAGGTACAGTACAAATCGATTCCAGAATCTCCCGTCACATAAATCTACACACTCCACTAAACGAAGAGGAACCGATTCCGGTGCCTTCTAAATTGGTTATTAAATACAAAGTGGCGGAGTCGCTAGGGGGTCGCAATTCTGTTGTTTACACGAACTGTGGCGAGACAGAGAACATTCGTCCGGTTGTTTTCCTAATCGGAACGTGTTTCTTGATTCGAGTAAACAGCGGTACAGTTCTGTGAACGTAAGTATGATAATTTTGTTTTTATTTACTTTTCTTTTATACACGTTGCGCCACACAGTGCTATGTAGTCCCAAACAAAGCTGAAGCTTGTAATTATGGGTACTAGATAACTTTTTTTTTGCAAATACATACATAATTATACTTAGTCAACCGTAATTGTGCTTTTCGGATTTAAAATAGGACCAACCCATAATATGATTCCGTAGGTGTCATAGAAGATGACTAAGGGAATATCAAGAAACTTTTTTTTATAGTAGCTCGACATAATGACTTCCCGACGCCTGATGGGAAGCGAAAGAGAAGCCCAAGTCGCTGTGACAACTGGCAAGTAACTGGTCAGTTTTCTGTCAGTTGCCACTGCCATGCCGGCCTAACCCTAACCCCCCACGAGCTCCGGAAACCCTACTCACCGGCAGAAACACGACCCGGAGGTCATTTGGCTGCGGTATTCTATAGGGTGGAGGTCCTTCTCCGGACGGGCAGCTCAATTCGAGCGAAGATTCGCTATGCCCTACCTCTCTTAGCTGGTAGCAGTTTACCTACAAATACGAGTAAAATCTACTGCGGTTACCAACCCGCCTGCTAAATGCAATGCTAATCGCAACAAATGACAATAGTCATTGGGGGAGGCCTATGTCCAGCAATGGATGTTTGAAGGCCGATGATTTGATATGACTATTGACTAAGTTTACTGTTCTTCCTTATATTGTGTTTAAATGAACATCTAGCTATTTAACCGTGGTTTCTTACACTTGCTTTTGCACAAACTTCAGTTAACCTAACAATTAGGCAAGTAATTTTTCCTCTTTTGAAAGAAACAAAACTTGCAAATTCAAGTTTTCAAAGTGAATGTTTAACATCGTTTACTTATTTATAAATAAATATCGTAATGATTTAAAAGTGTAGTACTTAGACAAAATGATTGAATAAACAAGTAATAATTTGATGTTTGCTAAAAGCTATTTCTTCATTTTCGGTCGGGTTAACTAATGCAAATAAAATAAATTCGTCATCTCGGTACTTTAGAATACGTAGTATTTTAATAAATTAAACCATATTTTGTTTTATTATTTGGCACACAATGTTAACAAAATACCGTTAAAGTTCGTTACTAGAGCGTACTGATACAACCGTTTATTAATTCCTCGACGTGTTGTCTACGACTGTAGCACTGCTCGTAGGAATTTGGCATAATTCGTAGCAGTATCTACGGGCTTCTACGGTTATATTCGGCATACCAAACTACGAACTACATTATTAGCCCCCGACTTTGCACTATCATAATCAAAAATAGGTATCAAAAATAGGTATATATTCGATCAGACCTTGAGACAACACAGGTAAAAATTACTTACCACCGGATTCTGAATGCAGATTTTATAGTGAAAAACCGGCAAGAAACTCCATAGTTACTCGATATTTAAATCGGACATTATTTGATAAAAATTATATGTATTTACAATCTTAAAGGTGTTCACTTAAAAGCTGTCGTACAGGAGATTATTGTCGTTCAGGAAGTCAGCCGAACATTATAGTCATCAAAATCATTAAATAAATTATAGCTTATTTATATGTAATTTTACTATAAAGTTTCTTTAAAATCCGTTCAGTAGTTTTCGCATATAACAGTAAAAAACATCCATCCATGCCTAGAAACTTTCACGTTCATAATGTTATCACGATTCCATTTGTGCATTTCCAAAATGTTTTTATAAAGAAATTTTCAAATCGAACATATCTACGAGTATACTCCTGCCTTTTGCGAGAAAGCGTTGTGTTACATAAAGTTTTTATCGCACTTACATCTTCATAGCAAAGTTGATGTTGATTCAGTAGTTTCAACTTGAACCGATAACAAACTTTCGCATTAATAATAAAATCTCTGTTGACTCAGCTTTCTGTCATTATTTGAAATAGTTCCTGTTATGTTATCGGTATAATTTCTTCTATACATAATTTCTATATAATATTTGATTTTGATAAATAATTGATTAGGCAGATAATTATTACTTTCTTTCTTCAGACGTTTGTGATCTAAAAATTGTTTGTATATGTATGGACTAATTAAGAGACAAAGACCAAACAAAGTAGCAACAGGTTGCATCCATTCAGCAATCTGCAAAGACATAAAACTGTTTACACCATCCGTCTTCCTTTAAATCAACAGGAAAAAGCAAAGTTTCTAATAAAAACAGCTAGCTCCGACAAACTTGCGTTGGTTTACTCAGCCGCAAGAAACGAGTTGTGTTTAGAAGACTCCTTTATTGTCACACGGCAGTTGGCAGCGTCGTAAACAACTGGGACGGGATAGAGAGACAGTAAAATGTCTTCAGTTTAAGCTTTGAGTGCGTTATAACCTTAACGCACGGTTAGGTTGTTTGGTATTGGCAAGTAATGTTGCACAAAGACGTAGGTACCGACTGGCACGGTAGATCATTTAACTACCCTACTGAATGACGGATTGCAGACCAAGAGCTCAAGCTAAGTTAGTTAAGCTTAGCTCGCGTAGCTGACGAGACGAAGCTTTCCATATTATGTGCAGACCGCAAACTATGCGAACAATATGGAAACCTTCCTTTTTTCGTCGGGAATGCCTTTACGCATACACCAGGGCCCTGGGTACGGGACACCTTGGTTATGTGGGGCTTACTATTATCTAGAGAAGAGTACCCATTAAACGCGATGGTCCGCTACGAGCGGACTATCGCGTTTAATGGGTACTGTCTGTCCCAAGCGCGCCACAACCCCAAAGGCCCTTTTAGTCGCTTCCTACGACAGGCAGGGATACCTCGGTAGTATTCTACGTCCTATACCGCATTGCGTGTGTCAATGATTTTAATTAATTCCAGGTAGCTCGTTAGGCTCGTTAGCCTGCCAACGTCCACTGCTTGACATAGGCCTCCAATGACAATTATCATTTGGGGGATTTCCCTTCATCACCACGCTTAGCATGGGGTTGGTGACCGCAGTATGTTTTATTTGTACCAACGTAAACGCTGCTGCCCGTTTCCTAATATTCCCTAAGTCGTCTTCTACGGCACACATGGGATTAGATGAGATCCTAAACTTACTTCAGCGGGAGTTGATGTCGGAAATAAAGATCGGTGTTGATATATTAAGACAATTGTGGGTTTATACTGTGGTTTAACTCTTAGAGTGTAAGTACATACTTGCTCCGTGGTAAGTACCTACGCGTACAATAGAGAAACTTTGGCATATGTCATAAACAACCTTGACGATTAGAGACAATCCTAGGCTTATTACTTCTATAGAGTTTTCTTGAGTTGTCATAATGTGAAGAGTTTAAATTGATGGCTCTAGTTTGAAACTTAGTACATAAGTCCCCGACATAGACTTATTACTACCCATAAATATACATTTTAAAACCGACTTCGAAAAAAACACAAACGACCAAAACTAAAAAGCGATAAATAACGTAAGTAATTCTATCCTTAATACATAATTATTTAAATATTACAATTATCACTTATTTTTGAATTCGGTGCCAGCCTCTAGGTACCTAACGTAGACTGTTTTTGTAAGACGAGCGCGGCCGGCAAACAGGACAATATATTTATTTGTTTGGCACCGACTTCAAAAATAAGTGATAATTGTAATATTTAAATAATTATGTATTAAGGATAGAATTACTTACGTTATTTATCGCTTTTTAGTTTTGGTCGTTTGTGTTTTTTTCGAAGTCGGTTTAATTTTTTTTTAAAAAATAATTTTATTTCTCTATTTTTAGTTACGTTAATGTGCTGTGAACTTGCCCTTGCCCTGCATAAGTACATACCACTACCACCTAGTTTCTATCGACCAATGGCAGTACTGTCCCCTAACTCCTAACCGTTAAGGAGTTCTGTGGCTTCATCATCAGCACCAGATGTTGACGCCCGGAAGCATATACCTGAGTAAAATATAATTACGTAACAAAAACACCATATGAGCATACAATTTTCGGTTGTTGCCCTAAATATCTCCAGGATCCCATCATCAGATCCTGACTTGGTGAAAATGGGACCACCTTGGAAGTGTCCTCTGTCGAACAAAGAAAAAATTTTTGAAATCCATCCATAATTGACGGAAATATCGGTGAACATACATAAAAAAAAAAAAATATTATACATAGAGACGAATTGAGAACCTCCTCCTTTTTCGAAGTCGGTTAATAAACTAGTAAAAGTCATTTAAAAAATTAAATCACGACAGAGGCGTGAAAGTAGCGGAATATGTTAAAATCTACTTACTGCCCAAAATTTAGATTCGAACCTGGAACCTCTCGGTTGTATGTAGCATCTGCGACCACTAGACAAATTACACAGTCAATAAGACGGCCTATAGGCATCATAGTCAACAAAAATCACTGTTACGGAATTTAAATTTAGCGAAAATGAAAATTGGCGATGAAATTTTTGGTAATAACGTCATCATTGTTTTGCAGCTTTTGGGTCAGGTAATATTAGGTACGAATAAAAAATACTATACGGTCTAATTTAAGAACAACTTAATCATTTCAAAAGCGTGCTAATATGTAGGAGTGCTTAATCTCTGAGCACCAGTTAGTTACGCGAAGAGACGTTTAAGCTCAAGACTTAAAAATTGCCAGCACTTTAACTAAGTCAGTAAACCGTCCGTTTTCAAGCAATATAAATCGGGTCTCTCTGTTACAAGATTTAAACTGATCACCATTCAATCCACGCGACGAAACAGGATAACTTTATCTCCTTTGTTTTTTTTTTCTTTATAAAATTAAACGCTTCCACGAGAAATTGCGACTAAAATTTTGTATTCTTCATGAGACGTCGTCTCTTTTTTGTTTATTTGTTCTTGTTTCTTGGTAACTTTTTATTGCCTTTTGTATTTTTTGGTGCTCCGCGGCGTCCGAAGATTCTTTTATTATAATTTACGGTAGACTTTCATCCGTCTCGATTATACCAAACATCGACAATTTGTGGTGCCGCTTTTGAAACTTTTTTATTATTGTTAAAATGATGATTGTTTCTGATTAACTAGTGGCATTATAATAATAAACAACAGCTGTTTCTCTAACTATTAACACATGAATAAGTTGTATCATTTACGTAATCGATTTATTGTTTGAGTTTTCTTTGAATCTATTTTTGTTATATGAATATGGCAATGTCAAGTGCAATAAAGGCTTCCACACAATACTGGTAACATTCATAAATAACGAACAAAAACCACTATTTTATAAAAAATATCAAATGTTCGAAGGCATTTTGAAAAGCATTTGTTTTCTAAATTCAAACAATATGAACGTTTATATTTGTTATTCTTTTTTCTAGTCAAAGTTGCACATTGGTTTGTTCTGTGGGTTTGTTCAATTAAAAAAAACCTTAACTCGAAATATTACAATTTACTTATTGCAATAAAATGTTATTGTATCGTGAAAAAATATGACGTAAAATAAAACTCGTAAAATATTTCAAACTCAACAGTACCTACCTATTCCAAGTGCTTTCCAATATTGTACCTATTGACTATCTAAAATTTCAATATTTGCTCGATCTATTGTTTTAAAGTAGGTATTTAAATAGGCAAATATAAGGTAATACGATAAATGAGTAAATACATAAAAACTTGATGCCATACTCTCTAATATCTCGGTGTAATGTCTCCTATAAAACGGCTTCCCCTTTATTTTGGACGTCGCAACAGCCCTGTTCAATCTAATAATATATTTATCTTTGTTTGTGTTTTAGTGTGAATGTGCGTTTCAAATCAAATCAAACTAGGTACGTGGATTCCGGCAGAGACTGAACGAACAATAGAACAACCAAATACAAACATCAAAACTAAACAAAACAGCACTACCCAAATAAGTTTAATAGCCAAGGTTAGGGTACTTTTACGTGTAGCTAACAATATTCCTACATCCGCTAACAAAGTATGGTAGTGTCAAAACTATAGCGAGAAATTGTTTTGCTACAATGTCCCGACGGAGCGTTGTTTCATAATGTCCCATAAACTCGAACGTAAAGGCGGCACAGTTTATTGGTGCAAGCGACAAGCGGTTTCTTATTAAGACAATTAGTAAATGCGCCAGACGCTCCCTAGTTTATAGGTGGGGCTCCGTAATGTTTAGTGGCATTCTTAAACCGTTAAATCTCGCGCTAATATAATTTTGCACGGTTTAGTGCCGAGCGTAAGTAATGAACTGTGGACGAAATGAGCTGTAATTAAGTTTATTAGGTGTGTAGTGCTTTGTTATTTTTATAGATCTTGAAATGTGTCTGGATTAAGAAATCGTTATGGAATAACTTTGTAACTTAAAGTTTGAATTGAATAATGAAATCAAGATACAAAATCCATAAAATGTTCTGGCACACTGCTGTTAAAAATATTTACAAATGATAACATTTGCGCCTCTAGTTGTTCGCTACTTTGGGCATACATCTGGAGGATATACTCATAATCGCCACGCTGAGCAAACGGGCTGGCGATCTGAGGGCGTAACTTCTCGCTCCACTGACGCTGCTGCCCGTCATCGGGCTGTGGTATTTAGCTACGCTTTTAATCGTGATGGTTCTAGTTCTAGTTCTGGTTGGAGTGGAAAGATGCAAGTCGCTCACTTACATGTTTTTAGTGGGGAATGCATTAGTCACATTCACGCCGCCACCAGGGTCAGTCGACGTGATGTGGAGGACTCACACTTTCCCAGAATAGGAGGGCATCCCCACTGAACCCGCTCCCCATCACAAGTGGGCAGCAATTTGCAGGGATTCGGGTAGCGCCGAAGCATAATGTATAGCCGCACCTCCCTTACATACTAAAGACTTGTAGACTGCTGGTCCGGAGCAGTACGTTACAAGCGTCTCTGGACTCCACGCTGGCTCCTTCACCTTGAGCCTTTCGGGTATAGCGGCCCGTCACGTGCTCGGCAAAGTGCCGGCAACAGAGCATGCAATTAGGCGACGTTTTGTGCAAATAATTACGACGCCGGAATTCGGCCGACGCGACGACTAAACTAAGGTTTGCACCTCTTAATTCGCGACAAACAGGTACTGGATTTGAATGCGCCCTCTGTCAGGTAGATTAAGTAGTACAACTTTCTGTTGGACGCGTGAGATTAAGAGGGTTCAGCGGATGTTTCGGGTGACTTCTATTGTTTGTGTTTAGACGAACAGGGTAAACTTCGAAATCATGTAAATTAAAACTTTTATAGGTACTTCTTTACTTGTAAGTTACAATTATTTTAATTGTTATGTTTAATTTATCGCTTAGATATTGCCCAAGAAGATATCGAAATCCGCTGCGCAATTTTGAAGGTCTAAACAGACATGAAGATAAGCAAACAGACAGACAAAAGCGACTTTGTTTTATACTATTTAGTGACTATATAATCTATGTTTTATTTTACAATGGAAAGTAAAGGCTTAAAATCTTAAATGACCAAATTCAAAATGTAACTCTATTACAGTGTATTAATCATTGTCCCCTTTCATATATCGCCGGACATCACTAACCCATTTCCGCCTTTCAATTACAACACCATCGTCACAGATCCATCGCCGAGCCACCCACGCATTTCACATAAATTTCCCATCATAAAACCGTGAAAGGTTCTACAGGCTCACGACGAGCAGTAACACAGGCCCTGAGGCTAACCGGTTTAACTAAAGGAGCCGCATCAGCTGCCACAAAGTAATCTTTGGCATCGATCATTCACAAAGCGTCTATGGACCAAGGGTAAAAGGCTGTCACAGGTTTCAATATGAAAAAAGTAATGGAGAAGGTGTCGATGGGCGCTTGTTCGGAAAGGAACGAATTGTTAAGGGGAAATAATTTAAAGTTTATTTTTTATAGAAGTCTTCCTTATTTGTTTATTAATAGCTATATCTATTTAGTATAAGTATTCATATCTTCAGACTAGCTGTGCTCGCGACTTCGTCCGCGTGGAATAGTCATTTTTTACCCGTTTTTTTTTTTTACATTTTCCTTTTTATTTCTTCGCTCCTAATAGTTGCAACGTGATGTTATATAGCCTATAGCCTTCCTCGATAAATGGTCTATTCAACACAAAAAGAATTTTTCAATTCGGACCAGTAGTTCCTGAGATTAGCGCGTTCAAACAAACAAACAAACTCTTCAGCTTTATAATATTAGTTAAGATTGTTATATTTGTGCTATACCACACACGACAAAGACGCATGTGTATGTCGACTACTAACCCATTGGTCTGACGTAATGCTTACTTAGTTTTATTGTTTTTTTTGTCACTAACCCGCCAGTTAAGCGTGGTGATCAAGGCAAATCCCCTCAAATTACAATTGTTCTTAGGGAATTAGTGCAGCATTAATGCTTAAAAAATATGGATACGTGCATAGTTTCGGACTTAAGCTAACCCAAATTACATGAAAAACGTCTAATTGGGCCTTTGGGTTCGATTCTGAAATCGGGCACATTATAAGTTTATTTTTCCCACAAACGCGGCACTGTACTTTGAAGACAACGAAGTAGTTCCGGGAGCACCCCGACGAAACCGCTGCAGGCATAAGTCGCATCTAAATGTGGCCTGAGACCAAATTGTTTGCCGAAAGTGACTGAATGTATTCAATTGTCAGAAAAACTTTAGTTTTAAACTTTAAAACAGCGTAACGGACATTAGCAGTAGCATTTTCAACTAATGACTATCCATTACGTAAGGTACAGCTAATAGCAATTCATAAAAAAACACTTTAGGCTGGTTTTAGTATCACGTTGAGCGTACGCTTAACCATTCACAGTAGGTATAGCCGCAACTTCAAACCCATCATTCAAAAATGCATCCAAAAATTTCATACATTTCAGCTGACTAAAACTAGCCTTACCCGTAAACCGAGTTAATAAACAACACACAATAATTCTCACGACTCCGCTGGCGCCGACAGAGCAGTCCATTTTAAAAATCTCCACCGACCTTATCAGTGAATAATTCAACTGAACGGTAGAGAATTCAGCATTTGGCAAGCGAGTTAGCCGAGTTCAGGGTGCATGCGGCGCGGAGATAAGGGCGCGATGCATTAGCGGCCGCCCGCCGCAAAGTAAACAGGACTATCTGCGCCACGCCTTTCGCTGCTCGATTACTGCGAACTGTGGGGAAATGTTGCGAAACGTGCTTAAAATAATGTTGAAACGATATGGAAATGGTGTTGAAACGATATGAAAATGATGTTGAAACGATATAAAAACGATGTTGAAACGATATTAAAAAACCGGCCAAGTGCGAGTCGGACTCGCGCATGTAGGGTTCCGTACCACTGATTGAATGAAAAAATTAGGTAATTTGATTTATGACGTTTAAAAAAAAACTACTGTCTAGATTTCATTCAAACCAAATTTCGTTAGTAGTTTTTATAGTAGTACACATCATATATTTTTTTCAGTTTTATCATGCCCATATTTTAGAAATTACGGGGGGGGGGGGGGACACATTTTACCACTTTGGAAGAGAGAGAGAACAGTTGACAGACAGACAGACAGACATGACGAATCTATAAGGGTCCCGTTTTTGTCATTTTGGCTACGGAACCCTAATGATGTTGAAATTATATAATGCAGGCTAACTACCACCTACCTACCGTACTACTGCTATGGGAAGGTGGAAGCACATGATTATGTTGGCAGAGAGCTGGCCTTTTTCTCGTACGGCAAGAAGAAATTAATAAGCACCCACGAGAGGAGATAGGGCGGTGGTTCGGGTACTACATTCGTCACAGAACGGATAACATGGCGTTATATTCTCGGCACGCACAATAACCGTAAGAGTTCCCGTCTGTAATCTGTCTAGACAACAAGACCGGTTTCTGCCAATGATCTCGGCGAGCCCGTAAACACTGAGTCGGCCGTTTCGTTTAGCGTTCACGCCAAATTGACTTGTTACTGATAACGTCCTTTCGTAATAAACTGTGATACTTTATGGGATGTAGGTAAGGGAGTGGCCTATCATCTTTTCGCTCCAAGCCAACCTCACCTGCCCGTGGTGCATCCAGCCGAATAACAAACGAGGCGCTGGCAACCGACTGGTGGCGGTATAACCATCACAATTGAAGGCGTAGCTAAATACTAAAGACCGGTGACGGGCAGCAGCGTCACCGGAGCAAGAAGCTACGCCCTGCGATCGCCAACCCGCCTGCCCAGCGTGGTGATTATGGGTATATCCTCCAGATGTTTTCTCTAAGTGGCGAACAACTGGAGAGGCCTATGTATATCCAGCAGTGGACTGTATAAGGCTGATGATGATGATGACTTTATAGGCGATTTACACTAGATACCATGTAAGGAGACGACCTAAACTGTTGTTTGCTACAAGCCACCTTCACCGTGGTGCATCCTGCCGAATAAGAAACGAGGCTCTGGCATCACGCTACTAACCGACTGGTGGCGGTATGACCATCACGATTGAAGGCGCAGCTAAATACTACAGGCCGATAGCGGGCAGCAGCGTCACCGGAGTGAGGAGCTACGCCCTGTGATCGCTAACCCAGCGTGGCGATTATGGGTATATCCTCCAGATGTTTGCCCAAAGTGGCGAACAACTGGATAGGCCTATGTCCAGCAGTAGACTGCGATAGGCTAATGATGATGATGCCTTCACTTAGGCGTTAGAGTATGGCGCGGTTGGGCAACCGCCCAGGGTGCCGAAAAACACGAAATAATAAAAAACAGCCGGTCACAAAAAAATCACACGTATAGATATTGAAAATCAAGTATGTATTTTTTTTTTATAAGAAGAGCTCTCAGGATGACCTCACTCCACCTGATGGTAAGCGGTCGTGAGGTCCAAAAGTTAGGTCGACAGGCACAATAGAACAAACCCATTGCGCTTGTCGCCCTCACCCTGAAGGCCCACTGAGATGCCGTTTCACGCCCCGCCTAAAGAACCCAGGATTGTAAGAGGAAGGAAACACATGAGCTGGAAGGGCATTCCATGATTTAATGGCACGGGGCAAGAACGAGGAACCAAACCTCTTGGTGCGCGCCACCATCGTCTGGATGGTATGCGGATATCTTTTGTCTATTTTTTAGAACAGCTAACACCTACAAACTATTTGTTCCAATATTAAGATTGAAATATATTGAACGTGTACATTGACTTTAATATAACCAAACGGAATGTTCAAGAGAACATCCGACCAATTACATTAGTGAAGTAATTCACAAAATACGTCTTTTGGGTCTCGTAGAGACGGCTAGACGCTTTTGAGAGGATCCGACAAATTGATACATTACAGGATGAGGTCCTGGCACACCTGTACCTAAGCCTCATATTTCTTCATACATTCTATGATTGAAGTATAATCCCGCAAAGCCGTATACAATATCTTTGGTATTGTGTGCGAAGAATGGAATAAAATTGTATGTATTTTACGCACGGCACAGATGAGGGACGATAATCTTATATGAGTCTTAGTATAAGGGGTAGGTATACGTAGGTAGTCAAGTAATATATAAATTTGAGTAGGAGGAGGAAGTATGTGACTATGAGTGTGTTTACTGTTATTTTACTCGAAAAATCCAATAGGTCATACAGATTCGATACAAGACAACATCATCCATGTGGCATCTTCTTTGTTCTGATACCCATACGAAATACAAAATAAACACCCAGACACAGAACGAACACAAGTGTTCATCATTATGAATGTTTGTCTCGGGTGGGGATCGGACCCACGACCCTTGGTTCAAAGGGCAGGTGTCACTACCAAATGAGTCACTAGGACAGAAAGATCTTTCCTTCACTAGGTCCAAGGTGGAGTGAAAATTGACAAAACATTTTTTAACAAAATTTGGTTCTTTAACGCGGGTGTTTTTTGTTCTCGCTGATTTCTTGGAGACTACTTTTCTCGTGAAAGCCATTCTTATATCTACCTACACTAAAACCTTTTATATGATAACAAGACAACCTTGTAATATAAGTAATTATTGCCATAAATATTTTAAAGATTAATTGTAGAGCGCCTAGTCTACTCCTGAGACAAATATTTTAACATTCTGAATACAAAGACTTTAATTCTTCATCGTTATTTGATTGTTCTGACGTAATGCTTACTTAGTTTTATTGTTTTTTTTGTCACTAACCCGCCAGTTAAGCGTGGTGATCAAGGCAAATCCCCTCAAATTACAATTGTTCTTAGGGAATTAGTGCAGCATTAATGCTTAAAAAATATGGATACGTGCATAGTTTCGGACTTAAGCTAACCCAAATTACATGAAAAACGTCTAATTGGGCCTTTGGGTTCGATTCTGAAATCGGGCACATTATAAGTTTATTTTTCCCACAAACGCGGCACTGTACTTTGAAGACAACGAAGTAGTTCCGGGAGCACCCCGACGAAACCGCTGCAGGCATAAGTCGCATCTAAATGTGGCCTGAGACCAAATTGTTTGCCGAAAGTGACTGAATGTATTCAATTGTCAGAAAAACTTTAGTTTTAAACTTTAAAACAGCGTAACGGACATTAGCAGTAGCATTTTCAACTAATGACTATCCATTACGTAAGGTACAGCTAATAGCAATTCATAAAAAAACACTTTAGGCTGGTTTTAGTATCACGTTGAGCGTACGCTTAACCATTCACAGTAGGTATAGCCGCAACTTCAAACCCATCATTCAAAAATGCATCCAAAAATTTCATACATTTCAGCTGACTAAAACTAGCCTTACCCGTAAACCGAGTTAATAAACAACACACAATAATTCTCACGACTCCGCTGGCGCCGACAGAGCAGTCCATTTTAAAAATCTCCACCGACCTTATCAGTGAATAATTCAACTGAACGGTAGAGAATTCAGCATTTGGCAAGCGAGTTAGCCGAGTTCAGGGTGCATGCGGCGCGGAGATAAGGGCGCGATGCATTAGCGGCCGCCCGCCGCAAAGTAAACAGGACTATCTGCGCCACGCCTTTCGCTGCTCGATTACTGCGAACTGTGGGGAAATGTTGCGAAACGTGCTTAAAATAATGTTGAAACGATATGGAAATGGTGTTGAAACGATATGAAAATGATGTTGAAACGATATAAAAACGATGTTGAAACGATATTAAAAAACCGGCCAAGTGCGAGTCGGACTCGCGCATGTAGGGTTCCGTACCACTGATTGAATGAAAAAATTAGGTAATTTGATTTATGACGTTTAAAAAAAAACTACTGTCTAGATTTCATTCAAACCAAATTTCGTTAGTAGTTTTTATAGTAGTACACATCATATATTTTTTTCAGTTTTATCATGCCCATATTTTAGAAATTACGGGGGGGGGGGGACACATTTTACCACTTTGGAAGAGAGAGAGAACAGTTGACAGACAGACAGACAGACATGACGAATCTATAAGGGTCCCGTTTTTGTCATTTTGGCTACGGAACCCTAATGATGTTGAAATTATATAATGCAGGCTAACTACCACCTACCTACCGTACTACTGCTATGGGAAGGTGGAAGCACATGATTATGTTGGCAGAGAGCTGGCCTTTTTCTCGTACGGCAAGAAGAAATTAATAAGCACCCACGAGAGGAGATAGGGCGGTGGTTCGGGTACTACATTCGTCACAGAACGGATAACATGGCGTTATATTCTCGGCACGCACAATAACCGTAAGAGTTCCCGTCTGTAATCTGTCTAGACAACAAGACCGGTTTCTGCCAATGATCTCGGCGAGCCCGTAAACACTGAGTCGGCCGTTTCGTTTAGCGTTCACGCCAAATTGACTTGTTACTGATAACGTCCTTTCGTAATAAACTGTGATACTTTATGGGATGTAGGTAAGGGAGTGGCCTATCATCTTTTCGCTCCAAGCCAACCTCACCTGCCCGTGGTGCATCCAGCCGAATAACAAACGAGGCGCTGGCAACCGACTGGTGGCGGTATAACCATCACAATTGAAGGCGTAGCTAAATACTAAAGACCGGTGACGGGCAGCAGCGTCACCGGAGCAAGAAGCTACGCCCTGCGATCGCCAACCCGCCTGCCCAGCGTGGTGATTATGGGTATATCCTCCAGATGTTTTCTCTAAGTGGCGAACAACTGGAGAGGCCTATGTATATCCAGCAGTGGACTGTATAAGGCTGATGATGATGATGACTTTATAGGCGATTTACACTAGATACCATGTAAGGAGACGACCTAAACTGTTGTTTGCTACAAGCCACCTTCACCGTGGTGCATCCTGCCGAATAAGAAACGAGGCTCTGGCATCACGCTACTAACCGACTGGTGGCGGTATGACCATCACGATTGAAGGCGCAGCTAAATACTACAGGCCGATAGCGGGCAGCAGCGTCACCGGAGTGAGGAGCTACGCCCTGTGATCGCTAACCCAGCGTGGCGATTATGGGTATATCCTCCAGATGTTTGCCCAAAGTGGCGAACAACTGGATAGGCCTATGTCCAGCAGTAGACTGCGATAGGCTAATGATGATGATGCCTTCACTTAGGCGTTAGAGTATGGCGCGGTTGGGCAACCGCCCAGGGTGCCGAAAAACACGAAATAATAAAAAACAGCCGGTCACAAAAAAATCACACGTATAGATATTGAAAATCAAGTATGTATTTTTTTTTTATAAGAAGAGCTCTCAGGATGACCTCACTCCACCTGATGGTAAGCGGTCGTGAGGTCCAAAAGTTAGGTCGACAGGCACAATAGAACAAACCCATTGCGCTTGTCGCCCTCACCCTGAAGGCCCACTGAGATGCCGTTTCACGCCCCGCCTAAAGAACCCAGGATTGTAAGAGGAAGGAAACACATGAGCTGGAAGGGCATTCCATGATTTAATGGCACGGGGCAAGAACGAGGAACCAAACCTCTTGGTGCGCGCCACCATCGTCTGGATGGTATGCGGATATCTTTTGTCTATTTTTTAGAACAGCTAACACCTACAAACTATTTGTTCCAATATTAAGATTGAAATATATTGAACGTGTACATTGACTTTAATATAACCAAACGGAATGTTCAAGAGAACATCCGACCAATTACATTAGTGAAGTAATTCACAAAATACGTCTTTTGGGTCTCGTAGAGACGGCTAGACGCTTTTGAGAGGATCCGACAAATTGATACATTACAGGATGAGGTCCTGGCACACCTGTACCTAAGCCTCATATTTCTTCATACATTCTATGATTGAAGTATAATCCCGCAAAGCCGTATACAATATCTTTGGTATTGTGTGCGAAGAATGGAATAAAATTGTATGTATTTTACGCACGGCACAGATGAGGGACGATAATCTTATATGAGTCTTAGTATAAGGGGTAGGTATACGTAGGTAGTCAAGTAATATATAAATTTGAGTAGGAGGAGGAAGTATGTGACTATGAGTGTGTTTACTGTTATTTTACTCGAAAAATCCAATAGGTCATACAGATTCGATACAAGACAACATCATCCATGTGGCATCTTCTTTGTTCTGATACCCATACGAAATACAAAATAAACACCCAGACACAGAACGAACACAAGTGTTCATCATTATGAATGTTTGTCTCGGGTGGGGATCGGACCCACGACCCTTGGTTCAAAGGGCAGGTGTCACTACCAAATGAGTCACTAGGACAGAAAGATCTTTCCTTCACTAGGTCCAAGGTGGAGTGAAAATTGACAAAACATTTTTTAACAAAATTTGGTTCTTTAACGCGGGTGTTTTTTGTTCTCGCTGATTTCTTGGAGACTACTTTTCTCGTGAAAGCCATTCTTATATCTACCTACACTAAAACCTTTTATATGATAACAAGACAACCTTGTAATATAAGTAATTATTGCCATAAATATTTTAAAGATTAATTGTAGAGCGCCTAGTCTACTCCTGAGACAAATATTTTAACATTCTGAATACAAAGACTTTAATTCTTCATCGTTATTTGATTGTTCATTGAGCAATTAAATTATTTAACTACTAGAAATTAATGAATCTTCACTAACAACGCTTTGCTCGGCTTGCTTTGTGGTCAAAATGAAAATGATTTATTGAAATTGCGAATTTTTGCCTAATTCAATTCCCTTGATTAAATGAAGCCGGTTAATCGAATTAAGCATTGTTATCTATTTTAATACTTTGATTGTTAAATACGTCTGCTATTATTCCAAGTTGAAGGGAATTAATAATTAAAAAAAAATTTCAAGAAATAATAATACAATTATAAATATTTTAGATCTGAATAGACGTTAATGGTGACGACGTCTGTTCAGATGTAAAACATTTACATTTAGTTACAACAACCTTTTTTTTTTTTTTTGTTTCACCAGGGAGAAATGCAGTTTACGCATACCCGCTGCCCGGGGGAGCAGACGGGTTATGTGGGACTCCCTCCGCGTCGGCAGAGAATACCCACTAAAAAACCCTGGTTTGCACCGTCAATGCGCCTTGGGCGACAGCAACGCGGGTCCTCAACTACAACAACCTTGCACAACTATGTCCAGCAGTGGATTAATAAAGGCTGATGATGATGATGAACAATTAATAAAGCTAAATGCACCATCAATATTAGCTGTGCAACGTTTGGGAAGAATATATTAAAAGATATTTTATTTCATTTTATTAGGTCCACTCGATGTGTCTGAGTGTCTTTTAAACGGATTTCTTTGAAACACTTGAACAAATTATCGTTTTACGTTCTATCTCATCTATTAAAATAGATCTTGAGCATAAGTTCCCAAACTGTGGCAGCATACTGACATTACAGCTATTCTGACGGGCTCGGTGACGCAATGTTTAGTTAGTTAACTGAAAGCCTAAAAAGCATGGACGTAGGTTGCAGGTTCAATTTTCGATTATAGTCTGGTATGTACTCATACCAATTAGAAATAGTATGAAGAACTCATGTTCCTAGTAGTACTAGGAAAACATCTTTGTTTAAGACCAGGTGAATGATGTGAAGCATTTGGTTTTGTTACCTTTTGAACCCCAGTGATTCTTACCCCATATAGAGGGTAAACGAGTTGGAGACCGCGTCTCAGCAAACTCAACTCAGGCCAGGTGGAGTGACGATTTGCGCAGGACGGCTAGCAAGTGCTGGGTGCGAGAAGCCCATGATCTATCAAAGTGGCGAATATTGGCAATGACCAATGTTCAGCAGCAGACTAATAAAGGCTGATAATGATGATGATGACGCATATAAACGACGTTAACAAGACATTTCCTATTGTCAATATAGGAGGTCTATTTCGTTTGCAGGCACTATGGTAATGACATTAGTTTGTAATCACTAAGTACATAAGTTTAGGAAACTATGGTTTTATCTAGAGGAATAGTCGGCTAAATGAATTTGGACCGGCGCAATACCCACCCGAGACGGGACACCCGACACTCGAGGCGACATCTCATGCAACTTCGTTCCTATCCATTTCATTTCACTTGTCTGAGGCAGACTATTTGTTCGGGTCGCGGGATACACACGGCTGCGTTAAATGGCGATGAAAGGATGGGGAGGACCGTGCGGTGAAGCGAGCGTAAGTAGAATGCAAATGGTAGATGGTCAGTTGGTCGTCCCAGGTACTGTTGGGCGGATTTGCGTGTACTCCGTGCGGATGACTAGCAAGATGTTGAACAGGACATACCCAGATGAAGGCTCTTATTATCGTATTTCAGGACTCAGTTTGGGTCACAGCGCCAATCTACTTAGTTACGTTAAACGGCGAAGTTCATAAATAAATTTTTACATGTTTTTTCTGCATATTGGTGGCAGCGTGAGGCGTCAATTTGTGAGATATCCAGACAGATTTTCATGCTCGGACATACCCATAATCGTAAAGCTTGACAAGTCGACGCTGACATTTGTATGTCTCCTTAAATGTAGTTCTGCTTTTTTAACCGACTTCGAAAAAAGGAGGAGGTTCTCAATTCGTCTGTATGTATAATATTTTTTTTTTTTTTTATGTTTGTTCACCGATATTTCCGTCAACTATGGATGGATTTCAAAAATTTTTCGACAGTTCGACAGAGGACACTTCCGAGGTGGTCCCATTATCACCAAGTCAGGATCTGATGATGGGATCCTGGAGAAATTGAGGGCAACAACCGAAAATTGTATGCTCATATGGTGTTTTTGTTACGTAATCATATTTTACTCAGGTATATGCTTCCGGGCGTCAACATCTGGTGCTGATGATGAAGCCACAGAACTCCTTAACGGTTAGGAGTTAGGGGACAGTATTGACATTGGTCGATATTAAACTAGGTAGTAGTATGTACTTATGCAGGGCTAATAGGGCAGGTGATTTGGTAAGTGATATGCTTGATTCTCGATCGCAAAGTCTTCACTTGACTTAAAGCAAAATTTTTCATTCCTAAGTAAACCACTTAAGGACATTAATTAGCCTTTATTCAAGGTCACAGCACATTAACGCAACTAAAAATAGAGAAATAAAATTATTTTTAAAAAAAAATTAAACCGACTTCAAAAAAAAAACACAAACGACCAAAACTAAAAAGCGATAAATAACGTAAATAATTCTATCCTTATTACATAATTATTTAAATATTACAATTATCACTTATTTTTGAAGTCGGTGCCAGCCAAACAAATAAATGTATTTGTCGTGTGGATTTGCCGGCCGCGCGTCATACCACAACATCCTACGTTCGGTGCCAGCCTCTAGGTACCTAACCTAGAGGCTGGCACCGACTTCAAAAATAAGTGATAATTGTAATATTTAAATAATTATGTAATAAGGATAGAATTATTTACGTTATTTATCGCTTTTTAGTTTTGGTCGTTTGTGTTTTTCACATTTTTTTTTCATAAAAATGACAACTATTCATCATCAACCTGTAGTCTACTGCTGAACATAGGCCTCTCCTAATGATCATTGTTATGTGGAGGAATTTTTTATTCACGCAGGCACATAGGTGAATCAGGGCGGAGGTTACTGTGAGCAGTTGATGATTGCTGATGTTCCTTCAGGGAGCTTATCAAATGTTCTATTTTTCGCTGCATTCAACGCTCGCCGGCCTCACTGCTTGTACGTGTTTTGTGTAACGTTTAATTACGCGCCGCTACTCGACCGGCTGATGAACGACTCTCGACGGCGGATGTGCTCCACGACATGTTCAGCGCTCGGCCTCCCGCGCGATTCGTTATTAGGCTTAGGATTTTAGCGTGATCCAGTTAAGTGATCATTGCGAATGTGAGTAGGATTAATTTTGATCCATGCGGTTTTAAAGATGGCTGTCTATGTTTGAGCTTGGTTCTTGAGGATCAGCAGTTTATGACTTCTGTGGCACATTGCATAGGACATTTTCGTCTGGATCTGTGTATTCCGGAGATCCCCCTTTTATCCCCAATCTCTGTCTGTTAATCACTACATTCAAAGCTCGAAGTCAAATGCAAAGCTCGAACATTCCCAATACGTCCCAAATGTAATTTGTCCTGTTGTTCCATTTTGTGTTTTTTCTATCTGAATTTTTGGAGCCCCTAAAATATTTTTAGTCTCGTTTTGTACTTCTTTTTGAATGTTTTGTTTGAATTTTGGAATTTTCGAGACATTTTAAGCAACATTTTGCAACCATTGTTCTGTCACAAATATCAAATCACGTGATTGTAGACACGTAACCTGTAAACACCTATCGAATTACACTAAACCTATAATCTTACCAATTAAGAGACTGCGTAGGCACCGACACAAAAATGGCGTCAAATTTCATTGCCAAATCGAACCCTTAATTGGATAGGGGATAAACAAATCAATTAAATTGTTCCGGCATCCGCATCGCCTAATGACCGCGCGTCGGTTGAGGCGCGGGCTTCGCGATTTGGTTAATTAGCAGTTATTGCTCTGTAATTATTGTACGTTGTACTGATTTACATAACAGTGCCAGAGATTTAGAGGTACTTAGGTACATATAAATATCAGATAACATCACATAGACGGGGCGTAGCTAAATACCACAGACCGATGACGGGCAGCAGCATCACCGGAGCAAGAAGCTACGCCCTGTGATAGCTGGAAAGGCCTATGTCCAGCAGTGGACTGCAATTGGCTGATGATGATGAAGTTCACATACCTACATTGCTCCGATCCCAAAGTAAGTAGCTTAAGCACTTGTGTTATGGGTATCAGAACAACGAAGGTACCATAAATGTATGCTTAAATACAAATGTATACTCCCAGACACGGGACAAACACAAATGTGGCAGGAGTCACTACCAATTGACCCACTGTGCCAGTCAATCAGCTTCAGATATGTGATGTTGTCTGAGTATTTAAGAAAAGCAATATTTAAAATTTTACGTCATGATGATGATGACGTAAAATTTACCGGACATAGGCCTCTTCAGTTGTTTGTCACTTTGGTCAAATATCTGGAGGCTTTACCCATAATCGCCCCACTGGGCAGACGGGTTGGCGATCGCAGGGCGTAGCTCCTCGCTACGGTGACGCCGCTACCCGTCATCGGCTTATGATATTTAGCTACACCTTCAATCCTGATGGTTATACCGCCACCAGTCAGTTGCCAAAGCCTTGTTTGTTATTCAGCAGGATGCACCACGGGCAGGTTAAAGTGGCTTGGAGCAAAAAGATGATGAATCGACGGTTAGGATATAAGGGATTACATCCTAACCTTTGATTCATTCAGCTGGATTACAATAGCAAATAACTATAAAAGGCATTACAATAATTTTCTTATTCTAAAAGGCACATACAAAATGTTAACAATAACAACGTCATCTTTCAATTAGCTTTCACATACGTTTGTGTTCCGTCTATTTTGTTTCACTAAAACCTCATTTCCCGTTATAATTTCATAAGCCGGGCTTCATCAAAAACCTATTTAAGCCGGGAATATGTAAAAATGCTATCCAAATACGCGGTTGGATTTAACCGTCGAGTGCATGCGGCAACGCAGCGTCCATTACGTGCGTTATTTGATAAAGCTGCGGATAATGAAATTTTCCCCTTAAAATTTTGTGCCCGAGGCTACAAATAAGATACGGTGTGGCGCGGACACGTATACGTAGCCACTAGTAATTGGATTTGGTATGATGTTTAGCTGTTGGTTTTTAGGCGTCAGATAATTTAAGCAGAACCTTTTACAGAAAAGTTCTTATTTGGTTTTATCCAAAACGAAGTTAAAGGGGGTTAAAAATGGTCTGAACTACTTCGAGAAAAGGAGGGTAGGCCGTGCCGCTTTTTTGCTCGACTTTGCGATTGGCTGATTAATTTTTTCAAACGACTACCAAAAAGCAACAGCTAAAGCCCTGGAGACAGGTCTAGGACTTTAATTTGGTTTATCATCATCATCATCTTCGTCAGCTTGCAAACGTCCACTGCTGGATATAGGCCTCCTTCAATGACGATTGTCATTTGGGGTAATTGGATAAGTAACCACGATTGGTGACCGCAGTAGTTTTTATTTGTATCCAGGTAAACAAGTCGACGACTTCCCCGGAGCCAGGAAAACCGACCACTCGTCATCTGCGGTTGGCCAAAGCAGGCAGGCCATATGCTTAGTCCCTGCAAGTTGCTGCCCATTGGCGACACAAAAGGTTTAGTGGGTAAGCCCTCCCAGTCTGTTAGGTGCGAATCCCACACATACGACTCCCCCCGGATGTGGTGTGAAGGTGCCTAATGTATTCACTTCTAAATAAAAAAAAGCATTGACTACTTTTTGTTTTACTTTCAGTTATGCTCGGGCTACATTAGCATATTCGTGTTACCGAGACATGTGTGGCTGGGTAGATCGTTGCATCGCCTAGTATTCGGGCGAAGACAGACTTTTTAACGCGACACGAATCTTCGCCGGCTAAGCCCGAGTATTGAACTGTCTACCAGCCTTTTATTACCGCGTGCAACTATCAACAAATAATAGTCCAGCGGCCACATACCCGCGGCGGCGCGTCATCCCGCCATTACTCGGCGTACGTCGCAAAATTGAAAAGTTAACGAGCCTATTCCGCCGCGCTCGCGTTCCGCCCGACCACCTTTTGTTTTGCTGTTGGCCGCCGGAACTCCTCTTATTAGCTGCTAGGGCCGTCACGTGTTTTGTGCACTCTTTGTAAACATATTGAGGCATTTTGCGTTTATTTATCATTTAGAGGAAACCAGGCTGAGGCCAGGTGGAGTGATAAATCATCTCCACCTGGCGCATGGCGGCCGGCAAGTGGTGGATGCGAGAAGCCCAGGAGACGCCTGTGTCCAGCAGTGGACTGATGGAGGCTGATGATTATGAGGCATTTTGATAACCTGGTAACAACCATTTTAACCTGGCACTTTTAATCTTGTTAACGCTAAACTGACTTCATACTTATTTATCTCCAATAATTATGATTCATCATTAGTTACAAAAATATGTTAAATGTGAATGACGAAAATATATCAATACCAAGTGCGCAACATCCTCCCCCTTATTTTCCATTTAATAAAAACCCTTTGAAGTACAATTCATTATTATGTTACAATAGATAGGTAGGCAAAAGAGTAAAAGCAGACAAAGATATTTAAAGTACGAGTATAGTTCCCACAGCCCTGCTATTAGGGGAAATTGCTTGAGAAACATGAAAGGTACACGAGATCGTCGGTTACCGGTGACCTGATTCTAACTTTGTGAGCTATCTGTGGAGTGTGTTAATTGACTTTTTAATTAACAAGAACGGTCTGGTTTTAGCTCCCATTTAAATATTATAAATTTCTTTTAATGAATCTTTTTCACGATCTCTGTAGTATACTGTTCGAATTACTATTGGATGAATCTAGTACATTACCCATTCTCAGCTAGATCGTATTTGCATGTTCTAGGGCTTCACTTGTGACTATTAAGTATCACAGTAAAGGGAAAAGCTTTGTTGAATAGCAGGTTAACAAATTACCTATGCATTATTAAACGGATAAGTTCTTAGGTCAAAATCTAATCTTACTTTTGACGACTAAACCAATTCAATATCGCTTTATAACGTACGTCTTCAAGCTCACTGAAACTATTTCTGTGAGTTACAGGTATAAACTGTCCATGACAACTGAACCATTTTAAACACATTGGCTTAAAATGGTTCAGTTGAGAGATGATGGTGATGTGATGGAGATTTCATCGCATAGTGGAATTGCATGGTAAATCACTTGAAACTCAATAACACTTGTATTAAGAATACTTTATGTGAATAAACTTCGTAAGGTGTCGTGATCCAAATACCATTATTTTATCTATTAAGTCTGGAATCTGGAAGTCGGGGTCTTAAGACTTTGAATAGAAAAAAGCCGGCATTCGGGTCCATAAAAGGCTTAAAAAAGAAAATTAATAAATAATATAAGTCTTTCACACTCTTGCCCTTAGACTACACGTCATGTCCAGTCTAGTCCCGGGGTGCTATTTATCTAAACGTCGCCACTTAACGAGTTACGTGACAATGGTCGCTGGCTCCAAGAGTAATAGCTTCCTTCCTGCTTAAAATTCCTTTAACTCTCTCAAGAGACCATTCATTATTGACTTTGTCCCCCTTTGTTTTAAAAAGTTGAATTTTATCGCGCTCTTAAATGTTGGTTTGTATGAAGTAGGCATAAGCTTGATAGCTACTGCTACTATACACATTCACGTAATGCTTGTTTTCCCAGAGGGAAACTGTGTCTTGATAGTAAATTCTATTCTAATTAACCAGTGGCCTATCTTCTATACTTATAATAAATCTGTAGAGAGGTCAATTCTGTACATAAAATATTTTTTCAAAATAACTATCAGGGGGTGATAAGTGATCGATACTGATACCAAAAATGCAATCAGTAAAATTTTTGTCTGTCTGTCTGTCTGTCTGTCTGTCTGTCTGTATGTTCGTTATAGAAAAAAAAACTACTGAACAGATTTTGACGAAACTTGGTACAATTATTCTTCATACTCCTGGGCAGGTTATAGGATACTTTTCATCACGCTACAATCAATAGGAGCGGAGCAGTGACGGGAAGTGTTGGGAAAACGCGAGAAATGTAAACCTGTATGTTTGAACGCGCATTACGCGAAAACTACTGCATAGAATTGAATGCGGTTTTCACCAATGTATTGCTAGAGGTCTAACTTAAAACTTAGGCACAAGGTATAGATGGGTATAATATGGAAGTCCGTTATTTTTGAAACCCGATATCCACGCGAGCGACGCCGCTGGCACAGCTAGTTAAAAATAAAGTTCATTTTATATACCACTAGGACCGTCTAAGACATCCCCATACCTGACGATGTTGATTCCTCCTTCAAGCTATAACCGGTACCTACTTGATAAACAGCCTTAAAGCCATACTAATCCACACTATGACCTTGACTAATTTTGACTAATTGGTCTGTCCTTCGAAGCTTCACTTTTAAAGAGTTCTAGACAATAGTCTACTAAATAATTGAATATGTTTACTTTAGGCATTACTTAGTAGAAGAATTTAAACTGGCTATCATCGTAAAACTACTATGAATAAATTTTAAGTTACACTCATAAGTATCAATTAACCATTTCATTCGGTCATTAATGAAATTTTCAAATAAGTGCATTTGTAATTCAAATTACAAGAGTTCAGATAGCGCTTAAAAAGGTACCTTTTTACAGCGAATATCCACCTTTACAGCGCTTACCAGAAAAGAGTTCAGAGTGAAACACAGACTTTTGCAGTCTGCAGTCATTCATACATTTAGAATGGATTAACATAACTATGTAGTTAACATAACAGAGTGAGTTACCACCGCTAATGAGAAAGTCGTTAATTCCCACCAGTTCGAATGGGTGTCAGGGGAAATATAAACTGCGGAAATTAAAATTTCCACGTGACGCCAGAATGTGGAAGGAATTAAATCGGTTCTGCCGGGATTATATTGTAATATTTGACCGGAATTTTAATACTTGGACGTCGCGTCAGTGTTTTAAGCTTTATGAAAGGAATTCCTTATGGTGAAACAACTTTGTGACATAATTCAAATTCAAAAATATATATTTCAACAAGTATGCTTACATCAACTACATATAGGTAATACTAAGAGAGGTATGGCGAATCTTCGCTCGAATTGAGCTGCCCGTCCGGGGAAGGACCTCCACCCTATAGAATACCGCAGCCAAATTACCTCCGCGTCATGTTCCTGTCGGTGAGTAGGGTTTCCGGAGCTCGTGGGGGGTTGGGGTTGGGCCGACATGGCGGTGGCAACTGACAGGTAACTAAACAGTTACTTGCCCGTTGTCACAGCGACTTGGGCTTCTCTCTCGCTTTCCATCAGGCGTAGGGAAGCCATTATGTCGAGCCACTATAAAAAAAAGGTATTAATAAAAATTACTTAGGAAAACCTACGTTGATGCCAGGACTTCTATGTAGAATAGATCTGTATCGTAGGTGCCTGTACGGTTAGTCCAAGAGATGGCTTCTATTAATTTACCTCATATGACTATATTATTTTTATTCGTCTATATATATTTTTTTTTTTGTAAGCAAATCACTTAATTGAAGTTGTGGTGTTTTGTTCGATATACTACAATTATTAATTTGATAAAACTATGGTAGAGAAATGTTATGAAAAATGAAAATGAAAAATATTTTATTGGAACCAATACAAATTGTTACAAATAAAAAGACGTCCGATAACAGCTGTATTAGTTGAGGAAACTGTGTTACAGCTAATAGAAGATAGCTAATAGTTAAAGAGAATATTGACATTCATTTCCATTCCACATAACTAAAAACATAGTATCTCTAGATCTATAATGAACGATTACACTCAAATTATATTCATATATCACTTTTCGAATAGGTATATAAATATCTACCAAATAATATGTGCGCCACAACAATAAATAAGGGTATAATATATTTCTATAGCACCTGGAAGCATTTATCACTCGTAATAAAAGCTTTTTCAGGTAACGAAATATCTACCTGAAAAAGTAGAATCTAATTCGCTCTTTAATATACCCTACATGTCGTATTGATGTTCACTTTTTTGGCAAGAGCCTAATAAAAAAGGAATCCAAAAATAGCTTAACAATTTTCCAGTCTACGATCTGGTTTTTCCATTGAATAGTCAGACGATTTTCCACTGAAACAACCAACTGCCGTGATACTAACGACAATATGCACCCAGTAACAATCATAAATCATTCGAACCGTCTCTATAGTACAGGTAATAGCAGTGAGAACCTTGTATGTTTCTATGCAGCTTCAGTTTTTGAATAACAATCACGGGTAATATTTTTTCATTAGCAGAACCAGTATTATTAAAAGTGTAGGCAATCCTACTTACTAATAATAAATGCGAAAGTTTGTTCGGATGGAGGTTTGTTCCTCTTTCACGTATTAATTACGGAACGGATTTTAATGAAACTTTACAGTAATATAGCTTAATACGTTGGATTAAAACATAGGCTATTGTTTTATACGAATATTCACGCGAGCAGAGCCGCGGGCAGCAGCTAGTAATGTATAATGATATCTTAAAAAGTCAAGAAGCTATGAATATAAGATTTTGTGTTACCTTCTTCTCACCGCGCAAACGTTGGTACGATTGGTGAAAAATTTGCGTGATATAAAAACTAGTGCAATCGAATTTTGTTACTGATTTAGAACAAACGCTAGCCTGCCAACTGGTGACACAGGGCAGTTTAGAGGGTATACCCTCTCATTCTGGGAGGTGTGAGTCCCACATGACACACTGACTCCCCGTAGAGATGTCCTGAAGGTGCCTAATTCATTTCCCCCTGGACAAAAAATGTGAGTCAAAACAACAGCTTTTAAATCTAATTCTCTGTAAAACAAAAATTCTAACACTTTGCATAAGAATAAATGCCTTACCAATAAAAACCTAATAAAAGTCTTTCCAATTCATTTGTATGTTTCTCACTGTCTCTTCGCTAGATTATGCTACAGACGAGTTAAACAGCTTAGTAAATTTAAATTTTATATTAACCCACACGTCTCGCTTTGAATCGCATTAAGCTGGCTTATGGTCACTCTTATATGCAGGGTGTTCCCAAATCCTACGGTCACCAGGGAGCCTATTGGCTTATACTGAGTGGGCCTCTTTTGTTTAAATTGCATTTAGGACGCATACTTTATTATTCTAATTCATTCCGGGATTCCGCTAACACTCAGGCGGGAAGGAAACTGTAATTCAAATCTCTCTTATTAATTTAATAACTTAGGTATTTTTGACGTAGTTTCCACACATTTTTAAGATACTTCTGTTGCCGACTCATTGGTTTTTGATGTTTTGTTTATAAGAAGAATAAATTAGTTGTCATCCTAAATTGGCGTTCATATTTTCACCTTTTATATTTTTCTCTGATTTTATCCACAACATTGTGTGTGGCAGACGGCAACCTCCCACGCGGCACCTGGCCCAGAGGGCGGGTGGTACGCGCTCACCCGGGCAAGGATGACATTACCCGGGTGGTTGACTTGACGTCGTCATCGGCGACCTGTGAAGCGGCTGGCAGTGGTGGCCAACTCGACGTCTGTTTATAGTCGGCTTCCTAATTAGTGCTGTGCACGGGGGGCGCCATGTTGCCGACTCATTGGTTTTTGATGTTTTGTTTATAAGAAGAATAAATTAGTTGTCATCCTAAATTGGCGTTTATGTTTTCACCTTTTATATTTTTCCTGATTTTATCCGCAACAACTTCATTAACATTATAAGTAGAATACCTGAGATTCTATAATACTTATGAAGATAAGTCTGTTAAGGCCGATGAAAGATAGCTATGATAGGATAATATGTCCTCTACCCTATAATAAAGTTGTCTGGAAGAGAAGTTGTGTGCAAGAAATGTCTACTATACCTAGTTTCAAGTCAATTGTGGGTATGCTATTAAGAATCTATCTTGTGGAGGCTGATTATGATGATGAGATCTATCTTTATATCTGTAAAACTTTACCAAATGATGTAAAAAATCTTAAGAACTTTCAGAAAGCTAGCCTTCACATCTCTCTAGGACCTCCAATGAACCTGTGATTACTGGTGTTGCGGTATCCATGGGTTGAAGTTATCTCTTACCATCAGTAGACCTTCAGGCCTCTTTGCCTCTTCTGTCATAAAAAACTGCCCTCAATAAAGTACTTACTTTAATGAAAGTTAAGCACATATTTCTTTAAACAGCTAGTAAATTTTTTGTATACGAGTACCTTAACACCCACGAACAGTTTCAACAAAATCAGTCCAGACGTTTAGGAGAAATGTACCTAACATACTCGTAATGACATACACACGCCCTAAGTAGATTTAGATACATTAAGCGATTTTCTATAGAACAAGATACTCTCCATCTCCGGTTACGCCTAAATAAATTCAACGGAAACCGTTTTCATAGGCCCTCATTGTTATAGCATCAGAACCCTGTATTTCGGGACACTCTGTGAAAACGCCCACCAACTAACAAAGGGTAGTTCAGTCGGACGCGCTGGCTTAAAACCTTTTGTGAACGTCATAATTGATTGTAGCTCAACAGGACGAGCTTATGGGATCAAGTTTACTGCTGATTTTGAACTGACTGAGTAATGGCCAGTTAGTGGCAATAGTCCCTATGATGCATGGTAAGACTTATCTATTGTTGTCAATTGAAGCAACTTTGATTCTAGATTAACTGTCCTATTCAAATGTTTTGGATGTTTTCGTTCGTGCCAGTTAAAACTCTGATCACTTATAGTCATTAGTTAAGCTATCAGGGTCAAGAATAAAATGATAACACCCACAACACACAGCGCGACCTAGCCCCAAACTAAGCCGAAGCTTGTACTATGGGTACTAGACCACTGACAAACTTACTTAGATACTTTTTTTTTGTAAATAAATACATTTATAAGTACATACATAATAAACACTAATACAAACAAACATGTAGGTACATGAACACAAATGTTTGCACTGTGCGGGAATCGAACCCTTGGCGCAGAAGCCAGAGGTCACTACCAAATGAGTCATCGAATCAGTCATGTCAAATAACATTTTTAAATTACAAAAATGTAAATGACTATCGAGATAATAATAATAAATATTGAGTAAATAATTCCGCCAGACAAATCTCACCAACAAATGGTCTCAAGCTGAGGCTTTATTATACTATGAGTATCCGATGATGACTGGAGCCTCTCCCAAAACACCCGAACCCAAGCTAATTTTGAAAAATCCATGAACCTTGATCTCACCGTGCTATTGGTGAGAACGCTTAGCCATTGCGACACCGATGTTATTTGTAATATTTCTGCTTTCTCATATCTATCAGCTTATAGCTAGCTTTATCACGGCACTCAGAACGGAGAATTGAAAAATTTATAAAATTGAAATCCACGCCAGCAAAATCTCAAGAGAAAACTGCTATATCCTGTAATAAATCAAACGAACTTATTAAAATATAATTTGATCATTTTAGTTTGGACCGTTCTACTTCGGATATCTGTTCGGTAAGAAAGTTAAAATTGAAATTTTAAAGCGCTGCACTGATAAATTAGTTTTATTTGTTAGTGAAAGTATTTCGCATAATATGTCAAGGTCAAAAGTAAAGATACTTATCCAATTCCATACTATGTAATAATTCCAAGGCGGAAAAATATACAACACTCATACAAAACAGAATCGCTTTTCTTTCCTAACATCGCTTATGAAAGAAGAACCAACTTTTCACTTCTCAAAGGCAATGAAAAAGAACTTGTAACGACAAAAAGACGAAACTTTCTTTTTTTATACACACTCGGCTCTTTGTTACAGGAAAAAGCACCTTCGAATTATAAAGAGCAAGTAATTTATCATCAAATCTTTATGCCCGCGTAATTAAAACAAAAAAAAAAGAAGATCCGCAAGCGTGCTTCACAAAAGACAGACATCCTCAAAGTGTATTATGTAAATGAAAAGGTAAAAGAGAAACGAAAAATCGCATCGTAAAGAAAGCCCTGAAGCCATTATAATTCCCCATTAGCACTGAGACGGAGCGACGAAATATTTCTCCTTACATTCAACGTCCAGAATAGCTGTCAAATTTAATAATGCCTACTCAAATAAATTAGAATTCTTAGCAATAAAAGGGCCGAGTAGGGGAGTAAAAAATAAAGAAATTTAATCTTGTTCGCGAGTCTTCCGCTAATCGGGCACAGAAGTTTGTTTAGGGGTTAAAGGCCAGGAGAGGGCGGGGTCCCAGTCATATAGAGCGGAGGCGGGCGACATTTTAACACCCAATTAATAGAAGAATGATGAAAAAGTATTAAACGGTTTTAACTGCGTATTAAGAGCGTTTATCAAATGAATTGTATAAGGCTATGAATTGGTTTTATTTTAGAAGAAAAATATGGTAAGGAATCGACGGACACGGCGGTCGGCGTGGTTGAATAGGACCTTATCACTCTGTGCCCTGCAGTATTGGGAATTGGGAATACTACCGATGTATCGCTGTCTATCGTAAGTGTCGCTCCAGTCAGCGGCCCCGTAAAGAAGACACATAACTTCAAACATAGTGGTTAGTAGCGTCGTGCACCGCGAGCCCCACAAAACCCAGGCGTCCTGTAGGTATCCAGGTATATGCAAAAATTACCGACAGCAAAAGTCAAAAGGGTCTTATCAAGAGAGGTAGGGCATAGCGAATCTTCACTCGAATTGAGCCGCCCGGCGGGGAAGGACCTCCTAGAAAACCGCAGCCAAATGACCTCTGGGTCGTGTTTCTGCTGGTGAGTAGGGTTTCCGGAGTTCGTGGGGGTTAAGGTTGGGCCGGCATGGAGGTGGCACCTGACAGGTAACTGACCCATTACCTGCCCGTTGTCATAGCGACTTGGGCTTCTCTTTCGCTTTCCATGAGGCGTAGGGAAGCCATTATGTCGAGCCACTATAAAAAAAATATCACTTTAGTTTAGGATAGCGTAAGATGCTGTTTAAGCAAGTCACTTCACGGCTGTTTCACCGAATGTACAATTGTGGCAAGTAAACTCTACCTACCTGATAAGCTGAAATCTCAACAAGTCTCATATTCGACTTTTATTAATACACCCACGGAGCTTTCCAATTTTCATAAAAAAATTCAATTAGCTCCGTTCACAGTGGAGCGTCACCACGAATCTGACATCGGCAGGGGACTGAAATAAATGAAGTTGTTCATTAGGCTTAAGTGGGATTGTCGCTAATGTCTGACCCGAGTAAAAAATAATGTCGCGCCCTCCCCGGCCCGAACCGAATTAATTGATAATTAACGCTTCCCTCCCTCTACGTATCCCGTTATTTGTTCGATTCCGCTTGTTTTCGGAATCGTATGTTCAATTAGAGATGCTAATGGGTTTTTGGGTATTTCTGTACATTTTGTTGCTTACCTACCTCCGATATTTACTGTTATCGTCACAAATTTTGTTTAGTGGTATAGTAAACACTGCTTCTGAGATAAAGGTCGCGAGCAATCCCGTCCAGTACAAACATTTATGTGCATGAACATGTCTGTTTGTATTGATCTGGTATATTTGCTATATATGTTATGGACCAAGTGATAAATGTAGCATTATATATAATGCCCGGGCATTCTGATAAATGGCCAATATGAGAGGGCAATTTGATAATCATTATTAAAATAATCAAATTGATCGGGCATTATAAATATTGTTTATCACCCTTTGGGCAGAGTAATAAATACACATTTTATAACTATTTCGCAGTCTCACACAAGCCCATCCACTCCTGAGATAATATAATATGTGTATGTGATACCTGGTAGTAATACCTACTCGCCAAATGCAGCACTATTGCGTAATGATGGGAACTAAACTCCTTAAGAGTTTTACTTAGGAAAGAAAAAAATTGCTTTAAGTCAAGTGAAGACTTCGCGATCTAGAATCAAGCAAATTACTTATCAAATCAGCTGCCCTATTAGCCCTGCATAAGTACATACTACTACCTAGTTCTCATTGACCAATGGCAGTACTGTCCCCTATATCCTAACCGTTAAGGAGTTCTATGGCTTCATCATCAGCACCAGATGTGAAGCATATGCCTGAGTAGGATATGATTAAGTAACAAAATCACCATTAAGTAGCATACAACTTTGGTTGTTGCCCTCAATTTCTTCCGGATACCATCATCAGATCCTGACTTGGTGATAATGGGACCACCTCGGAAGTACCGAACAAAAAAAAAATTTTGACATCCATCTACATATAATTGACGGAAATATCGGTGAACATACATAAAAAATTATACATACAGACGAATTAAGAACCTCCTCCTTTTTCGCAGTCGGTTAAAAAAAACATTACCGGATACATCGATCTCCGAATAAGTAAGTGATTATTTACGCGTGCGTTCCTGCCCTTTGCTTTATTATCAAATTGCCTTATTGCCAAGTAGCAATACAATAATGACCGCGCAATGTGATAAATAATGAAGTTTAGATAGTAATTATCACTTTGCCCAATAGAACTTGACATTATTCATAATGCCCTAGCATTATAAATAATGCCCGCATTAATCACTTGGTCCATAACATATATACCTACTACTAAATTTAAGAGCCTTGCTCTTGTCGGTGGAGCAACTTCCACTCCTCCCTAGACTCCGCCAGCGCCTTCAACTCCTTGTACGTCATGACATTAACTTTCTCCTTTAGCTGTTGTGTAAATGTTCGTCTTGGCCTCCCTCTTCCTCTTCTGCCTTCTATTTTACCTTCTATTATAATTTTTATAAGTGTGTCATGACGCACAAGGTGTCCCACCATTTTTCCTCTCCTGTTCTCAATCGCCTGCATCAAGCATCTCCTTTCCTTTACCATCTCCAATACCTCTTCATTTGTCTTATTTTCCATCCAGCTTATTCCCTTCACTCTTCTCCAGCACCACATCTCAAAGGCCTCGAGTCTTTCTCTATCTCTCTGTGTCATTGTCCACGTCTCACAACTATATAGGGCTATACTCCAGATGTATGATTTTACAAGTTTTTTTCTTAGCATTATTGAGATGTTAGATTTGAATAGGTGTTTTTTATTGTTGAATGCTGTTTTTGCCATAGCTATTCTAGCTTTAATATCTGATGTACATCTGGAGTCATTGGTTATTATACTGCCTAAATATTTAAATGAGTTTACTTGTTCTACTTTTTTATCTTTAATTTTTATTGGGCTATTGATTGCTGGAAATTTGGATGTAGCTAGTGTTTTGGTTTTCCCCACATTAATTTTCATTCCAAAATCTTCAAATGTTTTATCAATATGACTCCGCTTTTAGTTCTGTTTATCTTCCTTTCCAGACCCCTAATAATATTATATGCTTTCTCCATATGACCTTTCTTCATGTACCTTTCAATATCTTTACATAACTGTGATAGTTCCTTCTCTTTACACTCTTTACATTTCCTCGTAATTAGATTTGTTATTCTTCTATATTCCCTCATGCTAGCTTCGTCGCTTTTGTTTCGTATTTTTCTTCTTTCCAACATCAAATCCATAATCTCTGTATTTAGCCAAGTCTTTCTTGGGACAATCTTTTCTTTCTGTAGACACATATATATATATACCTAATAATGTATATTTATTTACTAAAAGTATCTAAGTAAGTTTATTTGTCTAGTATCCTAGCTCCTTCAGCTTAGATCATTTTTCATTTATTTATTGTTTTATAATTGCTTTCTAAATGCATACAAAAGTAATGTACTAATCTACATGACGTCACACAAGCTTACTAGAAAAATGTTTTTGTCAGTGTTATTATAAAAAAATATTCTTGTTTGTTGTTATTCCGTACTTACCCAAGCTGCAACTTCTTTATGCTTCTACAAAAGATGAGCTTCTGATAAGGATGAAATTCCGAAGAAAATACCCTGAAGACTTGTTTCGGTTAATATCCTTTTGTTACTATCATAAGGAGAACTGAGCCTCAGGCGCCGCTAGTATAGTCTTAAGTAATTACCGAGATCGGTGGAGTCTTGCAAGTAATAAAGCACGATGTTTCTGAACGAATTCTGAATTCATGAACTAAAACAATTACCCAACAATGTTGAGCCACAATATGGTTAGTGACAGTAACATGATATTGTACAGGATTAATGAACAAAGATTTAAAGACATGAAATAAAATATAAACATTTAAAGCAAAAGATATTACATACATCTTGAGGTACCTACAATTTAGGAAGCCTTATTAACGTAATAATCGATCTCTTCCTACGTTCAAGGAGACGATGTAATTATCTAAAGAGAGAACAAGTTAAAGCTTCAGCATGTCTTTGTCCTTACAAAGTTACAGTCCTTACTTCAAAATATGGCACTTAACAGTTATGCTACATGAACTCAGAGAAAGAGAATTCATGTGTCGAAGCTATTACATATTTAAATTTCTGAGAGGAATAGGAGTTATAAGTACCTAAATCAAAAATGTTCGCGCTATAAACTACATCATATTATAACGTTATTTCTTGGTGCTTGTTAGTACAGAAAACAGTGATAAATAACAATCAAATTTAGTAATTTGATTGTTATTTATCACTGTTTTCTATAGCAACACGTAACAGTGGCTACTCCTTACCTGGCTGGAGACGAAAGAGTAAACCAACAGACAAATAACAAAATTATTCACTTGTTTCATCGCCTTCGGCTTTTTAGATAACTCTGGCTATGCACCACTTTCTTATTTATCTTTTTTATACTGTGTACACTTGTCAGCGTATACGAGTACAATGCGCCCTTAGAGAGTCAAGTTCAAAGGGCCACGATTAGGCCTAATTTCCACATTTTCCACCACTGTACTGTTCGTAATGCAATTACATTTCCTCGCTGAAACTGAAACGGTAGAACGTAACTTCACGCTATAAGGCGTTTGAATTTTTATCTTTCTAAGTTATAATATTTTAAATTATTGAATTGGTAATGATTAAAAAATCATTACCTATTATTCTTGTGATTACGTCTGCAGTGAAAATGCGAACATTCCAGGTTGATTCCTAGTCAGTTCAATTTAGTTTAATTCTATTTGTTTATTGGCAGGTGTTTACGTGTTCTAAGTGGCATATAACCGTCTAATTATTGTACTATAATATATCTTTGTGCTTATATAGTCACTATCACTACAAAGAAAAAAACAAAGTCGCTTTTTGTGTCTTTAAAACTACGCATTGGATTTTGGTGCGGTTTTTTAGTAGATAGAGCGATTCAAGAGGAAGGTTTATATGTATAATACTGAAGCGAAGTGAAGGCCGGTCGTCAGTTTTAAATAAACCGTTTTGTGTGAAATAAATAATCCATCTAAATTATAAAAAGTCATATATTATGGTATTATAGCCATAGCGAATCTTCGCTTGAATTGAGCTGCCCGTCCGGGGAAGGACCTCTACCCTATAGAATACCGCAGCCAAATGGCCGGGTCGTGTGTAGGTATGGTTGGGCCGGCATGGCAGTGGGAACTGACAGGTTACTGACTAGTTTCTTGTCAATTGTCACAGCGACTTGGGCTTCTCTTTCGCTTTCCATCAGGCGTTGGGAAGCCATTATGTCGAGCTACTATAAAAAAAAATTTAAAGTATAAAGTAATCGCTCCAGTGCAATACCTTCAGTATCTCTCATTATAGGCGTAGAACTACGCTTTGAAACAAAGGTTTAGTATACAAACGTAATCCTACGTCAGTACAGGATGATCTATTTTCATTACAAAAAAAACCCTCGGGTATGTTATCACCGAAATCAGTAACGCTGGCAACAAAAGGGCCTTTCCATTAGATATTAATAGTAATAAGTTATCGCTGCCCTAAGAGAGGTGATTCACATTAAAGGTCGTTCCAATAACGGCAATATGTTCTGAAGGGATAATAGAGCTGATGCGAATGCGGGCTAGGGTTGACAGTTAAGGTTATCAAAATTTGTAGTAACGAGAGTAAGAGGGAAGACTGAAAGCTATAGAGATGTGGTGTTGGAGAATGAAGGCAATAATATTGTGGAACACCTACAAAGTGTCATTATGAGTGTCACTTATGAGTGACACATTAGTAAAAATAAATAATAGGTACTAGAAGGCGGAACATGAAGCAGAAGGCCAAGAAGAACATTTATTTAGCACTAGAAGGAAAAAGTTAATGCCATGACGTATAAAGATTACGAGAGGTAGGGCGTCGCTCTAATTGAGCAGCCAGTCCGGGGCAGGGCCTCCATCCTATAGAATACCGCAGCCAAATGAGCGGGTCGTGTTTCTGCCGGTCGTCGGTCTCCAGAGCTCGTGGGGTGAGTGCTCGGCAGCCAGGGGTTGGGATGGGGCCGGCATGGCGGTGGCAAGTGACAGGTAACTGGCCAGTTACTACAATGCAATTGGTGTTACAATGCAACGGGCAAGTAACTACTTGCCCGTTGCATTCTATTTCGCTTTCCATCAGGCGCAGGGAAGCCATTATGTGGTGTTACTATATCATCATCCTAGCCTTTTTCCCGATTGTCTCAGGGTCGGCTTCCCAAACTGAGAGATTTGGCGAGGGCTAAGCTTTTACTCAGAGCGACTGCCATCAGACCTCCGCAACACTTAGGGTAAGCAACACCCATTCCCAGTTAGGCGTCAGAGTTATCATCATCTCTGATATGATGTGACGACTGCTGTCAGAGTTGGTAAAGATAGCACCCGGGTCCAACAGCTTAACGTGCCTTCCGAAGCACGGAGGAAATTGGTGTCAAATTTTGGTGGTGTTACTATATAAAAAACAGAAATGTAGTTGCCGGCAGAGTCCAGGGAAGAGTGACAATCCCTTCTAGTCTCTCTCTTAAGCTTTTTAATGAACAAAAGGTATTAAAACTCTCATATGCAAAGGTTTTATCTTAGTGACCGTAGTGGGCAAGCCGTGTAAGCGGAAGATATTTCTATACTCGACTTGTATTGTCTATTATATCCAGTTTTAAGTAAACTATATATAGTGCGCAATAAAGAATATTTATCTATCTTTATTAAACTGCCCATTGCAAAAGTGTAGACAACCCTGAACCCTGACCTTCCTGCGGTACCTTCCCCTCCAACAGTAATAAGGATTTAGCTTTCGGATTCGCAATTAAGGGTGAAACTTTTAATAACCGAGAACAATTTTATAGGAATGGAGGATCTTATTTGATTTATGGCCGGCCGTAAGGGCGCTTTGATTGGAAGGCTTACAACTTTACGGGTTTCGCACCTAAGACAGATAACTATGGCGATTATGAATGCCGAATATTAATATTGGTTGTTGAACTGCGTTCATTTTAGGGTTAAAGGTCTGAAGGGGACCCTTTTAGTTGTATGTTTTTACAGTATAGTGCAGTGTGTGGTACGGAAAGACGAAATTTAATGCTATGCTGTCTGCGAATGATCGCAGTATGCTGTCGATGTTTTAAGACAGGTAGGGCTAGCGAATCTTCGCTCGAATTCAGCCGCCCGTCCGGGGAAGGACCTCCGACATCCGATAATATCAGACAACATCACATACATTGCTCTAATCCCAAAGTAAGTAGCTTTTTCGGAGCTTGTGGGCGGTTAGGGTTTGGGCCGGCATAGCGGTGGCAACTGAGAGGTAACTGATCAGTTACCTGTCCGTTGTCACGCGACTTGGGTTTCCCTTTCGCTTTCCATCAGGCGTAGGGAAGCCATTCTGTCGGGCTACTATAAAAAAATGTACATAATCATAGCTGGTGAAAATATTTTGTTATAATGGCTGCCCCTCGCCTGATACAAAAATGAAAGAGAAACCCAAGTCACTGCGGTAATGGACAAATAAACAAATCATTAAGTATCAGTTGCCGCTGCCATGCTGGCCTGTAAGATAGATAGCTATCAGTACCTATCATCAATTAGCTTCAATTTTCAAAGAAACGTTCTATTTTTCTACAATATTTAAAATAAAAATTAATTGGCTTATTAATCTTAATCCTTAACAAAACCACACCTACTTTTGTTCAACAACGTCGGTAATAGAAAACACTTCAACAGAAAATTAAGCGTTTATTCCCTGAACGAAATATGTTAATCCGAATAAAACTTAAGTAGGTTCAAAAAGTACTTAAGCACCCACTTATCGTAATCAAATTACCCACACTAAATGCAAGTAGGTAAAAATTAGGGCATCTGGATCACAAGAGATCCAGCTGCCCTAATTTTCACCTTTCAGTATTCAGTATTCATTATTCTTTATTTCACTATTCAATTATTGACTATTAAGAGTAATGATATAAAAATCTTATCACCTTTCAGTATTCAGTATTCATTAGTCGTGTTTTAATTTTTCACTATTCAACTATTGTTGACTATTTTGAGTGATGATAAATGTTATCACTTTTCAGTTATTCATAGTACCTATCCCATTTTATATTTATATTATTATTGAAAATTTGGACGTTTATTAATATAAGTAATATTAACAATGAAAGTTTAAAAATAAAAACCACATTTATTCAATAATAATTATACGTTTAATGATAAAACTATAATACTTTTTTATGAATTTTTTTTAACAAATCTCTTGCACAGTCGTATATTTCATCAGAAAACCTATTTTCAACAACATGTTGCGCACAAACGCTAGCTTTACAATTACATACAACATTTTTCATCTCTTCTATTTCAAATATTTGTAGTCTAATAACTTTCGATTGGGGATTACTCTTTCGCGGTTTCTTAACATAAGAGCAATATATCTCCTCAGACCGCCTTTTAACTGGAACCCTCTCGGCCACGGTAACAGGGTTGCTGCCGCTGCTGTTCTGTCCTTCATCTATCTCGAAAGGCTGTTGCTCTTGTTCGAAGTAGTTGATGACATTTTGACGGAGCAGTTGACTAGCCGGTATCGGTGAGTAGCTGTTACCGAATATTCTATCATTAGATTCCTGAAACATGAACATAATTGTTATTATATTGATATTTAATGAATATTCAATAATAGGTATTAAATAATTTAAAAATGTGTTGACTTACCTCCATTTTTTTATACGAAATTTGTTTAAGCCGAGAATTATTAGAATGAATTTGATTTAAGCTAACGCCGCTTTTATATACCCACCGATAATTTTTTTATTTATTTTTTTTTGTCCTGAAGGTTCTAAATAGCATCTAAATTTCGATTTTCAAGTAAATCGGAGAACAGCACATGAAGTATATCATCGAAAATAACCTTTATGCCTGTAGAGTAAGGTGCACCCATGTTTATAAATAACCTGACGTGCCGTTGACTGTACCTACGTTTATTGTCATGCTAACGGAAACCTTAGTACATTCCTATTTTAAACTAATAAAAGCTCTGATGTGCTAGGATTAGAACTGTTTTTTGTCTGTTTAGATTTGTGGCATTTTGTCTTTAAATAAACAAATTATTGGTTGGGTATTTGCTTCGGGACATCAAAATATGCAGTGTAATTAATAAATTGGAATGAAGACACGTCCCGGTAAGTATAGATATATTATTTTCCTCAAAATTCAACCTTATTATAAATAACGTAGATACCCATGCTTTGTTCGACTTAAGACCTTTTGGTTATGTGCGCTGTCTCGAACTCATTCATGTCTCGAGTTCATCTGCACCATATAGGATAGATGGACTTTGAACTTGCTAAATTGTACGTTGCATTTTCACCGTATTTAATTTTTCTCTAAAAGGAAAGTGGTACCACGTCAATAATTAGTATTTAAGCCGGGATCCGGGAACCGAGCTGTTAAGAAGACAGTCTGATTCAGTCCAGTAAACTCCGAGAACCCATCTCTAAAAATGTAAGTACCTACTTTAATAACAATTCAATTTTTGTGTGATATGTGGTAGACGAGCAGACGGATCACCTGATGATAAGCGATTGCTAGCGTTCACCAGCAACCCAGATTCGGTCTACGGTACCCTCACTGATTTCAATATTCAATCGACTTGTAATTAAACTATTCATCTATTCATATATTTATCTATCCATTTATTCATATATTTATCTATTCATCTATTCCCTATTCTAAAATGTCTTTATTAATCTATTCGCTTGATACTTATTTAAATAATACATAATTAGGAATGTAATAATGTGTACTTTTTAAAATCATTTTATTACTCTTGATTAATTCCAATTAATGTTATTATTCATTACATATTAGGTACTGTTCATTACTCATTATGTTCAATCTATTCTCTAAGGTTGTCTGACAAGAGACAGCTTTAAGCGATAAGACCGCCTAATTGTACAACATATGTCTATCACACTTAGTTTTAAGACAATTCTATGGTGTTCAATAAAGTGTACCTATCGATCTGTTTTCAGGTCGAAAAATTCAACTCGTCACGCCTCAGACTACTCAGAAGAAGAAGCGACAGTAATGGCATCTTCCTCCAAAAAATCATCCACTTCGAGAAAACGCAGACAGGAGAAGATCGCACCAGTGCAGCCTCCATCCAAGTACTCGAGCTACGAGCTGTTCGGCACCGACAGCGAGGAAGAAGGCGAGGACCGCATCGAGATCAAGCCCACCCCACTTGGTAATAATTGAAATCAAATGCTTTCAAGTATATAGTTGTCAAGTACATTAGAATAACATTGAAGAAATAGTATATTGAATGAATTTAAGATTTACACCATAAATTATTCAGAATTAATTAGCCGGCATTAAAGTTAAAAATAGAATGGATTGTTATACATAATACATAGCGCAATGTGGTCTATATTTTATAAAGAGCGTCTCCTTATTCAAATATTTTTGTTTTACAGACAGGGAGCCGAAGCATAAAACGAGTAAGAAGACTCTACCCAGCAGCAGTGTGGAACCCAAGCCAGCAAAAACTAAATGCAGTGTTCCACGTCCACAAGTCTCCGAAGCCTGCACCAGTGAAACTCGCGACCCCTGGAAGAAATCCTCAGCGAAAGATATATTTGGAAGTGATAGCGATGACGATCAATGCGCACCGAAACCGGGTAAAAAACCAACATCAGCAATATGTTCATATTTTACTAAACGAGTTCCTCACGGCGTCATGCGCCAAACCAATATGGAAAAAGAGGGCTCACATTATATAGAATTAAAGGTATATAAATGTGATGAAATCCAACATATACAGCCGATGAATAGATGGCGCCATGCCATCATCACAATAAAAAACAAGTCAGATGTCGGTACTGAGGCCTGGGAACATTTGACTCAATTTATAAAAGCTACTCGACAGGAATTTAAAGACTGTCGAGCTGATATAATTAGTGGCTACTCGTAATTATGGTCCATTTTATTACATATTTTTGTTATCAATTTATAAATGTATTATATATAATAATTAAGCATTAATAATGACTTCTATCTAATCGTATAATGTACTGAACTATATATTTAATCAAGTGTTATGTTTAGACTTTAAATAATATTTTGTTTCTAGGTTTTGTTTATAACTTTAATAAATGCTAATTCAGTTTCCTTTTTTTTTAATTTTTGACAGTTTCCACACATCCAGCTCCTGCTCCTGAAGATATTACGAAATATGATACAAATTATTATACAAATGACAATACAATTGAATGTGCAAAATGCCGAATTATAGTAAAACGAGATGAATATAGATATCATGAGAGAACTAATATACATAAATCGAATTGCTTATTAAAGACGACTTTTGATAATATTTACGTTATTAGTACTGCATTTAAAAAGCGAATAGTCACTTATCGTTTAAACCCTGATCAGAATATCAAGTACCTCACACCTGAAAAGTTTCTAGGTGATAATAATAAAAGTATCATACAATTAATCGACTTGTCATTAAGAAAGCATAACTGTATAAAATTGAATTTCGAACTGTTTGCATATTTTACATTACCTAAGACTAATAAACAGCATCTCAAGTCTTTTAATACAAAATACGAGAATGTTTATAGATCTACAAATTTGAATAAAATATTATCGAACTTAGCAGAACACTTAAAAACGAAATTACAAGAGTTTCAACATTGTGAATCTGGATGGAGCATTTCAAGTATTAGTCATTTAGAAATTAATGTTAATAAATACTGTCCTTTGAAAGGTGGAACATACATAGATTTACCGCTTTCGATTAAAAAATCTAAAAGTTGCATAAACATTAAAAATACAGATAATCATTGCTTTTTATGGAGTATAATTGCTGCGTTGTATCCTACTAAATATAACGTATGTAGAGTGAAATCATACCCACACTATTGTACAGTTCTAAACATTAAGGGCATGTCCTTCCCACCTACATTCGATGATATAAGATTATTTGAAAAGAATAACCCCGATATAAGTGTTAACATATACGGATTAGATAACAAATGTAATGTAACAGGACCTTTATATTTGACTAAAAATCGACAAATAGATCACATTAACTTACTGTATTTCGAAAGCGACTATAAAGGGCATTACTGCTTAATCAAAGATCTTGTTCGGTTAGTGCGAAGGCAATTAACTCATTTTAAAGGTAAAATATACTTGTGCGAGTCATGCTTACAGTATTTTACAGCTATTTCAAAATTTAAGTCGCATAAATGTAATGGTATATTACAAGAATTACCTCCAAAGCACTCTATTTTAAAGTTTAAGCACTATGAAAGACAGCAAAAAATTAATTTCGTTATATATGCTGACTTTGAATGCATTTTAATGAATTATAGAGATCGAAATTCTGTAAATACTGAGACCTTAAAGAAGCATATACCATCTTGTTTCGGATACTATATTTGTTGCTCACATAATTCAGATTTAAATAAATATGTTTCGTATAGAGGTATCAATTGTGTGCAAGTTTTTATCTCATCATTAATAAACGATGTTCAACTCATTCATAAAATTTTGTTGGATAAACAGCCTATGTCACCTTTAACACCTGATCAAGAAATGCAGTATCAAAAAGCTACCTTATGTCACATATGTAATGAACTATTATTCGATGATAAAGTTAGAGATCACGATCACGTTACGTCTTTATTTAGAGGAGCCGCGCACTCTCATTGTAACTTAATGCATCGAGTGTGTCCATTCATACCCGTAGTATTTCATAATCTTTCTGGATATGACTCACATTTGTTTATCGAAGAATTAATGAAATATGAAGGACCTATAAAAATTATTCCACAGTCGAAAGAAAAGTATCTTTCTATTACAAAAGTTGTAAATTCTACTGATAGCAATCGTTCCGTTGAAATCAAATTCATCGATTCTTTTCAATTTTTAAGTACAAGTCTTGACATGTTATCTAAAAGTTTATCCGATAGTGACTTTGTTCATCTTTCTAATAATTTTAAGAATAATCAACAATTTAAATTACTCAGAAAAAAAGGTATATACCCATATGATTACATGAATGATTGGTCGAAATTTGATGAGACAGAACTCCCACCTAAATCATGTTTTATGAATTCTTTAAGTGGTTTGAATATCTCAGATGATGATTATGCACATGCCCATCACGTTTGGAAATGTTTTGAGGTTTCAAACTTGGGGGAATATACGGATTTGTATTTGAAGAGTGATGTTTTACTTTTATGTGATATATTCGAAAGCTTTAGAAATACAAGTCTATCATATTACAAATTAGATCCCGCTTATTACATAACAGCACCAGGCTTAAGTTGGGATGCAATGCTTTTTTATACTAACGTTAAATTAGAACTGATTAGTGATATTGAAATGTATGAAATGCTAGAAAAAGGTATTCGTGGTGGACTAGCTCAGTGTTCGTTACGCCATGCTACAGCGTCTAATAAATACTTACCAGACTATGATAGCACACAAAAATCATCTTATTTGATATATTTAGATTGTAATAATCTATATGGTCATGCAATGACAAAAAAGTATCCTATAGCTGAATTCCAATTTTTATCTTCAGATGAAATAAATAACTTTAATGTTATGGATATAGCTGATGATAGTGACTATGGTTATATTTTAGAAGTTGATTTGTCATACCCCGATCACTTACATACATTACATCAGGATTTACCTTTTGCTATGGAAAAAATTACACCCCCAGGGTCTAAAACTAAAAAGCTCATTGCAAATCTGTATGATAAATTTGAATATGTTATGCACTTCACAAATTTGAAACAGTGTCTTAAACATGGCTTGATATTGACTAAAATACATAGAATTCTTTGTTTCAGACAGGAAAACTATTTAAAACCCTATATTGATCTAAATACTTCTCTTAGACAAACAGCAAAAACACCATTTGAAAAAGATTTTTTTAAGTTACTCAATAATTCTATATTCGGGAAAACCATAGAAAATAAAAGAAAACAAGTTGATGTCAAACTTATTAACAGATGGACAGATAATTGTAATGTTACAAATAAACATCTTACTGCCCAGAAATTAATTGCAAAGCCTAATCTTAAAAGCGTTCAAATTTATACAGAAAACTTTATTGCTATTCAATTAAATCATGAAAAAGTCATTTTAGATAGACCTATCTATATTGGATTCTCTGTTTTAGAATATGCTAAACATCACATCTATCAATTTCATTATGAATTTATTAAAGAAAAGTACAAGGATCGAGCTCAATTATGTTATACAGATACTGATAGTTTATTATATTTAATATTTACCGAAGATTTCTATAACGATATGAAAGATAATATTTCTCAATTTGATACCAGTAACTTCCTATCAAATAATGAGTATGATATTCCAAGAGTAAATGAAAAAGTACCTGGATTATTTAAAGATGAAATGGGTGGTGATATTATTACTGAGTTTGTTGGTTTAAGAGCTAAATTGTATTGTATAAATAGCGTTAAATCCAATATTAAAAAAGCAAAAGGTATAACTAAAAATGAAACTCGGAAATTAAGAATGTTAGATTACAGAAATACTCTATACAATAAAAATAGTACACGATGTAATATGAAATTAATAAGGTCAATAAAACATGTTTTATATACACAGCAAGTAAATAAACAACTACTTAATGGAAATGATGATAAAAGGCAAGTCCAAATAGATAACGTTCACACACTTCCGTGGGGTCACTGTCACACTATCTTCTGATATCTGTATTTATATTAAATAATTGCAAAAATCATGTGTTTTAAAAATAGACTGTTTGTATAAATACTTTTTAATAATATTCATAATACTATAAATTATAATTAAAAAAGATGTAAGATAGAATAAATTATCATAATAATGTTAACAAGCAATTTAAAGGTTTTTAATTATCACTTTTGAAATATATTAGAACATATTATGTACATATTATCTAAAACTATGTTTACTTTTTGAACTGTTATTATTGTACTTTTTTAACTGTATGTGTAATATAAAATCAATAAACTGTATAATAAGTCAATGTAAGATGTTTTCTTAAACCCTATAAAAGCCATGGTATAAATATTTTCATTTCATTTTCACTATGAAATTCATCAAACAAGCTGAGTCTTTAGATGTTCATAATATAAAATTAGAAAAGAGTTCTCATATATCCACACACGGTGTCCTATTACCTAATACAATACGATGTATAATATGTGGACCTTCTAATTGCGGGAAAACAAATATTATGTTGAATTTATTATTACATCCAAATGGTCTTAAATTCAGAAATATATATTTATACTCAAAACAGCTTTTCAACCAAAATACTGCTTTCTTAGACAAGTTATAACACAGGTTCCTGATGCAAAATTATTTCTTTTTTCTAATAACAAGGATGTCATTTCACCTAGTAAGGCTGCTAAAAATTCTATAATAATATTTGATGATGTGGCTTGTGAAAACCAGAAAAATATCCGCGATTATTTTTCTATGGGGAGGCATAGACAAATAGACTGCTTTTACTTATCTCAAACATATTCAAAAATACCAAAACAGTTAATACGTGATAATGTCAATCTTATGGTAGTCTTTAAACAAGATGATATTAATTTGAAACACATTTATAACGAGCATGTGAATACTGATATTGTATGGCTGGATTTTAAAAAGCTATGCTCTACTATTTGGTGCAATCGATTTAGTTTTTTAACGATACATAAAGATTGTGATTTAAATAATGGGCGGTACAGACAAGGTTTTGATGTCTTTATTCAATTTTAATATTAATAATATAAAGCAGTAAATTCAATGTACATAAGTTATTTGAATTAAACCTTTCGCTTGTAGCGGTTGAACTTGGATTATGTCTAAAGCAATGGACGCAGAAATAAAAAGTCAATTAATTAAATCAGTGAATAATATAAAAAATAAAATAAAATTAATTCAAAATGAAGAACATGATGCTAGCATAAAATTTAAAAAAATATTTAAGCCTATTACAGACAATTTAGACACAATGAATAATACGAATGACAATGGTAAGCCTATGCTAAATCTATCCATAGATGTCAATAAATACCATACCACCGGAGATAAAAACTCGCCTCTAGATTTCGAAAGCTTTAGCAAGAACGTGCAAGCGCATTCAAACATAAGTTCAGATTATTACGATTCTAGTGATGAAGATAAAAATGTGAGTAACAATTTTGATGATGCTGTAATGTCATTTTCAAAAGAAGATGAAGATAAAAGCGTGTGTAACAATATTGACGATACTCTAATGTCACTTGAGAAAGAAGAAGCGATTGAAATATATGGTAATAATATAAAAGTTCCCTTCGGAATACGTAGCGAAGACAAAAACTTGATGATGGGTAATTCTAAAGTCTCATTTTCTTATATAAGCGACCGAACAAATATGAAAAAAATACATGTTGTAAGCATTGGTAATAGACGCTATGAATTGACACCAGGTTTAAAGGAACTTCTAATGCGTAATCAGCCCAACCTCGAAATGATTAACGAAAAAGATGCTGCTACATATAAAAATATACTTCAGGCTACAAACGCTCATAAACGAAATTTTAAGGCAGACGGTCAAATCAAGGGCGACAAAAGCTTGAAATACAACAAAATCATAAAACCTCTATTTAAAGAAATTAATACTCGTACAATAAATAAATATTCAGATACCGAATTAAAAAGCGGGGGATTCATACCAATATGTAAAAAATATAAAAGTGATACAGATTACGTATTTTGGGATGATCCCAATGAGTTGATAGAACGATTAAAATTATTATTAGCATCAAAAAATGCTGGCAATACTAACCACGATAACGAAATTTTATCTATAATTGAAGAACTTAAGGAAGCTGGTGTTATTAAAGAATAAAAGACTTTGAAGGGTGCATTTATTATTAGTAAGACAAAGAACATTGACCATGAACGTTGATAGATCTAATAATAATACAATTAATAAAAGACGAATTACATATCCTGACTTAAATGTAGATCCGAATATTAAAGACTTAGCAACGACAGATAAAGTTAAACATTTAGTAAATGATTGCAATATCACCTATAACACATTAAAAACTGAAATTTTTGAAAAAATTGAAAGTATTAACAAATTAATCACTATCTTAACTCGCAGATTAAAAAAACTTGAAGAAAACGTAGACGTGAAAGATCTAGCAGGTAAATTAAATAAGCATTATGAGCAAAGCAGAAGTCGTAAATGAAATATGTAAAAATGCGAGAGTTAATTACCCTAGAAGAACAGTAATATTGAAAGATATTGATGATCTTTGGCAAGCAGATTTAATAGATATGCAAAAAATGTCAAAAGGGAATGGGGGTAACAAATACATATTAGTAGTAATTGATTGTTTTTAGAAATTTGCTTGGGCTATTGGATTGAAGCGTAAAAATAAACAACAAGTTTGCAAAGGTTTTGAAATAATATTAAAAAATGGACGTATTCCGAAAAACCTTCAAACTGACTTTGGAAAAGAATTCTATAATGATCAGTTTAGGAAAATTATGCAAAAGTTCAACATTAATCATTACTCTACTTATTCATCGAAAAAGGCTTCTATAGTTGAACGATTTATTAGAACACTAAAGAGTAAATTGTATAAAGCTTTTAACATGAATGGTAACTATAAATGGAATAGTAAAGTTCTTCTTGAAAATCTGTACGAATATAATCATACCGTTCATAGGACCGTCGGCCAACCTCCAGCTTTAATTTCTGACAATAATAAAATGAAGGTATTACAAAGATACAAAGAATTAACTCGTTCCAGAAAAGTTATAAAATGCAAAAGGTTTAAAATTGGTGATTACGTAAGAATAAGCAAATATAAAGCCTGTTTTGACAAGAGTTATACACCTAACTGGTCAACAGAGATTTTTAAAGTAATTAAAATACAGGACACTAATCCTACTACTTACTTAATACAGGATTCGAAAAGTCGTCCAATACTTGGAGCATTTTATTCACAAGAACTCCAAATATCAAAACATCCTGATGTATATTTAGTCGAAAAAATTTTGAAAAGGAAAGGAAACTATGTATATGTGAAATGGTTAGGCCTTCCACCAAGTGAAAACTGTTGGATTAAAAAGGAGAACATATTATGAATAAACCTATCTCAATTTATATTACTTAAAACTAATTTAAAGCTTTGTTCACTGTTTCCTTACTCATTTGGTTTAAAACATTGAAACGGGAAAGTCTGTTTGTTACCACGTCTAATCATAATAATAATAATCATTGTTCATTTTTTAAAATGAATCATACACGAAACGTAAAAAAATCTTCTACAGTTAAAATAAAACCGAAAGTTCGTAAGACTAAAACTGACTTACCATCTTCAGGCGCGGGATTAAAGAAAACATTTAAAAACATTGTTTTACGGACTAAAAAACATATAAAAAACTTGAAACCAAAATCAAAAAAGATTTTAATGAAATTAGCACATGCGACAGCACAAGAATTGGCGTCAAATGTACCTATAAATATACCGAGGATTATACCTGTACCCAAAACTGGTGGATTTCTCCCCTTGGTACCAATATTTGCTGGTTTATCTGCGGCTGGTAGTTTAGTTGGAGGCGCGGCTGGAATAGCTAAAACCATAAATGAATACAAAGCAGCTAAAAAGCATTTGTTAGAAATGGAAAGACATAATAAGCAAATGGAAGCCGTTTGTATTGGGAAAGGATTGCATCTTAAACCGTATAAAGATGGGCTGGGGATTTATGTAACCAAGAAAAAAAACTAAATTACAGGCTACCCAAAAGGGCATTAAGTAATGTCGATATTATTAAATACTCATATAATATCCCCTTCTTTCGAGGTGTATATATGAGAGATGAATTACCACATAAACCTTTCCCGATAGAATGTGGGATTATAAATCTAGATACTTCTAAGAACTCTGGTACTCATTGGGTAGCCTACGCGAAACTGTATGATTACGTTGAATATTTTGATAGTTACGGTAACTTAAGACCACCAAGCGAATTTATTAAATATGTGGGCTTAAATGTAAATTATAATTATGAAAATTTACAAAAAAATCATTTATACAACTGTGGTCATCTAAGCTTAAAATTTTTGAAGACATTTTGGAAAAAAAACCTAAAGTGAATAACGAACCGAACACACCATTAAAAACTATATATTATAGTAACGTAATCCTAAATGAACATTCTTTATCTGTTTGTCAGAGTCAGAAGATATTATTATCATTGAAGGTATTTGATTTTTGTCAGACTATAATTTATTAATAATTCTATAAATATTAATATTTTTCATTTCGTTAATTTGAATAAAGATGATAGTATTTCATAAATATCCAATTGTGCGACAAAAATCTAATATTTCACGTTCTACTACGAAAGCCAGCAGACGTGTCAAAATTGCTAAGAAAAAAATAATTTCTAAGCCAAATAAAAAGTTCTTACAAGATCTTGGATTTGAATTATTATAAAAATGTTGCAAATAACTGATACACCATGCCACGACAATTCTATAGAGAGCTATGAAATGCATACTTACAATCCATATAGCACAAATTTCAAAGACAATGATGAAATAAGAATACCAATTCATCAGCAAGATATATACGTGCTACCTGCAGGCAGCTCCCTTTTTATAGAAGGCTACGCCACTATGACTTCTAAAGATTCAGGAGGGAAATTAGTGAAACATAACGTGAATTTTATCAATAACCCAATTTCCCATTTATTTCAAGATATTCGATATGAATTAAATGGTGTAGAAATCGATCGTATTAAAAATGCTGGAATAACGACTACAATGAAATCCTTGATTTCTATGAATGAAGGTGAAAGTAAGGCTGCAGCAATTTGGGGCTGGAATACAAATGGCTCAATTCTGAAAAATGATTATTTTAGTGTTATTATTCCATTAAACAAAATTCTAGGGTTTGCTGAAGATTATAATAAAATTATTGTGAATTGTAGACATGAACTTATATTACAAAGAAGCAGCTCTGTTTTTAACTGTGCCACTATGGAGAAGCATGATAATTTAGTGATAGATATCCAAAAAATTCAGTGGCGTGTTCCACATATAAAAGTTTCTGATCGTAGTAAATTATTATTACTCAAACATCTCGAAAAAGATCGTCCTGTACAACTAGCGTTTAGAAATTGGGATCTATATGAATATCCATTATTGCCGAAAACAACAAAGCATTCATGGTCAGTAAAAACTGCGTCTCAACTAGAAAAACCAAGATTTGTTATTGTCGGCTTACAAACTAATAGAAAATGTAATGTAACGAAAAGTTCATCTATGTTTGATCATTGTAAAGTAACTAATATTAGGTTATTCTTAAATTCACAGTACTTTCCTTACGATTCCCTGAATCTAAAATTCGATGATGGCAGATACAGTATATTATATGAAATGTACGCTAACTTTCGTCAGTCGTATTACAATTGCGGGCCTGATCCGTTGCTAGATTTGGTTCAATTTAAGGAAAAAGCCCCTTTGTTTGTGATAGACTGCTCGAGACAGAACGACACTCTCAAAACAGGGCCAGTAGATGTTCGGATAGAAATCGAATGTTCAGAAGTTATACCAGATAATACAACCGCATACTGTCTCATTATAAACGATCGCATTTTTGAATATAAACCTCTTAGCAACATTGTGAGAAAAATATCATGAGTAGCATGAATGTGATCCTAGATGTTCAAGGATTTAAGAACAACCGGAACGAGTTTATACCTAAAGAAATAGCGGTTTTATGGAATAGACGCATCTTTTTATTGTTAATAAAACCACCATACCCTTTTTATTGTTTAACGAAATCAGAACGCTTGCAAGTAACTTGGATAGAAAAAAATAGAGGAATTAATTGGAACGAAGGATCTACACCCTACTCGGATTATAAAAATGTATTAGCAAATTTTTTGAAAAATAAATACGTTTATGTTAAAGGTTTTGAGAAAATTTTATGGCTAAAAAAAATGTTTAATGGGCTCAACTGTATTTATAATTTAGAAGATAGTAATTGTCCTAGTTTACTTAAATTAAATGATGAATACTCTTCTTCATCTGATATAACAAATTGTATTTATCATAACAATATCTGTGCAGTAAAGAATGTATATTGTCTAGATAAGTGGTGTAGAGATAACAATGTATTATAGTAATAAGTAAATGCTAAAAATAAACGTTTTGATTTACTAAATAATTTCCTCTTTTATTTGATTAATCTCTCGTTTTCACTTTAATGTATCCTTGAGAATGAATCATCATCAGGTCATGAAAGTCTGGTTTATTAAGCTCGTAACAAACAGGTATTACATTACATAATATAACATATACCAAACCGCTAGCGCACGGTCATGAGCTTTAGTCGACAACCCGATCTAACGACAAATGTATAATCTTTTACCACGCATTACCAATATAACTATATTCGTTTAAGAAAAGACAACAAAAAAGGGTTCAAATGATGTACCCTTATATAATAATGCTATTATATTTTTAAAATTAAACGTAGCTATAACTTTCAAAAGAAAACCAAATGTTAGTTATTGTAACAAGTGTTAAATTAGTTATCATTGACTTGTAATAGTCAATAATTGAATACTGAAACGTGAATACTGAAAGGTGAAAATTAGGGCAGCTGGATCTCTTGTGATCCAGATGCCCTAATTTTTACCTACTAATGCACAAGACGTTCACAAAAATCTCTTTAACAAAACATTATTAATAGTCTAAGATCCCGATATACAACGACCATCACCGAGATTTTGTGATGAGATTAGATGAAACTTATTTTATATTTAATTAAATATGTTAATAAATATATTGCTTACCTATCGATTTTTTTCTAAAATATGATTTGCTGGATGAGGGAAGAACAGGATAGCGAAATGTGGCGCGAATTAAAGGAGGCCAACATTCAGCAGTGAACGGATCAGGAATGATGATTGATTGATTGAATTAATCAGACCGGTGCAAAATGCTAGTATCGATTTACCTGTTTGTCAACCCGAGAGTTGTGTCTGGAAAAGATTTCAGGCAACCTAACGTTTACATATTCCATGGGCTTCATACTTTCGATTAGTATAGAATTCATCTAATAATCAAACTGATAAAATGTTTACCAGGGCTTCCCCCATCCAGCAAAACTAAAATTTGATAAGCAACCCCTATGCAATATATTTAATGACATATTAAATGAAATATAAATTGAGTTTAATCAAATAACATCTCGGTGAAGGTCGTTGTACATCCAGATCCTGTACTATAAAATTTAATCTCACAACGCTTGTTAACTCCAAATAACATCAAGGATCTCTTTGAACCATTTACTAGCGTAAATAAAAATTAAGTCTCGACTCTTTATGAGTTTCTTGCGGGTTGTGTTATAGTTAAATTATTGAGGTACAGCGTAAATTAATATGACAAGATAGGGCAGGAATTTTATCAAGGACGGAACCCAATTGTTTACGCTGAAAGCGTGTCATAGTTGCACCATTGTGCATGATTTGTAAAATGACAACGTTTAAAGCGCAACTCAATCTTGCACTATTGTGCGTGATTTGTAAAACGACATTATTCCTTGTTCGTGTGGTTCCGGATTTATATTAAAACCACCTCATCTCATCCCGTGGGTGTCGTAAAAGACGACTAAGAGATTATCAAAAAACTGGCAGCACCGTTTATATGAGTACAAATAACACGTATTGCGGTCATCATTCTGTCTGCCAAGCGTGGTAATTAAGGCAAATCTCCCCCAAATGAAAGTTGCCATTGGGTTCTTGAAGCACCTGGTTACCGTTCCCCCGAACAGCGGAAATGCGCAAAAGCATTTTTCCCGTCTTAAAAAAAGAAAAAAATAGGGTACAGTTCTTGTGTAGATGCTCTACAACGGCCGAGTCACACAGCATTAAGTATAATAATAAAGAAATCGCAATAAGGAACCTTAGACTGGGCGCGACATTGTCTAGATTTCATTACTTTTTGAAATAAAGAAGCAGCTCCATCGAGACTTGACTTGTTTATTACAGAATGGCTTAGGGTTGCATAATGTGAAAATAACATACGAAACCAAACACTGTCTAGTAGACAATCAAGGTTATTTCGTAAGGTCTAATTACTGACGCTCGAAAGTGTGATATGCTGTGATACGACTGTGGCTGTGACTTCGAGCCAAATGATGATCGGACGCTCCCTTACATCCAATGCCGTAATTAATCCAAAGTAATAGGTAATACTTGATGGCCGTTCTATTCTTGATACAATTTCTGTGATAGAGAAGTTTCCCGCTCAGGGGTATTGAAATTAAAATTAAGCTTTGAACTAATACCCGGGGCAAGTGTGAAGTCACGCCTTTGCAGTTAGCCGGGGCTCTTCCGTGGAAGATTTGAAGGATTTTCTCCGACATTCTGTGTGAGGAAGGATTTAAATTTTCAAGAATTCCGTTTATGTTTTGAACGAGTTGCTTTGGTTTGATGAGAAGTGTTTTGTTGAAGTGTTATAGAAATGATTAAATGTGCAATAAGGAGTAGTTATGAATTTATTATTTTGCCTCGTGCAACGGTTGTTTAAAATCAGCTTTAGTTGCGGCTTTTCCGAATGAATAGGTACGTCTTAGGGACCTTCAAAAAGCAAGCCTTCTTTCTCCGTTTGCCCCCCAGATTATGATCTGCCCGGAAAAATCATTCCATCAGATTGCACTAACCTAGTCCAATCACAGCGTTCCAAATCCCACTTAAAAGTCTAAAACCGCCGAAACTACCCCGTTCAACTTCAGCCAAAACACAAATTTCATCGCGAAATTTGTCTGCACAACATCTCTAACAAGTGTTAGCGCCTAACACAGATGTCAGCCGCGCTACGTCACTAATTGGGTCACATCACCGGCGTACCAAACAGCGCGCTCGAATCAACTCAATACAATAGGTGCTTATAGAACTGTAGTCGTTATGAAATTACGTAGGTACTCATTTGACAAGTCAACGCAATGAACAAGGCAAGCCTTGTTCCCCTTTCAGCTCCGGTTGGCGGCATGGAGGAAGAAAACAACACGTGTCTTCAGACACAGTGGTTGGTGGTGCACAGTTTGACTGGCTCGGTGGCTCAATTGGTAGTGACTCCTGCCTTCAGAACTAAGGGTTGTGAGTTCGATCAAGACTCGGGACAAACATTCGTGTGATGAACATTTTGTTAAGTGTCTGGGTGTATATTTGTATTTAACTGGTACATACTAATTATTAAATAAATAAATAACCCAAGACATGCCACGCTGGGCAACACAGCGCCACCTAGCCCCAAACTAAGCCGAAGCTTGTACTATGGGTACTAGACAACTGATAAACTTACTTAGATATTTTTTTTTGTAAATAAATACATATTATAGATAGAAAATACCCAGACGAATACAAACAGACATGTTCATGAACACAAATGTTTGTACTGTGCGGGAATCGAACCCACGACCCTTGGCTCAGAGGGCAGAGGTCACTACCAAATGAGCCACCGAGCTATTAGCAACCATTCCAGTACAGTCAGTACATAAATATCTGAAAATCTTGGTAGTTTTCTATTATAAGAAATAAGAAATATTTATTTTCTGGACATCACAACAACACAAAGCATACATAAAAAAAAACAGAAAACACAAAAAGAACATAAAAAAAAACAAACCACAAAAGTACAAGACCGGACACGGCATTATTACGATACATTCGTGTTGTAAAAGGCTCTTTCTCCCCTACACTGTTACAACTGTCATATATGTCGGTCCCATCAGTCATTGTCATCATCGTATTCGGCAGTAGGAGGTCCATTGTAGTACATTGGCATCCCCTAAAGACTTCTACATCGGCCGGTTGCTGCCCCATCCTGGTACTTTCATTATGTCGTCAGTCCATCTAACTGGAGGGCGTCCCACGCAACGTTTTATTGTCGAAGAGTTTCCTCCCCAAAACTTTTCAACCCCAACGACCACCTGTTCCTCACTAAGTTCCCTGCCCACTACTACTGTCAATTTTCAAATAATTTCCCTGCTAATTTTATCATAACCGGCTACAAATTTGATTGCACATTATTCGAATATCGTGCATATTTCGCCAATGTCGAAATCAAAGGTACCTAACTCCGAATGTCAGTCGCACCTCGCTCGCTAATTGGGTCACATCACCCCGGGATTGAAATCAAACAAGCGACGAACAGACCCCGGCACGAGGGAGCCAATCGAGCCGCAAAAGCGTCAAAAACTAATTAATCGATTGCGGTAAGTCTGTACGTGGCACCGGGCAGTGTTAAAAAATTGGGTAGGTATATAACGAGGCTCTGGCAAACCGACTGGTGGCGGTAAAACCATCACGATAGAAGGCGTAAGTAAATACCACAGGCCGATGACGGGCAGCAGCGTCACCGGAGCAAGAAGCTACGCCCTGCGATCGCCAACCCACCTGCCCGGCGTGGCGATTATGGGTATATCCTCCAGAAGTTCGCCCTAGGTGGCGAACAACTTATGTCCAGCAATGGACTACAATAGGCTGATGATGATGATGATTACATTTAGAAATTTTCGTATGAAAAAGTAGCTATCAAATATGATTGCATATCCATCAAAATAAACTTTCGCATCTATAATATTAGTAGGATAAGATTAAGATTGAACAATTAAGAAACTCGAGATGCTTCATCGTGGATTAATATTTAATTTGGTTTTTCTAGTTACTTGACAGTTCATTAAATGCAGGTAACATAATAATATGAGCGATCAAACCTATCTTTTTCTAAAGCTTAAAAAATTCTTTTCACATATCGTTTACCCAGCGCTCCACTATCGTTCCCAATTCCGTCCTCTATAACGGAGGAGATTACCTCACAATCCCATTTTGTTCGCAAAAGTCCGCCTATGTCAGTGGAGAGCTCAAACTGTCCTTTTTCACGTCGTCAACGCGTAACATAATTAGGCCTGCCTCGATAATTAAGCTGTATTTCGACGCTAAACAAAGCGCCGCCCGCCTAAAGTTTAGCCATTACCGGACGCCTACAGGGTTGACACACATTCCGGGGCCAGTGTCATAGATATGGTGTTCGCAGAATGATTATACAATAATAAGTATGTAACTATGTACTATCGAAACTCAACTTACCTAAGTCCTTTCACGGGTGTTCGCAAGTGTACCTACGTGCTCTTATGTTACGAGTGTCAGAACAACAAAGGTGCCACAAATACCAGTATACACTTAAATACATGGAAAAAAACACACTTTTATCACAAGAATGCTTATCCCGGGTGGGAACCGAATCCACGACCCTTGGTTCAGAAGGCGAGTACCATATATATGAATGAGCCACAGGGATAGTTCGCGACTGATCATGACAGTTACGCGTCGGAAAGAAGACTTCCAATTTCAGCCGATTGTCAACAGATTATAAAATTGACAATCGGGTATTGAATCTTGATGACCACTTATAAATCAATTTATAGCCACAGATTATTATTAGAAAAATGATTTAAAAAAGAGAACTGTGTTAACTAGACTAGTAATAAATTACCAAAATCAATTAGTACTCGTAAATAAAATAATAACCGAAGACATGCCACGCTGAGACGCACGTCGGCATCTAGCCTCAAACTTAGCCGAAGCTTGAACCTACTGGGTACTAGACAATAAACTTACTTAGATATTTTTTATTTTTAAATAAACATGTAAACCTACCATACCATACCATAGTAAACCCTCAGACCAATACAAACAGACATGTTCATGAACACAAATGTTTGCACTGTGCGGTGATCGAATCCACGAAATGAACAATCGGGTCAGTCACCTTAGTGGATCTACGAGTATTACTAACTACAATTTCTACGAATTGAACCTTCTGTCTTAGATATACTATGCCTCTCTCACATCACTGAACACTAGTTGTTTGGGCAAAAATTCCTCGAACACCGGTGTTTCAGACTAAATTAAAATAGCTAAGAGGCAAAACTCGTGTCTGACGGTATATGAATAAGGCATTTTTCCCCTAATGTTGGTTTTGGTGATAGGATGAAGTGTAACTTTTACATGTACCCCCGGGCTAAAGGAAACAAAATTTTGTTTTTAGAACGGTGTATGAACACGAAAGTGTTGGCTTTTTATTACGGCGCAGCGGTTGTCTTTTGTTTTTTATTATGTTTAGCGAATAGGTAGGTAATAAGTTTGCACAATGTTATCTTAAGTTTGCTTCGGCTATACGAGTATTATAGCAAAATAAGAACGCTGATGGGATCTGGAGAAACTAGTTAGTTATACCGTTTGTTTTCCGCAACTCGATTTCTGTGCGCTTATTTTGCATCTGTGGGATGGTGTCAAATACCTTATATATTATGGATACTTAGTAACTCTTGCCAGCCCAACTTCTCCGGGAAACTAGAGAAACTAAAACTAGAAAACTAAAAATTGCTGGAGACGTAGATGGTAAAAAACCAAGAGGTAGGACACATCATTATCCAATGGATAGAATTAATGCTTCATCGCAATGAACCGACTAGATTTGCACTGCCCTCAGAACCACTGTCCACGATGCTATCTATGTACTCTGCTTCGGACAGAGGCAGATTAAGACAAATAAGTAGTTTTTAAGAGAGGTAGGGCATAGCGAATCTTGGCTCGAATTGAGCTGCCCGTCCGGGGAAGGACCTCCACCATATAGAATACCGCAGTCAAATGACCTCCGGGTCGAGTTTCTGCTGGTGAGTAGGGTTTCCGGAGCTCGTGGGGGGTTAGGGTTGGGCCGGCATGGCAGTGGCAACTGACAGGTAACTAACCAGTTACTTGCCAGTTGTCACAGCGCCTAGGGCTTCTCTTTCGCTTACCATCAGGCGAAAAGAAGCCATTATGTCGAGCTACTATAAAAAAAAATCTCCTTCACTCTATACTGAGACTATACGCTGACCAATGTAGAATCAATGTATTTAATCTAGCTTTCGAATTCTGGGAATTAAATGTACCTAGTCCTTTGTTGTTGCTAAGAATTTACCTAAACACAACAAAGATGAATAGAAAATAACTAATTGCCTACTGAAAACCATTTTATTTTAGCAATTAGTCTGTTAAATAGAACCCGTACTAATGTTTTGAATTCGAAGACAATAAAAGTCTTCTTTCATTTTATCTTACGACCGAAGGAAAAACTTAGGTATAGAGCGTTTTATCAAAATAAGTCTTAATAATGAAAAGAATGACCACTTAAGACGAACCCATAAAACCGTTTGCAGACAGGCATTATTCTATAAAATACTGATAAAGAAACAGTATGAAGAAACAAAAGAGGGTAAAAGAGTAACAAAACCCGATAAAGGGTATAAATCTCTTCCGACGATGTCTGAACTATACGAAAACACACCGCCGAAGGGACATATCAGCTTATCGCTTGACGAGTCGAACTGCACTCGAAGCGATTTGTCAAAGTTTCGCTACCGACGAAAATACTGACTTTTAGCGACCAAACAACATTGACCCATCCACTGCTCCGCCAACTCTCAAACATCACACACGCGCGAAGGTCACGTAAAACTGGTCATAACAAGCGACAGATTGAGAGTATCATCTCATGTATAATTCACAAACGACGAGTTTGAATCGTGAACGTAGTAACTTGGACCATAATGCATTTCGCCGTTGTCCCATATGAAAGATTGCATTGAATAAATGAATATTTGGTGGGAATCGGCGCGGTGCAATCAACCGTAGCGATGCGAAACAGCTGAGCTTTCAGTGCATTCGCTAGAGTATTTTATCCCAATGCGCTAGTAGGTATTCGTAGCTAAGCTTTCTTTCCATTTGTTCGAAGAACTAAAAATTTTTTGTTGTTATAGACTATTTATTTTATCTTAAAGGTCATGGACGAAGTTAAGAATTTTCAGACGTTTCGAGCAATAATAAAAACAATGTAATTTTCATTTAAATGGTTCCATCAATTGCAAATGAAGTAAATAAAACAATGTTATAGAAGTTTCTACTAGCGTTTAGCACAGTATACTAAAAACTAGTCAATCCCTTTCATCTGATCAGTCCGCCATTTTGTATCGGAAGTCATCTTAAATTTAGATTAGATTAAACTTGGTTATTATGCCGCAATAAATCTGATAAGTTTATTAGAGCAGCCTTTTATGATTTTTAGCAGAATACCTGCAATGATAAATTAAAACATGTTGTCAATTTTCAACATTAAGACCTAAGGTTTACTCAAAAAATACCTATTTCTTATCAGTTACATACAAGCTAGAAACCTCACAACATTTTTATATACAAAAATATAACAGTCAATAATTAACTGTTATAAGAAGAGCCAAAATTTAAGCCAACATTTAGCTACAACGATTATGTAAAAGCACTTAGCATGTAACTTATCACGCCTAAGTATGTACTTACGTCCAAGTTTTATAATTTATTACACATTACAATATTCTCGAGAATGGCATATAAGACGCGACAGATGGTAAGTACAAAGCCATTTGATCTTTTTAAGATCCATTAAAAATGCCTATTTTGTGTGTTAAGTTTCATACTAGGCGTAAGAATAAGACACCGATTTTATGGTTGAGAGCCTTCCACTTCCTTATAGCCCGGTGATGATCACAAGGCCAATCGCCTTGGCTAGGATGATAGTCATTTAGGAAAAGAATTAAATGGAAAGTAACCCATAGATACTCGTATTTTATTCATCTTATTATTCTTGTTTGCAATAAACTTTGTTCATCCAACTCCAATGATGCCTTTATTATTATGTTTTAGGATTTGCCCGCTTGAATTTCTCTGAAACGGTATTCCCGAAGTGAATCGAACCCACGACCCTTGGATCAGAAGGCAAGGGTCCCTACCAATTGAGAGGTCATGTGGCTGCGGTATCCTATACGGTGGAGGTCCTTTCCCGGACGGCCGGCTCAATTCTAGTGAAGATTCGCTATCTCTTCAAGCCGCCGCCACACATTGGCGATATTTGCACCAATGCAACGTAACGTTTTGCGCCCAATGCACCAATGTGTGTATCGGTAGGTAGGTACTTTGACACGATGAAGACATTAAGCGCGTTAGTATTGGGCATTGGACAGTGATTGGACGCAAAGTTCAATCCAATGTGTGGCCGCGGCATAAAACGTTATACACGGGTGTTGTTGTTTGATTGTTGGTATAACAATACTACTTAAATATAAAAAATACCCACTTTAGTTACGTAAAAGTTTATCGTACCTGTACCTATAGACGAGTATATCCGCATAGCCCCTCATTTTCTGGCCACTAGCACATCCATCCAAATTAAAACTCCTCAAACGGCTAGTCTGGCCGCCGTCCAACAGCCGCTAATGGAGTACTGTCTGTCTGTGACCCGCACCCTCGCGCCCTCTATACGCTGGGCACTCGGTGGAAAAATCACGCGCCATGCCAATGAAAATAGTATTTATTTAGTCATTAGGTCAAGATGTCTACATCTGTAGATTACATAAGCATATATCTTAACAGGCTCGGTGGCTCATTTTGGTAGTGACCTCTGCCCTCTGAGCCAAGGGTCGTGGGTTCGATTCCCGCACAGTACAAACATTTGTGTTCATGAACATGTCTGTTTGTATTGTTCTGGGTGTTTTCTATGTATAATATGTATTTATTTACAAAAAAAAATGTATAAGTAAGTTTATCAGTTGTCTAGTACCCATAGTACAAGCTTCGGGTTAGTTTGGGGCTAGGTGGCGCTGCGTGGCCCAGCGTGGCATGTCTTGGGTTTATTTTTTTTTATTTTTTATTTATTTATTTATTTATCTACTTATTTGAACATTTTGAGGATTAAACTTTGACGGCATTCACAAACGTTACTATGTGACGCGCGGACGCACATTGCCCAAAATCCTATAGGTTTTTGTGAATCTTTGACCGACAATGCACCCGTGACTTCTCTTGTGTTGCGGTGTCTATGGGAAGTGATCGCTAACCATCAGGTGACCTTCAAGCCCGTTTGCCTCTTCTGCAATAAAAAAAAATCTAAGTGGCTAGTAAGATGCGAGGTGTGTTGCGTTTCTTTTTTTACTATTTGAAATTGCTTTTGACTGCAGTGTGCCTGTTTTAAGCGATGTACCTCACAGTCTATGTTTAATAGCATACCAGTATCTATGAAACGAAAACGTCAACAATTTGAATACTGTACTTACAACAACATAAAACAATAAAGTTTTCTTCGTAAAATAGAAACAGAGAGTCAAGTTCAGACATTTTCGCGTAATACAAACTTCAGGAACGAGGAAAGCACATCAAGTAGTGAGTGGAAAGATCAACTTCTTTTCGGCGAATACCCCGAATTAGAATTCCTCAAGGGATCGTGTAATCAGCGGTAGCTTTCCAAACGTGTTCCAAGAATCGTTAATTGTACCTTTTTACACTTACCTATGCCGTGAAAGATTAACTATTTTAAGTTCTGGGTTTGACTTTGTATTATTGCAAGCTATAATAATAATAATTGTGTTTGTGCAATTTAGAACAGGATCACCTTACTTCAACCTGTGGGTGTCGTAGAAGACGAATAAGGAATATTAGGAAACAAGCAGCAGCGTTTACCCGAGTTCAAATAAAATCTAGTCGCCAGCCCACCTGCCAAGCGTGGACCTGGCAAACCCAATGACAATTGTTATTTGGGGAGGTCTATGTCCAGCAGTGGGACAGTAATGGCTAGTCAGTCCGGTATTAACTTGCACCCGCTACACAAGACGGCAGGTTAATTTAATTCCCTTATCCCAGTAGGCAACTGAACACATAAAACCCAGCGTAGAAAAATTCTCAAACTCCTTCATTCTCTTTATCACAGACCGTTCGATGTTTTAATAAAAAATGAAGTTATCTGCTTCGCAAATTCAAGAATAAACAGACAAAGAGGTATATTAAGACGATGCTCTCAGTGCGTGGGCAGAACGATCCTCGTTAAGATTTTGACGCAGCTAATGACACACGCCGTCGTGATTACATAATTATGGTTTTGTTGCCTTTGTGAATTCGGCATTACTGCCACAATAGCAGTAACATAAGCTAGACTTACAGCGTAACGGTAACCAGTGAAATTAAACTCTTCGCTGGAACTTGGCTGACACACTTCCGAGTGCCTTAATAAGATGAGTGCTTAATACATTGATTGTTACATGAAATTCATTAATACATTATTTATAGTTATTTAATCTTTAATTAACACCTTACCCCTTCTTTTCATTATCCTCTACCGAAAGGTTGTCTGAAAGAGATCTCTTAAAGCGATAAGATCGCCTAATTGCATATTTATACATCTCTGTGCCAAGTTTTAAGTCAACTGTGGCGTACAATAAAGAATATACAAATATTAACCAGGGCGAGTTAGGATCAAGCGTTATCCAATTATTTATTTAAAAAAATACTAAACCCTCAAGTTTGAGACCAGGTTGGTATGAACTATCTGACAATTTTTTTTTCTAAACTTATCTTTTTTAAAATTTTCTACACCGCTAGAAAATCTCGGTCAATTTACGACGTAGCAAGCCAATTTCATAGGAAAATAGCGAAGTGGCGAGACGTATAACAATTTTAAAAATAAACAAGCAAAGAGGGGGGAATTAAGACGAGGCTGTTCGCATCAGCGCAACGGTCCTCGTTAAATTTTCAATCTCCTCGGAGCCGGGCTAATGACGCGAGCTGTCATTACACGTGGCTGTATACGAGTATAGTCTGTGGAGCAAGGTGGGATTTAAAAAGTTTTCATTAATGTGGCTTACAGTTTAGACTGCATACTTTTTTACTATGGCCGCGGGAACGGAGGGGATGTGGAATCAAAACACTGATGGACACCATCAGTATTTTGATTAATATAAACAGTGTATTTAACTAGAGATGCTCAGCCGCTGTGTACTTTTAACAACAAAACAATATACAATAGTCAAATAAACAAGCAAGCTTTAAATCTCAAATCCTATAACAACTATTACAAAAACGAGCAGAATATAAAAAAGTGAATTCGAATACAAATGCATCAGCTGATTCTAAGGAAAGCTTATCTTGAGAAAATTAAATTACCTTTGTCAGGAAAACAAACAAGAGAAGCTTACTTGCTAAACCAAGACAGTTTTAGTTCACGCAATTTTATGAAAACAATTTAGATCTGGAACTCACTTTGGTACCTAGCCGTGAAACAAACAGGCGAGAAATATATTTTCCTCACTCCATTAGTCTTATTCAAGCAAAGAATGGTATAAGTATCCGCTACACTTTAAAAATATTACGAGAAAAGGTACCTAGATATTGCCTTGTAGTTTTTGATTAACTTCTTCAATGTACCTACTCGTAGTTAAGTGAAGAGAGGGCTTACATACCTACAACAACAATCTATCACAGTCCACTGCTGGACATAAGCCTCTCCGGTTGCTTGTCATGCCACTTTAAACACCTGGAGACTTTACTCATAATCATGACATACACGAAATGCTGTAATGCGAAATGTGTAATACCCATAGTACAAGCTTCGGTTTGGTTTGGGGCTAGATGGCGATGTGTGGCACAACGTGGCATGGCTTGGGTTATTAAGGTAAGTGTCCCTATCACGGAGGTAGTCAAAATCGGTTCCTTTTACGGTGGTATTTCTATTTTCGAGTTTTATTCCTATTTTATTCAGTATAAGTGCACCAAAATGTATACTATTTATTCCAAATCTATTCCTTCATCAGTTGACCGAATTTTACAAGTATAGCACATATACAACACAACAAAATCAATCAATTAGTGTAACGACATCGATGTGAGAGAGGTTTTCATACAAACGCGCAACATGAAATGAAAGTACACCAATATTTATAAACTAAGTTTTTCGTATTAATAACCCGTTCAAGTTCGTTTGTGTGTTATTTATTGCATTTTCCTACTATTACAGCAGCTATTTAAATAGCTTAATTCATATTTTAAACTCATTTTTACCCAAAAAAATAAGAAACAAAATACCACCGTAAAAGGATACAAATTTTATAGGTTGATCCTAATACGGTGGTATACCTCCGAATTAGGAAATATACTGGACATGTTAATTGTTTATAACTTTTAATTTATTAACTCATTGAATTAGTTCCAAGTTTTATTGAAATAATCATTAATCTCTTAAATTAAGGACCATATTCTGCGGTATGCTATCTTTCTTAGAAATCTAGTTAAATATGAAAATTGTTGAGCATAAAATGTTGGTTTCTTAGAAGCGGTAAAATAAAAACCTGTATTTTAATTGATCACAAATCGTTTATTTTGTATAACTGTTGACTAAAATTTAACACACTGAGCCAAAAAACTGTTATCGTGTGATTATGCATTTACACTCTTTTGTTTATCGAAATTTTGATGGGTCAGAATTAGGAACATTATAACACGAGTAGTGTTCCTATTACGGTGGTAGTTATTTTCAGGTAACTCCGTATTAGGTTATATGTGTTCCTATTATGGCGCTATTCATAAAATATAAAATTACAAGTTTTAGGGTTCAGTAAATAAATAAAAAGTTTTCTATAATGTTTTATGGATTCTTATTGAATAAAACCAAAAGCGATAAAAACTTAAACAATGTATGTAAATAACGTTATTTAAAGAGAAGAGTGCCCATCATAGTATGGAGAATAGTACAGTTGTGTTAAGTGTTGCATCAAAACCAAAGTTGTATTAGGTATCTAGAAAAAATATTATTACTTTTGACCTTTGAACCGCGGTATAAAACCTATTTTCCAAAAATGTAACATTTATACTTACTACGAGTAGTTTATTGTATACAGTAATAATAATTCGTTTAACGAGATCTTTTTAATACGTCACTGTTAGAATTTAGAGGGTGCTAGGTTCTGGAGAATAAGGAAAATTCAAGTGATTCATACATCCCTGCTATATTTGCAAATTTTATTAAAACATCAGCCTATTGCAGTCCCCTGCTGGACATAGGCCTCTCCAGTTGTTCGCCATCTAAAGCAAACTTCTGGAGGACATACCCATAATTGCCACGCAGGGCAGGCTGGTTGGCGATCGCAGGGCGTAGATTCTTGTTCCGGTGACGCTGCTGCCCGTCATCGGCCTGTGGTTTTTAACTACGCCTTCTATCGTGATGGTTTCACCGCCACCAGTCGGTTTGCCAGAGCCTCGTTTGTAGTTCGGCAGGATGCACCACGGGCAGGTGAGGATGGCTTGGAACGATAAGGTGATAGGTCGCTCTCTTACATCCCTTACATACAATTTACTTTACTAACACATATTTTATATTATTTAATGTACGTAACATTATTTGTTTCTGACCCTCCGAATTAGGAACCGTTTACCGCCGTAATAGGCACTGACCGAAATTATACCTCCGAATTAGGAACAATCGACTCGGCTATTTAAATATTTTTAAAAAAAAAAACTAACATCAAAAGAAACACAAAATCAATAGAAATACAAAATATAATAACCACTTTTGATGATGAAGTGGTTTTGCACATTTAGAAATACTTACAAATGCTTATTTTTGTCTCCTAGTTTCGAATGTTGCGAAATACCTCCGTAATAGGAGCGTTTACCTTATTATCAAACTAGCTGTGCCGGCGGCGTCGCACGCGTGAATATCGGGTTTCAAAATAACAGACTTCCATAAAATGGTACCTAAATACAGTAGTACATTGATGAAAACCGCATTTAATTCCATGCATTAGTTTTCGCGTGATGCGTGATCAAATATACAGATAAAAATTTCTCCCGTTTCCCCAATACTTCCCATCACTGCTCTGCTCCTATTGATCGTAGCGTGATGAAAAGTACTATAACCTGCCCAGGAGTATGAAGAATAAATATACCAAGTTTCGTCAAAATCCGTCGAGTAGTTTTTTTTTTCTATAACGAACACACAGACAGACAAAAATTTTACTGATTGCATTTTTGGTATCAGTATCGATCACTAATCATCCCCTGATAGGTATTTTGAAAATATATTTCATGTACAGAATTGACTTCTCTACAGATTTATTATAAGTATATAGATAAACACCCATCCAATACTTTCTAGAATAAGAAAAGTTTAGTAGTACCTACCTACTATCTAGTTCTAAACACTAACCAACACGACTTGTCTCCATTCACAAATACCACGAACTAGATAATTGTGTTTTCCCAGCCGGTTTTCGTCTAACCTAATAACTTCGTGGAAACAATAGGTCCCGGAGTCGACATGTTACTTTCTCGTCTTCAATTTAATGTGACTTGGGATTGCTCCAAGACTAGTTGGAAGGTAAATGTGCTGGTTACATTCTCAGGTTGAATTTTACCTAAATGTACCACAAAGAAACACAAATAAATTATTTCTCTCTTTTACAAATCAAATCATAATTTTGGACCCAATACATACTAAAAATTACCTAAAGTGACTTAACTACTTTTAGAATAACTGGTTCGATACAAAACATCAAAGCGAAAACTAACTAGGTAAGTCGATTTAATGACTACTCGATCGATAGAAAAATTGTCTCGATATGATCCAAACATATATAACAGACGACATCACATACATTATTGTTGCGATCCCAAAGTAGAACGTAGCGGTATCAGAACGTTTTACCTACTGAAAATATAAAAAATCATATTTGCGAAATTAATACTTATTTTTGCTACATGGGAGTTCGACGATCACATTTCTTATTTTACTGGCTCGGTGGCTCAATTGGTAGTGACCTCTGCCTTCTGAGCCAAGGGTCGTGGGTTCGATCCTCGCACATTACAAACATTTGTGTGCATGAACATGTCTGTTTGTATTGTTCTGGGTGTTTTCTATGTATAATATGTATTCATTGACAAAAAAAAACTAAGTAAGTTTATCAGTTTTCTAGTACCCATAGTACAAGCTTCGGCTTCGGCGCTGTGTGGCCCAGCGTGGCATGTCTTGGGTTATTTATTTATGATGTAATCTACCAAATTTTCAAATAAAAAGATGATGTCCATTTTTGAAGCTCCAAATCACACTGTGAGTCAACCGGCAAATCTCCCGTTGTTCGGATCTGGAGCCTCTGTGCCAATCGCAACCATAAGCAGACGAGTTGGGAATCGCGGGGCGTATCTTCTCGCTCCGGTAACGCTGCTACCCCTATCGGCCGTGGTATTTAAGTACCTACGCCTTCAATCGCGATGCTTACACCAGTCGGTTACCATGTCAGTTGCCAAAGCATCGTTTGTTATTCGGCAGAATGGACAATCATTATACTTAAAGTTAATACTCAACTCAATATCTAAGCAAGTGAAAATTGCTACTCAACTCTAAAGATAATAGTTACAGTCATGGCGACAAGTTACTTTCTCGGCGTCACCTTAATGCGACTTGAAATAGCTACAGTAGTTTCCAAGTTACGCTTATTCTGTTGTTGACCTCCGAAGGAAATTGTACTAAGCTCGCGTTGAACTAACCTTGCTCTGGGGAACAGTAGCAGAGACAATAACTGTATTGAAAGGAAACTTGGCGTTTCTGATGATAGTTGTGGGAGAAATTTTTTAAAATATCGTTTCTGGATCGCTTGGTTGATCAGGTTTTTCTCAACCTAAATTTCTTTCTTTCTTTTCGTGCCAAACTAAATTCTTATTAATAAATAAACATATTGTATGGTTCTATAGTTGGTTCTATAGATTCAACACTATTTAAAATTGAAATAAAATAATTGTTGTTAATAAATGTTATTCTTATTAATTTTTTTGTTGAAACTTAAGAAGGTTAGGAAAAAATAATATTTACAGGGATAATTAGATTTCCTTAATAATTTTTTAAGCAAAAGTCAAGTAAGCAAAATTGACGATTGAACGCGCTCATCAGCAAAAACCGGAAGTAAAGTCTGGCCTTCCATAATTTGGTCATTCGCACTATGAAAGTAGAAACGAAACGCACTGTGTAGGTAAATCTTATTTATGAAAAAAAAAATTCAACACTTCAGAAGTTCCTGCTCCCAAGTAAAACAAGGCCCCACACAAACATCTACATAGTACTGCCGATATCGAACTGGGAGATCAGATTTGGTTCCCACCAACCCTACCGGGCCTGCACCCTTATACAAGAATGCACATAACTCGAGTCGTCCAATATCACGCGACGTGACATACGGGTCGCCGGTCCGCCGGGAAAGTAAGGCATCGTGCACACGAAACGACATCTAAGACAATGTAGAATAGAATAAAAAAAAATGATTATTCAGTGCCACATAATTTCAGAACAACAACAGAACTATCGGTCTATCGCAGTCACTGCTAGACATAGGCCTCTCCAGTTGTTCGCCACTTTGGGCAAACAGCTGGAGGCTTTGGGTTGGCTATCACAGGGCGTAGCTCCTCGCTCCGGTGACGCTGCTGCCTATCGGTCTGTGGTATTTTGCTATGCCTTCCATAGTGATGGCTTTACCACCAATTTCGTCGGTACGTCAACTAACAAATAACGTCGGTTGCCAATTTCGTTTGTTTTGCAGCGCGGCAGGATGCACCACGGGCTGAAGAAGGTGGCTTGGAGCGAAAAGATTACAGGTCGCCCCTTATATCCTCTACCATTAGATTACGTCAATCATGTCAAGGAAGTCATAAATTTTGCAGTAGGTGAATTTCATTGCATCTATAGATTCCTCTATTCCTTACTTATTTTTGACTGGCTTTTACAAAAAATCTCACTTAAGAATTAATCAGCTTAATTAATACCTAAACTGCGCTTGGTTTTAGCTTTTCCCAGGCTTCTGGAATATTGTTGCATGTAGGAAGAGAGGTAGGGCATAGCGAATCTTCGCTCGAATTGAGCCGCCCGTCCGGGGAAGGACCTCCACCCTATAGAATACCGCAGCCAAATGACCTCTGGGTCGTGTTTCTGCCGATGAGTAGGGTTTCCGGAGCTCATGGGGGCTCAAAACATACGATCGAATTGAGAAACCTTCCTCCTTTTTTGAAGTCGGTAGTAAAAACATTAATGTCTATTATACTTAGTTTTAAGTCAATTGCTTGGTGAGCAATAAAGTATATCTATCTAGAAATGATAGGTACCAGACAGAATTACTGTCACATTTCTAATACTATGTAGATATGGTTAAACGTTACCACGGAAATGCGATTCAATTCAAAAGATACAGTATCTCAGAAATTCAGGAAGTCCACTTGAAAATATAGAGTCGGTAGATTACGACTCGGAACGTTCGAAACTACGGTTTCATGTTCTCAATAAAAATGCAAGTACCCAATGTAGAACCACCCTAACGTCAAAACAGAGACGTTATTTTCAATGCGAGTCGCCTTTAGAGGTAATTGACCCCGGAATGACCACCGTTATGGCGTGTACAACCTTCCTATATCTTTTCCTGAAGCATCGGACCCCCTCCTAAAGGGAAACGAACGACTAATTTCAGGAGGGATAAAACTATTTTGGATATCACAAGTTTTCCTGCTTGCGATTAAATTGTTTGGTTCACATAGTGGTGATATTTTAGCTCTTGAAACAATATAGTCAAGTCATACTATTAAAATTTTTTAGAGATCATTCGATGAACTTACAGCATCACGTTTGGCGGTGGCTTGTATGAGTATGGGTCGGAACGCCAAAATTCGCGTTTTGACAGATGAACAATGTGTGGCCGTAAAACTCGGAAGATTTGAATTCTCGGAGTTCGATCTTCGTTCAATGCATATCAGAATACGTTGAGCTGTTGACTTTAGAAGAAATGCCAGCATTTTCGGGATAAAGAAAACCATAGACAACTGAATGTAGCGCGAATTAAAGGAGGCACAACGTTCAGATTGGGACGTGAACGGACCAGGGCTGTTGATTGATTTTTTTTTATTTTACTACCTCTTACAAAGAAAATCTTAGTAGGTGTTTGTGGCAAAGGTGTAGTATTATCTATTTATTTCTGAATAGTAAATAAATAACTAAATATCAATGCTCTGATCGGTTCACAAAGTAACTTAAATACTTGTGTTGCGGGTATCAGAACAACGAAGGTACCACAAATATATTACTTAAATACAACCATAAACACACAGACACGGAACAAACATAAATCTTCATCACATGAATATTTGCCTCAGGTTGGGATGATGCCACAACCCTTGGTTCCGAAAGCAGAGGTAACCATTTGGTACCTCGGTACTGGCTCGCCAGTCAATAGATAAATGCATAACTAAAACGGACACTTCAAATCTCTCGTCACTTTGAAATTTCAATCTATCTTTTCAAACACTATTCCAGTACCTATCAATTCGAATCACCGTAAAAGTTTGTACCTACCTATACTTAAATGTTACTCTCAAACTACATTCTATTTAAAACCCTATTCCCATTTGTAGCCGAACTAAACGGGGACTCATTGTGACCTCACCAAGTGCTCTATGAATAAAATAACACTAGCTCTTATTCACGCCGATTGCCCGTCGAAAATCTTTTGCTAGCTGACAGAACACTCAAAGCTTTAACGTTACAATTTAGTAGTCACTACCTTTCCGTCCACAGTAACGTTTGTGTAAAACTTTGATTAGGTATTCGTCTTGACTTACTTGACTTATCGTCCGCTTCTACACGCCGCTATCGTACACTTCTTATTTTCATGCTGAAATATCGTAGAAAAAAAATGGAAAATGTCAAATAAACGTAAAACAGACATTTGGGATGTAAGGGAGCGGCCTATCATCTTTTTGCTCCAAGCCAACCTCACCTGCCCGTGGTGCATCCTGCCGAATAACAAACGAGGCGCTGGCAACCGACTGGTGGCGGTATAACCATCACAATTGAAGGCGTAGCTAAATACTAAAGACCGGTGACGGGCAGCAGCGTCACCGGAGCAAGAAGCTACGCCCTGCGACCGCCAACCCGCCTGCCCAGCGTGGCGATTATGGGTATATCCTCCAGATGTTTGCTCTAAGTGGCGAACAACTGGAGAGGCCTATGTCCAGCAGTGGACTGTAATTGGCTGATGATGATGATGATGAAGACATTTTTTTTTCGTCGGGAAGGCCTTTACGCTATACCAGGACCCTGGGTACAGGACGCCCGGGTTATATGGGGCTCACTCCTATTTAGCGGAGAATACTCACTAACCCTATACCCACTGGGATGTAAGGAAGCGGCCTATCATCTTTTCGCTCCAAGCCAACCTCACCTGCCCGGGGTGAATCCGAATAATAAACGAGGCACTGATAACCGACTGGTGGCTGTATAACCATCACAACTGAAGGCGTAGCTAAATGCCACAGACCAATGACGGGAAGCAGCGTCGCCGGAGAGAGAAGCTACGCCTTTTCGATCGCCCACCCGCCCAGCGTGGCGATTATGGATATATCCTGCAGATGTTTTCCCTAAGTGACCCACTAAACCCGACAGTGGTCCGCAACGAGCACTCTGTCTGAGGGGGGCCGGGATGCCCGGAGGGATTCGACACAACTCCTCCACAACGCGGTAGCGCTGCGCTGCCCAGCGTGGACGGCAAACCTTGGGAGGTAGGTGTGGTGTATCTTGCCATGCACGACGCCACTGACCACTATACCCGAAAGCATGTGTCGTTGTCTTCTGTCGGGGCCGTTAACTTATCCTCCATTGAAAAATTACACCTTAGTCTTACTAAAAAATATCTTCCACATAGATTTTAATTCCCAACTTCCACAAGCGCCGTATAAGAGTTATTGACTCGTAAATGAATCGTCTATTTCAACTCCATCGAAGATTTAGCTGACTGCCCATAAAAGTCTAGTCCGGTGACTCTATGCCGAAGATATTGGCGAACACACGCGAGCTATATCATATTTGGACGTTAAAACTTTTTCATTGGCCACTGCATGAGATATTGCAAGCACCGTAGTGAAAGAATAGCAGTAAGACAGCGGCTCTCTACACTTGTTAGATAGAGCATTCAATCGATGCTCTATCTAACGAGGGTAGAGAGTCGTTAGATAGAGCAGTAAGATAGCGGCTATACTCGTTAGATAGAGCATTTAATCATACAATGAATCCATCAACCACCTGAAGATAGATTGATTGACCACTGCTGATTGTAGGCCTCCTTTAATTCACGCCATATGTTAATTTAAAATACCCGTAAAAAATATATATTATCATAAAAAGTCAAGCCTATCTCTATCCACTGTTGGACATCATCATCATCATCATCAGCCTATAACAGTCCACTGCTGGACATAGGCCTCTCCAGCTGTTCGCCACTAAGGGAAACACCTGGATGATATACCCATAATCGCCACGCTGGGCAGGCGGGTTGGCGATCGCAGGGCGTAGCTTTTCGCTCCGGTGACGCTGCTGCCCGTCAACGGCCAGTGGTATTTAGCTACGCCTTCAATTGTGATGGTTATACCGCCATCAGTCGGTTGCCAGCGCCTCGTTTGTTATTCAGCAGGATGCACCACCGGCAGGTGAGGTTGGTTTGGACGGAAAGATGATAGGTCACTCCCTTACGCCCCTGTTGGACATAGGCATCTCCAATTGTTGTTGTCTCCAATCCACACCTGGAGGATTTACCCATGATTGCTACGCTGCTCAGGCGGGTTGGCAGGGCGTAGCTCCTCGCTCCGGTGACGCTGCTGCCAGGCATCGACTTGTAGGTGTTTTGCTACATTTCAATCGTGATACCACCACCAGTCTATTGCCAGAGCCTTGTTTGTTATTCGACAGGCAGGTGACGGTGGCTTGGAGCGAAAACATGATTGGTCGCTCCCTTTCATCCCTTTTTACAGGCCAACATTACAACTGACAAGCAAGTGATTGATTCGTCTACATGTTCGTTGCTGCACTTTTTTTTTTTTTTTTTTTTTTTTTTTTTTTTTTTTTTCTAAATGACTACGATGATGGCCAGGGCGGCCTTGTCATCATCACCGGACTGTCGGGGGAGCGGAAGGCTCTCACCCCTAAAAATTTAAGCAACGGCGCTGAGGGCGCCCCCTGTGGGGCTCGAGCCTCGGCTCAGGGCGTTGCTGGGAGATGCCCTACGGACGTATGTTTGGGGAGAAAAGCGACCAGGCGCGGGCCGGTATCTAGAAAAGGGCGCGAAAGCTGGGGGGCGACGCGACGGGAGTCCCCGCCGGCGGGGACGGAACGACGGTTGTCTTGAAGTGTGGTTTGTCGCGAGTTGTTCGGCGGCGGTCATGGCTAGGGTGATGGGGTCGTCGGCCTCCAAGAGGACGTGGCGGGGGCGGCGGCGTGCGCCGCGGAGCTCCTCAAAAGCGTGGTAGTTGGAGGCGTGGACCACTAACGGGTTGGGGTGATGAAGGGCAGAGTCAAAGAAACGTTTTGAGCATTGTTTAAAATACTGCGCGATGGTAGGCAGCTTTAAATCAATGTGTAGGTTTTCGTTTCGGAGGAACCATGGAGCGCCGGTGGCCTTGCGCATGAATCGGTTTTGGATCACTTGTAGCCTATGGATAAGTCGAGGGGCCGCGTGCGCGAATGCGACGCTAGCGTAGGACATTATCGGTCGAATGCATGTCGTGTAAAGTCTGACCTTATTTCTAAGGGACAGTTTACTACGCTTGTTGATGAGGTAGTGTAGGCGGCCTAGCGCGAAAGCGGCTCGGTCGCGTACGACTTTAATGTGTTCTTGGAATCGGAGTCTATTATCAAGGTGTACACCCAAGTACCGGACCTTCCGTTCCCAAGGGATTGGACGCCCGTACATTGTTATGGGTGGCGCTGAAGGGAGGGCTGCACTCCTACGGAAGAGGATGGCAGCGCTCTTTTCAGGGTTGACTTCGATCCTCCATTTCCTAAACCACTCGCCTAGGCGGTTTGCGGCGTTTTGGAGGGTCTTTGTGATTTGGGCCAGTTTGTGCGATGAACAGTAGATGGCTGTGTCATCTGCAAAAAGGGCCGTCTGTGCCGTGAGGGGAGCCGGTTCAAACTTCGGAAAGTCGCTCGTATACAGGGTGAAAAGTATGGGGGAGAGCACGGATCCTTGGGGGACGCCAGCCCTTATCGGGTGGGGGGAGGATAGTGTTCCCTCTACGCGATAGCGGAAAAAGCGATTTGACAGAAAGTCTCGAATGATGAGTACGAGACGATCTGGCACTTTAAGTTCGTATAGCTTATAAATTAAGCCTTGGTGCCAGACTTTGTCAAATGCTTTTGCCACATCGAAGAAGAGAGCCCCCGTTAGACGTGGACGAGAGAAACTGGAGTGGTGAAGGACGTGCTCCACTATGCGATGGACTTGTTGAACGCAAGAGTGTCTGGCTCTGAAGCCGAACTGCTCATTAGGTATGAGCTTGTTCGTCTCGGCGAAGGATCTGAGGCGGTTGTAGATAATGCGCTCGTAGATCTTGCCTATCGTGCACAGAAGGCTTATAGGCCTGTAGCTGGTCGGCTCAGTTTTAGGTTTCCCAGGTTTGGGAATGCCTATGACCGTCGCCTCTTTCCACCCTTGGGGAAAGATGTTACTACTGATGGCTGCGTTGAAAATAGCGGTTAGTAGAAAGACGAGGTGAGCTGGGAAGCGCTTTAGCACTTTGTTAGTGATGCCGTCAGGCCCCGGGGCCTTTCGGGGATGGAGGTCCTTGATAATAGACTGAACTTCCTCTACTGTGACTGGCTCCAGTGCCGGATCTGAGGCTGGTTGAGCGGTTCTGCGTTCGACCTCCGCCTCGACGGTAGCGAGGTGGTCTGGGTCTACTGGCATCGAGCTGGGTGTGCATTGGGCCTCTAGGCTGTCGGCTAGGCATTCGGACTTTTCCTCATCATCAAAGGCAGGTGGTTGGTTCGGCCTGTTGAGAGGAGGGGTGGACTCTGTGTTGTCGGTTTTGAGCTTCCGAGCCAGTTGCCAGAAAGCGAACTGGTTGGGGTCAAGATTGCTGAGCATCCCGTCCCACTGTGCGTCTCGCAGTTCTTTAATGCGCTGCTTTACAGATCTCTGTAATGCTCGCATGCGAGTTCTGTTGGTTTCAGTGGGGTAGGAGTCATAAGCTCTGATGGCAGCGTTCTTCTCGGTCAGCAGAGCTCGCACATCCGCAGGCAGGTTCCACCGACGGTGGGCCGTCGCTGGGACCTGCCGCGAACAGTCGTTTACGACATTTTGTACGTGGCCTGTGAGCGAGTCGATTGCACTCGATATATCTTGAGTCGACACGATCTCGTCTGGGATAGTGTCTAATAGCGGGGATGAGATTGACTTTAGGCTTTCTCCTAGTCGATCCCAGTCCACTTTGGTCCTAGTCAGCTCGGGTTGCGCCTCGTCGGGCGAGCCCAGTCTGGGTGCTAGATCCAAGATGACTGGTCTATGGTCTGATACTAGTTCATGGTGCACTTCTATAGAGCGCATCCGTAAGTTTACGTTCTGCAGAAGTGCAATGTCCAAGATATCAGGGCGGTGGTCTGCGCACCCGGGGAAATGGGTGTGGGTCAAGGGGGTGATGATGTCAAATAGGAGGGCCTCTGATAGGGACTCTAAGAGTCTGCCGCGGGAGGATGTGTAGTTGCATCCCCAGGCGGTGTTTTTGGCGTTAAGGTCGCCCGCTATTATAACTGAGCTGCCTAGGTTCAGTAGTGCCGCGAGGTCGCTGCGAGTCAGCGACTTCGGGTTTGGACCTGAGTTGGAGGGAGGCAGGTAGGCCGATACGATTGTGATGGGCTGATGTCCGGTCATGCCCAGCCGACAGACAGAGGCCTCCATGTGCTGGAGGTTTGGTGTGTCTATAGGCATACAGTACAGGGATCTTTTATAGTAGATGAGGGTTCCTCCGAGGGCGGAGGTAGTTCTATCGTTTCGGATGATGTTATAGTTAGCTACTTTAGGGTCCCGTATGCCGGGCTTGAGGAATGTTTCCTGCACAAGTAGTATATCTAACTGGTGGTCCGAGAGGAAAGTGGCTACTTCCGCCCTTTGGGACTGGAGCCCGTTGGCGTTGAAGAAGCCTACTTTTATTGCGGTCGGTTTGACTCTACTCTTCGTTTGGTGTACTTCCATTAACGGGTGTTAAAATTCGCGAGAGTTTCGTTGAGTTCGCGAAACTCGATTGCTATTTGTAGCATTTGGGGCACGTTGCCCTCGGCGGCTCTAATTTTCTTTGCCATGCGGCTGACTTCATTGAAGTCGATCGCGGCAAAGAAACGCGTTACTAAATTTAGATCCTCTGTGGGATCGGTGGCCGCCTGGGTGTTTTTGGCGGGGGCTCCTCTTTGGGTGGCTGGTGGTTGTTTGGGCACTTCCTGGGGGGCCGGTTGTTGTTGGACCTTGGGTGGTGGGTTGGGTTTGAGTTTTGTAACCCAGGGTGCAGGCCACTGAGGGGCTAATCTCGGGGGCGATTGCGCGGTGGAGGCGGTCACTGTTAGTGGCCGTGAGTGTGGGGCGGGGATGGGGGCTCGCGCGCTAGGCGTTCCCGAGGCAGCCGCCCGCCTCTGAGCCACCTTGTTGTTTGCGCGGGGAGCTTTTGGGCACCCGCGATAGTTCGCGGGGTGGCCAGTCTCGCCGCACAGAACGCAACTCGGCGGCTCAGTGCAGAGTGCCCTGTCCTTGGGACGGGGACACTCCTGGGTGCTATGATTTCCTAGGCACTTTACGCACCTAGGCTTTGCGTGGCAGTTACGGGCCGAGTGCCCGTACATCTGGCAACGGTGGCATTGTCCAGGGGGGCCTCGTTTGTGCGGGGGCTCTACGGTGATGCCAGAGAGTTGGCACACTTTCTTAATGTTGAAGATGGCCTTACCAGCCTCGGTGCGCTCCAGTATGACCAATACAAGGTCATACATGATCGCGTTCCCGCGGCTTGGTTTGCCTCGGTGCAGTCTGTGCACCTCTAGGGCGGGGAAGTTCTGGGCCTTAAGGTCGGCCAGTATGTCGGAGCTCTCCAGCTCCTTTGGTACTCCGCGCAGAATAACGCGGAGTTGGCGTTCCTCGGGCAGAGCGTAGGTATGGAACCCTACGTTCATGCTCTTGAGGAGCGAGGTCATTGACCTGTGGTCCTTTGCCGTTTGCACGGTGACCTTGATCCCTTGCTGGGTGGTCCGGGCCGACAGGTAATTTAACTTGTTAATGGCGCAGCGGTTTGAGACCGCCAGCCATTTTTCTTTGTCCTGAATGAACAAAGGGGGAGGGGGTGGAACTTTCCTCGTGGAAGACGAGGGTTCAGGAGTTTGCGGGGGGGGCGGGGCCTCCTTCGGGGTGGGGTTGGGCCGTTTGGCTTTAGGAGCCTTGGTCGGTGTTGGGCTTGGGCTTTGCGGGGAGAGGGCGGCTTGTTTCGCCGCTCTGGCCCTCTTGCGGCGACTCCTCTTTCCCTTTGAACCCTCTACGAGGGTGAACTCGTCCGAGTCCGAGTCCGAAGGGTCGGAGGTTGCCGACGATGAGGAGCACTCAGATTGAGTGTCCATCGCCTCTTCGGTGGTGGTTTCCGAAGCTGAGGGGGAAGGGGTGGGCTGCGTGGCCTGGTCGTTCGTCGGGGTGAGTGCCCTCCGCGTGACTGGGCGAAGGTACTCCGCGAGGGCGGGGAGTTTGGCCGCCAGAGCCTTTAAATGCTCTGGGTTGTCGGCCAGCTCGGTGACGAGCTCGTCAAGAATCTGGTCGGTGCGCGACATGGCGCCCGACCAGGAACAACTTTAAATGGCTATCGAAGTTACACTGTTTCCCTCGCGTCGCGTTCCGCACGGAAGAAACAGCAAGAAACCGTGCGGCAGTCGCGCCTAACTTGTCCTACGATCGCCCCGGACGGGAACAGCCCGGGGGTGAGTTTGTTTGTTTGACCTCCTCGCCGGGGTAGGCGAGGAGGGTGTGCCTACGGTGTGCCCTAAGCTGGTCTCCCTTCGCCAGTCTTATTGTGCGAGAGGGTTCCTAACAGCCCAGGTCAAAGAGGGTGGCTTCGGACCGGAGTCCTTAGCGCCCAAACAGTGACCTGAGAATGGGAAAAGGGTGAAGGGTGGGGTGGGAGGAGGCGATGGATAGCGTCGGCTAGGAGTCCCCCCAAGGCCGGTGGTGCTATCCCCGTCCGGGTGATTGCCTTGTCTAGAAGAGACAAGGCGAGTGCCCCGGGTCCGCACTCCGCTCGGCTTCGTTGGCACCGTTAGGTATCAACCGAGCGACCACTAAAAATCGTGGGTTTACAACGATGCGAAGGGCCTTGCGCAAAAGGCAGGCCAACGTGTATGCGTAGAAATAGGATAACTGAAACTTGCTTTGAAAAAAGCAAGTCGCAGCGTTATCAGGGAAGCGTCCGTCTCGCGCGAAAGCCCGAGAGCGACGAATCTCTCTATCCTTTCGTTGCTGCACCGTCATAGGCTTTTCTTTTGTTTTTCATGATAAGGGGACGCCAGTATGTTGCGTCAGTATAAAAAAGGTAACTAAAATCGTTTGCATGGACATATTGATACCACACTGGGGTATTGTATACTGTGTTGCAATCGCCTCTGCCATATAACAGGGTATAACTGCACCGTGCTCGAAATATGGCGTAAAGTTTTTATTAGGACGCCAGATTTAGGAAACGATAACGTTTTTATAGGACCCAGATTCGGGATAGATATAGGCTTTATTATTCAACGCCAACAAAGTTAGTTTCAGTCTCGTATCTAAGGTTTATACGAAATTATTAGAAACTAGTAAGTTTTATTTTATTAGCCATTTTACCAGCGAATCAGAAACACTTTCAACAACCTCTGAACGATACATACAAACCAATTTATGATGGTCGCACCACCTCCGCCTAATTAAAATTTCTCGACTCCTTAAACTAATTTATCCTCTCCCTACGAACATTAAAGGATTTTATGCATCCAGCGAACCCGCAAAAGAAATGAATAATCTCCTGTAAATTTACTTTGCTAATTTCACTCGAGAAAATAACATCTCGGATTCTAAAGACGATCCATTGTCTTCAACCCCTAGTCTACTCAATAGGAATAGGACCCTAATTTTCCGGGCCACAACAATGCTTTCAGCGTGATATACAAAAATAACAATAATGGTCTCTACCGCTTACAAAATAAGGCTTAGACGAGATTGTTTGTTTAAGTAAGATAAGTAGATGTAATAATTAGAATCTTGTTACTGGTCACAAGAACACGAAACTATATAAGTACTTATTTATAGGCGAGGGATACTAATTAGTTTCTTTCTTGAAGTACCTAAAACATGACGAAGTAATAAAAACATCGGATACACTCTTCTGTTTCGTATTATTTTTATTGTGATCATCATCCTAAATAGGTGGGATGTAAGGGAGCGACCTATCACCTTTTCGCTTCAAGCCATCCTCACCTGCCCGTGGTGCATCCTGCCGAACAACAAACGAGGCTCTGGCAAACCGACTGGTGGCGGTAAAACCATCACGATAGAAGGCGTAGCTGGGTACCACGGGCAGCAGCGTCACCGGAGCGAGAAGCTACGCCCTGCGATCGCCAACCCGCCTGCCCAGCGTGGCGATTATGGGTATATCCTCCAGAAGTTTGCCCTAGGTGGCGAACAACTGGAGAGGCCTATGTCCAGCAGTGGACTGCAATAAGCTGATGATGAAATAGGAATGCACATTGTTTTAAAGAAGATAAGAATGTAAAACACAGACAGGCAAAGGTAATTTGTTGGGAATATCAAATTGATTAAAACTTAATTGTAAAATCAAAATCATTTTATCTCCGAATTTATTTCAGAATTTGTTAAATTTTCAATTGACCACTCTAAAACGTACATTAATTAATGTAATGATATCCATTCATTCAACATAATTTTTTTATTCACTTTTTGTGATCGAAATATATCTCTTCCAATTATTTTCTAGGTAGGTAAGTTAAATGTAATCAAAAACGAATCGTAAATGTTCATCGGTAAAGTAATATATATAAAATCGTATAATAATAAATCCCAATCATCTGTTATGGAATTGAGTGGTACCTAGCTACGTGAAATGTATTTCTTTCAATACAATAATAACATGTGCGTGGTAGATAAACTGCAAAATCGGTCAATATTTGATGAAATTGCTCGTTCTGAAGATTAGAATAATAAAGGAAAAATACTGTATTTGTGTTTCCTTTCTCTTACAATCCTGGGTTCTTTAGGCGGGGCGTGAAAAGGCATCTCAGTGGGCCTTCAGGGCGAGGGCGACAGGCGCAATGGGTTTGATCTATTGTGCCTGTCGACTTAACTTTTGGACCTCACGACTGCTTACCATCAGGTTGAGTGAGGTCATCCTGAAAGCTCTTCTTATAAATAAAGGCGGACTGCCGTACCCCCATATAAATAAATATCAGACAACATCACTTACATTGCTCCGATCCCAAAGTAAGTAGCTTAAACACTTGTTTTATGGGTGTCAAAATAACGAAGGTACCACACATAAATACTTAAATAGAAATAAAAACACGCAGACACGGAACAAACACAAGTGTTCATTACACGAATGTTTGTCCCGGGTGGGAATCGAACCCACGACTATTGGTTTAGAAGGCAGAGGTCACTACCAATTGAGCCACCGAGCCAGTCAAGATAGTCAGTCAATATATTGGGGCATATCATATTATGACCTAAATTATTTTTTAAAAAAAAATTAAACCGACTTCAAAAAAAAACACAAACGACCAAAACTAAAAAGCGATAAATAACGTAAGTAATTCTATCCTTATTACATAATTATTTAAATATTACAATTATCACTTATTTTTGAAGTCGGTGCCAGCCTCTCTATGTACCTAACGTAGGCTGTTGTTGTATGACGCGCGCGGCCGGCAAATCCACACGACAATAATAATAAATAATAATAAATAAATAAAAATTCTTTATTTTCTTTCACAATCAATTAGTTAGGTTAGGTACATAAAGTTTGATCAGACATAAATTACATGGATTGTGAGAGACTGGTGTCTGAGCTAAGCTATAAGCCTGTGTTACAGAGCACCAGCACTCTCCTCACTCGATGTGGACATGATAAAGATATTATACATAATAACATTCAGATGGTGACAGAGAAAGAAGAGAAACACTAAATTATAATCTAATCCAAAAGAAAGATTTTTGTGTGTGTGTGTGTATATATGTATGTGTGTGTACGTGAGCTCAGGCGTGCGCGCGCGTGTGTGAGTTGTGTGAATGTGTGTGTGTGTGTGTGTGAGTGTGCGTGTGTGCGCGCGCGTGTGTGGGTGTGTGTGTGTGTGCGTGTGTGTATGTATGTGCGTGTGAGAGAGTGTTTTGTTACCTTTCGGGGTGAAGTAGTAATTCTGTTTCCGCATAATTTAAGGTTTGTAGATAGTTCGCAACTTTCAATTTACAGAAGTATTTAGATAGAGGAAAGATGTTTAGCTTTTGATGTAACCTGTTGTAAAGAAAAGGACCCAAGAAACAGAAAAAGCGTTGTGAGAAGATGGTTTTAAACGGGGTCGATCGAGCTACGAGGTAGTTTCGCCGAGATTGGAGGGATGGGTCAAAATGAGAGATACTGTGTTGTTTTAAGATAGATAGAAGGACAAACAATTGGCGCACAGAGAGGACCTCACAATATTGATAGAGATCAAAGGTGGGTGATAGAAGGGGCTTGAATGTGCAGACTTTGAGAACTGCTCTTTGGGCCCTTTCAAGCTTAATCATGTAAGACTTACATGCTCCACCCCAGGTTGTCAGGCAATAAAGAATTAAGGACTGGCAAAGTGCTATGTAGACTGTTTTGACCAAGGGTGGATCTGCGACTTGGCGAAGGTTTTTGAAGACATACATTAATTTGCGCAGTCTACAAGCGGTAAGATTAATGTGGGGCTGGAAAGTTAGTCTGCTATCTAGCATGATACCCAGGTATTTTATGGAATCCGTTTTGGTCAGTGGTTGACAGTTACATGGAGTGGAAGGGTTGACAGGGTGAGAGTGAGCAATTAGGCTGAAGTTTTCCAGGACATTGGGAGTGATGCCGCTTAGGGAGAACGTGATATACTTAGTTTTGCTAGAGTTGAGAGTGAGCAGGTTTGAACGTAGCCAATGGGAAACTAGATCTAAACCGGACTGGGCTAGTTGGAAGGTTTCGTTCCAAGTGGAGGCAGTGAAGACGAGAGCTGTATCATCGGCGAAGGAGACTACTTTACAGCCTGGTATTTTTAGGGAACAGAGGTCGTTGATGTAGACTAAGAAGAGCGTGGGGCCTAGGATACTTCCCTGGGGGACCCCGTAGGTCATGGATAGTTCGGAGCTCACTTTGCCATTTAATGTGACCGCCTGGAAACGATTTGCGAAGTAGCTCCGGAAAAGAGATAATTGGGTCCCTCTGATACCCAGTGATTCCAGTTTGGTTAAGAGAGTAGGGATCCAAACGGTGTCGAAGGCCCTGGCAAGGTCAAGGAAGATAGACAGGCATTTAGAGCCCTGGTCTAAGTTCCTGACCACATGATCTGTGAGGGAATGGACGGCATCGGCCGTGGACCTGTTGCGTCTAAATCCAAATTGCCCAGGGGACAGTAAGTTCGCTCTCTCGAGATAATCAATCAACTGGTTGTTGATAAGTCTCTCTAGGATCTTCGATAGGGCAGGCAGGACCGAGATGGGACGATAATTGCAAGGTAGGCTACGATCTCCGCTCTTGTGGATAGGGTGAACTAGTGCTTTCTTGAGGGCGTCAGGAAAGCAGCCAGTAGAGAGACAGAGGTTACATATATGACAGATTGAAGGGATTAATTTATCCTTGCCCAGTTTGAGGATGGAAGAAGGGATATTGTTGGGACAATATCCCTTCTTCCATCCACCCAACAGCGCAGTCTTCCTTGAGAGATGAGATAAGGGAGTCAACTTCGCATGGAGTAGTGTTTAGGAGCACAAAAGATTGGCTTGAGGGAGTGAATGGAAGTTTGTGGGGAGTTGATGAATCAGAGACTCTGATTATGTCTTCGGCGAGGGTTTTTCCAATACCAGCAAAATAGGCATTTGTAATGTCGAGCGATTGGGAAGGAGAGGGCATGGAAGTTAGAAGGTCATAACAAACGGGACGCGATTTATTTATATTGGTAACATCTCTAATAGCGCTCCAGAGCTTTTTATTATTTTTACCAGCTTTATTTATCTTTTGCCGGTCATAAGTAATTTTAATTTTCTTAAGAAGAGAATTGCAGAAGTTGCGATAGCGAAAATAAGTCTTTCTAATAATATCGTTATTAGGTTCTTTTTTGAGCTTCTTGTGCATGTCATCTCTGTTCCGGATACATCTTAATAGTCCTGGTGTTATCCAGGGTTTAATGATCCTGCGACGGCTGGACACAGATTTGGAATTGGAATGTAGATTTATCGCTTCCTGAAGTTTACTAATAAATAAGTTAGTTGCTAAATTCGGGTCGGTGAGCTGGAGTACATCAGAGAAGTCAGCTTTATTTAGCGTCTTTAAGACATTTGGGACGTCAACCTTTTTTACAGTTTTTGGAGGAGCATGTGCGACGTTCTTCATGTAGATAGCGAGCAGTACAGCGTTGTGATCCGTGACCGAGGATTGGACAACGAGGCATTGCGCTTGGAGGGAGGTCTTTAAGATAACATGGTCCAGACAAGCTTGATTTCGAGTTGGGAGAGTATGGGCTGGTAGAAGGCCATTATAAGCGAGCATATTTAGATATTCTTCAGTATTTTGATCGGAATTTGAGCTAGATATATTAATATTAACATCACCTGCTATAATTATATTCTTGAATTTGTTTAGGGAGCTTAAAATAGAATTTAGAGAATTTATAAAGTTGGTCGGATTTCTGAAGGCGCAAGGCCGATATATAGCTAAAATGGCAGTATCTTGTTGAATTTCGATAAGGACTGAGCTGGCGTCAATAACGTGTGGATCGGAAATATAAATGTTTGTAATACAGTTGTTGTAGTAGACGACAACGCCATCATTTTGGTTGACAGGGTTAGGAGAGGAGTGGGATAGAAAACCAGAAAGGGTAGGAATAGCTGGCTCGCTACGGAGCCAACATTCGGTCAATATAATAACATCCAGGTCAGAGTTTATATTGTGTAAGAGGGTGGAGAAGTTATGCATGTTGGCCGATATACTGCGAATATTTTGGGTCAGGATTTTTAACGGTTTTGTAGCCTGGTTAGGGGCAGCAGCGAGAGCGTTGCTAACTTCGTGCGGGTCACATATAGATGCACTACAGGTAGCCACATTGTCTATATTGTTTATTAGATCGATATCAGATGTGAATTTTAAATTTGGAGACAAAAGGTACAGCATTACCGGGCCGGGGTATAGTAGATGCAGTTTTATCAATAAGATGTAGGGTGCGAGGGGGAGACAGTCGAACTGGTTTGTAATGAGTGTCAGCACAAATGACAGGATTAAAACAGGGATATGTTGTATTACTATTTAAAAAGTAAGGTGAAAAGCTATAATATGCTGGCAAGATTGGCGAATAACTTAAAACACAATTGTAGTTGTTTGGGTTACAACAGGTTAACTGGAAAGGCAAATATAATTAGTGGCAACATATACAGACAAAGTCTGTGCGAGATATTGTGTAGTGTTTGTGAGTGAATACATTTTTAGGTAAGGAGTGTGTAAGTAAGGAATGTAATGTGAATGTGTGTGACGGGTAAATAATACTTTCTTTGACATCAATTTACAAATATAAAACAAGTAACTTGTAAAACTAATGTTAACATAATTAAAAGAAATATTTAACAGTTTTTTGACTTTAAGTCTGCTAATTGGGATTCACTGGTGAGGACTATGAGTTTGCCGTTGTCTTCTTGACGTAAAAGAACCCTTCCGTTTGCCGTCCAACAGTGTTTGTAATTTTCGGCCTTGGCAAATTCGCGTCCCAAATAGAAAAGCCTACGGGTGCGGGCTGTTAAGTTTTCTGATATGTAGATCAGGTGGCCAGGATATTCCGGGGCTAATGTTTTCGCATTTAACTTGCCGCTCGAGTTATTTTTGTTATAATCTTTAAAGGCCTTTAGGATGCGATTTTTCAATATGACCGTTTAAATATACATTTATTTGTTTGGCTGGCACCGACTTCAAAAATAAGTGATAATTGTAATATTTAAATAATTATGTATTAAGGATAGAATTACTTATATATTATACTTACGTTATTTATCGCTTTTTAGTTTTGGTCGTTTGTGTTTTTTTTTAAGTCGGTTTAATTTTTTTTTCTTTAAATAATTTTATTTCTCTATTTTTAGTTGCGTTAATGTGCTGTGACCTTGAATAAAGGCTAATTAATGTCCTTAAGAGTTTTACTTAGGAATGAAAAATTTTGCTTTAAGTCAAGTGAAGATTTTGCGATCTAGAATCAAGCATATCACTTACCAAATCACCTGCCCTATTAGCCCTGCATAAGTACATACTACTACCTAGTTTAATATCGACCAATGTCAGTACTGTCCCCTAACTCCTAACCGTTAAGGAGTTCTGTGGCTTCATCATCAGCACCAGATGTTGACGCCCGGAAGCATATACCTGAGTAAAATATGATTACGTAACAAAAACACCATATGAGCATACAATTTTAGGTTGTTGCCCTCAATTTCTCCAGGATCCCATCATCAGATCCTGATTTGGTGATAATGGGACCACCTCGGAAGTGTCCTCTGTCGAACTGTCGAAAAAATTTTGAAATACATCCATAATTGACGGAAATATCGGTGAACAAACATAAAAAAAAAAAAAAAAATATTATACATACAGACGAATTGAGAAACTCCTCCTTTTTTCGAAGTCGGTTAAAAAATGCAGATCCAACAGTATTTATCTGGTCGTTAATTGATTAATCATTATAAACTTAACGAACCTATCATACTTCAAAAACCGATGCCATAGATATCAAATTTAACATAAAAACCGGCCAAAACTGTCAGCTATAACTGTAACGTCCAAAATTCATAAATTATCCGCAACATATCCATCACGTTTGGAGCACACCCATCGTGAAATTACGCGGAATGAAAAAATCATTCGTATGGTTATTGTATTTTATATTTTGGATTTTTTCCTTCTCCGAGGGTCCGCACTTCAAACGAGAATGTAGATCTGCTCGGTCAACTAATGTGTGTTCCCTGACTTTCATTGTGAGAATTGTTTGAACAAAAAAAAAACGTTTTTTTTTGTAGTAGCTTGACATAATGGCTTCCCTACACCTAATGAAAAGCGAAAGAGAAGCCCAAGTCGCTGTGACAACGGGCAAGTAACTGGTCAGTTGCACCGCAATGCCGGCCCAACCCTACGAGCTCCAGAGACCCTACTCACAGGCAGAAACACGACCCGGTAGTCATTTGGCTGCGCCCTACCTTTCTTAAAACGGTTATGTGTTACCTACTTCTTAAAATATTTAAATCAGTGCATGGCAATACTGGTGACCATGTCATTTGACTGGCTTGATGGTTCATTTGGTGGTGACCTCTGCCCTCTGAGCCAAGGGTCGTGGGTTCGAGTCCCGCATAGTACAAACATTTGGTGCCGGCCCAACCTTAACCCCCCACGAGCTCCGGAAACCCTACTCAACGGCAGAAACACGACCCAGAGATCATATTGTCTGCGGTATTCTATAGGGAGCAGGTCCTTCCCCGGACGGGATATCAATTCGAGCGAAGATTCGCTATGCCCTACCTCTTTGCTTGATATTAGGGTTAAAATGTAGCTTTATGTAGCGTTACTCATAATAATTTAGTAAATAATCGAAATTATTCTTGATGCACTATTTCCTATTGTTAAAAAAAATACTACAGTGAACAAACCGACAAATGGACTCATTCGGTTATTATATAGACGGCAATTTTTTACGGAAATCGCGGACGTATGAGTAATCCTCCATTCGATATGAGATGAATCCGATATCATCATTGTGGAGCCACAAAGGGAAATACGTATTCGATACTTGCACTCACTACCGATAGGTACCGGATACGATGGAGGAGAATTTTTTGTTAGATAATAATATAATATTCCTACTGTTGTTATGGAACATAATATAGGTACTTATATGTATAATCCCATGGAAATATCGCGTACAAATAACATAAAGGAAAACATTTTTGTACTTGGTACTTATGACATTACACGCTGGGCCACACATCGCCATCTAGCCCTAAACTAAGCCGAAGCTTGTACTATGGGTACCTACTACTAGTCAACTGATAAACTTACATAGAAACTTTTTTTGTAATTAAATAAATACATTTATAGTAAACACCCAGACCAATACAATCAGATATGTTCATGAATCACAATTGTTTGTACTGTGCGGGAATCGAACCCACGATCCTTTGCTCCGAAGGCAGGGGTCACTACCACATGCAATGCCTCGTTTGGTAGTGAGCCAGTCAACCTATATAGATTAGTATGTAGGTACCTACTTTTATTATCTAAGTAGGATTATGTGTAAATCCTACAGGTGTTAGCTAACATTCACAGTGAGTAGGTGGGGTTTTCGGAGCTCGTGGGGGTTACGGTTGGGCCGGCATGGCGGTGGAAACTGACACGTAACTGACCAGTTATTTGCCCGGTGTCACAGCGACTAGGCGTAGGGAAGTCGTTATGTCGAGCTACTATAAAAAAATAAATTTGACAATCAGTAATGAAAACAAAATCTAAGCGGAAGCCAGGTTCCACAGCTAGCTTAATATTATAATCTGATAGAAACCGCCTACCCCTTTTCTAATAAAATAAACATTTTCTTTACTTACCTAACCTAAAGGTTTAGCGAGCCGTTTTCCATACCCTAAACCTCCTACCTACTAAATCTGTAAACAAAATGTTCACGACAGATATTCAAATCAGGTAATCTACTTAGAGTGGGTAGGTAGGTATTGATCTTGTTAAAAGTCTTTGGTCAACGAATTTGTAGGTAGAAATCTCTGAGCCCGTATCCGTATATAGGTACGCATCTGCCTCCGAGGTGGTTTGAAAGGGGGCGGAATGCAACATTATAATAGATACCTAAATAGGTAATGGACAAATGTGTTAAGAGGTAGGCATTTGATGGGGATGCAAGAGAGCGACCTATTATGTTTTCGCTCAAAGCCAACCTCACCTACCCGTGGTAGTTACCTCCTGCCGGATAACAAACGAGGCGCTGGCAACTGACTGGTAGCGGTATAACCATCACAATTGATATGATGGCTATGGGTAGGTATATCCTCCAGATGTTTGCCCTAAGTGGCGAAGAACTGGAGTGCTCTATGTCCAGCAGAGCAGTGGACTGCAATATGATGATGACGACGATGATTTGATCGCACCGATGGATGAAAAAATACACTAGACTAGCGATGTCTTTCACTGACCTGGCTCCGCTGCTGTGCTGACGTGTGCCCGGCCGCGACACTCATCTCAACAGTCTTTCTTTTTTTTACTAGAGGGAAATGCATTAGGCACCGTCATGCCACCTCCGGGGGGAGGTGACATGGTGTGTGGGACTCACACCTCCCGAAATGGGAGAGTATACCCACTAAGCCCCCCTGTGTCGCCAGTGGGCAGCAAGTTGCAGGGACACGGGTAACGCCGAAGCATACGGCCGCATCATTGGTCTTAGCCCAACATCCGCATACAATCCATAAGTGAGGTTATTTTGATGTTTCGTCCGAATAAAGCTTATTCTAGTTTCATTCACACACAATAGTTAGGACAGCACGTCTGCCCTTTCTCACTGCACAAATCGCGGACGAAGATATCGTATCTGCGATTTGTGGCGATCCGCGACACGTATTTTTTCATTTGTACTAAATTAGGCCAAAAATTACAAAGATCAAGCTGTGCCAGCTTTAGTTGACGCATCTGTACCTACCTAATGCTGATCCCTCGAATTTAAGTCTTCAAATAGTAAGACCATAGCGATACTCCCAACGGACGATTTAAGTATTACCACCGAACCTTGACTGTCTCTATCCGATTACACAGATTTCCACAACTAAATTATGTACTTTAAACTGCAGAACCAAACAATTCACTTTGATCCAGCAAATCCACCGGCCTCGACGAAATATTTGTGTTTCATTTTGCGAGTTAACGATGTTTTTAATCCTTCCCTCTGACGGCTATATTATCGAACCAGGCCGGCAGCACATACCTACTGTTACGCGTCTACCTATGCCTCACGGATTTCGTGTGTACGCTGAATATTCACCTGGAATGGTATGCTCGGATTTGGTACAGAATTAACGCGATATACCTGCCGGTTAGTTAGCTCGATACATAAATTATGTAACCTGGAATCGATTCCGACGAGGACTGTTTGTTTTCAGTTTCTAATTTTCTCCGTGGACATGCAAATTCTGGAATGGCCTCGCCGCTTTTTTTCCTGATCGCTACGTCATGTCTTTCTTTAAACATGGTTTAAAGAGAGCCTTCTCTCACAGTAAGCTGGGGCATGGCTGTGCTCGCGGTGTTGCTGATGTCCTTGGGCTGCGGACACTGTTCATCAGATAGGCCGCTTGCTCACCAATAGCAAAAAAATTAAGTTGAATGAAGGCGGAAATGCTGTGGTTATTACTTATTCTGGATAAATGAAATGGACGTAGGTATTCTAGCTTACTATAATTCAGTTCTAAGTAGGTACTTTTAACTGATATATAATGAGTCAGTAAGTAGGCACGCGTAAGAGGGCTATTATAAACATCAACTTAGTTCAGGCGGTCACACACCAACTTATTTTTCCATTTAGATATTAACAGCTGTGTGTAACTGGACGAGTGGCCTACTATTAGGACTAGGACCAATCCTATACGATAAGTACAATCAAAAATTAAGTAGCTCAGTAAGTAACTTAATGATAAAATAGAACAAAGAAGGAGTTACCATCAACATAAACTTTGTTACGGACTGGCCGCATGGCGGCCAACCTCCTTCGCGTTTATACTTTTTTATAGTTTCGTTGTTCTTCTGTTTACTGAAAATTCTTGTGTGCTTTTACCAATCTGTCGTGCGTGGTGCGTGTGTATTTTATTTTGTGATTATTTTTTACTTTTATATTATATTTATATTAATATCCTTTCAGCCTCCCTTTTTCTTCCCTTTTCCCTTTTTCACGTCCTTATCAAACTTTATTATATAGAATATTAAATTCAGGAAGCTCAGTGGGGTTCGAACATTATCAAAATGACGACTGGACTAATTTTAATAAGAACGTCTGAATACGTAGGTTTATCTTTTAGCTACCTAACCAGAAAGTCACATCATTAATTAAGTAAGTGCCTACTTACTTACATAGAGGAATGAATAAGTCCAGAACACAACTTGCCAAATCATTCCGATTGCCTACTCCCGATTACCATAGTACGATAGCAATTTTCCTCGGGTACTGTTTTCGTCCGTGAAGCATAGGTACATTATTTATTCAGCTGAACAGCTTCATTTGCATGCGGAAATATCGGGGAGATGAGAGTGGACCGAGCACGGCAAATAAGTCTAGATACCTACAGTGCAGAAGCGTTGCCAGATTTATACCGAAATCTCCCGGAATATTTAGGAATTTAAGCTTTGAAGTAAGGCATGCGGGTCAGCCTTAGATACATTTTCCTTCTGTAGATCTGAAAGTAGGTCTTGTTAAGTGTGCCGGAAGATTAAACTAAAACTGATCTAGATTTAGGTAGAGGGGATTTAACTTAAAATGTAGTTTATTAGATGAAATATTAGGTACCTACCTACAATTTCAGATCCTATAATGTGTGTTTCTACTTGATTCCGGCTTACTAGAAAATAGGTAGATCTGAAGAGTTAACAACTCACCTCCTTGTAAACTAATTTCATGAGTTAGTTCTTTAGGTATGATTAACTATGTTTATTAAGATTGTATTTATTTACAAAAAAATAATATTATCTGAGTAAGTTTAACCAGTTTTCTAGTACCCATTGTACAAGCTTCGGCATAGTTTGGAGCTAGGTGGCGATGTGTGGCCCAGCGTGGTAGGTTATTGTTTTGTTTTTTTTTATGAACGATTAAAAAACTGTTATGCTTAGTTTCGTTGTGAGACTTTATGAATGAGAATGGGTTTTTTATAAGGCTCATATCTTACAGCATTATTTAAATCGTAAATAGGGTAGAGTTAGCCCTTAGACTTTGTTTATAATCATCATCAGCCTGCAAGTATCCACTTCTGGACATAGGCCATAGTCTCCGCGCTTAGCAGGCGGGTTGGTGACCGCAGTAGATTGTACCCAAGAAACGCTGCTACCCGTTTCCTGATATTCCCTTAGTCGTCTTCTACGACACCCACGGGATATGATTGGATGGCCCTATTTTAAAACCACACGGATCTTATTATTCCATAAACAGAGGAATAATTTCCCACTAGCAACACCGGCTAAAATACTGCATAACAGGGCTTGGTAACGTTACCAATTTAACATTATAATAGCGGTAAGTAACGGTAATTTATAATGTTACTTTTTTTACCGGTAAAATAATTACCGGTAAGTCGGTAGCGATACTAAATATTAACGGTAAATTATAACGGTAATTTTTACCGGAACGCAAACTTAACGTTAAGTTTCAGGTATCGATACTGCAATATAACGTTAAAAGTATCGATACCTGCTTTAGTTACCGGTAAAAGTAGCGATACTTATTACGCTACTTTGCTGCGTTGCCGCTCCGCACGGTTACCTATACCAGAGCGGCAACTTCGCGACACGAGACGCATGAGACCATGTTGGGTGGGAGCGATAGAGACAGAGAATGAATTTAATCCAAAATTAAGTAAGTAACGTTTAAACGTTTACCGATACTTTTACCGATACCATCATGAAGGTAGCGGTAATTTATAACGTTAAAAATTACCACTATTTTAGGTATCGCTACTTAAAATAGTATCGATACCTCGGCGAGGCAAAAGTAACGTTACCATATTTTTACCGGTATTCCAAGCCCTGCTGCATAAGCACCGGACCAATCTATACGAATATGACGTCTTCTTATTGGACGCACCGTTTGTACGACACAACTCCACGAATACACTAGGAGCGGATTTCGAAGTGTTGTGTCAAGTGGTAACTATCGATTGTTGACAATGATGTTAATGATTGTTTCATCATGAATGTTGCTGATGATCATGAATGGTGTCAATAATTGAATGTTGATATGAATCAATAGTAGGTAGAGATCGACTAAGTCATCTAAAACCACGGGGCTCACCACCGCTTTTACGCGCACAAGCAAATCCCAAAGATAAACGCAATACATATAAACATGCATTTGTAATTGGGTAGTAGATAAGGGAGCGGCCGATCATCATCTCGCCCCAAGCCAACCTCACCTGCCCGACTGGTATAACCATCACAATTTAACGGCGTAGCTAAATACCACAGACCGATGGACGAGCAGCGTCACCGGAACGAGAAGCTCCGCAGGGCGTACCCTGCCATCGCCAACCCCCGCCTGCCCAGCGTGGCGATTATGGGTATATCCTCCAGATGTTTGCCCTGTAGCGAACAACTGGAGAGGCCTATGTCCAGTAATGGACTGTGATAGGCTGATGATGATGATGTAATTGGTCGTTCAGTTGACGGTTAGATTCAACCCATGACCAAAACCAACCACAAAAAAATGGCTTTTTGGTTGGTTTTCGTATCCATTCGGAAAAGCCGCAGCCGGAAGCTGCCTTGAAGAACAGTGGCACGAGGCAGAAAATCTTTCATGCGCTAGTATTTCCTGCTAAACTGTCGGTGGAATACCTATGCATGACTTTTTTTGGGAATACAATGAGATCTTATATTTTCCAGATAGGTACATAAAAATCGAAGCATTTTTAAGCTATCTTTTCTATTAAGCGAGTTATAAAGGGTTAAAGTTATAGCTTAGACAGAGAGATCCGACGTGGCGGATGAGGTCACGTACCGTGCGCGCCATACAAACTCCATAGAAAAATCAGTTTTCGTGAGAGAGACGGATATACTTACTAACTTTCAACGATTGTATCTCGCCCATTATTCAGCCAATTTTGATTTTGTTTTCACTAGTAGTAGTAGTTTTATATATTGTATATTTTTATCTATTTTACTATAAATTAGTAAATACATGAAACTATTTTTCATGTATATTCCCTATTGATATTGATACTAGGTATCGATAGGGTTCAGACGAAAACCATCGATATTTCTGACAACACTATTTTACAAACGAAATTTTATCGGGAATGTATGGAAATACACTTTTAGTGCCTCTGTGGCAGTTATTATATTTTTCAAAGCTTCTCTTATTGCAACGTTCGCAATATAGTGGACACAAGACTATTTATTTTGTGCACTCGACCACTTTCTTCGTACGTCTCATTTTTATTTCGCCGACAGGAACATTCCGTTTGAATTGTTTTGATGACCTGGTTTGTATAATATAAAGGTAACTAGGTATCTGTGTATGTTTGACTACGAAGAGTTTGTGTATAGCTGGTCGAGTCAAGGGTAGATTTTTTAAAATTTTGACCCTTTTTACCCTGAAACATCACGATTACTTCAGAATTACGGGTAGCATTGGATCTGGATAATGTTATAACCCCATCTCGTCCCGTGAATATCGCAGAGTCGACTAAGGGGATGTAAGGGAGCGGCCTATCATCTTTTCGCTCCAAGCCAACCTCACCTGCCCGTGGTGCATCCTGCCGAATAACAAACGAGGCGCTGGCAACCGACTGGTGGCGGTATAACCATCACAATTGAAGGCGTAGCTAAATACTAAAGACCGGTGACGGGCAGCAGCGTCACCGGAGCAAGAAGCTACGCCCTGCGATCGCCAACCCGCCTGCCCAGCGTGGCGATTATGGGTATATCCTCCAGATGTTTGCCCTAAGTGGCGAACAACTGGAGAGGCCTATGTCCAGCAGTGGACTGTAATAGGCTGATGATGATGACTAAGGGAATACCTATCAGGAAATGGGCAGCAGCGTTTACCTGGGAATAAATAAAACCTACTGAGCTTATGAATTCGCCTGCCAAGCGTGGTCACTAAGACCTTAATTACTAAGGCCGGGTTCCCATTACGCCAGACCGGCAGATCTGCCGGTCCGGTAAAATTGCCGGAAGGCCTAAATTGTATGAAAAATGCGGGGCTCGGCGAAAAAACCGGACTCGGGATAATGTGAATAGCTTCATACAATTTGTATCGCCACTAGACCTTCCGACAATTTCCTTCCAGCCTAAGCCAAATCCCCCAAATGACAATTCTTGATTGGGGATGACCGTAGGAATGTAGAGGTTTGAAATGAAACATGACAAATTACATAGTTTAAAACTTACTTTATTTTAACCTAACCAACACTCGAGCACACAAGATCCTTTTAACATCGGCGTTCGCAATTCTAGTTTTTTACCCATTACAACAATTTCAATAAACTGCATAAATTAATAGAAAACTTTAGGAAAGTATCGGCGCATAATAAACGGTATGATTACCTACTTATTGAGTATCTACCACATTACCTACAATAATGTGTTACAATCAAATCCTTTCTGAAGTCTGTTGAAAGCATTGACATCGCGCCCAACCGTGGTAAGACACATTAGAAAGAATTCCATTGAAAAATGAATTGCATCTACCTCGGGTCTCCCGACCGCCGCTGGTAAAAGTTTCGAGTGTGCCCAGAACCTTAATAAGAGTAATTCTCCGGAGGATGGTGCGGGGGGAAGGGGGGATGTCCGAAGGGAGGCGGTCCCCTCGGCGGGAACTGAGGCCGGAAGGAGGGCGGGGGCGGCCTCCAGGGAGGTGGCGGTCTCGCGCCGGGTGGCGGCGGCGGGCCAAAGCCGGGGGGTCCGAACGGGGGCGGGGGGAAGTGGTGGAAGGGGGGAGGCGGGGGCGGAGGGCCTGGGGGCGGTGGGGGGCCGGGTGGGGGCATTGATGAGGGGGGCGGGGGCGGCGCGCTCATCGGGAGCGGAGGGGGAGGTCGCGCCCCCATTGGGGGGCCGGGCGGGGGCATCGGGGACGGAGTGGGCGGGGGCGGGGGCGCCATCAGCACGGGGCCCATCATGGTCGGAGGAGCGTCCTGCGAACAGCTGGTGAGGACGATCCGCGTGCGATAGAGGATTCTGAGCGGCGAGCAATCTGGAAGGAAAAGAAAAATAAGTATTAGCATATTCAAATGGCGTCTTGTTGTGTCGGAGGCCAAGATCCACTACGGGTCGCTGAGCCAGCGGAGTAAGTATATTCATACACATTATCGCATACTTTATCTGATTCAGAAAAACCAATTTCAAGTACTATCTCCAGTAATTAAAATCCAAAATGTTGTATAAAAATACTCTCAAAGTGGTTGTGCTGTAAGGGAGCGGCCTATCATCTTTCGCTCCAAGCCAACCTCACCTGCCAGTGGTGCATCCTGTCAAATAACGAACGAGACGCTGGCAACCGACTGATGGCGGTATAACCATCACAATAGAAGGCGTAGCTAAATACCATAGACCGATGACGGGCACAGCGTCACCGGACCGAAAAACTACGCCATGCAATCGCCAACCCGCCTGCCTAAGGTGGCGATTATGGGTATATCCTCCAGATGTTTGCCCTAAGTGGCGAACAACTGGAGAGGCCTATGTCCAGCAGACTGCAATAGGCTAAGGATGATTGGTTCCTAAAATATCGGTCGAGCTTACGAATATACACTAGTTGTGTAAGTCTGTAATATACTCGTAGTAGTGGAATTTTGTATATGAAGTCACAATGACTGGCTCGGTGGCTCAATTGGTAGTGACCCCTGCCTTCTGAACTAAGGGTCGTGGGTTCGATTCCCACCCGGGACAAACATTCGTGTGATGAACACTTGTGTTTGACCCGTGTCTGGGTGTTTATATTTGTATTTAAGTATTTATTTGTGGTACCTTCATTGTTCTGATACCCATAACACAAGTGCTTAAGCTGCTTACTTTGGGATCGGAGCAATGTATGTGATGTTGTCTGATATTTATTTATTTATTTACCTTTCAGCTGCAGACCCGTGCCTCTCACCCTTGACATCCTTCTTGAATGCATATGAGACTGATATAGGTCTGTTACACAGGTATTGGTTATTCATAGCTTCTATAGCAGCATCTGAGGCCTCAAACGATGCGAAATTAATGAACGCAAACGCCTTTGAATTGCCAGTCTCTGGATCTCTCATCACCTGAAAGTAGGAATGCACATTAATTTACCTACTTTACAGAGACAAGTTAAATTTTTAATTTGTCAGTGCTGATATTAATAATTCTTAAGTCAGTGCTTTTTTTTTAATTAGTAATATCTTCTACACAAAACTTAGAACTATGCACTGGCTGGGTAGGAAATCATAGCTAAACTTAACCATTTTTAAACCAATTTGGACATAATGATAATAATAAATAACCCAAGACATGCCACACTGGGCTACATCTATTGTACAATTGAACTCTGGCGAACAGCAACATCGAGTTATTGGGTTATTCAAACAAATTATTATGTTTCATGAGAATATGTTTCACTTCCCTAAATGCTTTTTATTTAAATTTTATTACAATATCACATAATATTAGGTTGATTTTAAAAAAACCGCATCAATAAATTAATTTACCTTAGGAGTTTGCAATATAACACCAAACGCTGAGAATGTGTCATATAAAAGTTTCTCATCAACTTCAGGATCCAAATTCCCTATGAAGACATTGGCTCCAACGTCCAAATTCTTTTGGTGAGCAGATGCTTTATTGACTCTTACTGGCTTTCCATACAATTTTATCATGTTCATAACCTGAAAACATATAAAAAATTGTTACTTACAATTAATGAGACCAAAACTCCGAAATGTGGATTTGCTATCTTTAGCGTTCAGCAAGTCTTCAAGTGAACATGTATCTGGGCACTTGGAGCACTGGAGTAGGTGGTCCGTAGTTTGAGGAAAGGCACCGGCACTGACATCACGATGGCAAATCAAAAGTCATTTAATAAAAGCCTTCTTTTACTTTAAGTTGCAGTTGAATTCAAAAGGTGTGTTTACATTTCTTAAAAGTAAAATTTTTAATTAATTCTAATTAATGCTAAATTAGTGAAGGAACAAGAACAAAACATATTAATAGAAGAAATGGTCAATTAAAATTTACTTTATAGGCAATTTTCCACTGTGGATTTTTGTTCACATTTTTACATTACTTTTTACATTATTTTTTACTTTTTTTTTTTTTTTTTTTTTTTATTTATTTATCAACATAAAAAAGAAATATTACAATGGAAATAGTGTTACAGCATTTGATAAACCACTAAGGTTTGTGATATAATGCTGCCTTTTGCATCGAGACAAAAACAATAAACAAAAATTAATTAGCATTAGGTATTAACGTCAATAGACCAAGCTTATGCCTCACTTGTCCATCATTGCTGGAGAAAGTGAGCCGCAAGCCTGGCTTTAATGTTGGTTGGCGTAATACCATCGCGGAGTTGAAGCGGCAACTCGTTTATGAGTCGGGGAGCGAGATACGACGCAGCGCGCTCACCGTAGGTATTGTTCGCGCGGGTCGTAGCAAGCCGGCCCTCCGCAGCCGCTCGAGTGCATACAGGGTTGTTCCGTTTTTTATTTAACGCTGTTTCAAAGAAATACTTTTTTAGGAAAATATTTTTAAATTGTAATTGAATTGGTAAAATTTTACAGTGTTTAAAGAGACCAATATCGTCATTTAGGAATTGATTTTTAACATTAGTTGAAACTATATTTTTAATTATTCTAAGTTGAAGCATAAATATTTGTGAAAGATAGGATTTGAATGTACGGCCATAGCTACTTAGACCATATTGAATATGAGATTCTGCCAATGCGTTGTACAGCATTAATTTAACTTTGAATGGTATTCGGTTTTTGAGGATTACAATATTAGCCAAGAATTGTCTCAGTTTATTACACACATGTTCGATGTGGTCACCCCAATTAAACTTATCGTCGATTATCAAACCAAGGTATCTTATAGTTTTGACCGTTTCTATCAGGGGGCAACCACAGTTACCACTATAATGTGTAGTGTGTAGGCAATTATGTTCGTGAGCAACTATAGGTCTCATGGGTAAATGCTTTAGGTAGGGAGATTTGATTACCATAAGTTTAGTTTTATCACAGTTAAGCACCAGGCCAGCATCATGACACCAGCGCAACATTGAGTTCAAATCGGACTGCATTAAATCACACGCCTTCTGTGGGTCCTTCTCCGCTATTAGAAGGCATGTGTCATCCGCAAATTGATAGCAGGTACTATGGTTCAGACATTTGCTCATATCATTTACATATGTCAGGAAATGCAGGGGCCCTAACACTGAGCCTTGAGCCGTGCCAACCGTTGAATCAACTGGTTCACTTAAGCATTCGTTAATTTTTACATAATTTTTACGATTGTGCAAGTAATTTTCACACCATTTAATTAGTGGCCCCCGTATGCCGCAATTGTCAAGCTTGTCGATCAGCTGTTTGTGTTGTAATGTGTCAAACGCCCGAGAAAAATCGATGAATAATGCTAGCACAAATCGTTTTTGATTTATGTGCTCGTTGACATCATCTGTAAATTTGGTCAAAAGATCCGTTGCCCCTTTACCCGTTTGGAATCCGTATTGATTTTTATAGATTATATCGTGTTTTCTATAAAAAATATGTATTTGTTCGCAGATATATTTTTCAATTATTTTATCAATAACAGGAAGCAGTGTAATCGGGCGGTAGTTACCGTATTGATCATGCTTACCTTTCTTATAGATGGGTCTGACGCAGCCCATCTTGAGCTCATCGGGGTAATGGCCACACTGAACACTACTATTGATCAGGTTGGCAATGGCTATTGAAATATCTGGACATGCCGCTTTTATGTCAGCGACGCTAATACTATCTAGGCCTGGCGCTTTACTGGAATCTAATTTCTTAATTATCTTTGTAATTTTATCAGCCGAGGCCTTTTGTAGATGAATACTACAGTTAAGGCTATTTAAATGATCACCACACTTTGACAGCTGTACATCGCATTTTGGAACCATTTTTTTTACTGCACCGTCAAATTCACGAGCAAAGCCATTAGACAAATCTTTTGGCGTGAGTCCTTGCGCATCAAAGGCCTTAATTACTGCTGCATCGATAGTTAATGTCATTCGCCCTAACATTTGATTGATTATTTGGTAAATTTTTTTACTATTTGAAAAATTACTTTTAATTTTATTTAGATAATAGACGTTTCTTTTTATTTCTAAAACTTTATGTACTTTATTTCGAACTTTATTATATTGTAATCTTAGTGAAGCATCATTTGAACTTTTTTTCCACAATCTAAATAATCTATCTCGTTTATCACATAATCGAATTACATTCTCATCAATCCATGGCATTTTACACCGATTTAATTTGTTACTACGTGTATATTTTAGGTTTTTGTTAGAGGTAGCAACATCAGTTGCTTCCTGAAACGATTTACATAAGAAACTATATATTTCATCAGGCGTGTTCATCTCGTCAGTGACTAACCAATTTACTTTTTTTAATTCTTGCTTAAGCGTATCATAATTGATAATTTTCTTTGCGCAACCCTGTATACGCTCACGCGGCACATTGCCGAGGCATGCTAGGATAACAGCGCGATGATCCGCCAGTACGACGTCAAGCACCGCAGTGCACGGTACTAATGTAGGGAATCGCGTAAATATGTGGTCAATACAAGATTTAGTCACGATATTTTTCCTAGTTTCGATCCTTGTGTAGTCCGTGATTCCACACATTAGTCCGTACCCACTCAGGGCTTCTAAATATGAATCCCTGCATGATGATGCAGATTTAAGGTCCACGTTTGTGTCACCAATTAGCAGTAGGTTCTGTTTAGAACTGAATTTGGAGATATAATCGCCAAGCTCTTTAACAAAGAGGTGCTTGTTTGTTGATGGAGGTTTGTATATCGAGCAAATAGTTATATCTTGCCCGGGGAGTGTTTTTAGTGTACCAGTTACGTTTTCAAAAGTTGTGGTTTTGTGTTGACATAAAGTGAATTTGTAGTGGTTTTTTATGTAGATTATGATCCCACCACCTCGCCTGCCTGTGCGCAGTTGCGAGTACATGTTATATCCCGGTATGTTGTATAGGTTAACGATGTCGCTCGATATACCCGCCTCTGTTACAATAATAGTATCTAATGGATAAGTACTGCTATGGATAGTTTGTAGTAATTTAGGAAAGTTTTTGATGATCGATCTAATATTAATATGAATACATGTAAAATTATATTGACTTTTAGTAGGTAAGTGCTCGAAAAAATTATTTATAGATGTACAGTTAAATATTTCATCCATTTTTTAAAATTACTGAGTTTTCTTTAGTACCTGAGTAAAACTAGTTAGATAAAGGAACACACACACACACACACACTGGTTATTTACACAGGGGCCGAGTCCTTTTGCAGTTGGGCGATGTCTTGCGTTGATCGAATATGGTAAATTTTGCTGATGCTGGTTTTCCTAGCGAAGACTTTACCATCTTTGCACCAGATGTACTGGTGAGACGTTGCAAGCTGGGTTTTAGCGGTGTATAACAAGGTTTTAAGAGATTTTGTTAGCGCTTCTCTTATATAAATACGACCATCTGCCTTTTCTGTGGAAATATCAGGAAAGATGAGTGCCAGGTTGGGCCGTTTCTCCTTACCAGCCGCGATCCACTGCAGCTGTGACGCTTTGCTCTTCATCTCCACCAGAATTGGTCCAGGTTTATCTTTCGACCCTGCTAGGCGTTGGGAGGATTGTATGTCGTCAGCATTTAGATGAAGTTTAGTAGCTATCTTAGCTAGTGATTGACCAATATCTTTCGGGGCAGTTTCGGGTAATCCCACAATTTCTACAGATGCCGATAGGCACTTTTGTTCTAGCTGTTTAAGACCTTGCTCGACAACGCAGATTTTTAGTTCAAGATTTTTATTCCTGTTCTGTAAATCTTTATTTTTATTCTGGAGGTCTTCGATTTTTAAGTCCTGGTTTTTTATGGCCTTCTCCATATTAGTGATTTGGTCACTAACGAACTCAAGACCAGCCTCTAGACCAGCTAACTCCTCGCGAAAGGTTTTCTTCACCTCCCGAGTGATATCACGTATAAGTTTTTCAGTGTCTAGGGATTGTACCTTTACGGGGGATCCTGTTGAGGCAAACTCCTCGTCTTCTTCATCATCCTCGTTAGGTAAAAAGAAAGATGACCTACGAGATAGGTTTTTCATGCAATCATCACAGCTCCATTCTATTCCAGGCGAATTCCGTAGGGTATTCAACTGTTTGTTAGACAGCTTTGCACATACTGGATCCGCATGCACTACGATATTGCACCTGCTGCACTCCAGGCCAGGAGCTTTTTTGGTTATATTCTTTTTACACTTGATGCACTTTTTTAACACCATTGCGGGTAAGTTGGTATGTTAACGGAACGACGATGCACACGACCTCTCTTTTTGACTTGACTATTCATAAGTGATTATTATAATTCTATGTGAATAAAGGTATTTTTGATTTTGTTCTTTTCCATTACCGGAAACAATAAAAATAGAAATACGGTTTCCCAGTCAATCATGATATTTTACATGTTTATTTATTTAGTTATTTTGTTTCCAAATGAACTCTGGAGACCACAATACTGTGGTACTATAAAAAATAATGAATTAAGTTTACCTTAATAGCATAGTCAGCATCTTCTTCACCCATGAACTCAACAAAGCCATATCCCTGATGGGTTTGTGTCACCCGATCCTTTGGCATATGAACATTGACTGAAAATTATAAAGACCAATTTTAATATGATTAAGAAATTACTTATATAATAAATTATAAAATATCCTATGTACCTACTTAAAGTGCTTTGCCTCTACATTCATAAGGCAGATGGCTAAGCTATGAACTCCTTGCCAGTCAGTGTTCCCTGATAAATATATTCTCCAGAAAAGGCCTCGTGGTCTCAGCCCAATGCATTGGTCTGACCAGATCCGCACCACATTCAACTCTACTGTTCACCGCACCCTCCACGCCGCCAATAACAGAAGCAGGTGCATGAATCTCGTTATTGAGGAATACGAAGCAAGGAAGGAATACAAGGTGAGAGTGAATTGATTTTTGTTGGGTGAGTGATCTCAACCACAGGTTCTAACTTAAGATCAGCTGAGCCTAGAAACTAGGCACAATACATAAATAAATAACCCAAGACATGCCACCCTGGGCCACACAGCGCCATCTAGCTGAGTGGCGAAGGCGAAGCTTGAACTATGGGTACTAGACAACTGATAAACTTACTTAGATCCATTTTTTTTTGTAAATAAATACATTTTTAACCGACTTCAAAAAAAAAGGAGGACAAACAGACATGTTCATGCACACAAATGTTTGTAATGTGTGGGGATCGAACCCACAACCCTTGGCTCAAAAGGCAGAGGTCACTACCAATTGTGCCACAAAGCCAGTCAGTAGAAAAGCTATGGTATGTTGGTCACCGGCGACCATCTTGGCACTTGGAATGTTAATATAGCAATACTTACCCACTGGTCCTGCTTGCACAAATAGCTCCCATAGTAATGTCTCCGATACCCTGTCATCAAGACCCCCCACGTATATGGTGGCATCTAAAAAAAAATGGAAATAAGTACAGTAAGTAAACTGGATGTTCCAACATTAAACAAAAAGACAAAGTATTAAATTATCCAGACTATTAATAATAATATGAAAACAAAAATCATGGTTCTTTATGTAAAAACCATCAATACAAAAAAATCTATTATCAAATTGCGGCTGATGATAGTAAAATTAGGATTAGCATCAAAATACAGAACTCTAACCTCAAAATTTACAAAACAATTTCGTTATTATTAAGAAAACAAGCTATAAATTTAATCTATCTTCATGATTTGAATAACACACGCAAGGAAGTACTAGTATTGATATTTAATACATAATTTTAAACGTATTAAACCAAAAATTACCTTGATTCCTTTCAGCGATCGGTCCCGCTGCCATTTTTATTTTGACAACTTACTCGATTGACAGTTTACTTCATAAATAAAGCGTCAGCAAAAATACGTTCATAAACGATGGAAGTCACATTAAACCCTGTATGCAGGGCCTCGGCATTATAAAGGAACAAACTAACGTTTGTAATAGGGATGTTTTGGGGGTCAAACTAATTACATTATATTTAGTCCGTATTTTAGATCATAAAAATGTATTGGTCATGTGACCAATACATTTTTATGATTTTTCCTTTTTTCATTCAAATAAAAAAATAGCAGTGGGAGTCTTTGACGTCACTTCTTCCCGTAAAAATGCCTCACCGACGTGACGTCACGCGTAATTTCAACGGGCTATAACTTTGTAATTTTTAGTATAATGTAATGAACAAAAAATACATGTCTTTTATTTTTAAATAAGTTACAAGACGACTAATTACAATTTTTAGCCATAAAAGCCTATTCCTAAAACTTCTTAGAAAGCAGGCAGACTAATGTACAAACAGGCCTCACGTCTAGTATAGAAAAATAACATCAACATTAAAGCATGTCCGATCATAATAATGTTGTGAAGGACGTCTCCATTAGTTCCTTGAAGTATGTTCTGATTTTAGGTACCCGCCAATATCGGCCAATAGAAAGTCTTTTACGGGGTCTTTAGGTCTTCCACGGGCGCTCATAAACATTAAACCTCTTTTACTTCTTGTTATTGTTTGTACATTATTGCACATTTTTGGACGAAAGTGTCACTTTCTGGAGGGATGGATTGTCAGTGTCTAAATTTTTGTTTCATCAGTTGTCATTCTAAAAGAAACGCAGCAGGAGGTTGAACGCGCGATTTTTATTGCATTATTTTCGCTTTGTATTTTTCCATCACCCAAATAAATATTTACGTTTAACAATGCAAAGTGCTTCAGATGTGATATCTTCCCTGTTCTGGTTTAAAAATGGTGCAGAGGACGAAGAAAGGGAGCCTCAAATAATTGAACAGTTCGTGCAAAATGTAGAAGATTTTAGTTCGCAGTACGGAAGCGAAATAAGTGTTTCATATACAGCTTTCAATCTCCGTGGTCCGCCTTCCAATTTTCCAGATTATGGAGATTACCCACAGGCTTTTGTAATGGTAAGTTACATTTTAGAATTTTCGAGAACTTGCAGATTTACACGATAACGATTTTATTATGTGAAGTACTACTAGGTATTGTTTGTTTTTGTTTGTGTTTATATGCATAGCGCGTTCCAGCGTTCATGTCGCTAAGATTTCAGCGTCGTTGGTACGGTAATGCATTTATGGAGGTTTCAAAAAGTCATTCTAGTCTTTTAAATTGTAAGTAGATTAAATAATCATCCTAATACGAGATTTCTTACCGTGTAATATTTCATTGAGTAGTGTTACAAAGTCGTCATATTAAATTTATTTTAAAAGGGCCTCCAAGAATGCTGGTTGTTCGAGATTTGACAATAATTAAGACATTTTTTAAGATTCAAGCAATGGTGAATTTTTCTATGAAAATTAAGTAAATGGGTATAGTAAACTCCATTTTATTTTCTGTCCTTACCTATCTTATGTATGTATAGGCCAAAATGATTTAGTGTGTTTAGTTACAATTTAAGAAATATAATTTTACAAAACAAATTAAGAAATATAATTTTATTTTATAGTTTATTCGCGTTAAGAAAATAGTGACTGACAGGTCACTGACAGGCCACTAGCCAATTAAAACGCTAGAAATTATATAATTGGCTAGTGGCCTGTCAGTGACCTGTCAGTCACTATTTTCTTAACGCGAATGAACTATAATTTATTTTACCTTCATTAGTAATTCAGTTGTGTAACATTGTAGTAAGAAAGCAGTACATAATCTAGACGAAAGAAACCCAAAAAAACAATTGAATACTCGTTATGTAACTGTTATTGTCATTATTATGCAACCGCTAACCATATTGAGGTGAACATAACAAACTTTTTGTGTAATCTGAGCCGTGAATCTGAATATTGCTTGGTTGCCATAATAAATGTATAGAATAATCTAAAAGGTGACATGTTACTAACTTGATAAAGACTGTATGTCAAGGTTATTATTTTTGCATGATGACAATTGATACATTATGGTATTTCGTGTTACATAATAATTTTAATAATGATGTCAGCATTTCTTAAATTATCTGCTGAATTGTTTTCAACTATTTAGGTATTATACTCTTGTTGAACGATAGATCATTATTACACACCAAATAGTTGAAATAAAACTGGGCTGGCTCCTCCTCCTTGTGGCTGATTCCTCATGACCTCTTGCTTTTTTTTTTCTAAATGACTACGATGATGGCCAGGCCGGCCTTGTCATCATCACCGGACTGTTGGGGGAGCGGAAGGCTCTCACCCCTAAGCGGAAGGCTCTCACCCCTAAGCGGAAGGCTCTCACCCCTAGCCTCTCTTGCGAAACACCTTCTCTTCTATATTCTTTTCCCACCAGCTTCTGTCTTTGGCTTATACATCTTCATGAGTTTATTGCTAGACATAGCTCTCCTGGTGTTCGCCACTTTGGGCAAACGTCTGAGGCCGCAAACTGAACGGCCGCGGGAGCGGGGGCGACCGAGGTGCAGGTGCGCGGCTCGCGCGATTTGATATTTATTTATGCTTAAGTTTGCATTAACCGTTCTGGAGGGCCGCACCGGGGGCAGCGATTGCCCGCGCCGCGTCGCCCCCGCTACCGCGGTCGTCCAGTTTGCGACCTGGAGGATATACCCATAATTGCCACTCTAGGCAGGCGGGTTGGTGATCTCAGGGCGCAGCCCACTGCTCATCGGTCTGCAGCTGGTAGGTATTTAGCTACGTGTTCAATTGTTATTATTATACCACCGCCAGTTGGTTGCCAGCGCCTCGTTTGTTATTCAGTAGAATGCCGATATACGGGCAGGTTTGGCTTACCAAATGTCATCTCAAAAGCGCCAATGCGTTTGCAGTCTACTGCTTTTAACCTTCAACTACCGACGTCAGTTTTTCGTCACACTAGTACCGACGTAGGGCCTGAGAGGCCGCTAATATAACATTAAATATTGTGGTAAACGTGTGTCATTATTTTTCAAACTATGGTTTCTATTGTAAATTTGGTATGTTACGATATGATAAAAAGATAAAAATAATAATCAAATTTATTGAAGTTATTACTTTTATGCCTTAATTTCCATGCATTATGTTTGACTAAAAATGAATGCCAGACGAAAAAAAAATTATTTTAAATTATTTCACTTTTCAAAAACTAAAAAAGTTACCTTTTCTTAAATCTTAGGGTTGAAATAACTATAAAAATTATAAACTGCATTTGGAATGTTTCAAATAAAAAAAATATCCAAGTACCAAGTTACATAAAATTAGAGCATGATAATTTAAGCTAATTGTAAACAAACATGTTTTTTACATGATTACTAATATGAGGATTTTCTATTTAGTTTAGGTGGACAACATGCACATATTTTTCTTGTTTTTTTCTTACAATTAAGCTTCCAATCAAAGTTTCATGATTCGAATCCAAAATATTTCTATGACATCGTAGTCTCTTGGATTGTTGAATCTCTAAAATTCCATTTAATTGCTTGCCAAGTATATATTGTATATGTTGTTTCAAGTACATATTTGTATAATTATATTTATGTTTATATACTTGTGTATATATGTATATATTTATTTATTTAAGATTTATGGTACATTATAATATTTATGTAGTATATATTTTTTTTTTATGTATAATGTATTTATTTATTATATTAGTTTATTTTTATATTTTCCATTGTGTTTCTCTTTGAACACTCACCGCACATAAATCTGCTCTCTGCATGACCTAAAGGTTAACTGGTAGAGAATGCTCCTAGCATTAAGTTCGCCTTTTGTACCATTTTGTGCAATAAAGTTTAAATAAATAAATAAAAATTGTTTGTAGCTAAACGGTGTTTACCACCCGACATTTCCGGTACATTTATATTTTAACTTATCAATCAGGTTCCTGTAAAAAATCACTTTTTGTTGACCTTAGCGTAAACAAAAAAGTCACGTAACTACCGACGTTGGGCCTATGAGGCCTCGTTGGAGTTTTAAATCTAAATAGCTTACTGAAATCGTGTTTGCCGGCATTACTACCACACTCATCGGCGTTGACGCAACTAAATTCGCAGGTACTGAAGAGTACGGGGCTTTCCTGCTAGAGGAAGGGGTTAATCTAACAAAATCTCTAGCCGCCTCGGCCTCACAGGCCCCACGTCGGTAGTTAAAGGTTAAAGGTCCAAGTTTTGACACCGCATGAAACGCTTATGAAGTCTGTACCAGTTTGGACTTAGTATTTACGGAAATGTTGCAGAATAATATCAAATTAAATGAAATTATTAATATTTATGACTTTTGTCCACAGAGAACATACGGAACATGGTGGGAGGAGGCCCCATCAGCGCAAAAGGAGTATATGCCACAAAACAACTCTCCTATAACAAGTCAAGACTTTGTAGGTGTGTAAAAATATGTTCACTTTTTATATATACTTTATTAATCAAGTTATTTTAATAAATAAATTATTTAGCTATGCCTTTCATCGTGATGGTTATACCGCACCGCAACCAGTCGGTTTACAAAGCCTTGTTTGTTATTCGGCAGGATGCACCATGGTGAGGGTGGCGTAAAGTGTAAGGACGACAGGGATACTTCGATATTCTTTCGTCCCATACCATCGGGCGCACGGTGTTTTATACTAAACCCTTTTAGCATTTAGGACATTCATTCCCTTCACATTAAACTTAATTTCATTTGTTCCCCTTTGCAAACAACTCTACTTTCGGCAGAAGTGTCGTTCGAACGAGCTGTTTACCCAATGGAGGTGTCTGTCTTCGAGACGTACAACCCTGGTGCGTTGGTCCGCATCTGGGCGAGAGGACCGACGTCGTGGACACTCCTGTGGGAGGGCGAACCGGAGTATGTGGGTGACACGCCGAGGATCTTCAGTCCGCCAATAAGACAAATGAACGCGCCTACCAGGTAATTTTAGGTAAAAAGTTGGGGTTTGACTAGCTTGGTGGCTCAATTGGTAGTGACCTCTGCCTTCTAAGCCAAGGGTCGTGTCGTGGGTTCGATCCCCACACATTACAAACATTTGTGTGCATGAACATGTCTGTTTGCATTGGTCCGGGTGTTTTCTATGTATAATGTATTTATTTACCAAAAAAAACTGTATCTAAGTAAGTTTATCAGTTGTCTAATACACATAGTACAAGCTTCGGCTTAGTTTGGGGCTAGACGGCGCTGTGTGGCCCAGCGTGGCATGTCTTGAGGTTATTTTCATCATCAGCCTATTACAGTCCACTGCTGGACATAGGCCTCTCCAGTTGTTCGCCACTTAGAGCAAACATCTGGAGGATATACCCATAATCGCCACGCTGGGCAGGCGGGTTGGCGATCGCAGGGCGTAGCTTCTTGCTCCAGTGACGCTGCTGCCCGTCACCGGTCTTTAGTATTTAGCTACGCCTTCAATTGTGATGGTTATACCGCCACCAGTCGGTTGCCAGCGCCTCGTTTGTTATTCGGCAGGATGCACCACGGGCAGGTGAGGTTGGCTTGGAGCGAAAAGATGATAGGCCGCTCCCTTACATCCCCAGGTTGGCAGGAGGTTATTTTATTTATTACTTATTTATTCCTATTTCGATATTATATCCCTTTCTAAACTGGCTGTCATCATCATCATCATTAGCCTTTGGACTACGAAACTGCTGGACATAGGCGTCTTAAAATGTTCGCCACTTCGCAAGATCTTGAGGTTCTCGCATCCAGCACTTGCCAGCTATCTTGCTCCACCTGCCTTATGGCGTCCTATTGGCTATTATACATTTGCAGAGTAGCAATATCCACTCTAGAACTCGTTTACCCTAGCGGTTATCGGTTCTGCGACTGATATGGCTAGCTCACTGCCACTTCAGCTCACTTAAATGGCCGTCGTGATGTAAAATTAATCAGGAAGTTATTATCTGTACCTAGATTTTCAAGAGATCGTAGCAAAAAAATCATCACTTTTTTTTAGTATAATCCTCATAAAACAAAAACCGATATAAAATCTCAATTATCGATATTGCAATCTCTTCCCGGTAACCTTCAGGCCTAAAACAAAAATAGATACAGAATATGTAAATGGTAACGCGGCATCGTTTGTATCAATTACAAACTGGTTAATTACAATAATTGACGATAAAAATAGCAGTGCATATAATTCTTTGTTATAAAACATGTAAATCGTCATGATTTTATTCTGGTAAAGCTGTTTATAAAAGTTTTAGGGTTCTGTACCCAAAAGGGTTAACTAAACCCTATTACTATGACTTCCCTGTCTGTCTGTCCGTCCCGCCATCTGTCTGTCACCAGGCTGAAGCGCAACAACCGCGGTAGCTAGACGTTTGAAATTTTCAAACTATGTGTTCTGTTGCCCTTCTAACTACAAACTACAAATACTAAAAACGAAATAAAATAAATATTTCATTAATTTCATTATTTGGTAGAATGTTGTTACTATGCTCTTTACAAGCGGCAAACAGCTGTCGACATTTATTTTTAGATTTTTAAAATAATTTACCTACTACGCAGACGAAATAATTTATCGGGGTTTTATTAACATATTCGGGAGGAAAACTTAAACTATGTACATACAGAGACGTGTCAGAAACGTCAAAACAAAAAATGGGGCTTTTGAATTAAACATTTCTGGCATAAAGGTTAGATCGATGTTTCGACAGATCGACAGGTATTGACACCGCTTTGATATTTACTCGTTGCACTGTTTTATATTCCCACTGAAAATTGCCTCGCCATATTATCTACCATGTAGGTATGTAGATTACACCGAATACTAAAATATAATAGTATTGCAGTTTTAAGAGATACAAATGTAGATAAAAATAGAACATAAATCGTTTATTTGAAGCTCGATAAGTTATTTATCTAATCTTCTTGATAACAATTAGATTAATTAATAAACTTAACGTACTTTTCGATCAGCAAGAAAATCATCCCTTGATAACAAATGGTCGCATTTTTTTTATTTAAAAGCTCTAAACTTCTCGGTCCTTGTTTCGATTTCCGACGATTACTAGAAAGAAGAAGAAGATACAAATAAATCATAATAAAATGAAGTATCGTGTTTATATTGTAGCGTCAGCATAGACTTTGTACAGTAATAAGTAAGTGTAATAGTATTACATTGAAGTACCAAATATTTCGTTACATTCGGTTCGAGGCTTCAATAAAAAAACGTTATAAGTACCAAATAGCCCTTTATTACCAACATTAAAGTGAACGATTTGTTTCTTTTTTGTCAGAATACTGAGATTGGAATTCAACCACAAACTGCTTCCGTACTACACGGAGCTTGATGCGGTTCTACTGAAAGGGAAGGAACCGCCGAATCTAGTCCGGATGAAGAATAACTTCTCGTATTCGTCGCCTTTCTACAAGAAGACTCAGCCAGTTGTTGAAAAAGGTAAGATCGATGATCCGAAGTTCTTTAGAAAAAACTATATAGGTAACATTATCAGTTGTCTGGTACCCATAGTAGGTACAAACATCGGCTTAGTTTGGGTTTAGGTGACGCATACCTTGGATATTTATTTATTACTAGCTGTGCCAGCGGCGTCGCACGCTTGGATATCGGGTTTCAAAAATAACGGACTTCCATAAAATACTTATACCTATACCTAAGTTTTAAGTTAGACCTCTAGTAATACATTAGTGAAAATCGTATTCAATTTCATGCAGTAGTTTTTGAGAGATGCGCGTTCAAAAAATTTCTCCCGTTTTCCTAACATTTCCCTTCACTGCTCTGCTCCTATTAATAGTAGCGTGATGAAAAGTACCCTATAACCTGCCCAGGAGTATGAAAAATAATTGTACCAAGTTTCGTTAAAATCCGTTGAGTAGTTTTTGTTTCTATAACGAACATACAGACAGACAGACAGACAGACAGACAGACAGACAGACAGACAGACAGACAAAAAATTTACTGATTGCATTTTTGGCATCAGTATCGATCACTAATCATCCCCTGATAGTTATTTTGAAAATATATTTAATGTACAGAATTGACCTCTCTACAGATTTATTATAAGTATAGATATTATTTTTACCCATTGGATTATACACAATTTTCAGCTCATTTCCTGATATTCCCTTAGTTGTCGTCTATGACACCCACGGGATGAGATGAGATAGTCTTATTCTGAATCCAAAAACTAGTCTATTGCTGTAATGGATGTCTGTCGCTTTTAATTTTAAAATGCTAATGATGAGCATTTGTTTTTGTTTCGTGCTTGGGTGTTTGTATTTGAGCTTATTTTTTTTTACAAGAAGAGCTTTCAGGATGCCCTCACTGATGGTAAGTGGTCGTGAGGTCCAAAAATTAGGTTATATTTGTGGTTCCTTCGTTGTTCTGATCCGCATAACATAAAGACTCAATATGTAATGTTGTCCAATATTTATTTATAAATGGGCCATCCAAATAATAATAAAACATACTTGTAGGTCTCTTAAAGTTGAAGCATCCATATAAAAATATAAACTCGTATAAAAGTTCCACGTGACCGCGTGAAACCGCTCCGTGTTTACAAACGCCGAATGGCCGGTAGATTGGAGGCTGCCCCGGCGATAAGCGGTCACGAGATCATGAATCACGATCAAGGTCGTGTTTACATAACAGTGAAATTGCCATTTTATTTTTAATTGATGAGTTTTTAAACGCTAGCGAGATAATAGCGTCTCATTAGCGGATTTTTTTTAAATACGGGATTGCTTGGCTGCAATTGACCTGACGGTAAGCGATATCGCAGTCTACGATGGAGCGCGCTTACCCATCAAATACCGGTTCACTCTCCTTGAACGTCGGAAGAAGCTCTTGGGGGGTTAGGGTTGGGCCGGCATGGCGGTGGCAACTGACAGGTAACTGACCAGTTACTTGCCCGTTGTCACAGCGACTTGGGCTTCTCTTTCGCTTTCCATCAGGCGTAGGGAAGCCATTATGTCGAGCCACTATAAAAAAAAGGGTTGTACGTCTCGGGGAACAAGAAGAATTCCGCATTTGAACAAAATTCCTAGCAGGTGCTAATCATATACTTCGTAATTTTAGAATTAGAGTATACTCTTTCTACAAGCCTGTTGCGACAACTAGCGGTCACGTATAATACTCCTTAAAATACCTATTAAAATTACCTATCGTAGCACGTATTTGAACACTGAATTTCTCTAACGTGCGTAATAAAAGACAATATAGGTCTCACTTTCTAACGTTAAAAAGAATAGCTAAGTATGGTAGGTAAGTCGTAAAGTCGGTCGTATTCTTCTTACTTATTATTGATGACCTGACCTACCCAACGACACTTATGTTCATACTCTGAAGATTACGACATTGTAATTAAACCTCTACTTTTGTACGTGATTAAATGAAATAATCGACTTGTATATGTTACCGGTAATCTGTATAATCCGGCTTTCTATACAATACCTAGGCGATTATATAGAATACCTAAAACATGTAGGTTATGTATGAAATATTTTTTATTTCATACTTTGCGTAGGTATTCTATACAATACCGAATGCGGAGACGGTAATGTATGAAAAACGAGAGCAAAGGAAGAGAAGGGAGGGGAAGAAAAGAGGGGACTGTCCCGAACGTTTCCTGTCGTCTTAAACGTCATCAGGCGAGGGAAATCCATGTTGCTGTGCTACATTAAAAAAAACAGGTTGAGCGTGCAAGAACGACTCGAGATAATATACCTTCTTTTTTTTTTCAACAAATTGTGTAGGTATAATATGTAAAATTGCTATTGTACGTCATAAATAATACATGGTTAGGCGTTTTTGAATATTTAGAATACATTGTTGTTACAAATACTTCCAGAAGAATGAGTCATGAAATGGTTATTACCATCATAAATTACGTCACACGTAAGGACGGGGGAGGGGGTCCATAAAGTATGTGTACATACAAAGAAGGAAGGAGTCCCACGAAAGGGTCCCGTGGGTGGCCCCTTATGAAGCTGGAACATATGAGCCCCGACTACCATCGGCTACGAACGCTACGCATCTTAGAAAACATACCTATACAATTTAAGACCTTGGTTTCTCACCGGATTAGTAGGCTGAAGTGGCAGTGGGCTGGCCCTATCAGCCGCAGATCCGATAGCCGTTGGGGTAAATGAGTTTTGGAGTAGGTAGATAATGCATCTCGGCTTAAGTTGGTCATCCACAGGCGCGGTGGATCGGCTCCAGTACTTGCCAGCAATCAGCAGGATGAGATGAGAAAGTAGCGAAATGGAGAGGCCTATGTCCCGCAGTAGACTGCGAAAAGCTTATTACTTGACTAAGAGTTACGATGAAATTTGTCATTTTTCATCCCAAACCAAAATTACTATCTCCAAAAAATACTAAGTTCAGACCGTGGTTCAGACAATAGTGGCGCGCACAAAGAGGTTTAGTTCCTCGTTCCTGCCCCTTGCCATCAATTCATCAAATCATGCCCTTTTAGTTCATGTGTTTCCTTCCTCTTACAATCCTGAGTTCTTTGGCGGGGTTGAAACGGCATCTCAGTGGGCCTTCAGGGTGAGGGCGACGGGCGCGATGGGTATTCCCTGGTGTGCCTGTCCGCCTAACATTTGGCCCTCACGACTTACCATCAGGTGAAGTGAGGTCATCCTGAACGCTCTTATTGTAAAAAGAACTAATTGCGTATTGTCCAATAGGCTATTATGGCCAAAATTTGTATTTATTTATTTATTTAATGGATTGTCAACATAAAATACAGCATTAATATACAATAACAAATTACAATAATAAAGACTTATGCTAACTGTTTTTACAATTACAGACAATCACAACATGCATTACAGATCCTTAAAGAACAAATGAATTAAAGTACAGTTAAATGTCATTTTAAAATTATAATAAAAAAAAAAGTCATCAAAATAGTCAAAATTCCATTATTACATATCAAAGTTAAAAACAATTGATTAATAAAATATAAAGTTATTAAGTCGATATAAAGTTAAAATTAAAATGTCAGACAAGATTCAGTGCAGTTTGAGGGATGTCACTCTTTTTTAAAATGGATAAAAACTTGGAGAGACCTTGGGAATTAATGTCGAGTTCAGGCAACTGATGGACTAGATTATTATACAGACGAGAAAGACGAACAACCGGCGCGCTTCGACCTAGTCTAGTCCTACAAAATTTTGGTTTAAACAACCCACAGGGATACCGAGGCACCCTTCTGGGTACCCCAAAATCAAATTTGTGCAGTAGTTTGGAGCTATCTATGCAATTATTCAACAGTTTATGCAGAAAGGACATATCCAGATAAATACGACGCACGGAGAGTTGTTCCATTCTAAAATGCTTTGATCTGTCTTTATAACTTTTAATCTGTCTTGGTGCTCTAAAACGGTAAGCCATGCTTCTGATTAGTTTTTTCTGTACCCTTTCTATCCTATCTGTATGAACCTTGTAACTTGGACTCCAGACAATGCTGCAGTACTCAAGCTTGCTTCTCACATAACTGTTGAACTGTTGAACAGTAGAATGACCGTTGAGGGTTTTTTGAAATCTTTCGTGCTTCTCAATATAAAACCCAATGCTTTATTGGCTTCGTTTATTATTTTGTCAATGTGATGTGTGAATCCAAGCTGACTGTCCATCAGAATGCCCAAATCCCTGATGACATCAACCTCCTCGAGTTTTGCACCCGCAATCGAATATTCAGAGGGATGCTTGTTATGCTTTCTTGTAAATTTAATATGGAAGCATTTCTTAGCATTGAGGATTATTTAGTTCGTCTTTTAGCTTATTCAAAAATAAAATACACGTATTTTTCCTTTTTTCATTCAAATAAACAATAGCAAAGATACAATACAAGGCATCAAAAGTTAGGAGTGGGAGTCTTTGACGTCACTCGCTCCCGTGAAAATGCCTCACCGAGTGACGTCACGCGTAATTTCAACGGGCTACAACTTTGTAATGTTTAATCTAATTTACAAATAAAAAAATACGTGTCTTTTATTTTTGAATAAGCTAAAAGACGGACTAATTACAATTTTGACCATATTACCCAATACTGTCATACTAACTAATGTTTTGTATCCAGGTCAGCTGCTGAACAGAATAATGGCGTCGAACCTCCACGAGACGGTCGTCCCGCTAATGAACAATGGCTCCCAGAAGGCTAATCAGATAGACACGGGCCCGCCGCTCGGCGACTTCCATAGGCTGCCGGTAAGTTGATAAATACATATAACCTGAAAACGACGAAATGTGAGGACTTATAGTTCATTCGCGTTAAGAAAATAGTGACTCATCACCGACTGCCGGCCAAGCCACACCCCCTAGCCAATTAAAACGCTAGAAATTATAATTTCTAGCGTTAGCCACACCCCCTAGCCAATTAAAACGCTAGAAATTATAATTTTAATTGGCTAGGGAGTGTGGCTTGGCCGGCAGTCGGTGCTGAGTCACTATTTTCTTAACGCGAATGAATGCTTTTATTCCCATTCTTTCACTGTACAAGCCATTCGGCTATGGAATGCTTTGCCCAGCAAAATTAAGTCTTCGCAAAATAAAGATTTGTTTAAAAAGAGGGTACGAGAACACCTCTTAAATGATTCGGCTTAGGTAATCTCTAAAATTCCATTTAATTGCTTGCCAAGTTTATATTGTGTATGTTGTTTCAAGTACATATTTGTATAATTATATTTATGTTAATATACTTGTGTATATATGTCTATATTTATTTATTTAATATTTATGGTACATTATAATATTTATGTAGTATATTTTTATTTTATTTTTTATGTATAATGTATTTATTTATTATATTAGTTTATTTTTATATATTAGGTACTATCATCTTCCATTGTGTTTCTCTTTGAACACTCACCGCACATAAATCTGCTCTCTGCATGACCTAAAGGTTAACTGGTAGAGAATGCTCTTAGCATTAAGTTCGCCTTTTGTACCATTTTGTGCAATAAAGTTTAAATAAATAAATAAATAAATAAATATTTTCTTAACGCGAATGAACTATAGTACTCTAAATACCGTTAGATTACAATCTATCGAGGTTATTTTTGGCTCGTTATTCGTCTAGAAAGACAATCTTTTAGTCCGTTCCATCGTAGACTACATCATCATTAACCTACAACAGTCCACTGCTGGACATAGGCCTCTCCAGTTGTTCGCCACGTAGGGCAAACATGTGAAGGATATACTCATAATCGGCAATACGGCAGGCGGGTTGGCGATCGCAGGGCGTAGCTTTTAGCCCCGATAACGCTGCTGCCCGTCATCGGCCTGTCGTATTTAGCTACTCCTTCAATTGTGATGGTTATACCGCCACCCGTCGGTCGCCAGGCGCCTCGTTTGTTATTCGGCAGGATGCACCACGTGCAGGTGAGGTTAGCTTGGAGCGAAAAGATGATAGGTAGGCAAAATGCAATCGAGTGGAAACATATCAGAATAAAAAAAATGTATAATAAGACCTTATCTACATAAAAGCTACATAGGTACAGTGGTACCCTTTTTGAAACCTGTTAGAAATATACCTAATTACATTTAAAAAATTCATTGCTTCATCTGCTTTTGATTGTAGTATTGACTGATGTGATAACGAATTATATCGTTACATCACATAGTCTGCCTATAGTAGGTACATTAATGACGTCATAGCAAATTAGGCTCGCCGGCTTCACGGAAGTCCAGACTAAGTTTACATAAGCAATTAAGGGACAATGGTACTTTATTGCTAAATGAACGTCCGTTTCTTGTAGCCATAACTATCAATAGGCTTGTTATGAGTATCTATTGAAATAGATGTTGTTGGACGATCATTCTTTTGCGTCATTTCAGTCTACGATGGTTGTATTTTTTTTTATTGTCCCACATAAGGTTTCCCCTGTACTACGACGAGTCCTAGTAAGTAATCTTTCAGAACACCAAGAGCCAAGATAATTTTGAAAAGCCATCTCCTAAATCGACCAACCGGCAAATCGAACCCGTAACCTTCGCGTCAGAAGACAATGTATTCGATGCTCTTACGGTGAAGGAAAACTAGTGACCCCTGCCGGAACTGAGGGCCGTGGGTTCGATTCCCACCGGGTACAAACATTCGTACCTATTATGAACATTTATGTTTGTACCGTGTCTGGGTGTTTGTATTTCTATTTAAGTGTATATTTGTTGAAAACTCAGTAAGGAAATAAATGTATGTGTATGTTGTATGTCAAGGGACATATTTTACCTATACTATTCCCTATACTATTTGCAATACATTTAAGCAGGTTGTAGGTGTAGATATTATGACATAATACTTTTATTTCCCACCATTAGTTTGTTCTCTAACTAACTAGCCCGTTCTATTTATACCTTCCGTACCTACTAAGATAAAAAGATAAAAAGACGGCAATCTTGTAGGACGTTTTAACACGGTGTTTTAATTATACCTACTGACAACAAACTAAACCTAGCATCCTTTTACCTTGAGAAACTATGTTGCAGTAACGAGAGATGTTAGATACTATAAGTATCGCTGGCAAAGAATTAATATTTGTTGTATATCGAACTAGCGACCCGCCTTCACTTCGCTTCGGATATTTAAAAAAAATACATTAGAAACCTCTAAAATGATTAGTGTTTCTCTACTATGTTCATGTAAACGTCCTCTTAAATCACGCTTTTTTTAAAAGTCACATCCAAATTTTTGTTCGTTGCGTAGTTTTCGAGATCTAAGTATACATTGAGAGGTAGGGCGTAACGAATCTTCGCTCGAGTTGAGCCCGTCCGGGGAAAGACCTCCACCCTATAGAATAATAATATAGGGACAGAAAAACACTAAAAGCGACTTTGTTTATACTATGTACCTAGTGATAAGGGAGGTAGATCCGTAGCGACGACTTTTAGGGTTTTGAGTCTAGTTGTGTCAGCGGAGTCGCACGCATGTGTATCGGGTTTCAAAAATAACAGACTCCCATAAAATGCTGCCTAAATTTAAAGTTAAACTTAAATCAAAGCAATACGTTGGTGAAAACCGCATTCAGTTTCATGCAGTAGTTTTCGCGTGATCAAACATACAGATAAATTTTCTCCCGGCAAAGAGTTCTATAGTTTGTCATTGGTTCCAGTGGAAATGACCGCTGAATACGCAGGTAATAAATCTACACTGTTGTGATGAAAACGTGCCAACCATGACCTATGTCAAGCTGTGCATTTGTATCGTAAGTGGTTTTCACTGTGTACGATAAAAGTCGAGTGGTTAGATGTCCGTGAAACTTTGTATGTTGTTGAGATTTGTTATCAGTTCGCCTATATTTATTTAAAAAAATATTCTTATAAAAAAAAACATTTTAAAAAGATATGCTCTTTTACTAGCCGCATCACGCGGCTTTGCCCGCGTCAATATCGGTAATGTAATATGAGAAATTAAAATATTCTTATAAATTATGAAACTGTTTGTCTGTGTGATTTGCGTTTGTAACCCTCATACAGTATCCTCCTGCCTTCTGAACCAAGAGTCGTGGGTTCGATTCCCACCCGGGACAAACATTCGTGTGATGAACACTTGTGTTTGTTCCGTGTCTGGGTGTTAATATTTGTATTTAAGTATATATTTGTGGTACCTTCGTTGTTCTGATACCCATAACACAAGTGCTTAAGCTACTTACTTTGGGATCGGAGCAATGTATGTGATGTTGTCTCATATTTATATTTATTTAAAAAACAGTATCTGAATACGAGTAATTTGTCCTTGCAGTTTATCGCATAAACTGAATAACTTAGATATCTAGAGCATATGCAGAATGCCTACCTATTGTATTTTTCCTAATGGTTTACATACATGGTATGTCATACTGCGAGTATAATTATCTGTAAAGATACAGCGTAAAAATCTCTCTATTTTGCGATTGTCATTTTCATCTGGATTTGAACGAATCTCCTTGAGAGCTGAATCACCGCTTTACTGTGTTCATTTTTTTATTTTGTTGACTGGCTCGGTGGGTCAGTTGGTAGTGACCCCTGCCTTCTGAACCAAAGGTCGTGGGTTCGATTCCCACCCGGGACAAACATTCGTGTGATGAATACTTGTGTTTGTTCTGTGTCTGGGTGTTTATATTTGTATTTAAGTATTTATTTGTGGTACCTTCGTTGTTCTGATACCCATAACACAAGTGCTTAAGCTACTTACTTTGGGATTAGAGTAATGTATGTGATGTTGTCTGATATTTATTTATTTATTACCGAGAATGTCTGACGAGCAAGCGGCCCGTCTGATGTTAAACGGTGACCGCCTTTCACAGACTTTGCATTGCCAGGGGCACAGCTAACCCGCTGCCTACCGTATTATTTTTATAGTAGCTCGACATAATGGCTTCCCTACGCCTGATGGAAAGCGAATGAAGAAGCCTAAGTTGCTGTGACAACGGGCAAGTAACTGGTTAGTTACTTGTCAGTTGCCACCGCCATGCCAGCTCAACCACAATCCCCCACGAGCACCGGAAACCCTACTCACCGGCAGGAACACGACCCGGAGGTCATTTGGCTGCGGCATTCTATAGGATGGAGGTCCTTCCCCGGACGGGCAGCTCAATTCGAGCGAAGATTCGCTATGCCTTACCTCTCTTACCGTGTGGAAAAGAACTCTCTTTAGACCACGTAGAAGAAAGTCGTAGTGTTCAGGAAACACCGTGGCTGGGAGTTCATTTCAAAGCTTGTTAATACTCACGAGGAATAAACGATCGTTGTTCGCGTATTTTTTGTGTATGTATTTAATTATTATTGAAAAGCAATTACGCCATATAGTGCCTTGTTTCTTTGATAATATAAATGATTGTTTTATTGCATCTGTGTCCACTTCCTACTTGATTTGCATATCCAATGTTTCTGACATATAATAATTTGCTAAACGTTAAGGTGGATCAAAATTTTACTTATTGATGCTGCCTAAATTGCTAACTTTAAGATGTACGTACATTAAAACTGGTACATTAAATCGTCTCCTATAACACTGAATTCTGAGCTTAATTCGTTTTCAAACCGGACCAGCCGGATGCACAATTCAGAATCGAATATATGCCTCTTAGCTAACTTGATTTTTCTGTACCTATGTGAACTGTTTTCGAAGAACATCTATCTCATTTACAACATTGAATATGGGGGGCAGGACGTGAGAAAGAAACCTTTGATTTTTTTTTATATACTTACTTGATAAGTAACCAAATCACTCGAACGAATCACTTGTGATTGCCACCTGAAGTCTCCATGCTGGCCTGTAAAATTATGACTTTGCTTTATGCGGATAGAGAGCATACCTGGGTAGACCAGCTGGTAAGCGGCCGGTGGGACGCCCCAGGTACCGCTGGATGGACCAGGTGGAAAAGGATCTCAGTCACCTTCAACGACCAGACTGGCGACACGTGGCTGAAGATAGAGCAGAGTGGCGAAATCTCGTGTCGGAGGCCAAGATCCACTTTGGGTCGCTGAGCCAGCGCAGTAGTAGTTGTAGTAGACACTAATCCACATATGAAATAACCATGAACAATAAAGTAGTGAACAATGTGATGGTACCAATGATATCGGCTCGCTATCCTCACACAAACACGTCTTTACTCGGCGGCGGTGGGACGCACGCAGACTGACTGTCCTCCCACCCCGCACCTTGCGTGAAGTGTAGGAACGAGACGACAGTTGTCAGTGTCAGATGTCACTGTCAGATGTTTGACAGTGTGTGTAGTTGTGTGTGTCTGTTTGTATGTTCGTGTATGCTACAGTAGTAGTAGTTATGCGGATAGGATAATTTTCCCCGGAATATCTCGGTCATAGCAGTTCATAAGGGAGCAGGAGGAGGGAGGGAGGAGGAGGCGAAAATGAACTCATCAATGGAGTTACGCGGAAATCCTTACATAATAATGCATCAACGAGTTCCTAAACTGACAGCGCAAATATGTTTAGAAAATGAAATAAAACAATTGAAGTACACCCCCGCAAAATTGAAATTGAATGCCTCTACAAAGGTCAGCTGGGACAATCCCACCCTCTTCCAATTACGCCACTCGAGATATAAGCTAACGTAATATTGTCTAATCTCGGAAAATTCTCGTTAGTACGCACAAGGTCTGGATTATAAATAGCTCGAGATACCTCGGACATATTTACAGTCTTCGTCGTGATATCCTTGACATTTCAGGGTTATAAACAGATTGATTAGCCGTCTGCTATTTGTTTAGCTTTGCAGGTGTTGAGATAACGTCGGGTTAAGTAGTTATAATTAATGATGACTTTATGATGAAAAGTTGGTTTGATTTAGATACATTTTGAATAAAATTTCAATCCTAGGACTTTAGTTGCCTATGAATTTGTGGCATACTCGTATGTTTGTGAGTCTGGCAGTGCTAAAATATGAGATATGAATGATTTTTTAAAATATCAATAAAACCTTAAACTAGATAGTACACAATTGTTATACAATTTAGGCGGTCTTATGGTATGTGCAATCTCTTTCAGGCAACTTAAGAATAGGAAATAGTAGGATGAAAAGGCTTAGGCGGCGTTAATACGATATCAGATACCTATTTAAAGATAAAATCTTTATCAAAAGAATTCACAAAAGTTAGTGTCTCAAAAAACGTTTATTTCGTACGCCGTTAGAATGCAAATTGTAGTTTTATTAATTACTTCTTTTTTGCATTGTTACCGTTGAAAAGACACTTTATGACATCACTATCGAAGAAATGAATATGACTATTAAATTAGAACAATAGATGATGAAAAGATTGTTTACTAATGTTGTCGAAGTCAGTATGCAGAGCCGGAGTTAAATAAATCAGGATGTAAGCATAACTGAAGTAATTAAATACATAAAGATATTATAATCAGCCTGCAAATGTCCACTGCTGGACATAGACCTCCCCCAATGAAATTTGTCATTAGGGGATTTGGGCCTTAGTCACCAACTCACCACGTTTGGCGGGCAGGTTGACAGGCGGGCAGGGCAGGCGCAGTAGGTTTAAGGACAGCAGTAACAACTGAAACTTACTTTACATTTTTGTTATAAATAAATAAATAGTAAACACGCAGACCAATACAAACAGACATGTTCATCATCAGCCTGCTCACTCCACTGCTAGACATAGGCCTTTCCAGCTGTTCGTCACCTTATCCAAAAATTTGGAGAATTTACCTATAATCGCCACGCTGGGCAGGCTGGTTGGCGATTGCAGGGCGTATCTCCTCGCTTCGGATATCCGCGGCATTTAACCAAGCCTTCAATTGTGATGGTTATACCGCCACCAGTCGGTTGCCAGAGCCTTGTTTATTATTCAGCAGGATGCACCTCGGGCAGGCGAGTGTGGCTTGGAGCGAAAAGATAATGGGTCGCTCTCTCACATCCCCAGACGTGTTCAATGACAAGTATTTATAATTTTTCTATATTTTTCCTCAGGACGAGACCATACTATGCGTGATGAAATACTTGGACATGCAATCTTTGTGCCGCTGCGCTCAAGTCAACCGCCACTTCTACAGACTCGCTTCGGACGCTATCCTGTACCGGTGCATCGATCTCAGGCCCTATTGGCATTGTGTGCAGTCACAGGTGAGGTTATTGGGTGAAACTCTTCCTTGCAGGGCGTAGCTACCGCAGTATCTGCTATGTCAATTATGCAGGGCTTCAGGCTTTGGAAAAAACTAACAAAATCTTCCAAATCTTGTCCATTCTTAAGGGGGCCCAAACAAAACTCTCTGATATCAAAATAAGACCAACGAAGCAATTGAGATGTTGCTAGGATCAAAAAATTATACTTTATTTAGTTCGTATTTTAGATTATAGAAATATATTGGACAAGTGTTTCTCCTTTTTTCATTTAAACAAAAAATAACAAAGATACAAGGCATCAAAATGTGTGGAGGAGTGGGGGTCTTTTACGTCACTCAGTGGCGAAAAACTCCCACTCTTTGACGTCATGCGTAATTTTAACTGGCTATATCTTTGTAATTTTTGGTCTAATTTACAAATGAAAAAAATACGTGTCTTTTATTTTTTAACAATCCAAAAGACGGACTAATTACATTTTTTTCGGCAACAGGCCTATTTTATTATGTTTTCCGCTTTTAAACAAAAGACTACACACACATAACATGCAGTGAGAATTCTATTACTTAAGTTTTTTAATTGCAATAAATTCCTTTCACACATCACTTTCCTTTTTTAATTAGCCTCTGTGCTTTACCAAAGATAGCATCTGTCTCATTGTGATGACTGCAGTAGGCAAAATGCCAACACTCTTTTGGCCTTTAACTAGTTAGGAAGAAGGTTGCATTAATAATGAAATTATCGTGTCTTAGATCATGTTTTATTTCCTCAATCATTAGCCAAGTCTAACATCTAAGTTGTGTTTATTTATTTATTTATTTATATTTGATTCACCAACATTTGTTTACACTATTACATTTAGGTATAATTATAACTAAGTATTTATAGAGAATTAAGCTAAGTGTAACAAACACTTACAGGTGAATACATCATGCCCAAAATATGGTTAACACATAGAAAAATAATAAATCTAGTTTAAATAAACACAAGAAATAAAAATACTTATTTATTTGTTCAATGATTTATTGTGTCGTATTTATCTTCTTAATAACATTACTGTGTGTTCATTTTGGTTCACACATTTAAATGTTGCAAGTAGGTAGAGAAAATATTTTTTGTCCTAGACCTAGATGATGTGCTAGTAAATTAATGTAAGATAAATAATATTAAAGGATGTAAGGGAGCGGCCTATCATCTTTTCGCTTCAAACCAACGGCACCTGCCCGCGGTGCATCCTGCCCGATAGCAAACGAGGCGCTGGCAACCGACTGGTGGTAGTATACCCATCACGTTTGTAGGCGTGGCTAAATAGCACAGACCGATGACGGGCAAATAGTGCAGTCAATGAAGCGAAAAATACGGGCTAACCTCCGAATTTTTTTACTGTGATCCGATTTGCATGAAATTTTGGAATTAGGCTCATCTTACCATTAACTTCAAAAGTGAAAATGATTTGAACTCCGCCACCACCATGGGGGTGGTTGCCACCCCTTCTCGGGGGTCAATGGTTGTTTTTTCAAAATAACCTCGGATATCGATTGAAGATCTAATTTTAAGCAAAAAAGTTTCTATAAAGTTTCTCGAAAAATCTAATACTTTTCAAGTTATTGGCAATTGAAAATTCGCAAATTTTTCACGATTTTCATCAGTTTTTTTCAAATATCTCCAAAAATATACGTTTTATCGAAAATTTTATAAGGAACGAAACTGTAGCAGGTAAAAAAATGAACAATTTGGTTTTTTACAAAGTATTCTAAGTGCAATATCAAGCTAGATATTAAAGATCAAAGCCGTTTTTTATTTTATCTGAAATTTCATCGATGTAGTCAATGCCATCTAGCAGCGAGCAAATGCATTTTATGCTTTCTAATCGAAAAGGGTTTTGTAGTGCTTGAAATAAGCTTTAAAATGAGCTTTATCAAAAGTCTTTTGCACGTAAAATAAGTGAGCTATATTGCAAATAAGCGGAGCATCGAATGTTTTTTCTTTTCAATCAATGGGTTTAAATAAGTGCCATTTCCACCAAAACTAAAATTAATCATATTCCGCCTAGAATTAACTTTATTATGAAGAGTTTTATAGATTGTATTAGTTTGGCTGCTTTAGGACACATAGTTTTCAAAAAAGTCACGATTGAAAAAAAATCGAGAATTTCAAATTTTTTAAAATCCCACCCCTTTTTCATAATATCTCAAAAATGACGACAGATACGTATAAAAGTGTAGGGATAAAAAATTTAGGTATTTTTCTGACAAACAATTTGGTTTTTTTTGTTTTTTCTATCAAATAAAAATTGACGGAGATATGATTGTTTAAAGAGCGCGTGGCAGCGCAATCACAGCCTCCCTTAATCGTGACTTTTTTGAAAACTATGTGTCCTAAAGCAGCCAAACTAATACAATCTATAAAACTCTTCATAATAAAGTTAATTCTAGGCGGAATATGATTAATTTTAGTTTTGGTGGAAATGGCACTTATTTAAACCCATTGATTGAAAAGAAAAAACATTCGATGCTCCGCTTATTTGCAATATAGCTCACTTATTTTACGTGCAAAAGACTTTTGATAAAGCTCATTTTAAAGCTTATTTCAAGCACTACAAAACCCTTTTCGATTAGAAAGCATAAAATGCATTTGCTCGCTGCTAGATGGCATTGACTACATCGATGAAATTTCAGATAAAATAAAAAACGGCTTTGATCTTTAATATCTAGCTTAATATTGCACTTAGAATACTTTGTAAAAAACCAAATTGTTCATTTTTTTACCTGCTACAGTTTCGTTCCTTATAAAATTTTCGATAAAACGTATATTTTTGGAGATATTTGAAAAAAACTGATGAAAATCGTGAAAAATTTGCGAATTTTCAATTGCCAATAACTTGAAAAGTATTAGATTTTTCGAGAAACTTTATAGAAACTTTTTTGCTTAAAATTAGATCTTCAATCGATATCCGAGGTTATTTTGAAAAAACAACCATTGACCCCCGAGAAGGGGTGGCAACCACCCCCATGGTGGTGGCGGAGTTCAAATCATTTTCACTTTTGAAGTTAATGGTAAGATGAACCTAATCCCAAAATTGTATGCAATTCGGTTCCCAGTAAAAAAATTCGGACCTATAATGCTTCATTGACTGCAATAAAAAGCGTCACCGGAGCGAGAAGCTCCGCAACCTGCCTTCCCAACGTGGCGATTATGGGTATATCCTTCAAATGTTTGCCCTAAGTGGCGAACAACTGGAGAGGTCTATGTCCAGCAGCGGACTGCAATAAACTGATGATGTTCATTATTTCTTTACCTCTAAACATAATACGGAAACAAATTTTCTATACACGATATTCAGACAATACAAGTCTGATCAATACAACATATTCTTTAAATTTCTTCCATTTATTGAAAAAGAGTAACTACCGAGTTTCTTGCCGTTTCTTCTTGGTAGAAATCTACCTTCCGAACACGGCGGTAGCTTCTTTTAAATTGCTTTTATTCACATTCTTACATTACCTTTTATATTTTTACATTATTTTTTACTTGACGATTCATAAGTCCTTATTTTAAGTTTATGTGAATAAAGGTATTTTGACTTTGACTTTGATTTATTTTTTCATTCGCAGGTACTCATCACTCTGTCGATGCGCTGCAAGTTCCTACAGAAGCTAGACCTGTCATGGTGCGGAAGCCATCGCATGATCCAACCCAATTACGTGGTCAAGTAAGTCGATAGTGATGTTTTAAGTGTATCGCCACGTTTTACCGACTTTGCATAATTGCAAAACGTTTTGTTGATTGCAAAGAACAATGGCTTGTCTGGAGCGTAGTATCTCGATGTTATTCTAATTAATGATGTAGGCAATTCATGTTTTTTATTATTAAGTAATCAGTGTCCGATTCGATAAATATAAGCAATTGCAAAAATATAAAAAAATAACTAGTTTTGCCCGCAATATCGCCTGTGAGGAGCCAATGATAATATTTTATTTTGGAATTTGGATGAACTTGAACGTAGTAGTTGTGTGAAGGCCAAGACATTTTGGGTCCCTGCGCCATGCTAGTCAGTATTTGTGGTAAAGAGTAACTAACATTCACGACTTTTAATATCAGCAAGTATACCAGTAAAAAATGGAGATTTATCTTTTAGAAAATGTTTAATTTTGAGGGTAAGCAAAACGTCGTTGATTCTTTGCATGACTGAATCTTTCCACGGTGAGTAGGCTATGCAATATAAGTAGCTATAAAAGGTACAGCTAGCGTCAAGAAAAACAAAAAATAAGAAATTTGTGAAAGATAAAATGCTCAAAATTTGTTCCTAAAAACATAGTACAAATTAATTCGTTACATAACCCGGTACATCGTGCGATTCTCAAGCGTTTCTCTAAGTGTGTCTGTTAAACAATCGTAATTGTACGAAGGTGATATTGTTTCACAGTTTCCTGAGAGACAGCGGCGCCGAGTTAACACATTTGCGGATGAATTGTTGCAAATTCGTCGACAACTCTGTGCTAAGAGCTGTTATTGACACATCAGCTTGTTTACAAGGTAATTAGATCCTTACTGTATTATTTCTTGAATGGGACAAAATATGAGATTGTATGACGGCACCATAGATTTTGACGACGGAACCATGCGAAATTTATAATGGGTTCGGGACAATAAATTTGTTGTGAAAATATGAACTATATTTTTTTGCAGAAATGGGCTCTATTAACGATACCTAATGCTCAGAAAAAATTGTATAGCTATTAAAAAGGCACCTTGTTTAGTTATATATTTAGCATGTGTCATCATCATCATCATCAGCCTTTTGCAGTCCACTGCTAGACATAGGCCTCTCCAGCTGCTCGCCACCTAGGGCAAACCTCTGGACGTTATACCCATAATCGCCAAGCTGGGCAGGCGGGTTGGCGATCTCAGGACGTAGCTTCTTGTTTCGGTGACGCTGCTGCCCGTCATCGGCCTGTGATATTTAGTTACGCCTTCTATCGTGATGGTTATACTGCCACCAGCCGGTTTGCCAGAGCCTTGTTTGTTGTTCGGCAGGATCCACCACGGGCAGGTGAGGTTGGCTTGGAGCGAAAAGGTGATAGGCCGCTCCCTTACATGCCTTAGTATGTGTATGTATTTTTAATATGGATTATTCCGTCTTGGGGATCTGACAGAGAAAACCCTTTCATTTATAACATTTATCACTATTTTCAGAACTATGCCTCAGATCGATCGTCGGGTGCTCAGACTGGGTGTGCCTAGCGAAGCTGAAGAGACTGAAACGCCTAGACCTGTACAGAACTGACATAACCACATCTGCGGCAGTCGCCATCATAAGATCTAACCCTGGACTGCAGCATCTTAATGTTGGTGAGGATGAAACTGAATGATACTCTTTTGAGAGGTTATGCAACTTGCGGGCTACAAGGAATGTTTTCTGGGAAATAGAGACCTGTGACAAGTTTCAGTACAATTTTCGGCTTGTCATTCGACCGGGATTCTAACGGATGCCTCTAGTTATTTAAAGAGGTAAAATTTGTGAATAAGAAACCAAAACTACTTCACATTTCTGAAGATCCAGAGCCGACTCGTGCCAATTTACAGAATTGTGCCCGCATCTTTTATTTATTTTCTTGCTTGTCACATGGTTATATATAGATGTAATACAGATAAAGTACATTGTACATATGACACCCCCTGGTTTTTAATTTTCTGTTCCTTAATGTCTAAACACACTATTTGATTTTACGTTCCGACGTATTCGGCTGATATGACACACCATAAGCGCCGAACTTACGCGGCTGAAATTCAGTTGTGCAACTTTTGTTATGATTTTCGTCGGCAATCGAACCGAACTTCGGACGAGCATTGCCGCCGAATCGCAGCCGAACTTACGCCCGACCGAAGATTGGCTGTACGCTATAACGCGGTATGGTGTGTCAACAGTAATTTAAAATACATTGCAGGCGTAGTCACGCCGAACTTCGGTCGCGTATTTTCGGCATAGTGTGTTTAGACACTAAGACAATATACGTTGCTTCACCAATGACAATAAAATGAATAAAATCCCTATTTAATATTTTAAAATTACAGGCTCATGCAAAATGATCTCCGCCATGGACGAAGTGGCCATGGAGTTGGGCGCCAACTGCCCTGACCTCATATCCGTGGACTTCTGGAAGTCCTACTCTCTGACACCCAACGGCATCAGGGCGTTGGGCAACTGCAGGAACCTGCAGGAACTGGACGTGGGCTGGTGGTGAGTACCCAGACATAGCCCCCCATTACACTGTACAAAATGATCTCCGCCAAGAAGATGTAAGGGTGTGACACATGACACATCATGGTACTCGCTGACGCCCAACGGCATCAGGGCGTTGGGCAACTGCAGGAACCTGCAGGAAATGGACGTGGGCTGGTGGTGAGTACCCAGACATAGCCCCCCATTACACTATACAAAATGATCTCCGTCAAGAAGATGAAAGGGAGCGACTCATCATGATACTAACTGACGCCCAACGGCATCAGGGCATTGGGCAACGGCAGGAACTAGACGTAGACATAACCCCCCATAACACTATACAAAATGATCTCCGCCAAGAAGATGTAAGGGAACGACACATCATCTCTTCGCTCCAAGCTACCCTCACCTGCCCGTGGTGCATCCTGCTGAATAACAGACTGGACTCTGGCAGCTGACTGGTGGCAGTATAACTACGACGATCGAAGGCGTAGCTAAATACCACAGGCCGACGACGGGCAGCAGCGTCAACGGAGCGAGAAGCTACGCCCTGCGATCGCCGCCCGGGCGGGCGAGTAGCGATTATGGGTAAAGCCTCCAGGTGTTTGCTCAAAGTGGCGAGCAGGTGGAGAGGCCTATGTCCAGCAGTGGTCTGTAATGAAGATGATGTTTTGATGTCGTCTTATATTAAGTTAGAAATTATTGTCTAATAGCTTCTGCCAATGCAAAGTATAGCCTACGTGTTAATCCAATGTATAAGCTATATTACCTAAAAGTTTCATTAAAATCCTTTAAGTAGTTTTTGTGTGAAAAATTAACAAGCATCCATCCATCGATCTATCCATTGAAACAAACTTTCGCATTAATAATATTTGTAGGATATTGTGAGATAAACATTAGCTGTGCCTGCGAATACACTCTTTCAAACAAAAAAAGAGAATTGTCCAAATCGGTTTACAAATTCTAGGAGACATCTGGTAACGTACATACATTGAAAAAAAAAATATCTCACTCCTTTTTTTGAAGTCGGTTTATTACTAAGACAAACAAAAGAACCTTACCAGTATTTATCTCATTACAGCTTACAAGCAGGCGGTTCCGGCGAGTGGCTGGCGTGGCTGTCTGGTGGGGAACTGCGCAAGTTGTTCCTTGGAGCTCTTCGCGGGGTGTGCGACAGGGACTTACGAGCATTGCTGCCTAAAGCGCCTAGACTAGCCCAGTTGGATCTGCTGGGAGTGAGGGCCGTTACGCCGGATATATGTGATGCGTGAGTAAAATCTTTTTTTTTATATATATATAATAATCCACGACATGCCACGCTGGGCCACACAGCGCCACCTAGCCCCAAACTAAGCCGAAGCTTGTACTATGGGTACTAGACAACTGATAAACTTACTTACATTTTTTTTTTGTAAATAAATACATATTATACATAGAAAACACCCAGACCAATACAAACAGACATGTTCATGAACACAAAATATGTTTGTAGTAAAATCTTTTTTTTTTTTATATATTAGCTCGACATATGGAATGGGTGGAGAGGGCGAGGCCGCCCGAAGAAAAGATGGATGGACTGTGTGAATGATAATATGGCTGAGAAAAGAGTGTATGGGACGATGACGGCTGATAGGGATGAATGGAAGAAGAAAACATATTGCACCGACCCCAGATAATGGGAACAGGGCAGGCAAATGATGAGCTCGACATTATGGTTTCTCTGCGCCTGATGGAAAGCGAAAGAAAAGCCCAAGTCGCTGTCATCATCATCAGCCTATGCAGTCCATTGCTGGACATAGGCCTCTCCAGTTGTTCGCCACTTAGGGCAAACGTCTGAAGGATATACCCATAATCGCCACGCTGGGCAGACGGGTTGGCGATCGGAGTCGCTGTGCCCACAGGCAAGTAACTGGTTACCTGTCAGTTGCCACCGCCATGCTGGCCCAACCCTAACCCCCCATGAGAAACAATTTACTATACGATTTGGGAGAAACAATTAAAGAAATGAGAAAAGTGATGTCCGGACACGCGGGAGTGTGTTGGCCAAGTTTCCGCGAAGAGAACTGGTGACCGCAATCGTGTGTTCCTCTACTTAAACTAACCAGAGAGAAGAACTTTTTCACTAAATCAAATAATAGAAATTCCTTGATAATATAGTGCGATATTGTGCTTAAGTTTTAAATAACTTTAACTGTTTGTTCGCAGAATTTTAGCTGAATGCAGAGAATTGAGGCTACTCGACGTCAGCTTCTGCGATCAGATACACGAATCTCAGGTACATATGCGATTATGATAATTCAGGACTTCATCCTTCTTTCCAAGATCATGATACTTGGAAGACTTTCACTTACCGGCTGCTATTTCCATCATCGTACATCTCGTGCTAATTCGAGATTTCATCCTTATCATCTTGATAGTTACAAGTCTTCTACGGTACGTTTTGCGCGGAATGTTCTGCCTCGTGGAACGGTTCTTTGGAATCGGCTTCCTGCTGCGACTTTTATGAATAGATTCGACTTGGCCCTTCAAGAAGAGAGCCTACAAATTTCTCAAGGGCCGTCAAGTGAAGTGATCATTTACCATCAGGTGGCCTTCAGGCCCGTTTGCCCGTTTGTTAAATAAAAAAAAATATATATGCCAGGTCTCGGCTCGCGTCGAAATAACGTCTAATCTTCTACACTATCTTTTCATTTTTTATATTAGGGCGCAAAAATGACTGCATTCTCAGCAAAAAAAAAATGCAAGCGATTCACATCACGCTTATTTTGTGCAACATAGACCGATACTATGACAGCCCTGGGGATGTAAGGGAGCGGCCTATCATCTTTTTGCTCCAAGCCAACCTCACCTGCCCGTGGTGCATCCTGCCGAATAACGAACGAGGCACTGGCAACTGACTGGTGGCGGTATAACCATCACAAATGAAGGCGTAGCTAAATACCACAGACCGATGACGGGCAGCAGCGTCACCGGAGCGAGAAGCTACGTCCTGCGATCGCCAACCCGCCTGCCCAGCGTGGCGATTATGGGTATATCCTCCAGATGTTTGCCCTAAGCGGTGAACAACTGGAGAGGCCTATGTCCAGCAGTGGACTGCAATAGGCTGATGATGATGATGATGATGATGATGACAGCCCTATGTAAAGCCGGCCGCTTCGGGCCCCGTATAAAAGACGCTAGAAACTGGAAAAAGAGTTCCACAGCGTATGACGTACTTGCACGAAATCCAACCAGAAGGCATTGTTTTCTAACCATCTGCTTATTTCAGGTCCTCGGCTGGCGCGAACAATATCCCCACGTGAGTATTAAACGGTCGTTCCAATCGGCGAACCTAAACCACGCGCCGAACCCGCTCTTCCTCGCTCCGAGCCTCGAGTGAATTAGAATAAGGATACTGAACTGCTATTTAGATTATATTTGTATGTGGTAAGTGAAATACTTAGTTTTAACGTGTAAAATTTGTCATTTATGTGCGATGGAAGTTTCCAGTGTTTTTGAAGTGGAGTTTGCAGACCGCGTGTGAGCTCCTAGACTAATGAGTAAAAAGTAGTTGCAAGTTACATTAATTATCTTTCGATTTTATACTAACTTGTAAAAAGTTCCCGTTATTGCAGAACACTATAAATACTTACGTATACGTACTTAATAAGCATACAAATACAAAAACCAGCGTTATGGCAAATAAATATTTGCTATGACATTATAGCTGAGTGGACACCATTTTGGCCACATCGTACATAGTAGCTAAAGTTTTTTTTTTTATTATTGTGTTTCTTTTATTATTTTTAGTTATTGTGTTACTTTGTGTAATTGTGGCCAAATAAAGTTTTTCTTATTCTTTATTATTCTTATAATACTTAGTAGAATATCTAAAGATTTGAAAGTGCAAAGCAAATTTCAGCTCAATTGGTTGAGGGCAAGTGCCTTAAATTTGAGTTGTAAAATTCCACCCTAACACAAGTTAAATAAAAGCATGTAAAAATTTTATAAAAAAAGAAATATGTAAAACTAGCTGTGCTCGCGACTTCGTCCGCGTGGAATAGTTATTTTTTCCCCGTTTTTTTTTACATTTTCCATTATTTCTTCGCTCCTAATAGTTGCAGCGTGATGTTATATAGCCTTCCTCGATAAATGGTCTATTCAAAACAAAAAGAATTTTTCAATTCGGACCAGTAGTTCCTGAGATTAGCGCGTTCAAACAAACAAACAAACTCTTCAGCTTTATAATATTAGTTAAGATTTTCTGTTTATCTGTAGACTACAGGTAAAACAGTTGGAGAAGAGCGCTAGAGCTCATACGAGGTTAAAAATCTCATCGCATTTTTATAGTGCATTACATGTAAGTTATCATGACATAAAAGTCATTGGTAAGCTTTATATTCGGACTTTTAAAATTATAATATTTTATATATCATAATTATAAGTTATAGCGTCAAAGAATTCTGCTTAAAATTATATTCGAATGTACTATCGAACTGACTTGTCAATTTATATATCTATATAGTAAAAGTATTATGTAAATATAAAAACTATAGTAGCGTAAAATGTTATTCAATAGACAGTGCATAATAAATAGAAAAGTCATTGATTATTTTTTTGTTCTGTGCAATATGCTTTTAAGTGTTCAGTATTTAAAGGGCAATTTTTGGTTAAAAAAGGTATAACATATACCTTTTTTGGGTAAAAAAGGGATCGCATATACCTTTTTTGATAAATAAAGGTTAATCGCCCGTTAATCCCGAACACTAAATGTTTTATGTTCGTGTATAATGCAACGCGAAAGTTGTAAAAGTTATTATGCTTTCAAATATTGGCATAAATGAGTAACATTCTGAAAATTGGCTTTAATAGTGCTATATTTTTTATTGAATTTAACACTTTTTAGGTTACTTTGCATATTAAATAAGTATCAACTATTTGAAAGACTGACTAAAATTTAATTTCGAAACTAAAGAGACGCATTACTACTAAGATATTCATGTATTTTGCATTTATATGTTCTTAACATGCGAAGGTGTTTTTACGAAATAATAGAATAATTCTTCTTATGAATGTGTTATTAACCATAATCATTATGGTATTAATTAATACATGTACAAAGTAAATACATTTTGGTCTTAATACATATAGTTCTTTGATCGTACTTAAGTTATAATAAGAGATCTATTGCGTTCAACACATGAGAAATATTTCTCACAAAATCTTCGATTTAAAAATACTTACTTGAATGATTTATACATGCAATTTATTAGATAAGGTTGTCATAAAGTTTTAATTTTATTATTTCGTAACCAATTGTTTATGTAGGCATTATCTCTTGGTATAATACCGCCTGTATCCATCTTAATAATTATAGTGCTGTCTTAAATAGTCAATTATGTAGTACTGAACATAAATGTGTAATGTCGTCCGTATAAAGTCAATTGGTCAATATACGACTAACTTAAGAAATATACAATAGGCTATTATGGTCAAAAATTGTAATTAATCCGTCTTTTAGCTTATTCAAAAATAAAATACACGTATTTTTCCTTTTTTCAATAAAAATAAACAATAACAAAGATACAAGGCATCAAAAGTTAGGAGTGGGAGTCTATGACGTCACTCGCTCCCGTAAAAATGCATCACCGAATGACGTCACGAGTAATTTCAACGGGCTATAACTTTGTAATTTTTAGTCTAATTTACAAATAAAAAAATACGTCTCTTTTATTTTTGAATAAGCTAAAAGACGGACTAATTACAATTTTTAGCCATAATAGCCTATTGCCAACATTGCAAATGTATAAGGTCAAGGGGCCTAAGGGGGATAAGAACTCCAATGGGAGTTTTGCGAGCATTGTTACGTTTTTCCAACGCCAAAGTCTCGTTCGGACCACCATGTCCACTATTGGACATAGACCTCAAACACATAGGTGGGTTGGTGACCCCCAGTAGATTTTGTATGTACCCAGAAGGCTGCTGCCAGTTTCCTGATATTTCCTTAGTCATCTGCTACGACACCCACTGTGCGTTCTTTAGAACAATAGGCCTGTTTCCGTAAAAAATGTAATTAGTCCGTCTTTTAGATTGTTCAAAAATAAAAGACACGTATTTTTTATTTGTAAATTAGACCAAAAATGACAAAGATATAGCCTGTTAAAATTACGCGTGACGTCACAGAGTGGGAGTTTTTTCGCCACTAAGTAACGTCAAAGACCCCCACTCCTAAATTTTGATGCCTTGTATCTTTGTTATTTTTTGTTTAAATGAAAAAAGGTGTGTACGTGTCTAATATATTTTTATAATCTAAAATACGGACTAAATATAATGTAATTATTTTGACCCTGGAAACATCCCCATTGTTTAGAATGAATAATGTTAAATTTCTTAACATTATTCATTCTAAACAATGGGGATGTTGTCAATTAGCATTCCATATGTCTGAATTTTAATGATATTAATTATACACTTTTTCGTAGGAATGGACTTTTAAAATAGAGAAAATTTACTTTTTTCTCTATATAGGCAAGGGCAGCTAACAAAATATACCGCCTATTTAAACACTCCTATGTGAGGGATTATGATCAGCTATGTAAGCTGGAGCTTGCAATACCATGTATGACAAGATCATAAAATGTCTCAACTTAAAAGTGTGCCGCGAAATATAATAGTTTGAGAACCTACTATCCAGTTATGTTGGTATTGTATTCCTTACATGTTTGGTATTTCGTTATTTTGCTCGGCATCAGACGTATTTACAGAACGTATATAAAGACGCAATTAAAATCCTCTCAAATTTTTAAAGAAAATATATTGAAGTGGACCTTTTAGCAACCGAATACGCCTATATTTTTAGTGAGGTTGCGCTTCAAGGAATACTTCAGATGAGTTTGGAAATGGGTGTTTTTTTTCAAAATTAGGAATTGGAAAAGTTACTTACGGGTTGAGCATGTATTTTTGTTTTTTAATTTTCATCGTTATGTCAAGTGAAAATGGTTTGAATTACGACATAATAGTCTGCTAGAGGCTTAATTCTATGTTTTCTGGTAGTATATTCTCATTTAATAGATATGGTACCTATATTATTTTAATTTGTTGAAGTCAAATGTCTCTTATGTATTTACTGTAAAAAGACATGAAAATGAGCTAGCTTTCCCTGTGTATTAATGCATAATATTTTTTTATTTGTTTTACGTAGCCAAACGAAATGAGCATATAGGTTAATGCTATAGAATGGATACGGAACCATTTTACTACCTATTTTTAAAGTTGCTTTGTTAAATTCTTTAGTTTTTTTATTATAATTTTATTTTCAAAGGGACTTTGTGCAATTTCCCAAATGTCAAAATCTCAGTCATTTGTAACAATTTGGATAACATATTGTAACAATGTTATTTTTATAATAAAAGGGTATAAATATCTGTTGTTTTTTATTTCATATTATTACAATTTAGTCTTATGTAGCTACTTATCTACCGCCTGTCCCTTTTGTACCATCGATTTGAAGAGAGGTAGGGCATAGCGAATCTTCGCTCGAATTGAGCTGCCCGTCCGGGGATTGACCTCCACCCTATAGAATACCGCAGCCAAATGACCTCAGGTCGTGTTTCTGTCGGTGAGTAGGGTTTCCGGAGCTCGTGGGGGTTAAGAGTTGGCTGGCATGGCAGTGGCAAATGACAGGAACTGACCAGTTACTTGCCAGTTGTCACAGCGACTTGGGCTTCTTTTCGCTTTCCATCAGGCGTAGGGAAGTCATTATGTCGAGCTATGTACTATAAGAACAGACGACCGGGCGTGGCGGGCTTTTTCACACGAATCTAAAAGGTTATTTTACATACGAAATTTTCGCCTGTTGAAATGTAGCAAGGACCGTTTCACAGTTCCAAAATTTGTCAGGCATGATGATTATAGGAAAACAGCCATCCCAGACGGCCTAAAACAACAATCGTGCGGGATCAAAGCCTTTTTAAACGCAGTACCTATCTCGTGTGCGTGGGTACCCACCGCCGAGCGCGCATAAAGTTAAACAGAGTTCAAATGAACACTTTGTTCAAATATTGGCATTCGGCGGGTCGGGTCGATGCGCTGTTATTAAGCTGATATAAAGCGAGGTGATACATGATTTCTTCGTTGATTACTTTTTACCCTACAATACTTACCTACCTAAATAATATCTCCTTAAACGTAAAAAAATATTATCTAAAGCAGTAGGTGTTCCATTCGATCGCGTGATGCGTGCAACAAACCATTAATCTTGTAAAAGGAATTGGAATCGTTTTATTCCCACCTCCCGTACAATACGATAAAAGTTGAAGGGTTATCATAAATATGAAATCACTTGTTAGGTAATGGTCGAGTTGAGGCAGCTTTATTAAATTGGAATATCATGGCAATGTCTGGTTAGACAAATCATTCTCAAGATTGGGTAATTTGTAATAGAAAAAAATATCTTTGAACTTTAAAATTAGCACCATGTAAACGCGTGAATGGCACGGTACCCGTCGTGCGCGTCGGACTCGCACTTGGCCGGTTTTTAATACTTTAAGGATGGCACGAAAGATACATTGCACTGATAAAATGATAAAGATATGTCGAACAAAACATCGTAAGTACACGATAATTCCAATTAATCGACATATTTCATTATCGTGTTCGATACAATCAAAATCGAATCAACAAATTCTTGAAACAAGTAGAAAACCCCACGATAAAAAATGTAACCTACCTATTGTTTAATTTTTATCAAATCAACCGTACAATTTCTTAATATGTCCCACCTTGGGTGTCAGATAATTTAATTAAAATAAAAATAGGTATGTGCATTTACTAGATAACAAAAATCACATACCTAACTAATAACAAAAATTTCAATATTTTTAAATTAAAATAAATATTTTTATGTATTATGTTTTGTATTAATTTTACCTAGCTATTTACTTTGTGGTTTGTGGAAGTAGGTACCTACTGCAATAAAATTAAAGACAGGTTTGCAATTTTTATGCTCTATCACTTCGAGATATTCACGCGCGCCATGATTTGAAGTGAAGACTCTGATCAAGAACCGTTTTTGTTGTGTCCAAGGGATGTTAGCGGCCAACCCATCATTTCGTTCCAAGCCACCCTCACTTGCCCGTGGTGCTTCCTGCTGAGTAACGGACTAGGCTCGCAACCGACTGGTGGCGGTATAACCGTCACGAATGAAGGCCACCAAATAAGTACCACTGGCTGATGACGGGCAGCAACTTCATAGGTAAATCCTTTAGGTGTTTGTCCAAAGTGGCGAACAACGGGAGAGGCAGATATACTTCCATATCACAGATCATCTAAACGTTATGAATTAAGTAGCAAAAATATTGCACCAGATTTTTTTACTGAGTCAACAAAATGGGCCTATTTCCGTAAAAAATGTAATTATTCCGTCTTATAGATTGTTCAGAAATAAAAGATACGTATTTTTTTATTTGTAAATTAGACCAAAAATGACAAAGATATAGCCCGTTAAAATTACGCGTGACGTCACAGAGTGGGAGTTTTTTCACCACTAAGTAACGTCAAAGACCCCCACTCCTAAATTTTGATGCCTTGTATCTTTGTTATTTTTTGTTTAAATGAAAAAAGGAAAAATACGTGTTTAATATATTTTTATAATCTAAAATACGGACTAAATATAATGTAATTATTTTGACCCTGGAAACATCCCCATTGTGAAGAAGCGATCGAGGCTTTATAATAATGATGGTTTATCATTTATCATAAACTCCATGCGAAGAAGACCCAGACACCAGTTAGTGAATAACATTCTAGCATTATTGTAACAAGGCGAGTTTACTATAGTCTTGTAACACAACACTCGTTTAGTTTGTCCATTGTATTGTAATGAAATGACGGTAGATTCTTGTAATGTGATCTAGTGCGTTAGTATTACTCAAACACGGTACACACATAGGTTAAAGGTCTATTTAATCCACGTAATTGTTTACAATAAATTAATCTGTTGAAATGTTTTACAAATAATAAGTTTGTGTGTTGTGATTAAGGTAAGCGTAGGTAATTTCTTCCTATTTATTTCTGTCTTTTCTAGCATAGGTAAGTTTGATATCGAAGTTCCTTTTCGCTGTCCACGCAAGTGTATACCTAGACAAATTATTGTGACACCCTTGAAGAAAAATGGTTCTTCTTTAGACAAAATTCTCCGATACCTCGAATGTAGAAACTATAAAATAGGGTTGTTTTGGAAGTCAAAATAATTAAATTGTAGTCAGTCCGTATTTTAGATCATAAAAATGTATTGGATACGTATTTTTTCTTTTTTCATTCAAATAAAAAATAGCAAAGATACAACGCATCAAAAGTTAGGACTAGAAGTCTTTGACGTAACTCCGTCCCGTAAAAATGCCTCACCGAGTGACGTCGCGCGTAATTTCAACGGGCTATAACTTTGTAATTATTAGTCTAATTTACAAATAAATAAATACGTGTCTTAGGCTGTTGGAGACTTTGTCTAAAATTTAGAGGTTTTTTTGTTTGGTCACTTTATTTATTTAAACATTATTGCACAAAATGGTACAAAAGGCGAACTTAATGCTAGGACCATTCTCTACCAGTTAACCTTTAGGTCATGCAGAGAGAAGATGTAGGGGAAAGTGGTTACCCTTCGTACGCTTTTTAGATTTTATTTTTTTAATTTATGATTAATAATCGAATTTATCTAGTTTATAGACCTAAGTATAACAAATATATTGTAGTTTGTTACCAAAAAGTCCGACACTATTATGTCAAAAGGTTATAGAGTTATAGTCATTTTTCTACGATAAGATATTTGTACGAACTTGCCCCACGTATGGGGTACGTTCGTACAGTAGGTGGGGTACTTTCATACGCATGGGGTAAATTCATATAGGGTAATTAAAAAGCCTATTAAAGTCGTTAATTTTTTATTAATTATTATAAAAATATGTATTTCTCAAAGGTTTAAACTTTATAATATTTGAATTGGCTCATAGTCTTTGAATTTCTTGACTCTGCTTTCCAACGTCGAGGTCTTGATGTTATATTTCAACGCGGCTTTCCTATACGACAAGCGTCCGTGAATTACGTCGTCAACTGCTAATTTTATGGACTCCTCATCCTCGTCTTGAGTACGCGTGCCCTTTTTTATATTTTTGCACCATGATTCTGCAAAAAAAGACATGTTATTGTGCATTTTGCCTGGTATTTTAAAAGTTTACTATATTTTATTTCATAAAAATCTAATTATGATATTGTGGTGGTTAATAAAATCTAAAGGGAAGCGTTCGTACGCGTACGAATGTGCCCCCTGTTTGGCTGTACGAAAGCACCCCATACCTTGCACAAAATTAAAGTACAACTTTATACAAATTCTAAAGTAGTAAAGAGAAATATAACAATTAAAGCTCAAAATAAACAATATTAACATTAATTAATCATCACCATATTGTCAAAAACATAACAATTCTACTTACAATTGCGAATTACACCTAAGGAAAAAATTTACTCACCGCGCGCGAAAACACGTTATGTCTTGTCAGCCGATACACCGTGGTGCGACTGCCACGCCACTCCGCTAACAATATGGTGGTCGGTATGTCTATACACACAAGCAAGGGCGTGTTTGTGTGCCGTTTAGTTTTTCTGCTATACTCACTGCACGAATGTGCCCCACGTACGAATGGTGACCACTTTCCCCTATGTGCGGTGAGTGTAAAACAGAAACACAGTGAAAGATAATACATAAATATATATAAAATAAACTAGAAATATACTAAATTTAATACATATTATTATAATGTACTATAAATACTAAAGAGACTTTATTGTTTTTTGTTTATGTTATATAAAGAACATAATAGGGTACCTACTTATCTTGTTTACATTTCCGCTCAATATTTAATTGCTGTGTTTGTTGAGCAATCAAAATAGAACAACAATATTAATGTATTTATTTACCTATAATTATCTTGTCCCATTATTAATTTAGCAACTATTGACAATCCAAAATAAACAGATACAATCTAAAATAAATAATTTTACCAAACTTACTTGGAAGCTCGACCTCTTTGAGTACCTAGGTATAATATTTTCTGGGACGTTTAACATAATTTGCGACTTCAAACTCCTCATTCATATTAGGTATATGAAATTTGTTGGAATTTTGTGCTCTGAAGTTCAGTGAAGTGATAAAGTTATAGGTACCTCCAAATAAATCGTCTCCAAGCGAGCATCGGACATTTCGCGTATATAATTTGGTTTGTACCCTAAAACGTCTTGAAACTTGCCTAAGGGAAAAATAGTTTGCAGGGGACGAAAGAGATTTATATGGATTGAATAATTGAATAAGAACAATTGTGGATTGTAAGGGAGCGACCTATCACCTTTTCGCTTCAAGCCATCCTCACCACGGGCACGTGGTGCATCCTGCCGAACAACAAAACGAGGCTCTGGCAAACCGACTGGTGGCGGTAAAACCATCACGATAGAAGGCGTAGCTAAATACCACAGGCCGATGACGGGCAGCAGCGTCACCGGAGCAAGAAGCTACGCCTTGCGATCGCCAACCCGCCTGCCCAGCGTGGCGATTATGGGTATATCCTCCAGAAGTTTTCCCTAGGTGGCGAACACCTGGAGAGGCCTATCTCCAGCAGTGGACTGCAATAGCTGATGATGATGATGATTAACAATTGTTACCAGGGATGCTCACCGGCAGAAACACGACCCGGACCTGACCGGTATGGTGGCGGTGACAACTGACAGGTAACTGATCGGTTACTTGCTCGTTGTCACAGCGACTTGGGCGTAGGGAAGCCATTATGTCGAGCTACTATAAAAAAAGTTTTTCTATTCTATTCTACATTTCCGATTGCGGCATTATACCTACCTACCTAAATATGCTTTACCGAGCACCATTACTTTCCGAACTACCTGGTTCCGTTAAAACCCTTTTTGCTATACAATAAAGGAACTAAACATAGGTTCATTAAGTTTCTTTTTCTCTGTGCTTACTAATTAATTTACTCCTAATAGCATAAGGTAGACTGATTAAATCAACTCTCGAACTGATTAGGGCGCTACGTAAAAGAATTGTGTAGGTACAATTAACTATAGTAACTTGCCCTTTCTCACGCGGTCAAAAGGATTAATTCCAATTAATTCAATACGTGCTGACTAAAGGTCGCTAGTTTATCAAAAAAAAAAAAGACTCAGATAATAATACCTACCTACCTATATTTCGTCCTCAGTTTTGTTTCCATTTAATTAAGTGTGTCCGATTAATGGCATTATAACCATCACGATTAATAGATAGTGTGATTCAAGAGGAAGAAGTTATTATAAAGTAAATAATAAAAAATAGATACCCGACGCAAAGCGATGACGTTTGGTATGGGTCGCTAGTTTAACTGAAACTAGAGAGAAAAGTGAGAATTAAATTAATAATATTAACTTTGAATCAGAGGTTTTATTTATATAAAAAAAACCATTCTCACTCTTTCAGCCATGCTCTTCCCTATACTTATATTGTGGCTTGTCGGGTCGGCATTCTCCGACCACCATGGCAGAACCAACCAGCTACCGAACAGATCTACCATCGTACACCTCTTCGAATGGAAGTGGAAAGACATAGCTGATGAATGCGAAAGGTTTTTGGCCCCGAAAGGCTTCGGAGGTGTTCAGGTAAGCATTCAAATCTTGCGTTTAGTTGGCACAACGACCAGTCTGTATCTACTCCAAGTTTGCATGAGATATTTTGATACACAAGTGTGTGATTGCCCACACGGTGCACTAACATCTGCAGTATCTATTTCCATTATTTTTTTAATACATTATAGTTTGCGCTGGGCCATAATAAAATATACCTGATGGTAAGTGATATTGAAGCCTACGAATGAAGCGCACATATACACAATACGCATATGTAGGTACATGTTAAAAAGTCAAACATATTTCAGTACCCTGAAGACGATTCCTAACAATTTCAATTTCTTCGACAGGTATCGCCTCCTTCAGAAAACCTGATCGTTCACTTAGCAGATGGTTCTCGGCCTTGGTACGAACGGTACCAGGTCATGTCATATAAGCTTATAACGAGGTCAGGAAACCGGGAAGACTTTTTGAACATGACTCGAAGATGTAATCGTGTTGGAGTGAGGTAAAGTGACACGCACAGATACCTATAGAAATAAAGTAAGAATAATTATGAAAAAATTAAATGAAAAATGTTTATTTACAATCACAAATGTTACATTTGGCCTTTTAGTGATTGAGACCCCCTATTAAGTATGCGCAGATACTTGTGTCAGCTCTTCCTATAATATGTAGTAACATATTAGTCAGTCTTAATATTTTGAGAAGCTGCCTAATAAAACAATATTACCTACTTGTTCTTTCTATCCTTCAGTAATGGTTGAAAAAAATAAGAGATGATTCATTATATGCTAGCACATACGCAGCAGGTCCAACTTTAACGTGATTGGTTAATTTCTAAATGACACTGACGTTTACAAAGCAACAGACCAATCACTTTTTGTTAAACCGCAGGCATAACGCCATCTATCGGGCATTTTATTTTAAACACCTTCAGTAGTATAAGACAGTATAATACATATCGTAGGTATCTAAAATTTGTATTATGGATAAATAAAAGATAAGAAATTGTTTCATGACCCTCTTGAAACCACTTTCGACATTCACTTCTCTATCGCTTTCCTTCTAGCGAGAGGAAACCAATGTAGTTTGTTTGTAGGTTTTATACATACTTTTTAATCGTACCTTTTTTTTAGAATATACGCAGACGCCGTGGTAAACCATATGACTGGGGACCATCCAACTAACGTCGGCACTGGAGGCAGTACTGCTGACTTCAAGAACTACAACTACCCAGCCGTGCCGTACTCTCAGGAACATTTCCATCACCCTTATTGTACAATCAACGATTATAATAATGCAGCTGAGGTTTGTATGGGATGACAACTTTTATTGCAATCGTAATACATTTGTATGAGTTTTGAATATTTGACGTCAAGTAATTCGGCACATTTTGTATTTTAAACATTGACGGAAAGTAGGTATGTCATGTGCGTAAGTCAGCCCCGGATCTTAATTAAATTATTCTAATAAAGGAGTTAGCGAAATCGGTTCAGCTATTCACGAGTTATACACACACATTTGGCGATTAATTTTAATAATTATTGTAATTTATAGATAATAATTATTTGCAAGATTTTATCCTTATCATCTAGATAGTTGGAAATCTTCCAATGTACGTTTTGCGCGCAATTTTCTGCCTCGTACAATGATTCTTTGGAATGAAATTTTCCGGAAGGACCTTCAAAAAGCAAGCCCACAAATTTCTCAAGGACCGTCAACGCACATGTGTTTTTTCTAATGTTCCAGTGTCTATGGGCTAAATTAAGATTTGTACTAGAATGTAAGGTTCGTTGGTCAACAGCCAACCCTTGAGCAATTAGACGGATTAATGTTCTTTATTTGGCTTTTCTCCATAATAAGCCAAGTGAAAAAGAATATGAAAGAAGCCTACAATGGACTGCGAGAGGCTAATAATGATAAACAACCTATCTATCAATTTGTACATGGACTGCTTCAAGCAGTTGAGACATCCACACGACCCACACGAGATCTACACGATCGCCGAGAAGTCGCAACCGCTTCTATAGCTCATGGTGCGGTCGCACGGGAGGGCATCCTGAAGAAGAAGACAAAGCCCCGGGAAGAACATAGACCCGGAGATGACGCCCGGGCAAAGATCAGAATGATCCCCCAAATGATAATTTTCTTTGGATTGGATTTCCCTATGTCCCTATGTACAGCTCTCGTTTGTAGGCTGTTGAACCAGCAGTAGGTTTTATTTTTACCCAGGTAAACGGTATTGGCTGTTTCCTGATAATCCCTTAGTTGTCTTCTACGACACCCACGGGGTGGTCCTATTATTATTATTTAACAAGCACCCTTAGTAATAAGCCTATAGTGGTATGCTCATACGAATTCACATTTTAGTGTAATGTATCAGACAGCATCTTTATCAGAATAAAGTTTTTCATCTGTACCCATTTTCTCATAAATATTCCTGGCGTTACAACTTCTGAAGATCAACAGCTTCTTTGACGATTTATGCCTCCAGGTTCGCAATTGCCAGCTTCTCGGGCTAAAGGACTTAAATCAAACTGTCCCTTACGTTCGTCGTAAAATATACAGGCACTTTAACAGACTTATCCGTCTTGGCGTGGCTGGAATAAGGTATTTTCTAAAAGAAAAGGAAAAAAATTGTGTAACGTAACTCTGGTGTTGTTTCTTTCTTCCACTTGTGGCTTCTGGTTTTCATATTAAGTTGTCTTATTTGTGTTTTCGTTTTTTTTTACTTTTCGTAACAAGCTGCAAATTTGCCATTTAGTCCTTAACTAAGCTGAAGCTATGTCTATTACACATAATTGCAGAACTGAAACTTATGTACTTAGATACCTACTCATACTCATATATAGCAAACACCTAAACCAAAGCATACATGTTCAATCATGTTTACTGTGCGGGATATAAACCCACGACCGCTGTGTTAAAGACAGCGTTCACTACAACTGACCCAAACTGGTAGTCAAACAATAGGCTTGTTTGGCTAAAAAATGTAATTAGTCCGTCTTTTAGCTTATTCAAAAATAAAAGACACGTATTTTTTTATTTGTAAATTATACTAAAAATTATAAAGTTATAGCCCGTTGAAATTAGGCGTGATGTCACTCGTTGAGGCATTTTTACGAGACTGAGTGAGGTGGCTTGTATCTTTGTTATTTTTTATTTGATTGAAAAAAGGAAAAATACGTGTCCAATACATTTTTATGATCTAAAATACGGACTAAATATAATGTAATTATTTTGACCCCCAAAACATCCCTATTTCGTATTTTTCATAATTTTCTTCACTTTCGATATTATCTTCTTATATTAATATCCATTATCTTTTCATGGTTATCTTTACTAACGCCTATATCTTTTACTAACCCTTCCAGGTGAGGTCTTGTAACTTAGTTGGCTTGAAGGATCTGAACCACGGCATCACTTATGTAAAGCATAAAATATCTGATTTCTTGAACGACCTGATTTCTCTCGGTGTGGCTGGTCTTAGGTAAGGTTTTGCATGTTCTTGTATAATGGTCTTTAAAAACTATGTATATAAATACGTCTTAAAACAATTTGTTTCCAGTAGAGCTATCCACAAATTGCGTCACACAAACTTCTCTATTTTATGACCTCTCCTACCTCCAATTTACTGCTGGTCACTTTTGTGGTATATACTTCTTACTTCTTTGTCTGTCACCTTTTTTGGAATTATTGACTCCCCCCCCCCACCCCCCATTTACGTGTGATGTATCTTATGGATGGCTCCAAAGCATTAACATTCTTCCACTTTAAATACATAATATTATTATTTGTTTTTAATTTTCACATGTTTACTATAATTTTTTGTGCCCGTGCTATGTAATTTACCCAATTGAGTATAAAATCGTAGTTATACTTGTAAATAAATAACCATAGACATGCTTGTACTGTGGGTATGTGGTTATCATCTGTATTTTAATGCTTGGGTTACAAAGTAGGTAAATGGAAGTTTAGATTCTAGCGTAGTGCAGCGTTTGAAAGATCAAAGATTTTAGCTGAGGTGAGTGATATCTTTGCGAAACTTTTACTTTATATTTGACTTGAGGTCAAGTAGAATAGTGGAGATTATTACTGTTTTTGTGAAATTTTAGTTTATTTTTTCAATTGTGTCGTCAAAAGATCTAGAACAAAGGAAAATACATTGGAAACCAACAAATATTTAATGTAATGGGCCGGAAAAGGTGGCATTTTTTATTCGAGTCTTACTATTTTGCCAGAAACGCAAAAGACATGGTTAATTTATGAAGTTAACTAGCCAAATAACTGTTGTTTGATAGTAGTTTTGTAAGATGCTACAATCATTATTTGGTACTGACCAAGGAAAATATGTTTGAAGTTCACTGAATAGTAAACTTCAACAAATTTTCTTTTTCCATCGTCTAGTGCATTAGGTAAGTATTTGATCAAAATTCTCTCACAACTCATCATCACAATAATAATATGTAGATATATTATATGCTGGTAAAATTATAAATTTTCATCCCGGTAACATTTTAGAGTTGATGCAGCAAAACACATGTGGCCAAAGGATTTGGAAGCTGTATATAAAAAGCTCAACAATTTAAATACGGACTTTGGTTTCGCTCCGAACACGAAACCTTACATCTATCAAGAAGTGATATACTATGGCAATGAACCGATTAAGCCCGTAGAGTATACGCCATTTGGAGACGTTACAGAATTTAAAGTAAGTATAAATTGTACAACAACTGTTTGGGAACAAACGCCTAGCCTTCTCCGGTCCCTGCAGAAGGGGTCAACATAAGAAGCGTTGGCTTGACGTCATCACCGATGATATGGGTACCAATGGTCTCACCACCATTGATGCCGATGACCGTCCAAAGTGTAGGAGATTGAGCAGACAAGCAGACCCCGGGCTCCTACGCACAGCCTTCGGATGCATCCGGAATAACGCTCTGATGAAAATGAATGTGTGTACAAGAATTTATGCTTATGCCTTAACTATAATATATCATTTATTATGTTTTATTACCTGATTGCTACCATGTAGGTAGTAACAAATTATATGTATAGAATATTCACACAGCATATAACATTAAGAACTTCACCCTGAGTGAATCAATCGCGTGATTTATCGATAACTTAACTTCAGAATCGCTCAATCACTTGTTTCCGCTAATAGTTCTTTTGAACAGAAACGCTATACATCTGTAATAAACTTCATCAGTTTCCTGATACATACTTATAAGTATTGAAAATAACAATATTACAAACAGTGCGGAATACCAATGTTATGATTGCTAAAGTTTCCACAGTGTTTTGTTGCCAATATCAAAGGTTTTGTTTTGAAATTGTCTGATTTGGGCTCCGCATGAAGCATTGTTACCGAGAATGAATACTTTAGCTAGGTTTACGCGTAGTAAGAGTATGTAGCTACTGTTTTAACTTTATAAACAAGTATTTATCTAATATAATATACCGATTTAGCATTAGAATACGGTAACACACGCATCTAAAGATACAAAGACAGTCTTAGTGTTTACATTTGAAATAGCGTATTGTTGTGAAAATAACTGGGTATATTTCTCCTCGTGATTATCCTATTAATTGAAGTAGGTATAGGTTCATATTTGTATGATGATTTAATGTTTCACGTCTAAAAGTATATCATGTCTGTTTTTCTGCCTATCCTTCGTTTTTAGCTTTGAAAAGGGTCGCTTAGACTTTTGCTTTTTTAAGTTATCCGGTATACTGAAGTATCTAGTCTGAGCGAGCTAATAAAACTTTCTACAGTCTTAAGCCCTCTGGCCCTGGTTTTTTTTATTGAAATCAAACTATACCACAAGCAACTGGTAAAATATAGGTAAGCAGTGAGTACATACGTTGAAACATTTCAGGTGGGCGCAGAACTGAAAAATGTCTTCCGAGGTCACAATGCGTTAAAGTGGCTGGTGACATGGGGAGAAGCTTGGGCCCTGTCTCCAAGTGAGACGGCACTGGTATTCATCGACAACCATGATACGCAGAGGGACAACGATGTGCTGACTTACAAAGAATCTAGAGCATATAAGGTAGAACGAAGACTAAACGGGGGCTTAATTTATTTCCAAAGTAATACGTGTATTTTACGAAATACACATTTCTTTTGCAGGCAGCCATAGCGTTCATGCTAGCACATCCGTACGGAGAACCTCGAATCATGAGCAGTTACTTCTTCGATAAGAAGGAACAAGGCCCTCCGCATGATGATAAGGAAAATATTCTGTCACCGACCATTAACCAGGTAGATTACCTAAGTTTGCTTCGCCAATTTGTTCCAATGTAATGAGATCTGTTGTTTTTTATTGTCCGAAAATGTCATTATCGACTTTATGTATGTCATACAACCGAACACGTCTTTATGTGTGCGAACAATAAAAAATCAAATATGGGTACCTATCAACAATATGAACGATAATGACATGGTTATCCATTGAAACGAAATCACTGCATCTTATAAAACAAGGTCGCCTTTGTTTTCTGACTGTCCTTAAATATGAACATATAATTAAAACGATACGGATTTTGATGCCAAAAATGCAATTAGTAAAATTTTTGTCTCTCTGTATGTTTGTTATAGAAACAAAAACTACTGGACGGATTTTAACGAAACTTAGTACAATTATTCTTCATACTCCTTGTCAGGTTATATACTAGTATACTAGGTATACTTTTCATTAGGCTACAATCAAATTGGAGCAAAGCAGTAAAGGGAAGTGTTGGGAAACGGGAGAATTTTTTTACCTGTATGTTTGATCGCGCATCACGGGAAAAGTACTGCATGGAATTGAATGCGGTTTTCACCAATGTCTTCAAAAATCTTGAGGTCTAACTTACAATTTAGACAATATTTTATGGAATTCCGTTGTTTTTGAAAACCGTCCGTTAACTTTTCGCGCGTGCGTCGAAGCTGGCACAGCTAGTAACAAATATAGAAACTACATTTTAACTGATACACAGGATGATACATGCGGCAACGGATGGGTGTGCGAACACCGATGGCGGCAGATATACCAGATGGTAGCCTTCAGGAACGTCGTGAGGGGAACCGTTATTCGCAACTGGTGGGATAACGGAAACAACCAAATCGCATTCAGTAGGGGCAACAAAGGATTCATAGTCTTCAATTTGGAGGGACGGGACTTGAATGAAAAGTTGCAGGTAAAGTAGCGAGACTTTTTATTATTGGCTCAGCATAGTGGCCTATATATAAGTATATAAATACTCTTTATTTCACCAGAATAAAACATATACAGGAAAGCGGTTTTCTACAGATGTAATATATTAGTACAATGTAGGCGGTCTTATCGCCGAAAGTGATCTCTTCCAGACAACCTTCAGGTAGAGGATATAATTATGCTGAAGAGAGGGGTGAAGTAGTGCAGAATTGATTAGTAAGCTGAAGTGGCAGTGGGCTGGCTACATCAGCCGCAGAACCGATAACCGTTGGGGTAAACGAGTTCTGCGGTGGAGACCGCGTCTCGGCAAACGTAGTGTACGCCCTCAGGCCAGATGGAGTGACGAATTGCACAGGACGGCTGGCATGTGCTGTATGCGAGAAACCCGGGACCGATCAAGGTGGCGAACATTGGGTGAGGCCTATGTCCATAGTAGCTTCACTGCTGGACATAGGCATAGGCCCCTCCAGTTGTTCGCCACTTAGTAGAAACATTTGGAGGACATACCCATAATCGCTACGCTGGGCAGTGGGCTGTGATAGGCTGATGATGATGATTATGATGGTGCCGATAGTGGCTTCCTTTGGAAAGCCCGATGTGTGGCCCAGCGTGGCATGTCTTGGGTTATTTATTTCGAATAAAATTACAAAAATGCGGGTAGGACAGATGTATACGACTGCGTCCGTAGTTACACGTTATCTCATATATTTTAGCTCCAAATACCTATTTATTACGAATGCTTACTGTTACTACTTATGACTTACATAAGTGCAGAAAATCCGGAACTGCAAATTGAAGCCGACGGATCCGTTTTGTTTTCCCTCCCAGGGTGTCCAACTTTTACGACTGATCATTTCAACGTCCTGTTTTAGACGGGTCTGCCCGCGGGAGAGTACTGTGACGTCATCACGGGTAAGAAACGGGACCGCTCCTGCACGGGGGCGAAAGTGACAGTTGACAGGGACGGAACGGCCCTAATACAATTACGCGGACACGAGGAAGATATCCATTTGGCTATACACGTGGGGAAAGAGGTAAAAAGCACTTTTGATTTTTTTTTTGTAAAAAAGATTGTTTTTCTTTTATTTGAATAGCACGGGTGCTTTTTAGGGTTCTGTACCCAAAGTATAAAATCGGCTCAAATTACTAAAACTACTCTGTCTGGCAGACTTGAAGACGATAGATACTCTTTATTGCTCAAAACTAAACATGTACTGGAAAGAGTATACAGACGTAAATAATAGATAGGCACAATTTAGGCGGTTTTATCGCTGGGAGCGATCTCTTCCAGACAACCTTCAGGTAGAGGACAATTTCTAAAGAAAAGGGGAAGGCAGTGCAAACAAAAACAAAACATGAAAGGTGAATAAAATTACGACAACGATTTCTTTTTTATTGATGCTAATATAATAAAAATAAATAACTTAGTGTGAATGTGCGAGCGTGTATTGTGTATGAATGTGGAAGTATATTAGATGAAGAGCGAAAAGGGAATTTGTGGACTGTGTGAGAAATGATGTGTGTCAAAGGTGTGAGTGTGGAGATGACGGCTGATAGAGAAGAGTGGATGAAGAAAACTTGTTGTGACGACCCCACTTAGAGCGGGATTAGAGCAGGAGAATGAATGTTAACAATCATAGAACTTTAGACACTAAAACACATTATATTTTTTTATTAAACTGATACGTGACTGCATCTCCATACGAAACGATACGACCCACAAATCTTCAAGAAAAGAGCATACCTACCTTTCTTTAAGGCCGGCAGCGCAGCTGTAACTCCTGATGTTGCAGATGTACATGGGCGGCGGTTATCACTTACCATCAGGTGAACCGCTTGCTCGTCTGCCCCCTATTCCATAAAAAAACAAAAATAAAATCCATGCATGCATGCAACACCCCCTACCCCCGGCTTCTGGGGAGCAATAGGGCGCTCCACAGGCGGACCTCGTGCAACGGTGTGGTTGCACCCATCACACCGTTACGCCCCTATGAGTGGATCGTGCCCCCGCACTCACCACTCGGGGCACGAAGGAATGGCTCAGAGGGCATACGATGCGTTGTATGCCCTCCGGCGACGCGCGGGCCGGGGGCGGCGTAGAACGGGCGCGTCTACCGCGGCCTCACCCACCCTGCCTTGAAGCGAAAAGATAGGTTGCTCCCTTACATCCATACAGTATAATGACAAAAGAAGTAATAAAACAATTTCGATCATGCTTTCTGTTCATCTATCCTCTGAAAATGACCTTATGTTCATTATCAAACTACTTATCAATGATGGTTGAGTCTCGGATTATCCCGTATTACACGTAATCTCATCAGTCTATTGGTACGTGATATTTTTGTTTTCGAAAAATTGCAATTATGAAATGGATAGGTAGTATCTGTAGATAGTACTCGTAGGTACTGTGATACAGGATATGTAATTAAAAATTACATTGATTATATTATCTTGATAACGACAATTATGATTATTATAATGACTTAAACTATATGAATCGTTCAAGGGTCGACACGTTCATCGATCATCGATCTCACAATTTCGTCTATTGGAATCAGCGATAAAATAAAGGAATGGAGAGTGAATCTCAATGCATGTCCGTCATCAGAGCATCATGCAATAGACTTTGTGTTGTGTATAAGTAGAAAAGATATTAACCAGAAAAAGAGTACTTCAACATTCAAATACAATACGAAAAATACAGACTGGACTAACTTTAGCGAAAAACTTAAGCAGGAAGTAAGCAGACACCATTACGATAAAACAGATATAAGGTCTTTAACAGCCGAAGAAATCGAGACATACATAATTAACTTGACACACTGTATACGCCATGTTTGTGATAAAACGCTTACTCCAAAAAGAGGTGGTAAACTCTACCACCCTTGGTGGACAGATGAACTAGAAGCACTGAAAAAGGAAGTGATTCGCGCGCATCATCGGATACAAAATTTGAACCGCCGAAGACAGCCTATGGAAGATGCACTAAAAGAACGCGAGGAGCTGAGGAAAAAATATGCTGACCTGCTGAAACAAACATCTACACAAAATTTCCGGGAATTCTGTACAAAACAAGGGAAAGAGGATGTATGGGCTGTAACTAATAGAATAATAAAATGCTCGCCAAAATCTAAACCACCGACTACTCTGAAAATAGGAAATACATTCACTCTTTCGGCAATTGAAACAGCAAAACTACTGCTTAATAAATTTTACCCCGATGACACTATAGACGTATCTGACCATCATAAACAAACCAAAATACTCTCCCAACATGTCCCTGACACCGCAGACGAGCCTCTTTTCACCGAATTCGAGGTTATCGAAAGCCTGAAATCTATGAACCCTAATAAAGCACCTGGTATGGACCACTTAACATCTGATATATGCTTAGCATTTGCAAAATGTTATCCAAACTTAATCACGCAGATTATGAATAGATGTGTCGCTCTATCATACTTCCCAAGCTGTTGGAAGGAAGCTTATGTTAAGGTGTTACCGAAACCGAACAAAGACAATTACAGTGATATTTCTTCTTATCGTCCCATAGGCTTATTAAACCTATTCCGCAAAGTATTAGAGAGACTAATAGTCAAAAGGCTAACATTTTCAATGGGGAAGAATAATAGCTCAAGCCCTCATCAATATGGTTTTAAAGAGCAAACGTCGACCACTTCGACACCAAAGGCGCCCTTCATGCTGCTCTGAATGTAATAAGTTCAGCCAAACACAATAAAAAGCAAGTAATTGCAGTATCTCTCGACATACAAGCTGCTTTTGACAACGCGTGGTGGCCTGCTTTATTCAAAAGACTGCAACACATAGGGTGTCCAAAAAATCTATTTAAATTAATACAACATTATTTAAAAAACCGTACAGTAAGGCTCGATTATGCTGACGTAACAGCGAGTAAACCGATGACTAAAGGGTGTATTCAGGGCTCAGTTTGCGGCCCCATATTCTGGAATTTGATTCTAGATGAGCTCCTCGAAATCCAACTGCCGACCGGGTGCCATCTTCAAGCTTTTGCGGATGACGTGCTCCTCATCGTGGAGGGGAAAGACGTTGCGTCAGTGCAGTCGGCTGCCAACTCTGCATTAACACAAATTGCATCATGGGGTGATCAAGTTAAACTTTCTTTTGGTCCTAATAAAACTCAATTAATCGCTTTCACGCCCAAGGCAACTAAAGCAAATATTAGGATGTGTAATCACACACTTCAGTTCGTTGATCATATTAAACTTCTTGGCGTTATAATTGATAAAAATTTAAAATTCATTAAACATGTTCAATCAGTCATTGGTAAAGCTCATAAAATATTTCAAAATCTCTGTAGAATCATTAAACCCACCTGGGGAATTCACACCGAAAACGTTTCCACAATATATCATCAAGTAATTGAACCTATCATAACATATGCAGCAGAAATATGGGCAACAGCAACTAGGTATAAATGTGTAAAAGACGCTCTTAGATCGATCCAACGTGGCTTTGCTATAAAAGCAATAAGAGGCTTTAGGACCATATCCTCAACCGCAGCCATTGCTCTAGCTCAATTTACTCCATTGCACATTAAAGTCAACGAAATAGCAGCAATAGAAAAAGTCAAACGAACCGGATTAATACTAGATTCCCCTTGCAATACAACTCTAGAAAGGCACGTAAGACCCCATAAACTGCTCCATCCAGCAGAAAGAGGACACGTTGCAATGGATAGTGCTGTTAGTGAAGCTGATGTAGCAAAATTGTGCCCACCTCCATTATGTAAAATATTTACTGATGGTAGTAAGCATGATGGTAAGGTTGGAGCCGCGTTTGTCGCAATCTATCCGGATGGATCGATAGTAACGAAAAAATTCAAATTGCACAAATGGTGTTCAGTATTCCAGGCGGAGTTATATGCTGTTGAACGTGCTTTGCGTTGGGCTTCAGACAATAGCATATCCGGTGTTGCTATACTGTCAGATAGTCTATCTGGTATAAAAGAAATTGAAAATGTTAAGTACACATCCCTTAGTCGCAAATATACACAGCCATATAAGAAATATAAAGAAGCAAGCAGAAGTAAAAATAATCTGGGTCAAAGCACATATAGGAATAGACGGCAATGAAATGGCAGACGCTGCCGCTAAATCCGCAGCAACAATGCACAAGTCTCCAGATTACTCCAACTTTCCTTTAAGCCATGCTAAATTGTTAATTAAAGCCAAAAGTTTGGCCCAGTCCGAAGAAGTATACAACAGCACAGAACAAGGACAACATACAAGGACCTGGTGCCCAACTCTACAAGACATTAATGAACTTTTTCAAGCTACTCCACCTACATTCGAATTAACGCAAATACTTACCGGTCATGGTTACCACTTAGACTATCTTTGCAGATTTAAAATTACACCCTCAGATGCGTGCCCGTGCGACGATACCACTAAGCAAACAATAGACCATTTACTGCGCGATTGCCCGCGGTACGCAATACAACGGAACGACTATGAATTCATATGTAATATACTGAAAGTTCAACCATACACAATACAAAATATTATATCAAAGGAGAAAGTTCTACAACATTTCATACAATTCGTAAAATACATAGTAAGCACATTAAAATCATTTAACAAAACATAAAAGTAATACTAATTCATGCTAAAATTTAAATAAAACTTAACTAGTAACAACTCAAATCTAAATGTACAATTAATAAGCTACTACTGGCCTAGAACTAAAAAATACACATTTCACAATCTTCTACTATACACATTATGTAATAATTACAAACTACTCAAAATACTAATTACTACCCCAAGTTTCTGTATCAAATAGCAGAATCTTGTGGTAGTCAAATAAAGGCCTTAAAAAAAAAAAACTATATGAATTATAGGTATTTATTTTTAGAACAAGTTTATACCTACATATGATATCTTTATGATCCATGGTCCCGAGTGAACGGGAATGGCATAAAATTAAAATGCATATCATTCTTTTTCGTTCATTTCTATGAATAACGGTTATTTTTTTTCAATAATGTAGTAGTAGCATGTAGTAATGTAATACTTTATTGACGGGTAATGCACTCCGGTAATTTGAAAACAGAACGCACGGAAAATTAACCGAGAATTTGATTGAAGAGGTAAAAACTGTATATTATTAATTATTTTAATATGTTATTTTTGTTTCAGTCTTCCTTGCAAGTATCTTCATAAACAAATTATAATTATATAAAAAATCTTAACACCGTCTTGAAATGTAATGAAATAAATATGATCAAAATTTGTTTTCTGTGGTTTTACTGGACTTTTTTTTAATAAAAACTAGATACCTACATAATACATTGATTCAAGAACACGCAGAGTTGGGAGCATAATAGAAACGCGTAACTTTTCATGGTTCCACGTGGTATGGTTAATATATTGCAAGTGACAAGTCAAACAGACAAGCTTATAAACAAAACAAACTGCTCACAATAGAACAATATAAATATCGTATGCGACTTTCAATAGTACCGACTAGTTAGTCAATAGCTTGCTATCGTAAGTGTAACTCGTGTAACTAAAAGGTGCGTTTCGATGAATAGCTTAGGAGCGCTTCGAGGAATAGGTACCTCTAAATTAGAGCCGTTAAGTCTGAGGAGAGATTTCTCCTCATTATGCGTGTTCTACCGTTTGTATAATGGGGAGTGTTCCAAGGAGTTGTTTCAGATGATGCCTACGGCGACATTTTACCACCACACCGCTCGCGTCGACAGGGGATTCGGCCTCATACCCTAGAGCCTGTGTGGTCGCGTACGGTACCTACATTTTAACAGAAACTTCTTGCCGCGTACATTCAGGCTGTGGAGCTCCCCGCCGAGGAGGGGGAGCTCCATAGCCCATACTGTAGGCACTCTCAGGGGAGAGCCCTTGAGAGTGCCTACAGTATGGGTCCTTCAAACAGGTTGTGAAGAGGTTTTTAAAGGGTCGGCAACGCGCGTGTGATACCCCTGGTGTTGCAGGCGTCCATAGGCTGCGGTAACCGCTTAACATCAGGCGGGCCGTAGGCTTGTTTGCCATCCTTGTGGTATAAAAAAAATTGCGTGCGCGTTGCAAACATGCTGTGCAATATTGAGTAACGCTTTGGTGCACACAAGGATATTTCTTGTTTCTTTCCTGTGGTCTCAAATTTAAACTTGCAACATTGGTACCAAACGACCTTGAACCCAGTCTGGCTGTGATAGACAAAATTGATTAATTTTTAGGTAATAACTAATTTTCGACACGGCTAATTTAGGCATAATTAACATAATAATTAGTCACGAATCTGCTAGCGGTGACAATAAAGACCACCAGCTATATTCAATCGTACGATTGATCCGTATCAACACAATTTATCGTAATTACATTGATAATAACCAAAAAAACATTACGAAAAATAAGGTTTTTATCTTTTCCTATATAAGGTAAGAACCGTTGGTGGTATCGAGTAGACGACGAAGAGAAGTGTGGAATTTACAAAGTCCTAAATCCGCTTCCAGGTGAGTGAAAATTGAAACTTTTAATTGAATCTCGATCCTATATCTAATTATGACTAATTATAATTTGTGAGCTTCAATCTCTCAGGAATACGAAGGTGCTTGTAAGTAGAACTTTGCGATGAACATCTAAATTGAATATTTTTCTGAAATTGCCGGATAACAAACGAGGCACTGCTGGCATCCGATTGGTACTGGTAGCGGTATAACCATCATAATAATTGAAGGAGTAGCTAAATACTACAGACTGATGACGGGCAGAAGCGTCACGGGAGCAAAAAGCTACGTCCTGCGATCGTCAACACGCCTGCCCAGAGTAGCAATTAATGGGTTTATCCTCCAGATGTTTGCCCTAAGTGGCGAGCAACTGGAAAGGCCTATGTTCTGCAATAGGCTAATGATGATGATGATGAATTAATAATGCCCTGCGTATAAGCACCTGTTAACAGCTAATGTACATTATTTTAGGATGCTCCGAGTAGCGGTACTCCTGGTGGGCCTGGCGACGGCCCTGGCCTTCAAGAACCCTCATTATGCGTCTGGCAGGTCCACAATGGTCCACCTCTTCGAATGGAAGTGGGATGACATCGCGGCGGAGTGCGAGAGGTTCCTCGGACCTAACGGTTTTGGTGGAATCCAGGTATGTATTAAAGCAGAACAATAAGTCACAACACAGTATTTCTTTGAAAAATTGCTTGAACTTTCTTTCTAGCTTTCCATCAGGTGGAAGGTCAATGTGCTGAACCAATATATATAAAAAAATCTTGATTGAGAAACGAATCCTCTTATTTATTAATTTCTTCGATTTCTAACGAAAAAATAAATAAATGAAATACCCGATTTTCCCCGTTTGCTCCCAACTATATTAGCTCAAGGTTTCGGCCGTGTAACAACAGTAGTTAATGGTTGCGGAGAAGACTAGAAGATTTTCTATTACCTCGTGTCTTATTATTATACAACGCAAAAGTTTGAAAGCCCCTATAAATTGTAGTTAATTATGTTCCTTCTCTTTTAGATTTCTCCTCCCAACGAGAACTTGATTATTAGAGCTCATAACCGTCCATGGTGGGAGCGCTACCAGCCCATCTCCTACCGTCTGATTACGCGCTCTGGGAACGAGCAGCAGTTCAGCAACATGGTCAGGAGATGCAACAACGCCGGTGTAAGGTATGGCATTTGTATAAAGTACCACTCAATTGTTCAGAACAAAATTAAAATCAGACTAGAAATTTCTTTGACTTGTGCACTTTATTTCTGCGTACTTGGCTAGGCTAGAGATGCCGATGTGGCCGAAATTCGGTCAGGAGAAAATACGTAGGTACATTAAAATTGGTATATTTACTTATTGTACAATCTCGAGATTTAAATCTTACAACCCAATCTTAGGCTTCAGACCTGATACATCAATTTTACAATAGTTGATTAGCAGTACCTACTAATAGTGTCGTCTCTATTAAGAATGTAGCTATAGTCTATGTCCTTCAAACGATTGTATTTTGTTTATTTGACAGGATCTACGTTGACGCGATCATTAACCACATGACTGGAACCTGGAATGAGAACGTTGGTACCGGCGGCAGCATTGCCCACTTCTGGGACTGGCAATACCCCTCCGTTCCTTACGGCAGGAACGACTTCAACTGGCCTCACTGCGTCATCCAGGGCTCAGACTATGGCAACAATCCTGTTCGAGTAAGTATAGGTACTAATACAGCTTCAACACAACGAAACCTTACTTGTGAATGGCTGGCCGAGTATGGATTCAGATTGCTCAGGATTGGTATGGTTGGTAATGTTGGTATTCACTGGGAAGGCCTACCTACATGCAGCAGTGGATGAGAATGAAAAATAGTTATTTTTAGCTGTTATTATTATCTTTAATGCATCCATTTTCTCAAGACCCGAATCGTAGTCATTTTTTGAAAGAGTCCTCTATCCCACATAGGGCAGCGATAAGCTGATTAATGATCACTTCTTGACCAATTTTGAATCCTCTAGCTAGACATCAACGCTGATTCATAAGACATGGTCAACTTCAGGCGACCTACGTACAAAAATAATACTATGACTACTTTGTAAAGATAATTTTGTATTCCTTTTTAGGTGCGAAATTGCGAGTTGTCTGGTCTTAAGGATCTGAACCAAGGCACCGAATACGTTCGCGGCATGATCGTAGACTTTATGAACCGTCTTATTGACTTTGGTGTTGCTGGATTCAGGTAATTAAATGTCATATCCAAATCAAATAGTCTGTATGGGGACTAGAAACCCTTTTAACTACTCTGACACAAAACTGTTCCGTTATCGAACCACCATATTGAATTTTCAAGAATTACCTACTGTTCATAACATTATATTTTGTTCATGTTTTCTTTCAGGATTGACGCTGCAAAACACATGTGGCCCCATGATCTCAACGTAATCTACAACAGGCTCAGGAACCTGAACACTGCCCACGGTTTCCCAGCTGGTGCCCGTCCTTACATCTACCAGGAGGTCATCGATCTTGGTGGTGAAGCCATCAGCCGTGACGAGTACACGCCCCTTGCTGCCGTCACCGAGTTTAAATTCGGTTTGGAACTGAGCAACGCCTTCCTGGGAGGAAATCAGCTGAGGTGGCTGGTCAACTGGGGCCCGCAGTGGAATCTCCTTGCTTCCCACGACGCTTTGACCTTCATCGATAACCATGACAACCAGAGGGGTCACGGTGCTGCCGGAAACATCCTGACATACAAGCGCGCCAGGCCATACAAAGCAGCTATTGCATTCATGTTGGCCCATCCTTATGGAGAGCCTCAATTGATGAGCAGCTACAGTTTTACCGACACCGAAGCTGGACCTCCAATGGACAACCAACAGAACATCGTCTCCCCATCCATTAACGCCGTAAGTACTTTTTCTATACATTGTTTGCTTTTAAAGCTTTCGCATAAGTTGCGAGTTGTACCGGTGGCACAGAATGGCCAAGAATAGATATAGATTGGGATGGTTGGTGTTCTCTGGGAGAAGTATACATTGAACAATGAGCAGATTGATGGTGGCATTATTTTATAAATTGAAGGCTAACAGCAGTTAGTATCAGGAAACTTTTCATCTGAGACACTTGATTGGGTTTCGATACAATGAAATGGAAATCTCTTAGATTTCATTAGTTCTTTTGTGTCTGCTGGATTATTTATAAAATCTAAATGCTTTTTTTTTCTCTTGCTTGCTGGATTGGTTTGCATTGTTTACTTATCATCAGGACGGCACTTGCGGCAACGGCTGGGTCTGCGAGCACAGGTGGCGCCAGATCTTCCAAATGGTTGCCTTCCGCAACGTGGTAGCCGGAACCAACCTCAACGACTGGTGGGACAATGGCAGCAACCAGATCGCCTTCTGCCGTGGCGGCCAAGGCTTCATTGCTTTCAACAACGACAACTGGGATATGAATATATCTTTGCAGGTGAGTATCTGAGCATAAAATTTGGCACTCATCTGTCGGCTTCACTTACCAAGAGTAAGAGAGATGCATAGCGAATCTTTGCTCGAATTGAGTCGCCCGAACGGGGAAGTACCTCGACCCAATAAATATACTGTAGCTAAATGACCGATATCGTGTTTCTACTAGTAGGGTTTCCGGAGCTTGTGGGGTGAGGAAGGGCCGCATCAGTAGCCGGGGGTGGGCAACGCGTGTATGATACCTATAGGTAGTATTGCAGGCATCCATAGGGCGCCGTAACCGTTTAACATCAGGCGGGCCGTAAGCCTGTTGTTAGACTGACTAAAAAAAAACAAGCTCCATGGTGTCATAAGGGCCATGCCATGACTTACAAGTCATAGTATACATACTGAGGGAGGCCCTTTTATTTTGGGGTGATGTGGCCGGTATCGTAGTCTTATATGTTGATATAATTGTTTTGATAATGTACGTTACTATTTGTCGTTTTGATGTCTACTTAATTAAGATTTCTTATATCAGTGAAGTGGATAATCATGATGATAGTACATATTTGAAGAGCGCAGTACAAAGACCTTTGTGGTCTTGCTAAGCAGCTTATTGTTTTTTACGTGCAGATAATGGAATGGATGCTTATCTATATTACAGCACAACAAAATATTATCATTATCAATGAGGTGATATAGTTTAATGACGATTATATAAATCTGTCTTTAGATAAGTAAATATCCGCATTCTCGGCTTAGCAATTTTTGTTAAACTAAAATGATTTCCCTTCACACAAATCATTTTGGTTGATTCACGCTAAGATTTGATTGTAGATTCATATTGCAAGCGATTTTATGGAGTTATTGCTCAATGTTCTCAAAAACTGACAATGGAACTTCCGGAAACTTTATACTATAATAAATAAAATGGCTGTTATTGACTGTACTCTTGGCATTTCTGATGTCCATGGGCAGCGGTTACTGCTTAATATCAGACAGGCCGCCTGCTCATCTGCCACTTACAGTAATAAAATAATATTAAGCTCTGAATGCAAGATTTTTTCTGAGGGCAGTCTTCTTAGACCAAATCTCGTAACTTGTGTAATACTAAAATGATGAATATTCTTTGTTTGTTCCAGACTTGCCTTCCAGCAGGTAGATACTGTGACGTCATCTCTGGTAGCAAGAACGGCAACCAATGTACCGGCAAGACCGTCACCGTGGGCAATGACGGCCGTGCCTCGATCGTCATCGGCGCCAATGACTACGACATGATGCTCGCTATCCATAGAGGAGACCAGGTATGACGTTTTATGTTTTTTTTTCTATAAAAGCACAGAATAGCTAGCGGCAAAGGACAAGTAACCTGTCAGATGCCACTGCCGTTGGCATGTAAGATTATTTTGGCTATACAGCGACTGGTACCGAAACGCAACCGAAGTCACTTCACGGGTGTTTCGCTCACTGTACGGTGATCGCCAGCCAGGCGGGTGAGCCTACTCTACTACCTACTATAGCCTACATACCTACCATCCGATGAAAGCTGAAATCTCACGAAATACCTTTGTCGACATTTACGCCACTCACGAAAAGATCTTAAGGCAATGATTTTTTCTGTCACCACACGAAAGAAAATTATGATGATGATGATTTTATTTGTTCATTATATGTGTGATTCACGATTCATTAGTTACCTTTCGGTTTATATAGGAATAACTGTATTCTGCTTTAAAATAAGGTCCTAACGTCGTTTTCGTGTTAAAATAAACTTAAACTGATGTCAGAGCGAAACTTTTCAAAGTCGTATATTTTAAAGCATTTATTTTCAAGTGCATATTTATGTTTCGTGAAAATGTTCCGAGTATTCCTCTATCTAAATTACACTTGGCAAAAAAGGAAAAGATCGCATGCAACATGGAAGTTGAAATTGTTCAAAACAACCATGCTTAATTAGTGTTGGAACATTTTCGAGTCCTTGAAAATATTTGTTAGCATTAAGAATTTCCTATTATTATAATTTATAAAGTTAGCTGTTATAATTAGGATCGATCAAACTGGCGAGTATTGGCAGAGGCCTATGTCCGGCAGTAGACTGATACGGGCTGATGATGATAATGATGTAAGGTTGGCCAGTCCTATAAATGCCGTACCATCAAAAAGTGGAATTCTTCACGAATACATGACGTTTCCACCTTCCTATAATCCATTAAACAAGGCATGCTTTGTCACGTTTCGTACTTGACTTAGATATTGGAAAAATGTAGTTTTATGTCTCGTGTCTGTAAATTTGAATTTGGGCTTTGGACCATTCAAGGGTTTCTTTTCTGTCTGATAATTGACGGTAAATTAAATCAATTGTGATATTAATGATATGATAATCAAAATTATTAGGTATGCATGCGTGAGTCTAAAAGTCATAAATTATATCTAATCTATGCTACAATCTGATTTAGCTAATTTTGTAACAACAAGTTGAAACTTTTTTAATCCATTTTACAATTTAGGTATAAAGTATTGTTTAACATATTGATACATTCCATAGTTTAAAAAAAAAACTATAATGGAAATCTCTTTTTAAGTCCACAAAATTTTCGGTTTCATTTTGGTTTCCTATTTCAAAGTCCTACTCGACTCTTTCTTAACTCGAGTCTCGGAACAACACTGAATCATGCCTTATTGTTATACTAAAAATCTGCATACAAATATCTGGAATCGGATATACTGACGTTTAGGTGAGGCTTTTCATGTTCAACATCAATTTACGAATCGGTCAGTATTTTTTTATGGAAATCAGGGAAATATAGCACGGTTACACAAGGAATTTTTATTATGAAAATAATATTTTGTAAACATTTCAATCGTGTTAGGCAGTGAATTCAAAGTGGTTGAATGCGTTTCAAATTGTGTAATGTAAAACGATTCTTTTGTTTACGTACCTAATAGCTACACACACATACATAACCTTCTATTTTTATTTATGGTTTGTTTCAAAATCTTTTATTTTGTTTCAGTCGAGACTGTAATGCGGCAGCTACCTGAAGAGATTTAAGACTTGAACAATATACAGTTTTTATTTTTATATTATACAGAGGAAAGATTATGTATTTTTGTGCGTATGTACGCAATGAATAAATTCAAAAACTACTGTATCGATTACAAAACTTATTTCACCATTGTTAAGCTACATTCTCCCTGAGTATTATAGTAGGCTATATTTATTGCTAGAAAAGATAGAGATCCTTAGCTAAAACCTTGCAATAATGTAACCCAATGAAATATTTATCTGAAATACCGGAAGCGAGGGCTATATTTATTGGGAAAATTTGACGAATAAGGGAGATTTATTAAGTAAATAAAGGAAAACCTTGTAAGAAAAAAGAGACTAACGTGCATCGCGCTGGCAAACATTCGAACTTATGTGTATCGGCCTGCCTTACTTTCACACTGACGTGGATCGCTATCCCGTACTTTAGGGCTAGTGTTATTCGAATTATTTTTATTTATTTTCATTTATTTTGGCACAAACAGTCATAAAAAACAGTTTACAGTTTAAATTCATCATCATCAACAGCCAGCCTATTGCAGTCCATTGCTGGACATAGGCCTCTCCAGTTGTTCGCCACTTAGAGCCAACTTCTGCAGTCTGGAGAGCCACTCCTTTCCTTGATATTCCCTTAGTCGTCTGCTACGTCATGCTGGGGCCGCACATTGGATTCAACTTGCGTCTAATCACTGTCCAATGCCCAATACTAAGGCGCTCAATGTCTTTATTGTGTCAAAGTACTGATACACATATTGGTGCATTGGACGCAAAACGTTACGTAAGTTACGTTGGTGCAAATACCTCTAATGTGTGGCCCCGGCATCACCCACATGATGAGATGGAGTGGTTCTTAATCCGGAAACCACACGGACAATTTGAAATTATCGAATAATACCTACCAGCAGCAGATTTACGAATATTTAAACCACGACTGTCAATTGTCCACGTCATGTCAGATAAGCTACAATCGCACATATATCAATCGCGCGTGTGTAATCCGCGTATTTTTGGCGCAAGTATAATATTTACGTTGGCCGATGCAGCGCGGTCGCAATCGGCTTGTTTGTGATATGTCAAATACACCGCATGTGACGTCACGTCACGGTAACGCTGTCGTGTTTGTTATGAGACGGTATCGTCCTTGTGAAAGATATCGGCGGTGTCATAGTCCGCTTGCACATACAGTAGGTAGGCATGGCTTTGAACACTTCAAATGCGGGTAGATATTTCAGTCTTGGGTCTTTTAAACGGGGCGTGAAGCGGTACTTAATATGCAGGCCGGCATAGTGTGATCGATCCGCATTGCACTAAACATGTGTGATGAGGATCGCTTACACTTTTTGGACTTCGTCGTTTGCTTGACATCAGGCAGGACGCAGTCATTTTGACGTGCTAATAGAAAAAAAAGAAAGCAAATTAAACAATACAGCTGAGAGGAGCCGAGAAATCTATGTGCCTATATATCTAGATATGTATAGTCTAACTACATTAGAGAAAGAATGAATGAATGTATGGAAACATCTGTTATTTCCGTAGATATATAGACTCTGACCCATGTCCCTGCTCAGTCCGTCATAACCCTTCGCTTCCTTGAAAATTTCCAATCTTTTCTGTCCTGGGGCTATAGATAGAGCTAGGAGAGAATATGATTGCTGTACAAGTTGGTGAAGCGATAGCGATCTCCTCCAAACCCTTTGGGTACAAAATTGCAATATAGAAAGGGCAAGGGAAAGAGTAGGCTTGAAATAAATTACAAATCATCAAAAATAAATTTATCTACCACCAATACGGTACCGAGTATTGTACAGAGTTATTATTAATAAGAAATAGCTAATTGAAATATCCTTTTTTGTTCTCAATGCAAGCTTAAGAGAGGGCATAGCGAATCTTCGCTCGAATTGAAGTGGAGGTACCCGGGCGGGCGCCCGGGGCAGTACCTCCACCTATAGAATACCTCAGCTAAATGATCTCCGGGTCGTGTTTCTGTCGGTGAGTAGGGCTTCCGGAGCTCGTGGGGTGAGTACTGCATCGGCGGTCGGGGTTTAGGGTGGGCAACGAGCGTGTGATACCCCCCCTGTTGCAGGCGTCCGTAGGCTGCGGTAACCGCTATACATAAGGCAGGCTGTGGGATAGTTTTCTACCTACGTGGTAAAAATCAAATATATACTTAAGCTTTTTTGTTCTCAACGCAAGCTTTTTCAATTGGAAAGGTACCTATAAATACTTAAAACGGACTTTTCTCTGAAGGGACTAATTGCCGCTATTATTACCAATACTTTAGTCAAGGTAATGTAATTTGTATCGACTCAGTGGACGAGGGAACATAATTTGAGAATTTAAACTGTATGCTCTCAAATATAGGGGAGGAATTGGCTTGCGGGCGCGTACAGGAAAATCCTATTCCTTTAGCTCATTTATAATTTATGTAAGGAAGCATATCCGGTCCCTTGCATAAGTAGCGCTATCTCACCATAAACGAACATAAGATAGCACGTTATAATAAATTAAGGAATTGTTAACAAACCTAATCAGGCGATCTCTAAATTCTATTAGAAAACATTATCGCTTAAAAGTCGCTAAATAAGTTACAAGTCGCGTACGAGTGCGGGCCACTCATACGCGCGCGTCACAGCTGTTGTCAATACAGTACTTATAAGGTTATGAAAGTAACCGTAACAAAGGGTCATGTTAAAACATTATTAAAATTAACTAATTATATAAATAAACACCTATATTAGACGACATCGCGTTAAGAGCTCGTGAATGCATTACGAGTCGTGATTATGATGGCGCAAACAGAGATTCCAAATAAAATTGCGGACACAAAAACATTGAAAGTAGTATGTAAACAACATTTCATAATTTAATTTATCAAAAGTAATAAATACCGGCTAAATCTTTTAGCCGGAATAGTAAGTTTATGAACTATAAGTTACTAAAAGTTATTTACGACTGCCAATGAATGCTTATTGGCGTGGAGAGTTTCGGCCCCCGGCCGCTGCGGAGGATTGGCGCGGGAGAGCACTAGAAAAATGGAGAGGGAAGAAAAGGATCGACGTACGGATGGATGGAGGAGAAAGAATCACTGGAAAAAGACAAAGGAAGAAGACAGAACAGCAATGAGAAAGGACTATTGGAATTGGAAATGGTGGAATGGTAAAGAGTGTGAGAAAGGATTGCATAGAAACGTTGGAATGGACAAGGTAAGCGTAGATATTACGATAATAAGGAGTCGCGCCGCCGCCTACCGGCAACATCGATGACGACCCACGGGTACCCGGCATGAAGGCCGGGTACAGTTATGGGTGAATGTTCGTGGACATTATTTCACGTAAGAGAAGATCGACGTCGCGTTGGTCGTTTGACTCTTATAAATCAGAAGTGGGATAGGCAAGTACTTGTACTTGTGCAAGTCACTTGCTTATCCCAGCCCATAAATGACCGCAGGCACAACTGCAACAGTGCCTATCTTGCTTAAATTTTCCTTATTTGTGTAGTGGAAAGTGATAATTTTTTTTTTCCTATATGACAATCATAAAGCCGCGGTACCCGATATCGCCTTAATTGATGGTGAGTGTAGACTTTGCAACTTTATAGCGAGTGTGAGACCGTCTACGCTACGCCGCGCGTCGTGTTTTATTAAAGATCGTTTCAGATCCATGGCGAAAATCGTGTAAGGATGCAGCAAGGGTCCTATTAATATTATTAGGTACCTTCAACGTCTAGCTTGGTTATTTGAGTAAGTCCATATATATCATAAACTTTGAAAATGGCGCCGCGGGGCTACCCTGGAAAAGTACATGAAAAAGTCGCGCAGGTAGCCTGAGCAGAACAAATGCGTGTACCTAGTGTCGAGAAATTTGTCGAGCGTATATCTTAGGTGAGCCAGAAATTTTATATAAGTTAGTAATACTTGATCATCATCGTTACATTGGCCTATCGTGGCCCACTGCGGGACGTGGGCCTCTCCAGTTGTTCGTCAGTTTGGTCACACATCCCTAGGTTCTACCCGTGTACAGTGGTATCTAACTGCACCTTCGGTCGTGATGGTTATATCACTACCAGCTGGTTGCTAGAACCTCTTTTGTTATTCGGCGGGACGACTACGGGCAGGCGAGAGTGACTTGGAGCGAGTAGATGATGCAGTCACTACCTACTTCCATTTCCATAGTCACCCCAGTATTACTTACATGAACAAGTAACTCATTTTAATTCGAGTGTTAGCATACTTTCACAACCCAACTTAGTCAGAGTGTAAAACTTGTCACTCAGAGCCGCTGTGTTGAAACTGAAGATGGGATAAAAAAATTATATGATTTCTCTTTGTGATCCATCATTATAACAGTACTTTCATTTGTAGGTACTTCTTTTCTTTCTCTTGGGGTTGACTGGCAACTTGTGAATGGCACCCCATGGGCAGAGATTCACTACTAGTCAGTTGCACTCTCCGCAGATAAGACTAAGGCTATAATGGAATTGACTTTTAATTTCAGATAAAGATGGATGACGAAAACGAAACATGCCATGCAATGGTGCCAGAGTATACGAATTGTGAGATAGACAATGATGGAACCAACGGAATGTGAGTGGCAGCAAACATAGTATGTGAGTTGGATAAAGGGATGACTTGGAGGTAAGCAGAGTAAGGGTGTTGTTACCTAGCCATGTGCAGGAGCGGTCTCGCTCATGTTGCCATTATGTGGTGATAACAAGAACAATACAGAGCTCAATAGTTGTGAGAACTATGCAGAGTGGAATAGTTGTGAGAACTATTATATGAAGCAGAATAGTTGTTAGAACTATTATTTGAAGCAGAATAGTTGTTAGAACTATTATATGAAGCAGAATAGTTGTTAGAACTATTATATGAAGCAGAATAGTTGTTAGAACTATTATATGAAGCAGAATAGTTGTTAGAACTATTATATGAAGCAGAATAGTTGTTAGAACTATTATATGAAGCAGAATAGTTGTTAGAACTATTATATGAAGCAGAATAGTTGTTAGAACTATTATATGAAGCAGAATAGTTGTTAGAACTATTATATGAAGCAGAATAGTTGTTAGAACTATTATATGAAGCAGAATAGTTGTTAGAACTATTATATGAAGCAGAATAGTTGTTAGAACTATTATATGAAGCAGAATAGTTGTTAGAACTATTATATGAAGCAGAATAGTTGTTAGAACTATTATATGAAGCAGAATAGTTGTGAGAACTATATGGAGCTGTATAGTTGTGAGAACTACTATGGGGCTGAATAGTTGTGAGAACTATTATGTGGCCGCATAGTTGTGAGAACTATACGGGGTTGAATAGTTGTGAGAACTATTATGGGGCTGAATAGTTGAGAGAACTATTATGGGGCTGAATAGTTGTGAGAACTATTATGGGGCCGAATAGCTGTGAGAACTATGTTGGGCCGAATAGTTGCAAGAACTAAATGGAGCTGAATAGTTGTGAGAACTATTTGGAACAAGAACATCCGCAAATTACTAATCTGCTGAAAGTGGGCAGGCCATACTGTGCGAGGCAGAGACAAGTGTGAGGCAGAGTCAAGAGTGATTATATTTTGGGTTTTGAGCCACCTGAAAAGGAAAGGGGTTGTCCACACGGGAGATGGGTGGACAATATCAGGAAAGCTGCAGGAGCAACATGGACAAGATTGGCCACAGATAGAGAAGTTTGGCAAGAGGGGGAGGAGGCCTAGCGGACAGATACTACGGTAAAGGCTAATAATAATAATATAAAAATAAATTCCAGATGGGGCCGTGAAGTATTGGGCTATACTAGGCCATACTTTTACAGAGAAACCAGATGAAAATACTTAATAAGGACATGTTGACAATTTGTAAAAATAGATCACTGAAATCTATACAAGCAAGAAAAGCAAAAAAAATACGTAGTAAATTATAAGGTAAGTAAGAAGTGATGATCAAAGAACTGAGCCCGATATTGACACAAGTGTTCAATGAGACACTAAGCACTGGCATCATCCCAAGTCAATGGACCGAATCACATATAATACTATTACATAAAAAAAGGTCCAAAAGACGACATAGGAAACTACAGACCTATATCACTCATCTCAAATATATATAAGGTTTTCGCTAAAGTCATACTAAACAGAATATCACTCAAGCTCGATGAAAACCAACCAGTTAAACAGGCAGGTTTTAGAAAAGATTTTAGCACAATTGACCATATCCATGTGATTAAACAGCTTATACAAAAATACAATGAATATAATAAACCCATCTACCTGGCCTTTATAGATTATTCCAAAGCTTTTGACAGCCTCAAACACGAAAACGTATGGCAAAGTCTAAGAGAGCAGGGGATTCAAAACGCTTATATTAATGTAATCAAAAATATCTACAGGGAAAGCAAAGCTAGTATAAGGCTGGAATCTACAGGTGACGTTTTTCCAATCGAAAGAGGCGTTAGGCAAGGAGACCCACTCTCACCAAAGCTGTTTACAGCAGTGCTTGAACAAATGTTCAGAAAACTGGAATGGGGACATCTGGGCCTAAAGATAAATGGAGCAAGATTGAGTCACCTAAGATTTGCGGATGACCTAGTTTTGCTTGAAGAAGACCCAAAGAAATTGGAGTACATGATAGAAACTTTAGTAGACAAGAGCAGAGAGGTGGGTCTAGAAATAAATCTAACCAAAACTAAAATGATGACAAACTCAATGCCCACAGACATAACCAACAACGGAAATAAAATCGAATATGTAGAGGAATATGTATATTTGGGACAAATAATATCACCAAGTGACCAAATGTCCGAAGAAATAAACAAGAGAATCGCGACTGGGTGGAAAAAGTATTGGGCCTTGAAAGAAATTATGAAGAGCAAGGAACTGAGCATGAAAATCAAGAAAAAGACTTTCGATACCTATATACTACCCTGCATTACATACGGTTGTGAGACTTGGGCCCTGACAAAACACCACCGGGACAAACTAGAAAGATGTCAAAAAGGCATGGAAAGGAGTATGCTAGGTTTGAAACTGTTGGACAAAGTGAGAAGTAGTGACATAAGGCGCAAGACAAAACTAACAGACGTATTGCTGCGTATAGATCAACTCAAATGGAGGTGGACAGGGCACATGCTTCGCTGCAAAAAAAAAAAAAAAATAATGGAGCAAACAGGTGACGGTTTGGTACCCCAGGGATGGCACTCGGAGCAGAGGTCGCAAGCCTAGAAGATGGGAAGATGACCTTCTACTGACCTTGGGGCCCCTCTGGACCAGAGTGGCGGCAGACCGAGAGCAGTGGAAAGAGTTGGAGGAGGCCTTTGCCAAAAGGCACACCGAAATTAGGGATATTTTAATGTGAAGTGCAGTGAAAGTATAAAAATTGTAAAAAAATGTTCGGAAATAAAAGGCTATATTATTATTATAAGAAGTGATGATAATGATACACAATGGGTAGTACACTACCTACCTACCTAAGGGCATACGATGGAAAGTCGTCAAAAGAACCATTATGACTTGGGATATTTTAGTTTCAAGGGAACATCCCAACCAACTAGAGTCAGAATAATGCAGCAGTCATGTCATGACTGATCAACCATAACGAGTAGTCATGTAGAAGATACTTTTATCTAGAAGATGTGATGTAATGTGTGAAGTCATCTTCGTGCGCATCAGCACAGACTTGATTAGGAGTCGAAGTAGCCGCCATGTCCGAAATCAGTCGGAAGCAATCGATCACTTTTATCCAAGATAAGTCGCATCACTGTCGACGAGATGACTCATAAAAGAAGTAGGCGAACATCCGTCTCGAATGCACCCATATTAATGGGGTCTGTGACCAACAAGAAGACTAATTGCTGATCAAAGGACCACTTCACTAGCTATGATTTGAAGAAAATATTTCAACATCAAACACATAATTAATAATTATACAACACTGTGGACTTACCAAGAGTGAATAGGTAAGTGGAAAGAATTAATCACACAAAGGGGCAAACGCGCTCAAATATCCATACTGGCCTCAACACAACTGTACTTAGAACAACACTCGGACCCGAGGTAGGTATTAGGATTAAAGGATAGTGAGCCAAGAAGAAAGCTGATGTCGACTATGAACGAGAGTACGTGACTGGAGACCTCGTGATCATCAAGAGCAGGGAAAATTGAAGGAACTGGTCCCAGGGTACCGAGGACCATATCGCATCTTGAAACATTACCCATAAATGGAGTGGTAAAAACACCCCACACACGAAATGTAATGGCGACTGATCGCACGAAGGCATGGTAAGTTTTTGAGAAAGTTTTATTGATAGTGAGTAGTTCCTAATTAGACACAGATGATGCACCAGGCTCATCTTGAAAATAGTACGTAATTGCTTAACTCCGTAACAACTGTGATTAATAATTTAAATGATTTACACGAATCATGTCTATTGTCTTATTAATCTAACGCATTGACTCTATTATTTATGAAGAATTAGAGTACTGTGTATTATGATGATACAATAATAAGTAATTATTAGCGATGGTTTTGTAAATTGATCATACAAGTAGTAACATCATTATAGAAGGGCGTAACGAATGGTGTGCGTTACGATACGATTAAAACTCGCAATATGATAAACGTAACTACTAATGATTCCCTTGTTAATTGATCATAGTAAGTCATGAATGGAAGGCGTAAAGGATGGTATGTGTCATGAATGATATGATAGATTTAATGCTCTCAGTATAAATAATGATTAGTTTCGTTAATTTGTCAAAGTAACGTCATTAGTGAATGGCGCAAGAGATGTTGTGTGTTACGAACGTTATGATACATTTAATACTCAGTTTGAGTAATAATTATTGATTATTTCGTTAATTAATCAAAGTAACGTCATTAACAAAGGACGTAAAGAGTTGTATATTTTATGATTATATTATGATACACTTAATGCCTGCAATATGATACTCGTATAAGTAACGATCAACTACGAGTATTGAAGTTTTAATTTAGCACAGCGTAATGTCACGAGGAGTGTGTGGCTACGATATACATTCAATTCTAACAACGTGATGAAAGTGATTATTAGTTACTATTTTGTTAATTTAGGGTATTAATTAACATAAAAAGCGTAAGGAGTGTGTTATGAGTCATTTAATTCGTGTAATATGGTAAAGTAATAATGAGTAAAGACTAATTAAAGAATAACTGAAAGTATCTACACAACACACAATATTAAGTCTGACTTCTGTTGTAAAGAATAAAATACGTAAAATCATCATTATTATTATTATCAAACTGAACTTACTCGGCGGCGGGACGCGCCGATATGTAGGATGGCCGAGCTGTAAGGAAGCATATCCGGTCCCTTGCATAAGTAGCGCTATCTCACCATAAACGAACATAAGATAGCACGTTATAATAAATTAAGGAATTGTTAACAAACCTAATCAGGCGATCTCTAAATTCTATTAGAAAACATTATCGCTTAAAAGTCGCTAAATAAGTTACAAGTCGCGTACGAGTGCGGGCCACTCATACGCGCGCGTCACAGCTGTTGTCAATACAGTACTTATAAGGTTATGAAAGTAACCGTAACAAAGGGTCATGTTAAAACATTATTAAAATTAACTAATTATATAAATAAACACCTATATTAGACGACATCGCGTTAAGAGCTCGTGAATGCATTACGAGTCGTGATTATGATGGCGCAAACAGAGATTCCAAATAAAATTGCGGACACAAAAACATTGAAAGTAGTATGTAAACAACATTTCATAATTTAATTTATCAAAAGTAATAAATACCGGCTAAATCTTTTAGCCGGAATAGTAAGTTTATGAACTATAAGTTACTAAAAGTTATTTACGACTGCCAATGAATGCTTATTGGCGTGGAGAGTTTCGGCCCCCGGCCGCTGCGGAGGATTGGCGCGGGAGAGCACTAGAAAAATGGAGAGGGAAGAAAAGGATCGACGTACGGATGGATGGAGGAGAAAGAATCACTGGAAAAAGACAAAGGAAGAAGACAGAACAGCAATGAGAAAGGACTATTGGAATTGGAAATGGTGGAATGGTAAAGAGTGTGAGAAAGGATTGCATAGAAACGTTGGAATGGACAAGGTAAGCGTAGATATTACGATAATAAGGAGTCGCGCCGCCGCCTACCGGCAACATCGATGACGACCCACGGGTACCCGGCATGAAGGCCGGGTACAGTTATGGGTGAATGTTCGTGGACATTATTTCACGTAAGAGAAGATCGACGTCGCGTTGGTCGTTTGACTCTTATATTTAAGTGTGAGAGTAAATAATACAAAGACGTTACTAAACTTCGTAACGGTCCTTCGGTTTTATTTGGCCCGATTCCGTGAGGCTTTATTGAAACTCGATAGACTACGTAATTAGGATTTTGTCAAAGTTACCCAATTTAATATTGCTTGCATTGATGGACTTTGTTCGATAACTTTGGAAAGGTTTTGGACGCTGTTGATGCCTATTAGGAGTTTTGATTGATGATCTTTAGTATATTGGTTATAGTTTTAGCCCGGTGTGTTAAAGGGGGCTACTATTAAATTTCAGACTTTTTTTCTTCTTCTTATTCTTTTTATTGCTGAGCGATCATGAAACATCGTTGAAAATGATATTTTTCCTACGTTCTTTATTTAAAACCATCATCAATACATATACCTACTCAATTGTTTCTTTGAATTGTACGTTAAAATATTTATAAACAATACACCTATAAAAGTTGTAAGACAATAAAATAAAAAAAAATGAGTTTCGTAAAGCTTCTTGATGGTTCTTCGCGGTAGAATTCACTTTCCAAACCCGGAGTAACTCTGGCAAAAAAATGAGATGCGATTGAGAAAAACGAAAAGCAATCGTGTTTTCGTTTTTTTAAGCCAATAACCTAAATACATGCTTCATCATCATCAGCCTATCGCAGTCCACTGCTGGACATAGGCCTCTCCAGTTATTCCCCACTTTATGTATAATCGCTACGCTGCCTATACACGCCATAATACCTACTACGATCAATGCATGTGATCAACGGAAGTACAATATACGGATTTCTAAAGCGCTCTCTGCTAGTTAATTCTAAATAAGTAACGGATAAGCTTAACTACTAGGATTAATCAAGCTTACGTGAAATCAACAGCTGCCAGTGTTGCCTTACATCCGGGAAAGCTTCGAGGAATTGAGTAATGTACCTAGTTAAATATTAGCTTAGCAAGAACGAGTTCATTTTGTAATAAATATTTTGGTTGCCGCTCATGCAAATATTGCGGTGTGAATAATGTTGATGGGAAAATGAAACCGGAACAATTTTGTAAATAAAGCTCTTCAAATTAAATTGCCTTTGGTTAGTCGTTGAAATGCTATGTTTATTTCAATTCTATCTATAAAGTAGCCAGGAAGGTAAACCACTGACTTAGCAACTGAAATCTTAAACAGTCGTTTAATCTACTTTTAAAGAAATAAGACTGTGATTTGTTGATATACCTACTATGTCTGGAATGAGACGAAATATTTACACTTTGAAACATGATGCATTCAGTTCAAATAAATTAGATTAATAAAGTCTATTTTTTTAAATACCACTGATCCTGTTTAGTTATTGACTATGTGTGACTGTGTGTTGGTAATACATACTTACAATAAGTCAGTAGTAGCCAGTCAATTAGCTATAGGCACCTTTCTATTTGGTATGTAATTGATGTCTAGGCATATACCTACATTATATTTTCAAAGAACGTTCAAAAATTATTCTAATTCTAATCTAAGTCAAACGTTTCCTTTGACTATAAAAATACTACAACAATACGGATGATGACAAGGTATGAAAATGAAGAAAATAATTAGTCCGTCTCTTAGATAATAAAAAAATATAAGACCCGTATTTTTTGTTTTGTCGAAATAACAAGAAAATACTTAGATATAGCGCATTAAAGTTACGGAGTGGGGGCTAACTACGTCACGTTAGAGTATATTTTGTACTCTAACGTGACGTCATGTGACATTTAAAATCAATGTATCTTCGTAAGTTTTTGAACAAGAGGCAAAATAAAAAATACGTATCCAATATTTTTCATTAATCTATCTGATGGACATTAAATAATTTTTTAGTCATCATCCCAATTATATGAATATTCGTAAAACAATAACAAGCAACAAAAACATTAAACTACCCACATACTAAAAGCATTCAGCAACCATGCACGCCGACCGCACCGTTTCTAAACCGAACCAATCAAAAAACTTATCAACGGACGCGACAAACGAGCGAACTTCCCCACAAAACAAAACTTAATACGCTACACTAATACACTGGTACGTACCATTCCGCCCGCCCGTTTTCAGTCTACCGCCGCCCTCGAGACAGCGAGACCGTTCGCACGCTCCGCTCTCTACCGAACACCCGCGACCACGCGTCAACCATCGTTAATTTTTAATACCCGACCGACATACGGGCAACCGAAATTAATTTCGAATTTGGAACGTATCGATTCGGCCATTTTTATTTCGAACCAATTTTTTCGTTGTTTTTTTTCCATAACCTCTGTTTGTTTGTGGTGTGTGCTTCGCGGCCAGATGGTCGCTCGGTACGTTTCCGTTTGAAGTGTGCTAAGTAAGTTTTTGAAGTGTACGCGTATCGAGATCTTTGGGCGGGCGTCCGGAGATTCTTATTTCTAGGGGGTAAGTAACTTTACATGTATAAAATACTGCTTGTTTAATTTGACTATAGACACGAACTTATTCGTAGTTCTCTTTTGCTTTCCATCAAGCGAAAGGAGGTATCTATCCTGTGCTACTGTAAAAAAGATGGTAATTTAAGTAATTACTACGACGCGCCCTCGCTTCACTTCGGGTATTTAAAGAAACACATTAGGAACCATTTTAATGATTATGTTAGTGTTTCTCTAATATATTATGAAAGTATTGTGTATGTAAACCTTATTCTTTAACTACTCTCTCTTTTTAAAAAAACCGTACCAAAATTCGTTGCATAGATTTGAGCATGTGGGCAGACAAGCAGACAAAAGCGACTTTGTTTTATACTACTTGGTGATTATAACGAAGAAAGATTTGGTTCCTAGTTTGCATTGATTTTGTTCCTAAAGTACTAAAGCGATTTTCATAATTCTTTCGCCATTTGAAAGCTACTTTTTTCAGGATTACTCGGAATAGGTAATAGTTAAATTGTTTATTTGTATGTACTAAATACACAATATTTAACCTAACCTTTCACTACTTTTTAAAGCAATTTCACAATACCTTGAAATGTATACCTACATACATCCTCGTGCTCCATTAACAATTCATACATTAATTTCGAAGAGACTAACATTTGAATCCTTTCCTAAATCAAAGGTCAAACAAATATATATGAAAAACGGGTTTGTAAACTTCGTTAAACTTTGCAATGCATGTTGGAATTTAGGTCCCAGCGGTCATCATCATCATCAACAGCTCTTCGTATACGTCCCTAACAATGTGCTTAAGCATACCCCAATCTGGGGCGATACGGCGTTATCAAACCATGCTAACCGAGTGCGGATTGGTGGTCTTCAGTCATGGCATTTCTTCAAATGATGTCGTATTCCTGATTTCCGTAACACCAATACTTAAGCTACTTACTTTGAGGTTAGGACAGTTTAGGCTGCGGTAACCGCTTTACATCTGGGCTGTAGACTTGTTTGCCACCTCAGTGGTAAAAAAAAAAACTATAGGTAGTGTAAAAGAAATATGTACGACAACATGTTCTAACAAAACAATACCGACTTCAAAATGATGACAATAGGATCAACCAGGAAGTACACCCTTTCAAACAAAAAATTATTATCCAAATCAGTTTTCAATTCTCGGTGATATCTGGCAACAACCAAAAAACCAAAATTCAGATCAATTACGAACCTCCTTTCGTTTTTGAAGTCAGTTAAAATTTTAACATGCTTTCACATGTTGAAGCTTTAATGTATGTTCCAAAATGTATACAGAATTATGACTTCCCCTTACACAAAATCTATTCACAACGCGCCATTTAGTTTTGTAGACATTATGAAACACATCCATCTTCGCTCTTTTAGCCCTTTGATGGGCAAAGGTTTGCATTCATATAGTGAACACAGAGGTTCTTTGAAGCCTCTAAGGTACCTACATAAGGGTAAAATCCATTTCCATAAAGGATAAATAAATAGTGTTATGTGCTTACCTACAAAATTTTTAATGCCTAAAAAACTAATGTATGTTTTACAAAATTTTTAAGAAAAATTAATAGGCGGCCTCTGCGGCGTAATGGTTAGAGCGTGGAGCCTTAAACGAGGACGATACGAGGGCTCCGAGTTCGATTCCTGGTCGGGTCAATTTAGGAAATGGACTTTTCTAACAATCTCGGGTCATCTCGTTGGGTGTTCTGGGAGACATCTCCAGTGATCATTTGGCACTCATAGTAATACCTTAGTTACATTGGTTGAAAAAAAAACTAAGTGACAATCAAATATATAGTCACTTAAATACTTCAGTCACCTAGTCATTCAAAGAAATATTACTCGTACATGGAAAGTTTTTGTAAACTGCCTTAGGTTAGGTTGTAGGTATTAATAAAAACCTGTAATCTGCTTCTAAATTTTCTGCTAAGTAGGAACGTAGAATAGTTATTAGAGTAACCAAAAAAAAAACAATCTTACGTAATTTATTAAGTAATACGTAATACGAAACCTACTATGTTATTAAGTAATAAGTTGTTACGTAATAACATAGTAGGTTTCGTATTTAAGAAGCATTTTATTTAAAAAAATTATGTAGTTGCTGTATCTACTTGTTGAAATAAATGTGTTTGTATTTGTATTTAACATTTTCTATAAATAAGGATTTATCTTTATTAACTTGTATAAAATTATGTTAGTACCTACGTAACTATTACAACTATTTTACTACTTCTATCAACACAAAATGAAACGAAAATTAAATTATTTCGACGCCAAAATTATGTTACATTTGGAGTAAACTTGAGTAATTAACAGGTTGTTAAATTCTCATTGTAATGAAAAGGTCAACTTCTGAAATGAATTTGCATCAAATAACCTTGGAAACAGGCTTCAATGTAAATCGAGATCAATTATTTCTATACTGTTCGTCAAAATCAGGCTAATTAAGAAAGTTCGTGTTAATATATAACTAGTAATAATCTTTGTTTACTGTCCCGTTGGCTCATTTTGACTTCTGAACTAAGGGTCGTGGGTTTGGTCCCCAGGATAAACATTCATGTGATGAACATTTGTGTCTGACGGTCGCGCGGACTTGTTTTTTTAGCATTACGAGTAAAAGAACAAAATTTAGACCATTTATAATGCACGTTAATCCAAAGAAAAACAAAAGACAAACACAAAACCGAACGTTAAAATAATTTGCCAGAGTTTGTCACGACAGAATAAAAAAGTGCATGTCGGTTTTCAAATATTTTCTACATTAGGTATTTTTTAGAATGGGCGTATTATTCGTGATTGCTGACTGTCACAACATGTCTGTAGAAAAAGGTTCCCTATCACTGCTTCTTTGCTTTCCTAATACAAAAAAAAACGAAGCTTAAATGTTATTTATGTGTGTACTAGCTGCTGCCCGCGGCTCTGCCCGCGTGAATATTCGTATAAAACATAGCCTATGTGTTAATCTAATGTACAAACTATATTCCTGTAAAGTTTCATTAAAACCCGTTCAGTAGTTTTGGCGTGAAAGTGGAACAAACATCCATCCATCTATCCAAACAAACTGTCGCGTTTATAATATTAGTAGGATTAGTAGTTCCTTCGATGATTCTGATTTCCATATCACAATTGCTGTAGTGACTTACTTTGGCATCGGTTCAATGTACCTATATGATGTTGTTGTCTGCCTAATTTACTTTTAAACTAAAAAGACACTAGACTGAATTTTCTAAATTAAATAAGTATTTGAAATTTCCACTCCGGCCAATAATTTGTTTACTAATGATCGAAGTCTAACACTAGTGATCGAAATCTTCGCTCCAATCAAGAGCAATTTCATAAGTAATTGCTTCCTATAAAATGAAAAGCAACTGAGCTGAGAAATCATTTATTCGAAGGTCATATCCAAGATCATGGAGCGAGGATGTAGAGAGTACTTCAGCCCGCCCTTGGCCGTGGTGCTAACAAAGAGGGTTCGCAATATCTATTTATCTGATTAGCGTCTGTCCTCCGATGCTGTGTAAAGGCCTCTTTTACGCGCCACTTTTCTTGATCCTATTTTGGGCCCTTTTAGAAGCACCCCATTCGTTTTCCAGGGTCATTTTCCATGTAACTACTTCCTGTACCCGCATTACAGACACAAAGATATCACCTTATTGCTTGCCAAAAGGGATACGGAATCATGGGATTTCATGAAGACATACCTACCCTGTAACGTGCTTCATCATCATCATCATCATCATCAGCCTATTGCAGTCCACTGCTGGACATAGGCCTCCCCAGTTGCTCGCCACCCAGGGAAAACTCCCGGAGGATATACCCATAATCGCCACGCTGGGCAGGCGGGTTGGCGATCGCAGGGCGTAGCTTCTTGCTCCGGTGACGCTGCTGCCCGTCATCGGCCTGTGGTATTTAGCTACGCCTTCTATCGTAATGGCTTTACCGTCACCAGTCGGTTTGCCAGAGCCTCGTTTGTTGTTCGGCAGGATGTACCACGGGCAGGTGAGGATGGCTTGGAGCGAAAAGGTGATAGGTCACTCCCTTACATCCCGTAACGTGCTTATTAGTAGTATACCTGTGGTTTCCGGAGTTATAATATGACCACCATCTATGGCTGGCCAGGACATGCAGGGATGCGGCCATATGGGTATGCCCTTCCATTTAGGGAGGTGCGTGTCCCACACACCATGTCGCCTCCCCCCGAAGGTGGCGTGAAGGTGCATTCCCCTCTAAAAAAGGACCACCCCATTTCACATCTGGAAACGGGCACTGCTGCCTGTTCATATAGGTAGAAATAAAACCTGTGGGTACTAATGGGTACTGCGGTCACCAACCCACGTGCCAAGCATGGTGACTAAGGCAAATTCCCCCAAATGACAATTGTCATTGGGGCAAATCTTACCCATTTGCTTACCCAGTCTACGTACTTGGACCTCCTATGCCCATTTAAGTTTGACAGATTTTTCTCCTACATCTGCGATACATGTTTGGGAGCGAATGGTCGTAGGTATATCTAACTCTGTCACTATTGTACCTATTTTCTTGCCATCGGCTCTCATACCTCTCCGCTCATACGATCTTACGGTGCCAGAATTCCTAACAGTCCTAATATAAGCTACATTTCAATTCCCAATGGCTGATGTAATTGGTTTTACATTAACGTAACTGTTATTGCAGCTATTTGTACGTCGTTTACGATTGAAATATGAAACCGATCGTAGTTGCGTAGTTCGGTGCAACTTTGTGTAGCGCTATGTTGGATATTAAGCTACGGTTCCACAGAGGCGGAGCAAAGACGGAGAGCGGAGACTAGCTGTGCCGTGATTCGCTGCACAACTACATGGCTTGAAATCCACATCTCTTGGATTTCAACTTCCGCTCTGCTTTGCTGACTCAAGCGGGGCTTGCACAAAGCTAAGCTAAGTTTTTTTTATAGTAGCTCGGCATAATGGCTTCCCATCACCTGATGGAAAGCGAAATAGAAGCCCAAGTTGCTGCGACAACGGGCAAGTAACTGGTCAGTCACCTGTCAGTTGCCACCGGCATGCCAACCCAACCCCAACCCCCCACGAGCTCCGGAAACCCTACTCACCGGCAGGAACACGACCCGAAGGTCATTTGGCTGCGGTATTCTATAAGATGGAGGTCCTTCCCCGGCCGGGCAGCTCAATTCGAGCGCAGATTCGCTATGCCCTACCTCTCTTTTGACACAGGCGAGACCGTATCAAGAAGAAAAGTAAGAAGTGTTTCCATTGAAGTAGCGCAAAGTTGACTGGTGCAGAGCTTAACTGTGTACTTATGAAAAGCAGAGCTGAGCTAAGCCGTATAGTTGGCAAAGTTAAGTCGGAGATGTGAATACAAGCGCGCTGCGAACGCGTCATTTCGCACAGCTCCGCTCAATCGCGCTTAGCGCCCCTCTCTATCTCTGTCTCTCCTATTCATAGCGCATTGCGTAGACATCGCTCAGCATAACAATGCTCCGCTCTTCGCAGTAAGGCATTAGATAGATAGATATTCTTTATTGCACAAACATTTATAGACAACTATTGGTACAATTTAGGCGGTCTCATCGCTAGTTCACTAACGAACGTCTTCAGTATAACAACATAGAGCTTGGCGCCTTATCTATACTAACTTAAGTTTACCTTTTCGCTCCAAGCCATCCTCACCTGCCCGTGGTGCATCCTGCCGAACCACAAACGAGGCTCTGGCAAACCGATTGGTGGCGGTATAACCATCACGATAGAAGGCGTAGATAAATATCACAGTCCGGTGACAGGCAGCAGCTTCGGCGGAGCAAGAGGCTACGCCCTGCGACCGCCAACCCGCCTGCCCAGCGTGGCGATTATGGGTACGTCCTCCAGATGTTTGCCCTAAGTGGCGAACAACTGGAGAGGGGTAATGTCCAGCAGTGGACTGCAATAGGCTGTTGATGATCGCTAGTAAGCGATCTCTTCCAGACTACCTTCAGGTAGAGGAAGGCATTTTTTCTCAACTCCGCTAATACTGTTGACATTGAAATGGAGCGGAGTTGAGATGTGTGACTTGAGTAACATCATTGGTCATGTTTGTTAGCCTCAGTTTAACTCCACGTAGCCCCGTTTCTGTCGAAACGCACCCTTACGCTGCGATCTATTGAGGCGGAGCGAAAACGAGCTGTACCGCGAATCACCAATCACAGAGCTTGAAATACATGGATTTCAAGCTATGTTATTGGTGAATCGCGCTCTGCTCCGCCTCGCCTCTGCACAACCGGAGCCTAAGATGTCTAAATAGTTATGTTAATAGAGCTCAGAAGGTTGTTGATGATAGTTAGTTGAAACTTGTAGCTTGAAGTACTTTCAAGGGTACTGTTACCGATAAAGATGATTTGTTGGGAATAGTTTGTAGGAAGTAACCTGGCTCTATTTGAAAGGTGCTTATTATTGATTGGCTCAGTGGTAACAACCTTTAAAATGCCGTGGGTGGAAATCTGACATAAATTGTCTGATTTATATAATAACTAGCTGCTGCCCGCGGCTTTGCCTGCGTGAACATCGGTTTGTCATGAAGAGCTTACTCTGTCATTATATCATGTACGTACGCGTCTTTGTCTCTTATTTTATCACACGCGCTTACGAATGGATGCTCAAAAGATGATGAAGATATAGGTATTCGATTTGAGTGCCGAGAAATCTGAACATAGGTTGACACAGGACAAACACAATGTAGGTACCTACATCATGTTGGCCTCTGGTTGGCCATTGGAAGCCGCGGCCCATTGTTCAGGAATCACCTGGTCTTAAGCTATGGTTCTCTTAACTGTAAGTTCCGGTGATGACTTATCCAGAGCGACGTCTTCCTGAATTATTCGAGTTATCTAAAAAAGTTCGTTTTCTACATTGAATCCTACCGGGAACCGATATAATGCGCCACTGGGGTCAGCAGTCATCAGATTGTTATGTCGCGTCCGCACTTTTTTTGAGTCAATTAGTCTTTTTAAGGTATCAATAATGGTGCTTACCTACGTACCTAGTTACTACTATGAATTCTCATTATTTCAAACAGAGCAACCGCACGTAATGCACTTGTGTATGGGCATAGACATGTACACTTCATATCTCGTGCATACTTGCCCAGTCTGCTTGGAGAATGGTCATTGTGGCCGATTTTCGGCCAGGAGAGGGATGGCGTCGCGACGGCGCGATACGTTTAAAATTGATTAATATAGAAATCATCATCAGCCTATTACAGTCCACTGCTGGACACAGGCCTCTTCAGTTGCTCGCCACCTAGGGCAAACATCTGGAGGATATTATGGGTATAAGCGCCACCTGGGCAGGCGGGTTGGCGATCGCAGGGCGTAGCTTCTCGCTCCGATCACGCTGCTGCCCGTCATAGGCCTGTGATATCTAGCTACGCCTTCCATCGTTATGGTTTTACCACCACCAGTCGTATTGCCAAGGCCTCGTTTGTTGGTCGGCAGGATGCACCACGGGCAGGTGAGGAAGGCTTGGAGTGAAAAGGTGATAGGTCACTCCCATACAATATACAAATACGGATACTTATTTTGTACTTTTTGGAAAATAAGTGCGTTTAATAATCTTATATCTATACAACTAAAACAGAATCTGGATATCCTGTGTATGAACATATTTTGAGAAGCCACGCTAAAAATGCTAAATCTTTTATTTCGATTTTTCTTTATGTCATACTGAGCATCCCTAAGAATATAATGTGAAAATTATTTACCGATAAAATTAAGATTTTTTAATTATAGGTGGTACCTAACTATGTACAATAATTGTACATGTTAGTACACAGGTTTTAAGTATCACGCCGACCAAAAAGCGACCACTTGGCCGGTGTATGAATCTTAACTTACTTCCAAGCGTTTTTTTCTTCCGACATGCGTAAATAAAACGATTTTATTAGGCTGAAATGTTATAATATTAGTATATTGAGGACAGAAATTACAATTTGGATTAGAAAAATATTTATTAAGTATATACAGTGATCGTAGTTTCGTCGCATCCGAGCTAGACATGTGGCCCGTTGTGATGTGAGCCTTTTGAGATTGCAGTAAGGTTTTTGGTTCTTGGTCACTGTGATTCATTATCAGATGCAGGCCGCCTTGTTTACGGGTTATGCTAGATCTGTTTTGACTGTACACAATTTTATTCCTAAAGTTTGTTCCAATTTGTTGCTGAATGAGGTGCCTCTGAAACTGAGCAATATTCTAGTAGACAACGCCGGTGGTTATCCCTTTACGTTGGTCGTCTTTTCAGTTATAGCAGTTTGCATATAGTATTTTCCGAAGAATTTCATTCCGAAAATAAGCCGCACAATTTTAATTCACAATTATTTGTACTTATTGGTGGCGAATTTCCGTATTTGCCTACCTCGATATCAGTACCTGTCATGTCAAATTTATAATTTCGCTGACAAAGTCAAGAAATGACAGTATCTATGGTGTATTCAAAAAGTTTTTAATCATTCCGTAACATATTTTCCCGAAATTCTAAATGAAAAAATTGATAAATCGTTGTAATTTATAGCCTATATGTTAATCTGATGCATAAACAATATTCGTGTAAAGTTTCACTAAAATCTGTTCAGTAGTTTTTGCGTGAAAAGGGAACAAACATCCATCTATCCATCCATCTATCCATCCAAACAAACTTTCGCGTTTATAATATTAGTGGGATAAAAAATAACATTATATTTACAATAATGTAATTGCTTATATGTACTCTTATCCAAATACTTATATTTCTTTCCAATGCCGAGAAGTTGATATATCTACATATTAGGAAAATATTATTCTGTAGAACACTGTTTGCTGATATCTAACTCATTTTATACCTCTGGTATTGCAGGTGTTAGTAGCCTATGGACACTTGCAATACCGTAGCCTATGGTAACCGCTTAACATCAGGCGGGCCGTAGCCTATATCGTCTGGTATGAGCTAACATAACTGTCCCGTTTGATTAGTGGTAGTTAGAATCTTTTTTATAGTAGCACGACATAAAGGCTTCCCTACGCCTACTGGTGGAAAGCGAAAGAGAAGTCCAAGACGCAGTGACAACGGGCAAGTAAATGGTCAGTTACCTGTCAGTTGCCACCGCCATGCCGGCCCAACCCTAACCCCCGGCTGCCGATGCAGCACTCACCCTACGAGCTCCAGAGACCCTACTCATCGACAGATACAAGACCCAGAGGTCATTTGGCCGCAGTATTCTATAGGGTGGAGGTCCTTCCCCGGATAGGCGGCTCAATTCAAGCGACGATTCGCTATGTACCCTACCTCTCGTAATGCATAGCAAACCATTATCGCTGTAAGCCGTAAACAAATCGTAAAAGTGTCAACACTAATTACTAAACCAGTAGACACTTCCCGAAAACTCCGAAAGCAGAATACAATCAAAGAAGCCAATTCAACGAAAGTTTTTAAACGTGAAACAGTGAAATGACATTAGAAACTTCGACAAGACACTCCTTAGCTCTCAGGTAAATAAGATTAAAGATTTAGCGGCTAAAGTTGGAGACACGTATATTTTCTTAGCAAGGCTGTTACTAATGAATGTAGGTAGATACAAGTACGAGTACAATAATGTGGATAGACTTAAATCAAGTTAGACTGTTCTTTTTAGGGTTCCGTAGCCAAAATGGCAAAAACGGGACCCTTATAGATTCGTCATGTCTGTCTGTCTGTCTGTCTGTCTGTCTGTCTGTCTGTCTGTCTGTCTGTCCGTCCGTATGTCACAGCCAGTTTATTCCGAAACTATATGAGCTACATTATTGAAATTTGGTACGTAGATGTATTCTGTTAACCGCATTAAGATTTTAAAGTAAAATCAGAAAAAAATCCAAAATTGTTGGGGTTCCCCATACATGGAACTGAAACTTAAAATTTTTTTTTCATCAAACCCATACGTGTGGGGTGTCTATGGATAGGTATTTGAAAATGATGTTGAGGTTTCTAACATCATTTTTTTCTCAGATGAATAGTTTGCGCGAGAGACTCTTCCAAAGTGGTAAAATGTGTGTCCCCCCCCCCCGTAACTTCTAAAATAGGGGCATTATAAAAGTGAAAAAAATATATGATGTGTATTACTATGTAAACTACTAACGAAATTTGGTTTGAATGAAATCTAGACAGTAGTTTTTTTTTAAACATCATAAATCAAATTACCTAATTTTTTTCATTCAATCAGTGGTACGGAACCCTACGTGCGCGAGTCCGACTCGCACTTGGCCGGTTTTTTATGTTACCATACAGGGTAGCCGGAAGATTGCTTCAGAAACAAAAAATTTTGACGTCAAACTTCGGCCAACCTGCATTACTGAAATTCGGCAAACCTATGTATACTTAGTTGTGACCTCTACAAAACTTTATTCATATTCAAGTGACAGCAAACAGGATCACAGTCTATGTAAAAGTCAATTACAAAATCGAGGTTGACAGGTAATACGGTCGATTGTTAAAAGCATTTTCCGAATGCAAAACTTTCTGTTTCCATCACGTCTTTATTACCAGACACTAATGAACATTTCGCAGACACGCGCTTTAATTCATTTCGCGAAGGGACAATGTCGCCAGTACAGTTATTTGCCCCGAAAGCAATTTGTTAAGCGGCCAATTACCGAAAAAAGGGAATTAACAACACGCACAACCTCTATGAAGGTGCTCAAGAGTCGCCATGTTGTGACATCACCTGTCATGTTAATAATACTAAATCAATAACTGTTCATAAGAAAATGTGTCGACAGTTTGGGAAGACTGAAGCATGTAACTAAATAACAGACAACATCACATTATATTGCTCCGATCCCAAAGTAAGTAACTTAAGCACTTGTGTTATGGGTATCAGAACAACGAAGGTAAACAAACAAATATATACTTAAATACAAATATAAACACCCAGACACGGAATAAATACAAATGTTCGTCACATGAATGTTTGTCCCGGTTGGGGATCGAACCTTGGTTCAGAAGGCAGAAGTCACTACCAACCAATTGAGCCACCGAGCCAGTCAACATGTAGCACAGATCAATCTACCGCAGGCAACAGTGTTACTGTAAAGCCACGTATTAGGGGTCAAATGGAGCAACATGTTGCGGAACATGTTCCTCAACAGCTACATTTACGTGACACCGGGCATGTTGCTTGCTCCCGCCTTGAAAGCGAAAGTCACGTACAATGTTGCGTCGTGTGTTGCAGGACACTAGGCAACGTTGCAGCGTCACGTACATTAACGGCCGTGTTCACAAACGTTACTATGCGACGCGCGGACGCACTGTGACCAAAATCCTATAGGTTTTTGGGTGCTTGTGCGTTCGCGCGACGCCGTAAGTGTAGCGCGTAATGTTGCGTAACAAAATGTTCACATGTGTATCCGGGGCTTAATATCCGATTTTTATTAAAAAGAAATTAAATAGATACTTGTTGTGTCGGACTCGAAAATAAGTCAGAGATTCGGTAGCATAGTGGTAAGAGCTAAGGTCCCTTGACTTACGTATGGCAGAAGTTCAATCCCCGTCACGTAACCAATATGTTTTCAAATTTGAAATTCATTATGTAGATACCCTTATTCGACGCTTTTATCATATGAAAACATCAGAGAAAACCTGACACCGGTGAAAAAAAGCCCATAAAAATGTAACGTTGCCGTGTTCTTTTTACAGTGCTTAGAATATATTAAATGAAGGTAGAGCTTCCAAAAGTTATACCGTGTTAACTTTAGCAATTAAACTTGCGAAGATTTCCCTCAAAATCGAATCATAATACTGTAACAAAGGGATATTCTACGAAATACGAATTTATACAGATAAATCATCAATTTTCGTATTCATCATAGTTCACTGCTGGATATAGGCCTCTCCAACTGTTCGCCACCTTTCTCGATCTTGGGCTTCTCGCATCCTGCACTTGTCAGCCATTTGTAACACCGGTTATTCTATAACCCATCTCAGGCACCAGCTTTTCACAAATAAAGGACCAATAAAACTAATTGCATAAAACATTCTATCAATAGCCTCAAAGTTATGTTCTTTTGTGAAAGGAAAATAAATAAAATATTCTATTCTATCTTGCGCCAGTTTTCATATACTTACATAATTAACTGTAATAGTAAATAGAGGTACATACATTTCAGATATATTAAATTCAAACTAAACAGAAGCAGGTACTTTGTGGTATAACTTGTTTAATTAAGATTTCATCATGTTTCTCATACTTGTTCGCTAGTATTGCTGAAATTTGACTGAGCACAACTTTGAGTATTGTCATTGTTTAAACTTTAAGCTTATCTATAATAACCATTTCGGTGAAAAGATAGGGCCAAATGTAATAATGCTGGTATCAGCTTACGTCCTCAATTTGTAACATTTGAACCGTTTTAACAAATTAATTGGGTATACCTACTTAATTTTCTTAGTATACTCTCATCACCAGCCTATTGCATGCCACTGCTAGACATATGCCCCTCTCCAGTTGCTCGCCACTCAGGGCAAACTTCTGGAGGATATACCCATAATCGCCACGCTGGCTTATTATAAGTACTTGTTGGTATTAAACGGAATTACTTAATCTACTTTATAATTGCGTATAAACTATTACCTACTTTTTAAATTTGTATAGACAACATTGTAATTAAAGGCTTAGTCGACCTTGCGCCATGTAATTGAAAAATGTACACATTTATGGTACTTAAGTGTTTTATTGCTATGTGATTAGTTAAAAGGGTTAGTACCTACTTTTATTTTACGTTTGTTGGATACCTACTAAATTAAACGTAATTTAATTTAGTAGGTATTCAAATTAGGTAACGACCTAATAGAGACATAATTACCAAAAATCAATACCATTATTTTGATGTTAATAATTAAACGAGTAAAAAACGGGATGAGCAAGAATATTATGAGCATTTATGTTGCCATGAGTCTTTTTTATTAAATGGCAACTAGGATTTGTGACCCTATTTACGAGGCCCATTTCTGTTGAAGTTCATCTTTTTCTTCTGTTCCCTGGAAACCAATCTTCTAAAATCAGGTTTCAAGTTGTCATCACCAAGTTGTTGTAGCCGAAATTCGAATCCAGGGAAGTATTATTATCTACGTATAATTATAATCTTCATCTTATTATTATGATTGTTGTGACCAGAAAGGTATTCAATACAATTAACAACTTTTTGCCTTCGAATGTTACTTCGTAACACTTGAAAACTTTGATCTACTAAAAGTAACTCTGTAGTTGTGAACGAACTTAGGGCAATATTCGAGAGAAATGTCAAATACGACGGCCCAACTCAACTGGGTTCGGAAAATTTCAAATTGAAATTGACAAGCCAAACTCACTCGTTCGGAAAATCTCGTGGATACCCTACGGATGAAAATCTAATTTAGTAATACATTTTAAGAGAAGATATAACTCTATAAATTTGAAGGTTATCGTGAGTTACTCTAAATGTGACTAAATATTATCAGCTTTATGGGTTAAAACCCAATTCACAATAATTTTAAGATTGCATTTGTACCATAGATTACGCTAGTTAATATAACGAAATGAAATGAACTGTTCGTTTTCAGCGTTCATTTCTTCCACGGACTGGCAAAGTCTGGAACGACCTCCCAGCCGTGGTGTTCCCTGATCGCTACGACTTGTCCTTCTTTAAGCGTGGTTTAAAGAGAGCTCTTTTCTCACGGTAGGCAGCGGCGTAGCTATGCTCCTGGCATAGCCGGTGTCCATGGGCGGCGGTTACTGTTTAACATCAGACAGGTCACCTGCTCGCCTGCCACTATCAGCAATAAAAAAAATGGCGTTATGAAAAACCATCACTCAATTTTCCTAAAACTATCGTGATATTATCCTGTAGGATTGCTTTTCTAAGCACTGTAGTGTAAAGTTCCGGCTTCCATTCACAATTGGATCAATGTAGGTAACCAATTTGGATGGTCTTATCGCTATTAGTGTACTCTTCCAGATAACATCACCACAATATCATCGGACTATCATATACAATCAACCAAAGTACCAAAAAATTGTTAATAAATAAAATTAATAACATTTACGTTCATTCACAAGTACGGTTGAAATAACGCAGACTTTGCACACGTGTCTTAATATATCAACAATAATATAAAACTAATAATCTCTATCTAAAAATTATATCATACAAATATTTACCTACGAAGAAGAAAATTGCCTGCCCACAAAAATACAAAACTATACTATCGCACGCTTTTATCTACAACGATCGATGGGGCTAAGTTACATGAATAATTAAGCATTACCGAGTAAATGCTATGGAAAAAACAATATTGTATTGGTTTAGCGACTGTTTGTGTGGCCGGACATTCCGTCGGTGTATTTGTGACAGAGTTATTTTGCCGTAACTGTTGGTTCAGGGTTCGAAACACGAAAATACGACCCGCATAGGCTTGACAGAGGGGCTAGGGTTTTTAGTGGGTATTCCCTGCCTATTTTCCACCTTGAGGCAGGATGCCGTCATCCTATTCCTGAGAGCGGCGCGAGTCCACGTACCCTGCTACCTCCCCGGGTAGCGGCGATGCGTAAAGGAAATTGTCGTCGGCATACAAAAAAAAACCGGCCAAGTGCGAGTCGGACTCGCGCACGTAGGGTTCCGTACCACAGATTGAATCAAAAAATTAGGTAATTTGATTTATGATGTTTAAAAAAAAACTACTGTCTAGATTTCATTCAAACCAAATTTCGTTAGTAGTTTTTATAGTAATACACATCATATATTTTTTTCAGTTTTATCATGCCCATATTTTAGAAGTTACTGGGGGGGGGGGACACACACATTTTACCACTTTGGAAGAGTCTCTCGCGCAAACTATTCAACATCATTTTCAAATACCTATCCATAGATACTGCACACGTATAGGTTTGATGAAAAAAAAATTTTGAGTTTCAGTTCTATGTATGGGGAACCCCAAAAATTTTGGATTTTTTTCTGATTTTATTTTCACATCTTAATGCGGTTTACAGAATACATCTACGTACCAAATTTCAATAATGTAGCTGTTATAGTTTCGGAATAAACTGGCTGTGACATACGGACGGACAGACAGACAGACAGATAGACAGACATGACGAATCTATAAGGGTCCCGTTTTAGCCATTTTGGCTACGGAACCCTAAAAAGGATTCGAAATTGCGTTGAATTCACTAGTTCAGACCGGTTGTATCCATTTTACAAAGGTATAATTATAGTAGGGGAGCCCAAGGGGGGATTTCGGGAGTTACTAAAGCGCGGCAGATTAACATATAGGGAGATACCTTGTACCCGATTAAATACTTCCACCAAACATGAGTCCCGTAAATGCGGCCGCCCGTCAAGGATAAAGGATCAGATTAGTAAAAAAAAGCCCATCATGGAAACAATCAGATTAACATACGTACATCTTCCAAAATACGTAAAACATTGATGCTATCAATATCTGACGCGCTCCAGTATGTCCATGCATCGGTTTTTTTTTACATTTTTGAAAATTTATAGCCGCTCCCCCCACCAATGAAAGTGTATATATTATATAACATTTTTTTCTTCTAATTATCTAAGCTTCGCAATCGAATAGGTCTCTATGATGCTCGAGTAAATCCCGATTTAGCATCCCGGGCTCCCCTACCATTAAGTTTATGAAAAATCATTACGTTTAGCGTTGGAAGGTGATTAACCTTAGTCTGGTTCTATGAGTTATTGTTTAGCCCAACATTCACACATGACCCTAAGGTTAAGGTTGGGTCGCAGAGGATAGGGAGGACGGTGAAGGAACTCACATCATAGAAGAAGAGCACTCCTCTTCTTCTGCGAACTTTGCCATGCAATCCTATGGCTGGTGCCGCCAAGCGGCCCACCTCTGCTGGCAGCTCGGTGCCGCCATACCTGGGGCCGACTGGGGTTACCTGGGGTTTTTCTTTGTTCCAGTTCGTGCCTTCGTGGGATCGACCCGTATAGTCAAAACGTGTTTTTTGGGTTCTTCAGTAACTTGCTTATAGATGTACTTACCTACCACTGGCACGAAAGAGCCGTGGTAAATCTTGAAATGTAAGCTTTATCCAAGTTTGATTCTCATTGCGCTCTGAGACTATTAAAATTTCTCAGTTAAGTCAATTTAGAAAAATCTACGTTTTTTTTTTTCATTTTTTTATAGTAGCTCGACATAATGGCTTCCCTACGCCTAATGGAAAGCGAAAGAGAAGCCCAAGTCGCTGTGACAACTGGCAAGTAACTGGTTAGTTACCTGTCAGTTGCCACTGCCATGCCGGCCCAACCCTAGCCCCCCACGAGCACCTGACCTGTTTCTGAATTGTCCTGTATAGAAGTGTTCTAGGAAACGCACAGAGGTTTCGTTCGCGTTCAGTGTATTACAAAAAGATCAAATAAAACCTATATTTAATATCTTCGTAAAAGATAAAATATGTATCACTCCATGAATACAAATCAGGAACCAAGTAACCCCAAAAATGTTTGCGAGAGAAGCAACATATCTATCCTATCCGAAGTACTGCCCTTATGAGTCCTCCGGGAGATAACGGTCAGAACCCATCTTAAGATTCATGCTCCTTACCGGAGCGCGCTTATACTTAGAAAGTTTTGCCTTATTAACCTTTGATACCCATGAGTAGGGGAAAACACGTAAGCCTGTTGGGTCTTGATTAAGCCACAATTAAACATGTATGATATGATATAGCATACTAAATGTTGTAGCAAGCTAATTGTGCTAAGTGAGAAAGGAAGCCAGTCGATGTGGCTACAAACAAGTAATATTATAAATAAACCAACACGGTACGCAGGGCCACACAGCGTCACAGGTTTCAAACTAAGCCGAAGCTTGTACTAGACAAATGATAAACTTACTTAGATACTTTTCTGGATTTTGGATCCAAAGGGTTAAATTCCTATTTTCATCCGTCGATCTGTCAGTCTATCTGTATCAGGATGTATAATTAACTAAAGTTACGTTTTTTGCCACCGATATTTGATTGGATAAATCAGCGTGCATCGGTTACGGTTAGTGGAACCAACTTTCTGCGACAGTCTTCCCGAACAGCAACGCCTTCAAGAAACGAATGTATTCCCATTTAAAACGCTGCCAGTGACCCCAGAACTCGATTTGAGTTGAGTTGAGTGTCCATAGCTGACTGCTTACCTTTGGGCATCACATTTGCTCGTTTGCCGCTTCTTGCAGAGAAAAAACAGGTGAATTGTAGTCAATGTTATGGAACCCTTCGAGTGTGAGTCCGACTCGCACTTGGCAGGTCTTTTTTTGTAAATAAGCACCGATTATGGTACTAGCCCAGATCCTTACAAAAGTACACTAAGCAAAGTAGGTAACCTTTAATACTCGTATGTATGCTTACCTAAGATTTTTTATATATTCACGCTTTGACTGCCCCGTTAGTAGTATCCGACAGAAGGTTCGGTTTCGATTTCGGCCGAAACTTTTTTTTTTTTTTTTCTAGTGGCTCGACATAATGGCTTCCCTACACCTGATGGAAAGCGAAAGAGAAGCCCAAGTCGCTGTGACAACGGGCAAGTAACTGGTCAGTTACCTGTCAGTTGCCACCGCCATGCCGGCCCAACCCTAACCCCCCACGAGCTCCGGAAACCCTACTCACCGGCAGAAACACGACCCAGAGGTCATTTGACTGCGGTATTCTATAGGGCGGAGGTCCTTCCCCGGACGGGCGGCTCAATTCGAGCGAAGATTCGCTATGCCCTACCTCTCTTAAACTAAAGCGACGTCCGAACATTCGGTTTCGGTTTCGGCCGAAAGACCAGTTTCGGTCGGACTTTAAGTAGTCTACATAGTAAGTATAACACACACGTGCCATATAAGACTTTGGAACCGACTGCCCGAAAATATCCGGAACGCCCCGAGTAAAGCAGCTTTTAAGTTTAGAGTCCAGAAATATAATATCTATATATTATTATCTATTTAAGTATTTTTATCACTGTTTAATTTTATCCAACTTTGCAGTATGCTACCTACATCTGTTTCTGCTTAGCCCAATGGTTGACTGGTAGAGAATGCCTATGCGGCATTAAGTCCGCCTTTTGTACACTATTTCTTTTGTGCAATAAAGATTAAATAAATAAATAAATAAAATAAGAACTGCGAGGATCTTTGTCCTAATCCCGGGTCGGTCACTATCCTGGGCTACTCTAGAAACAATCAAAATGGATTTCAATTACTATGCCAATAAGACTAATACTATCTATAAAGACAATAAGCCAAGTCTTTGAACATGAGATAATTTATTAAATTACTCCCGAGACGAACGGGGATTTAGATGGATCCAATATCCCTAGCTTAGATTTGCAATGCACTCGAATGGGGCTAATAGAGAACAATGGTGATCTAATATAGACCTTATTGGATTGCAATAAGGTTCCCTTGATATGTGTAGGTAGAGTTGATTCGAATATTTTTATTTTTATTGCTAATCTGTTACATTAATTTGTTTCACTACGTAGTATAAAACAAAGTTGTTTTTCTTTCTGTCTGTCCCTATGTAGGTTTCAATCTTTAAAACTTCGCAACGGCTTTGGATGCGGTTTTTTTTAAATAGATACAGTGTTTCCAAAGATTTATACTCGTATGTATAATAGCATAATGTAGTAGAAAAATACTGATAATTTAAGAGGTTTCCAATGTGATGTTGTGAGCAAGGAACCGAAGTGAGGGCGGGTTGCTAGTCTTCTATCTATGTATGTATACATATCTATCTATACATATAAAAGAGCATGTCCTGACTGAACGAGCAACGCAGAGCCGAAATCGTTGAAGCAAATGCGACGAAATTTTGCATGTAGGTTACATTTTATGTCGTAAGCGCCCGCCAACCGCCAAGAATGGATTTTTCGAAATTCAACCGCTTCCGTAAAATAGGGGTTGCAAGTTTGTATGAAACTTTGTTAATTTTATAAGTTTAAGCCCTGAAATTTCGAAATTGGTCTTTAATAACAAAATGAAAATTTACATGTTTCAGCTTTTTGAAATATTCACCTTTTAAAGTACATAGTAAAATAGGGGTTGAAAGTTTGCGTGTCTCAATATCAATCTTTCACGGCTAAATGAAAAAGCAAATTAACTTGATTTTTCATGTAGAGATAGTTGAAGAGACGGAGAAAGATATAGGCTACTTTTTGTGTCTGTGTGTAAAACATTTCTGTGACCAACTTTTTTTTTTACATGAATGCGGGCGAAGCCTTGGCAGCACAGCTAGTTAAGGATAAAATAATAGTAATGGGAATTCTATTCCAATTACAAATACAGTGTATTTAAGTGCTAATGTGTACTTCATTTTCTTTAAGTAAAGGCTGTGATTTTTTAAACAAGATCAAAAAAGTAATTTTGCATGGTCTCCAGTGAATACTACTCATAATATAAATAAGAGTTCGCTGTTGTCCCGAGGGCGTTATCGGGATCACTGGACTTGTTTCCTCAGCGTTTACGATTTCAGTTCCCAAGAGCTTACTTTCCTCTGTCGGGAGATTATCTGGGTTTGTAGTGTAAGTCATGAAACGGTTTGATCGTTCGGCAGCGATCTCTAACAACTGGGATTTGTGATACTGCTTCTGTGTTTGAGTTTGTTTTTATTGGGGACAGTGAGATATTTTCATGTTTTTTTTTATTGTAACACGGTATAGTCAAGTCACTTCCACTAGCTTAATGGCCCAAGTCGCTACTGCAACGAAAAAGTAACCGAACCATTTGTCGGTACCCAGTCTGTGAGATAGCTTTCTATTAATTAGGCATTTACTTTTATACCCACCGCATAACAATCTGCTCTTTGCATAAAGTAAAGGTTGACTGGTAGAGAATTCTCCCAGCATATATATGTCACCGGAAAATAGCAAGAATCGTGAGTTGATCAATTTCCTAGGTAGTTGATTAACTTTCGGAATATAACAAACGGTAGTTAAAATGTATTATTTAACGCAATGGATTTCAGTAAGTTGCATATGATTTATTTGTACTCAGGCAAAATTTGCTGTCCGTTTCCTGATATTCCCTTAGTTGTCTTCTACGACACCCACGGGATGAGTTGGAATGGCCCTATTCTAAATACGGCATCTACATGGACATAAAACATGGTTTTAGACATACTCGTATTATAATACGAGTGTACAGAACTAAACTGTTTTATAAATTAGGTATCTATATACGAGTGTACAGAACTAAACTGTTTTATAAATTACATATATTGTATTTATACATAGGTAGTACTACTATCAACGTTCTACATGATTGATTACACAGCTGATTCCCATTCCCAGACAATAGCAGTGATTAACAGCTTATGTAATTATGTCAACGGTTGGTGACCATTATAGTTTCGCACTTCCCGCATAGCCTATTTAAAATTTCACACAAAAAAACAGCAGTCGTAAAAATGGTCTGAAGACCATCTTATCTAATCTAATATTATAAAGCTGAAGAGTTTGTTTGTTTGTTTGAACGCGCTAATCTCAGGAACTACTGGTCCGAATTGAAAAATTATTTTTGTGTTGAATAGACCATTTATCGAGGAAGGCTTTAGGCTATATAACATCACGCTGCAACTATTAGGAGCGAAGAAATAATGGAAAATGTAAAAAAAACGGGGAATAAATAACTATTCCACGCGGACGAAGTCGCGAGCACAGCTAGTTCTTTTTATAATGTCACAAGCGACCCATTCGCTTCGGGTAGCTCATGACACCACCACACGTAACCGATTACAATTGCATCCTCATCATCTCGATGGTTGGCGATCCTCCACTGTACGCTTTATAAGGAACTTCTTGCCTCGCGCATCGGTATTGTGGGACCAACTCTCTGCAACAGTCTTTCCGAACAGCTACGTCTTGGGAGCCTTCAAGAAACGAGCCTACTCTTATTTAAAAGGCCGGCAGCGAACCCTGAAACTTTGCTCGTCTGCCGCCTCTTGAATTAAAAAAAAATTGAACTCTATTAAATTATCAGTGTTTTTCTACTAGATCATACATTAATCATACATATAAACCTTCTTCATAAAATAATGTGTCTATTAAAAAGACCACATCTAAATCCGTATCTGCGTAGTTTTAAAGATAAGCATACATGGGGAGGCCCTTATCTGTCTTTTAAAAGGACAGGCAGACAGAAAAGTGACTTTGTTATATAGTAGTGATATTGGTGAAGTAAATAATGCCTTAGCTGTAAATGTATTGTTTAATAAAGAATATTCTCCTAAACATGGTTTGACCTCTACTAAAGGGAAAGTCATTATCATATTGGACGGTTCCAAATAATTTGATAATAAAGTGAATGTACCTACTGTATTGTTGAAATGACATCGTGTCGATGACCTCTGAAAGTCGCGTGAAGGATGCTATTTGTCATTTTATCGTACATAAAAAGCACTATTAATCCATTTTATTTAAGTGTCCACACGGAAATGAGCTCCAACTTATTAACGTAAAGTATTAAAGAAATGTTTATGATATATGTTATATATTATATATATAATTTGTGTGTGTAGTGACTCTTGCAAACATTCGTGTGATGAACATTTGTGTTTGTTCCGTGTCTGGGTGTTTATATTTGTATTTAAGTATATTTGTGGTACCTTCGTTGCTCTGATATCCATAACACAAGTGCTTAAGCTACTTACTTTGGAATTGGAGCAATGTAGGTGATGTTGCTAGAATTTACTCTACTCGGCTACGCTCCTTAAATGTAAAGATCACAGTTACCAATCTAATTTAAAAACGATTATTGTTGTATAAAACCGCAGGCAGGACATAAATTTAATCATATTAATCATTATAATTCTCAATTAAAAATAAACCGCTGTTCATCAAAATTAGGCTCCACTTTGAAAGTTCCGACCGCATAATCATATTCCAGGCTGTTTAAAAGCCACCGGCTCTATTGAAACATAATATTTAGGTACCGATGATTTTGAAGCAAAGTGAACATTAAGTACCGAGCCAATCAATTGCAATCAATCATCAATCGAATAAAGTATCTGTTTATTCAGACTGATCCCAAAACGCCACAGCAGTTTCGCAGCAAGTGTGCTGAGGTCACCAGCCAGGCGGGTAAATCCTACCACCGGCATAAATTGCAGCTGTTAAAAGCGGCGAAAGACTCTTAAGACACCGACCGGAAGAGATAGGGATGGTGATTTATATTTTTCACCGATCGGATAGTTTTTTATTGACTAGCCCGATGGCCCATTTGGTAATGATATCTGCCTTCTGAGCTAAGGGTTGTGGGTTTGATCCCCGCACAATACAAACATTTGTGTGCATGAACATGTCTGTTTGTGTTGGTGTGACTGTTTTCTATATATTATAATAAGTGTATTTTTGTATGTACAAAAAAAAGTATCTAAGTAAGTTGTCTAGTACACATAGTACAAGCTTCGGTTTAGTTTGGGGAAAGATGGCGATGTGTGGCCTATCATGTCTTGGATTATTATTATTTATTTATTAGATAATGTTGGGTTTTATATTTCATTAAGATAGTAAAACAATACCAAAGTAGATACACATTTGACCTCAATTTCAAACACTAATCTAGGACGGTGCGAGCTCAAAGTCTATTTCTTCATCCTTGAAGAGGCCCAAGTAATAGCGTTATAACAGGTTATACCCAAGTTACTACTGGGAGTATCACGATTATTACTTGTAGTCTGCAACACATTGAACTGAAATCGTATTTCCTACACTCGACACTCTTAATAAAAGGCGATCTAATTCACACTATAAATTACCTATAGTTTTAGTGGTCTATGGAACTAGGGTTGCCAACTATACTGTTAAAAACAGTATTATACTGTTTTTCACTACAAAATACTTTTTACTGTTGAACAAAAAAAAAGTATAAAATATACTGTTTTCAGCATCAAAGATGTTTCCATTAGTTACGATGTTCCATACGTGTGAGACTTTTTTTTTATTTTTTATAGTGGCTCGACATAATGGCTTCCCTACACCTGATGGAAAGCGAAAGAGAAGCCCAAGTCGCTGTGACAACGGGCAAGTAACTGGTCAGTTACCTGTCAGTTGCCACCGCCATGCCGGCCCAACCCTAACCCCCAACGAGCTCCGGAAACCCTACTCACCGGCAGAAACACGACCCAGAGGTCATTTGACTGCGGTATTCTATAGGGTGGAGGTCCTTCCCCGGACGGGCGGCTCAATTCCAGCGAAGATTCGCTATGCCCTACCTCTCTTTGACTTAGACGCACGCTCACACATTTTTTTTATTTAGAGGGAGAACCCTCTAACTAAATAAGACAATGAGAGAGAACAAGTGCGTTCTGGACCAGAACGCACTTGTTCTCTCTCAGTGAGGTCGGTGCGTACACTTGCACCACCTTGAGGCTATTTATACCTCTCGGTGAGCTTGATAATAAGGTACGCTACCCTGTTCGACATACTGGACATTTCCACCACGTTGTCGGAGAGGGACTTATTGACCAAGAACCCGACGCCACCTTGGGATTTTTGGTTTCCCTCGCGGAAGTAAATAAGGTGGCCTGACTCTAGGGTTACGGTAGCCTCCCCCTCTCTTCGGACTTCGCATAGCCCTAATATGTGCCACCTAATTTTCCCAAGTTCCACCTCCAGCTGCGCCAGATGCGAGTCAAGCCTTAGTGTGCGTCCGTTGTACGATACCAGGGTAAGTTTGGTGTGGTGGCCTGCCGTAGCCCGGTGATTCTTGGCACCCCCCGCCCCGCCCGTACCTTGTTCGCCACCGTGACCAGGGATAGCGGGCCGCCGGGAACTGGGGGCCGTGGCTTATGTGAGACCATTTGGAGGAGTTGCCCATAATCGCCACGCTGGGCAGGCGGGTTGGCGATCGCAGGGCGTAGCCTCTCGCTCCGGTGACGCTGCTGCCTGTCATCGGTCTGTGGTACTTAGCTACGCCTTCAATTGTGGTGATTATACCGCCTTCGGTCGCCTCGTTCGCTATTCGGCAGGACGCACCATGGGCAGGTGAGGTTGGCTTGGAGCGAATAGTTGATAGGTAGCTCCCTTACATCCCCCGTAAATAAAATTAATACATATTATTAAATAAATAAAATACTGTTCATTTTTCTAAAATACTGTTTAATTTGTTTTCTTAGGCCTCAATATACTTTATTTCTTGTAAAAAAAGTTGGCAAGCCTATATGGAACATTCGTGACAGCTCTAAAACTAAAATAAATTATCTGTGTTGCTCTAACATCAAGCCTTTTTAGCATCAGCGCAATACTTGATCAATGTCTGTAACGTATTGCTAAACAAATAACTGTTACCTATATTCTATTCTAATATAGGTATTATGCATATAAACCTTCCTCTTGAAAAAATTACTCTATCTATTAAAAACACCCATCAAAACCGTTACAAGTATCTAAAGGTCTAAGCATACATAACGACAGACAAAACGACTTTGTTTTATATTGATAGGCTGCTGATTATAATGATGATGCCTATGTCATAGTTCGATGTAATCATGCTTGTAATCACCATTACCAACCGTGAGCGTATCTAGTTACGTCACATCTTCATCTTACAACGAGGTCTGGATCGCATACCACTGGGATTTAATTAATCAGTGAGGAATCTCTACGCTACTACAACGAATCCGTTCAGTCTAATAACACCGTTACAGATATAAAGTTAATCTATACTCCTTGTTTATTAGCATCGGAAATAGTGGTTCTTAATAACAATATGGTAACAGATATACCTACATCATCATCATCATCATTATCAGCCTATTGCAGTCCACTGCTGGACATAGGCCTCTCCAGTTGTTCGCCACTTAGGGCAAACATCTGGAGGATATACTTATAATCGCCACGCTGGGCAGGCGGGTTGGCGATCGCAGGGCGTAGCTTCTCGCTCCGGTGACGCTGCTGCCCATACCTACATACCTATACATATACATATACCTACATAATTTGTGAAAATTTAAACTGTCTTGCTATCGCAGTTCTTGAGATACCGAACAGATAGCGAAGTTTAAGTAACAGAATTTTTAACCATTGGGTACAGAATCCAAAAAAAACGAACGTGCCATTTGAATGATCTTGCAGGAATTTTTCGCAGGTCGACTTCCGATTGTGAATAGAATGTACACCCGTATATACTATAGTTTATGTGCTGGCTACCGACTGGTGGCGGTATAACGATTACGGTTGAAGGCGTATCTAGTACCACAGACCGAAAACGGGCAGCAGCGTCATTGATTGATCTGCCTGCCCAGCCTGGCGTTTCTATGTAAAGCCTCCAGGTGTTATCGCAAAATGGCGAACAATTGAAGAAGCCTATGTTTAGCACTGGATTGCAATACGCTAATGATGATGATATATTTCTTTTTAGTTATAGAAAGTATACCTACTACCAGTCTGCCCGTCCGGGGAAGGACCTCCACCCTATAGAATACCGCAGCCAAATGACTTCCGGGTCGTGTTCCTGCCGGTGAGTAGGGTTTCCAGAGCTCGTGGGGGGTTGGGTTGAGCCGGCATGGCGGTGGCAACTGACAGGTGACTGACCAGTTACTTGCCAGTTGTCACCGCGACTTGGGCTTCTCTTTCGCTTTCTATCAGGCGAAGGGAAGCCATTATGCCGAGCTACTATAAAAAAAAAACTACCTACCGCACTAACCAGTTAGCAAAACTTCTATACCTTGCCAACCAACACATGACTTCACTGAAAACGCGGCTGCACTACAAATACTTAATGAACCGGACATTCCTACGACGTGTACTAATCAATACTAAGTTTGAGCCTCTATTTACGGATTAATGTAATTGCGTTTCATTCATTGCCGACGCAGTGGTAAAGTCATCATCATTAGTCTTTGTCCACGATGCATTTTGTTGTTATATCGGTAATATGAATTTGTTTTCCATGTATGTGTTTACCATAGAATGCTTAATGAGGTTAGGTATATTGTCTGTAGTGGAAAAGGTTTTTTTGACTCATTGGAATATTTTTGTTTCTTTATTCATATTGTCTTTGAAAGGATTGGCAGGCTCTGGCTTTAAATAACTCATAATTTTCATCAGCCTGTAAACGTTCACTACCTACTACTGGATATACGACTTCACCCATGATAATTGTCATTTGAAGGATTTGCTTTTGTCATCAACTTTTGTCACCCACTGAATGACATGGGGTCTAAATTCGGAAACCACATAGGAAGGTACTACGAACAATGAAATCAGAATAAAATTTGTTTGAAAAATGGATGAGATAAAGTTTAGTACGTTTAAAGCAAATATACCCGTCACCCTTACACAAACCAGATTTTCCAGTAGAAGTTTTATGGTGCATGAGTAATGTGACGACATATTCATTGGATCTCTATGTCTAATCAGTAATTTTGAAGGATATAACTCAGAAAATAAATTTTTAAAATGAAGGATTTCGTCTATGATCACTGATTGTAAATATATTATGTCAATAAATCTATAAAAATTATATGTCTTCTCTATTGATAGAAACTATTATCATGGTACATAACTAAGCTGATTGTTGATTGTAGCAAATTACCAGACTGAAAATGTTGGTTGTTACTGTCAAATCGTTGCGGTAGTGTATTTGACATAGTAACAATTCGAGATAGTACCTAATAGAAAAAAAATGTTACTTGAGGCGGGATTGACTTGACTTGACTTGACTTTGACTTGTACATCTCGCACCAATTTAAGATTTCATCCATAACACCTTGATAGTTGAAAGTCTTCCACTGTGTGTTATGTGCGCAATTTCCTGCCTCGTGCAACTGTTCTTTGGACTCAGCTTCCAGCTGCAATTTTTCCGAATGGATACGACTTAGGTACCATCAAAAAGCGAGCCTACAGATTTCTCAAGGGCTGGAAATGCACCTGTAACACCTCAAGTGTTGCGGTGTCTATGAGCTGAAGTGATCACTTACCATCAGGTGACCATAAACCCCGTTTGCCCACTCTGTCATAAAAAAATTATTTCACAGAACTCCATATTTTTATCAGGAAATTTAACGTCAACAACAATAATATCTATTTTTACCACATTCAAAGGAGGGGATTACAGCGATCCCCTACGGATTCTGTATCGATTTGCATAATTCTTTTTTGTTTCAGCTCGGAAAGACCTTGCAATCGTTTCTATAATAAAATATTGTTGTAGATTATGCAAGGGAAGTAATATCTTATCCTACTAATATTATAAGTAAATGCGAAGCGATGTAGGTCAAGCAATAAATATTGATTTAAAATGCAATTTATATGAAAACTTACAGAAATATGTCTATATCCTACACATTATTATTAGTACTCACCAGATTTTATATATTACCGATATTCATGCGGCAGGGCCGCGGTCTGTAACTAGTATTGATCAGATAAATGCGTCAGGTTAGGTATCAAAATCTGGTTTTTCCTTTTACTATGATTATCAGTTTATGATGATTGACGGTCTCTCAGAACGTCCTTCTGCACGTCAACAGATGGCGCTGACTGCTATTATTACAACAAATTCATATTTTCAGTAAACTGATTGCTCTGAAACTTTTTCAGGCTCCTAAATTATAATGAAAATACAATAAATTGTTATCATATCTAATGAATATCTATTTGGTATTATTCTTGAAATAGAGTCCACTACCTATTGTGGAAGGCAGAAGTTATACCTACATTTTATTCTGTTACTCACTAGACCGAGGAAGTTGCATTTTGGATAGGTAAGTAGGTAAATCTTGATTATGTAAATTGTTGGTATGATACGGAGAAGACTGTGAGAATTTCCATATCGGATTTATCTTGAGAATATTATGTAAATAAAAGGTCTACTATACTGGACTATAAAAATATCTTTTTGAGTATCGGGATTGTGTTTGTTTCGCTTCCACCAAATAAGGGAGCTACGTATGCAAGAGGATTTGATTTTGAAATAAATAACCCAAGATCATATTATTAACACACAGGGCCACACACATAGCGTCATTTACCTTTTATTATTTTTTCTAGAGGGGAATGCATCATCAGGCACCTATACGCTGATTCCGGGGAGAGTCGGCAGGGTGTGTGACTCACACCTCCCAAAATGGTATGGCATACCCACTAAACTCCCCTGTGTCGCCAGTGGGCAGCAAGTTGCAGGGACACTGGTAGCACCGAAGCATACGGCTACATCCCTGCCTGCCCTGGCCAGCCGCAGATGAAGAGTCATTATGTAGTCCTAAACCAAGCCGAAGCTTGTACTATGGGTTTATACTGGATAACTGATAAAATTACATAGATACGTTTTTTTTGTAAATAAATATATAAATATTATAAATAGCAAACATCCAGACCAATACAAACAGACTGTTCATAAAAAATAATTGTAATATGCGGGGATCGAACCCTCGACCATTGTGTCAAAAAAATTATGCCAGTGGGCATATCTTAGAACACCCAAACCTGAGACAATTTAGAAAAGGTAATTTCATAAATTGATCCTTCCGGGAATCGAAACCAGGGTAGGTAAGCAAATTTGGTCTTAAAATTTGATATTTTAACGAAAAGTTAAAATTAACATGCAAAGTAGGTAATCATCGCTACATTTACTTTAATCCGCCACAGCTATCTTAAAAACAAAAGCACAAATTACCGTAAATCGATATGCTGAATAAATAATTATCGAAAACCGAAACGTAAATGATCGGTATTATTATGAGGCACTACGAGTATACCGATTCTGTGTACAACCCTGTGGGTAGGTTATTAAGTTGGTTTAAGTACAAAATGTTTAAATTATGTTCTATGAGGTAATACACGGTACGATTTGACTCGTGGGACGATCGTGACCGAGTTTATTAAAAGTATAAAACTACCCATTCCTTTGTACATCACCAGCTGCTGCTTTACAACGTACGTAGGCCCTATGCTCAGGGCACCTATCCTCAAAGGTCCCATAAAGACTGTCAACTTTTTTTTAACCGTTAATAATGTGGTTATGCCAGTAGAATTTGAACTAGTTTTGCGTTTGCAACCTCTTCTTTCTAAGGTCATTTATAGTTCAAACTTTTTACAGTGACTAAATCGTTGGATTAAATTAACGAGCTAGGTAAGTTAAAACTTTAGCTATTTTTATTTTTTATTATCCGAACTTAGAAATATTTGAGATATTATTCAATACGTTCCTGCAGGCTAAAACATTCTTAGGATGATCCCACGCTTTAAACGAGCATAATAAAAGACACGTACTTTGTCCTTTCGTATGCTAAAAACAAACTATAATTTCTTCCTTACGATTAGCCAATGCGATTAATCGTATAGTGTATATGCTCCTATTAGGACCGCTTATGGTCGATGCGTGGGCAAACATATAAAAACAGGTCATGAACTTTGAGTGGCATTGGCGTTTATTTCTTTTGAAACAAGGATGAATAGGAAAGTGTAGGCTGGCCTAAGGTTATAATAACTGGGTCAGGTAAACCTTAGCTTGTTTTAATACTACCCCTAAGATAATATTAGAAAATTATCTCTAAATTATGCATTATAATGTCTATATTTGCTTTTTTTTCATTAAGAAAGCAAATAATTTTACCTTATGTAGATTAGAATGGGGTATGTTATTATTTATCTTGTATTTCCTTATCTTCAGTTGTTCGCCGTTTTGGTCATTGATCTTTACTCATAATTGCTACGCCGAGCAGGCGGTTTGGCGATCGCAGGATGTAGCTTTTCGCTCCGGTGACACTGCTGTTCGTCATCTTCCTGTGGTATTTAGCTACGCCTTCAATTGTTATGCTTACCTATACCGCCACCAGTCGGTTGCCAGAGCCTCGTTTGTTATTCGGTAGGATGCAACACGAGCAGATGAAGATATCTTGGAACGAAAAGATGATGGGTCGGTCTCTTACATCTCAACAATAAAGGATTATAATATTGCGATAAGTAATATAATAATTGATAGGTATTTCAAAATAATTTCCCTATCATCTTTGATAGGATTTAAGCTTGTAAACATATTGCTGAAGAAATTATTTTGAATATTCTTATGAGCCATCCCCGTTTGGCGTCTTGGCAGACCATTTAATATTCATGAAACCTCAGTCGGGAACTTGAGCGCCACGAAATTTGATATTATGCTTGGAAATCTTTAAAAAAATAAGCAACCTCGCGGTTACTCAATGATAAAATTAAAATAATTACTTTAGATTGATTTAGTTAAAAAGTTAACAGCGTTTACTAGGAGTAAACTAAAGGAGTTCAACATAAGATGTTCTTTTTATTCAAAATGGATTTGCGCTTGACTGCAATTCCCCTGATGGTAAGGAATATCTAGGTACATCTATCTACCTGTCTATGACAGAACGCGCTCAATTTCTCAGAAAAAACCTGTTCACTCTCCAGACATACTACTTTAACTGTTTTCTGAATCAAAAATATAGTTAGATATACATAATAGACTGGCTCCATGGCTCATTTGGTAGTGACCACTGCCCTCTGAGCCAAGGGTCGTGGGTTCGATTCCCGCACAGTACAAACATGTTCATGAACATGTCTGTTTGTATTGGTCTGGGTGTTTTCTATATAATATGTATTTATTTACAAAAAAAGAAGTATCTAACTAAGTTTATCAGTTGTCTAGTACCCATAGTACAAGCCTCGGCTTAGTTTGGGGCTAGGTGGCGCTGTGTGGCCCAGCGTGGCTTGTCTTGGGTTATTTATTATTATTATACATCGTTGTAGTTACAACAGCCTGCGATTTCCGCTGACATTTGCAATAGCCAACCGCTGCCATCACTCGTTCTTGGCCAACCAGCGTAGCATTTAAGACATATTCTTCTATCGGAACGTAGTTTATTTTGGTGATATACAGGTCAGCGGTGCTATATAGGTCGTGTGTCTACTGATTGCTATTGATCGTGGTGACTTGTTTATATGTCTAAATACAATAGTATCGACGGCTCAGGGACGGGTCACTGAGGCAGAATCGATAAAATTTCGTAGGTAACTTGCGTATAAGTAAATTATGGACTGGCACGTACGTAGGTGAGGTTTTTTAGGTTTACTTGTAACGTCCAGTTTACAGATATCTCAATATATATAACTCAAAGGTGACTGACATAGTAATCTATCAACGCACAGCCCAAACCACTTGACAGATCGGGCTGAATTTTGGCATGCAGGTAGATGTTATGACGTAGGCATCCGCTAAGAAAGAATTTTGATAAATTCTATCCCCAAGTGGTTAATAAAAGGAATGACATTTTATTTCATGCGGGCGAAGTCGCGGGCATAGCTATTTATATAATATGGACAGATTCGCGATCACGCGTTAGTTTCAAAGAATCAACCCTTTCAATGTTATACCTACCACACCTACCAGTATTACGAGAGAACTAGATATTAAAAAACGTCAAGAATTTTATAATATTTTATTGTACGAGTACCTATAGCAGGTTATACGCAGTACTTATCCATTTGTGAAATCTTTTGTTAACACGCAATGCAATCAATTTTAATATCCTGATGATGATTATTTAGAACCGATGTCAGATGGAAAGATAACGAAATTAGCAAATTATAATTATGTTGATTTCCATTCAATTTTCTGTTATGAAACGTTTTAGCCTTTGATGTGCGATCAGTGTTGGCTTTTATTAACTTTGCAAGGCATTTTTCCTCGTTTGATGTTCAAATCTGAGGAGGTGGAAAAGTTTTGAGTATAAAACTCGTAATTGAAAAATTAATCATCAGAGATAACAAAGCCGTCCTACTTTGTTACAGTTATTTTGAAAGGGCTTACATTTTAAAGTAAACAAATTGTGTCAATCGAATGGCAGATACTATAGTACCTAGCTAACTAGTTACCGAATTAGTGAGCAGAAATGGAAGTTGGCTGGCCACATCAGCCGCAGCCGATAACCGTTGTGGTAAACGAGTTCTGGAGTGGAGACCGCGTCTCGGTAAACGTAGTGTAGGACGCCCTCAGGCCAGGTGGAGCGACGATTTGCGTAGGACGGCGGGCAAGTGCTGGATGCGAGAGGCCCAGGATCAATCAAAGTGGCGAACATTGTGAGTGGACTATGTCCAGGAGTGGACTGATAAGGCCTGATGATGATGATGATGATGATGAACTAGTTAACTTCGTATCGTCCTAAATCAAATCCTTACCCCGTTTGGTTTCCATTTCTATTCCTTAGAGTACAGTCAGTACAGTTTATAGTCACTAGTAATATTAAACGATGTTATAGGACAAGCGATTTGCACACCTTACACCATACTGCGACATACCTGCATCTGACAGCTTATGTAATAATGTATAAGGTGAGCAATTACAGGCTAGCACTGTCCTGCGCTTGTCAGTCCATACAATAGTTGACAGGTCTCCCTATATTCTACATAGTCATCTCGTGTATATCTATATATTGACTTCTGAACCAAGAGTGGGGTGTAAGCGAACGATCTTTATCATCTTTTCACTCCAAGCCACCCTCATCTGCCCGCGGTGAATCCTGATAAATAACGAACGAGGCTCTGGCAACCGACTGGTGGCGATATAACCATTACGATTGAAGGCGTAGCTAGGAACCACAGGCCGATGACGGGCTGCAGTGTATCTGGTATACGCCCTGCGATCGCCAACCCGCCTGCCCTGCGTGCCGATTATATATCCTCCAGACGTTTGCCCTAAGTGGCAAACAACTGGAGAGGCCTATGTCCAGCAGTGGACTAAGATAGGCTGATGATGATTATTACCGTAGGAACTTGGTATGATTTGTCATTTTAAGTACTCTACTCTTTCTTTTGGCTGTGCCCGATAGCGCTCGTAAGATTTTTTTATACTAACACAGCGTAATTAATTCCCTATGCCTGACGTAAAGCAAAAGAGAAGCCCAAGTCGCTGTGATATTGGGCAAGTAACTGACCAGTCACCAGTTCGTTGCCACCGCCATACCGGTCCCTTAGATACTTCTTTACTTCAAGGCGTTGGTAAAAAAACATAAGTTTTCCAGTAACTATATTTTCAGTCGGAGCTTAAAATAAAACGTTGCAAGTGTATAGTTGCTGATCAAATATTAAAGACGAACCGTTGTGTTCTTAGGAACAAAATCTATTCTGCGAACGATGCCTTTGTACTTTCGTACGGGTTAATTCGTAGCTGTATTTATAACAAGTTTTACTAGGAAGAAAATTGAAGAAGTGTGAAGTCAAATGGAAAGAAAGAATAATATCCATGGGAATGGAATTTGTCATCTTTTTCTTCAACCTAGCGTTATCCCGGCCTGTTTTTTAAGAGGGGAATGCATTAATTAATTTAATTTTCCGATCTAGTCCAACTGACCGCTTTCTTACACAATTTCCTCCACTTTCGGGCAGTCTCCATCTTCGATATCCTCCAGTGCCAGATTGTTTTCAGCCACGTCCCGCTCTTACGACGTGTTCTAGAGCCTAGGATAGTGAGACATCTATTTTCTACGTAGTCTGACGTATGGAATGGAATTTATAAGTTGAATAAACAAAAAGTATTTTTTTCTCTAACTATCTAGGATGATAAACAAAGCGGGCTTTTTATGGCTGAATTGGGGTTGGGCGGAAGGCTATCAACCTAAATAAAATGTAGTCAGCGCAATAGAAATATACGTAGACTAGATGCAGTTTTTTTTTTATAGTAGCTCGACATAATGGCTTCCCTACGCCTGATGTAAAGCGAAAGAGAAGCCCAAGTCGCTGTGACAACTGGCATTTACTGGTTAGTTACCTGTCAGTTGCCACTGCCATGCCGGCCCAACCCTAACCCCCCACGAGCTGCGGAGACCCTACTCACCGGCAGAAACACGACCCAGAGGTCATTTGGCTGCGGTTTTCTATAGGGTGGAGGTCCTTCCCCGGACGGGCAGCTCAATTCGAGCGAAGATTCGCTATACCCTACCTCTCTCTCGCAGTCCGCGAATTCATCCAATCGTTCGCCACCTTGATCAATCTTGGGCTTCTCGCATCCATTACTTACCAGCCATCCACCGCAGATCGTCACTACATCCAGCTTGAAGGCGTCACACTACGTTTACTGAGAAACGATATACATTCCAGAACTTACGGAAAGGGCTAAGTATGAATATGATACAAGAGTTTCTCCGCGGGGTCGGTTCCGAAATGAGGTGATCCGGCAGAGAACCGGATTAGTATACTGAAGTGGTAATGGGCTGGCCATATTCAACCGATAACCGTCGGGGTAAACAAGCTTTATTTTTTATTGTTGAATAGACCATTTATCGAGGAAGGCTTTAGGCTATATAACATCACGCTGCAACTATTAGGAGCGAAGAAATAATGGAAAATGTAAAAAAAGGGGGAAAAATAACTATTCCACGCGAACGAAGTCGCGAGCACAGCTAGTATAAAATAAGTAAGTGGACGTATATAGCATTATTTACCTATACGTTAGTGATACGCAATACTCTGCTCTAATCTTAGGCAAACCGATAAACGCAAATGCCTCTTAATGGGTAAAACATGTCTCGTTGTAACAGCCTAAAACAGGACCCATTGAGTTGAGTGATTGTACACACAAATCACTCAGACCAATCAGGAGAGTAATATACATAGCAACACAAATTTTGGATTCATATTATAATAAAAGAATTATTAAATAACCCAAGATATGTCACGCTGGGCCACACATCGCCATCTAGCCCCCAAACTAAGCCGAAGCTTGTACTATGGGTACTAGACAACTGATAAACTACATAAATACTTTTTTTTGTAAATAAATACATATTATACATAGAAAACCTCCAGACCAATACAAACAGATATGTTCATGAACACAAATGTTTGCATTGTGCGGGAAACGACCCTTGGCTCAGTGCCTACTGAGCCAAGGGTCGTTTCCCGCACAATTCCCTCTGCCTAGAGGTCACTACCAAATGAGCCATTATAACTGTATCAGAGATGGCTGAAACATCACTGAACCAAACTGGAATTCGTAATTAGTAAAATAACTACATATTAAGTACTTAATACTCAAATACATTCACCACAATAGAGATAGTCACACATCTCTTCTTAAACCTGACAACGAAATGTTAAAATTTGGAACTAAAGATTATGATATGTAAATCGAAACCTTTATGTTTACTTAGGAAGAGCAATGCATTCCCTACTAGTACTTAATTAAAGATTTACCAGAAATATTTTTTAATTACCTAAATTAAACACAAACGACCGCACAACCCAAGCAAACATGTAGAATGAACTTCACTATGTTCAGTGTTTAAATTCAGCGAGTGTTTGAGTTCGCTGTTAGTTAGTTATATGAGCCTTTGTGCGCACAATTTTATGAAAATTAAAGTAACGCGAATGAAAAAGTAAATTCATTGGTCCGATAAGCTTGGATCTGTGAGCACTGTGCGGTGAAATTGGGTTGAATGAGGAGGTTTAGTTAAAGTGCAGTTATTGGTGGGTGAGCTAACTCGAAGTGCGCAAACGTTAGATTTCATCTAATGACTAATTTGATATTTATTTATGTTGGAGGATAATAATTAGATACCTATAACACAAATGGCGTTATGGGTATCAGAACAAAAAAGGTATCGCAAATATACACTGAAAAATAAGTACCTACTGTTAGAGGAGAATAATCAACAGCTGCGGCACAGCACTATTCGCCACGCTCAAGAGTCACCGCACTAACGTTGACAGTTGAAGTTTGACACTGACAGCTGTCATAGAGCGCCCGCCATTATTACTTTTTCTCTCTCTGGTTGAATGAGTGTTTGTAATCGGATTCTGTTATTAAATACTTTCAGATTATCAATTCTTTTGTTATCACTACTAACCAACACCCGAGACACGGAACAAACACAAATGCTCATCACATGAATGTTTCGCCCAGGTGGGAATCGAACTCATGGCCATTGGACCAGAAGACTACTCACTACCAAATGAACCACTATGCCAGCCAAAATCAGGGAGTTATTTCGCATCTTTAAAACAAGGTATTATTTTATTGCCAACAAGGTTAATTTTGAAGGGAAATCTAACACATAGTCAAAAGTGACTAATTTTAAGCAGTCAAGTGTAACTTATTACCTATCTAGAAATTTTTAATGTGTTCCTATCTTCGTCCCATAAAGTAGCTTTTTCGTCGAGTTGCAATAAAAGTTTATGACGGTCCAGCTTACAGTTACCCCTAAAATATGTCGTTATTTAGACTCTTATGGCAATGCAGAAAGGTTCTTATCTGATGAATCGTTTCTAACTGTAACACAGATTGTAATCTCAGTTCACAAATAAATTTTCAAATGTTGACATAGAACTGTAAAATTTCTCGGCAAGCTGTTTATGGCAAGGTCCAAATGAAACCAGTAACATTTTGTTACCCTCTTCAATAATCTATACTTATAATAAATCTGTAGAGAGGTCAATTCTGTACATAAAATATTTTTTCAAAATAACTATCAGGGGGTGATAAGTGATCGATACTGATACCAAAAATGCAATCAGTAAAATTTTTGTCTGTCTGTCTGTCTGTCTGTCTGTCTGTATGTTCTTTATAGAAAAAAAAACTACTGAACAGATTTTGACGAAACTTGGTACAATTATTCTTCATACTCCTGGGCAGGTTATAGGATACTTTTCATCACGCTACAATCAATAGGAGCGGAGCAGTGACGGGAAGTGTTGGGAAAACGCGAGAAATTTAAACCTGTATGTTTGAACGCGCATTACGCGAAAACTACTGCATAGAATTGAATGCGGTTTTCACCAATGTATTGCTAGAGGTCTAACTTAAAACTTAGGCACAAGGTATAGATGGGTATTATATGGAAGTCCGTTATTTTTGAAACCCGATATCCACGCGAGCGACGCCGCTGGCACAGCTAGTGAGGAATAAAATTTTCTTTGAATTTGTTTATGGTTTCTTTTTATTCAATATTTTATAGATTAAAGAAAAATTAAAAATATTATATCATTATTGCTCCATTAATTTTGCTACTATTAAAATTACGGGTAGGTTCATGACTTTGCTACTTGTATCTAGAAAATGTTTACTTAATCTCGCTGCCTTGAGGTCACTCAAGAATGTCTTTCAGACTCATTTAGATGCCATTCGATACGCTTGACAATCAAGATATTTGGGTTATGAGCTATCATCGGTGCAATATTTTGTTGATAGATAATTATTGTCTAGCAAAACTTATAATATTCGAATATACTCGTATCTCTTTTTTCGTAGAACGTCGTAAGTACCTACCTCTTGTGTTTTTTCTAAATCAAAATAAAAAGCTGCTACCGTCATAATATTTGTTAAGCTGCCACACCTACAGAGATAAGTATACTATACAAACATATTATAAGTAATCATAAGTATATCTTGCTATTGCTACATATGTAGGTAACACACCTAATAATTTATAAGTTTCTTATTATTTAGTATTTCGTTATTTTTAATCACTAATTTTGTGTTATTGGATCCACACACTTTTCCGCGTATATTTATATAGTCGTTCAAAATAGGATGCATGTCAGCTGCTGCTAAATCATTTTTAAAGCGCTGTTGAAAGTTAATTCTCTCGCTTTTTGTACGTTAAATTGGATGCTCCAAATTAGAACAGACATGATGATAACTCCTGTTTTATAACTTTTATGTAACGTGAACCCAATTAAAAATATAAAAATAAATCTTTTCAATTTGATATGTCATTATTCTGTGGAGTCTGTTACTTGAATCGATAACTGTTACTTTCCCTGTAATACAATGACAAAATAAAAGGACCTTATTAGCGAATTAAAAAGTGCGGCAACATTATTAAGTAAATACTATCGTATTAGACTAATTAGTGTTAAAGTATTAATTATTATAGTTAGTTTCGTCACTGAGTTAAGAAATTCCTGGCAAAGAGAATTAAAACATTTATAAAGGAGCAATTTAACGAGGAAATCTCCTATTTTGGTAGAGAAGAAAAAGTTGTGTGCCAAGATCGTAGCAAATGGAAGGACGTGGTGTCTGCCTACTCTACCCTTCTGGGAGAAAGACGATACTTTTTTTTTATAGTAGCTCGACATAATGGCTTCCCTACGTCTGATGGAAAGCGAAAGAGAAGCCCAAGTCGCTGTGACAACGGGCAAGTAACTGGTCAGTTACCTGTCAGTTGCCACCGCCATGCCGGCCCAACCCCAACCCCCCACGAGCTCCGGAAACCCTACTCACCGGCAGAAACACGACTCAGAGGTCATTTGACTGCGGTATTCTATACGTATGTATATAATATGTCTGTATGTATAAGCAACTTTTTTCTCAGGAGTTCTTAAATTTGACTAAATATTGATAGGTACAGTTACTAGACATCTTTTCATATGTAGACCGTACATAACAATTATATTGAATTAGGCTGTGCACAGAATTTTCTTACGAACTCAAGTGAAATAACTCAATACCAAACTAAGGAATTTATTCCGAAATGCAATGCATTCCATTACGGTAACAAATTGTTAATACATGTAATACTAATACAAAATGACTTAAAAATCTCGACTACATTTCAACGAACGCCAAGAGAGTGCATTCGCTTGTTCACTCTCCACATTCACGAAGCACTTTTACATATGGCCGAAGGAAACATCGTAAATAATGTAATTTTCACACTGTAAGAGCGTACGTTCGTAAAGTAACGTTTCGTAATACGTAATACAAATAAAGACTTCAATAAACATTAAGAAGTATAACAGGATAGAACGGTGGTCACGTGTAATTTTCAAAGAATCACAGTGATCCAGGGACTATGCCAATTATAGCGACGGTACCTCAAGGGATTTTCAGGTCACGAATAGTAATGAAGTCTCTCGCAGTCCACTGCTGGACCTATGCCAGCAGTCAAAGTCGAAATAATCTTTATTTGTATAGGTTTTAAAAAAAAATACTTACAAATCATCGAAGCTACCACCGATTCAGAAAGCAGCATTCTACCGAGAAGGTATTCAGGTCGCTAGGTTTTGGATGGGCACTATATGATTGCCATTGATACGAAAAAAAAACCGAGAAGACACCGGCAAGAAACTCGTGTAGTTGCTCTTTTCAACAAAGTGGACTGCGAGAGGCCTATGCCTCACAAATTTTTCGCTACTTTGCTCAAGCATAGGCATCTTGCATCCTGCACTCACTCCACTTGGGTCATATGCGAGAAGCGGTATCCACTCTAGAACTCATTTTTCCTAACTGAACGGTCTTGCAGTTGATATGACCAGCCCACTGGCACTTTAGCTTACTGTTTCTCTATCGGATCACCTCATTTCGAATCCGATCCCGCACATCACACGCACAAAAGTGTAAATTTGAGCGACACTTTTATATACAAAAGCGTTCTATCCGTTAAAATACCTTTTTGTAAGTAGGTACTGACAACGCTCGTGTTTAAAAGGTGCACCATTTAGCCGACCTCGTTACAGATATTATTATCTCGAAAATAATTTCTGCGGCTTCGTTCGTAAAGTTAATTCTTTCGAGGTGCATTATTCAAACAAAAGGCAATGAATCAACTTTTGTACATGCACAACGACTGCAGCAAAATGTTTTATTTACGTGCACAGTGCAAGTAAAAAGATGTTTTGATGAAACAAAAGAATGTTGACAGCAGAATATGCCCACTGAATGAGAAGACGTGACGTTGAATATAAAATGTTGGCGATTTTCCGTTTCGCTTTCCGCGAAATGCGCGGATGACGTCATAGCTTTAATGTTTGATGAGCTCGATGTGATTAGAATTGTTTTAATGAATGCGTTATTTTTGATGTTTGTTTGCGGTTAGGTAATGGTCTCTGTTTGAGAAATGGAAATAGGCTTTATGGCTAAAAATTGTAATTAGTCCGTCTTATAGCTTATTAAAAAAAAACACGTATTTTTCCTTTTTTCATTCAAATAAACAATAGCAAAGATACAAGTGGGAGTCTTTTACGTCACTCGCTTTCGTTAAAATGCCTCACCGAGTGACGTCACGCGTTATTTCAACAGGCTATAACTTTGTACTTTTTAGTCTAATTTACAGATAAAAAATACGTGTCTTTTATTTTTGAATAAGCTAAAAGACGGACTAATTACAATTTTTACCCATAATACATAGCATATTTGCATTATTTTTGTTGCACTCCGTCCGTTGACGGTGTCATTTCCGGATTTAGAATGGGACCATCCCATCTTCTTCGTCATCCCGTGGGTGTTGAAGAAGACGATAAATCAGCATTTAAACATCCACGGCTGGACAATGGCCCCCCACTCACAGTTATCATTTCTGGGATTGGCCTTAGTCATCATCTTGGCAGGCGGGTTAGTGACCGTAGTAGGTTTTATTTTTACCCAGGTAAACGCCTAGCCCGTTTCCTGATATTTATTGAGTCGTTTTCTACGACATCTATGGGATCAAATGGGGTAAATAGGTACCCCATTTGCCTAAATCATCATCATCAGCCTATATCAGTCCACTGCTGGACATAGGCCTCTCCCAAAGTTCGCCACTGGGCTCGATTTTGGGCTTCTCGCATCCAGCACTTGCCAGCCGTCCTGCCCAAATCTTCACTCCGCCTGGCCTTAGGGTGTCTCAATACGTTTGCCGAGACTCGGTCTCCACTCAAGAACTCGTTTCCCCAACGGTTATCGGCTCTGCGACTGATGTGGCCAGCCCACTGCCATTTCACTTCACTTTGCCTAAATAACATTTCGAAATCCATCCATCCATTTGCACTAATACGAAACGAATCTCACTACGTAGCCGACAGTCCGAAGTTATACGTAGTTATCAGATGTATCGGTTTGCGGTTTCTCATTCCGTGTGCGTCGCAGATGCCAAATTGCTATCCGCCACTATCGTCGGTTCGCGGGGAGCTAATTACGAGTGGATTAGTGTGGTCTCTACATAGAAACAACTGTAGTATGAGTGGATTATTGTATAATGATTGCAATGTAACTGTTCATAAATAAATAAATAACCAAAGATGCCACGCTTGACCACACATCGCCATCTAGCCCCAAACTAAGCCGAAGCTTGTACTGTGGGTATTAGACAATCTACACTAATATTATCTACACTAATATTATAAAGAGGAAAACTTTGTTTGTTTGGTTGTAATGAATAGGCTCAAAAACTACTGGACCGTTTTTAAAAATTCTTTCACCATTCGAAAGCTACATTATCCACGAGTAACATAGGCACAATTTTATTTTGGAAAAAAAAACTTTACGCGGACGAAGTCGCGGGCGGAAAGCTAGTTAGTGATAAACTTGGATACTTGGATACTTTTTTCTTGTAAATAAATACATAATAAACATAGTAACATACATGTTCATGCAAACAAATGTTTGTACTGTGCGGGGATCGATCCCATGACCCTTGGCTCAAAAGGCAGAGGTCACTAACAAATGAGCCATCGAGCCAGTCTTAACCAATATACCTATAAGAGATGGACAAACACAAGAGGGAACTACCATCAGTCGTTCCAAGCTAATCTCACCTGCCGACGGTGCATCCTGCCGAACATCGAACGGGGTTCTGGCGAACGTTTGATAAACCAAGGCGTAGATAAATAGGCTATAGGCCGATGATGGGCAGCAGCCTCATCAGTGCGAAGAGGTTCTCGCTGCGATCGCCAACACGCCTGCCCAGCACGGCGATTACGGGCAATCTCTTCAGATGTTAGCAAATTAGCCAATGATTTCAATTATAAATTACTAGCAGCCCGTCCCGGCTTCGCGCGGGAGACTCATTTTTCTACACCTTCGGTTACATTGTTCAAATTTTACCAAGGATCCCTAATTTTTTTCAAAATGAAATGTAGCCTATGTCAAATTGGAAGAAAGTAGCATTATATTAGTGAAAGAATTTTTTAAATCGGCCCAGTACTTTTTGAGCCTATTCATTACAAACATACAAAAATAGGTACAAATCTTTCCTCTTTATAATATAAGTATTCAGAACACAAAATAAGACTTTGACGTTTGTAAAATATATGTACCTATGCTTAAATAACAATGAATATGTAAGTTTGACAGGATCTATCTCGAAATTTAACAGTCCCCACATAAAACGACGACCGTAAGTCACTCCCTCAACTAAACGTCAGAGGAATGAGTAGTGCTGAATTATTTATGAGACTAATAACAACAGAAACATTGTTTTCCGCTGTTCACAACAGAATGAATCACCCTTAAACACTTTGAGTTCATGCAAAACTGACTCTTTTAAATGTAATACAAGCTTCAGCTTCATTAAACGTAACGATAATTTGGGTCGGATATTTTTAATTGTACACCTGGGCGCCCAGATTTAAACCGCCCTGGTTCGTTACCCTTTAGGGAGTTAAGCTGAAAATAAGTTATAATTATAAATGTCTCCTTAATTGTAAAAAACAGGCCAAGTGCGAGTCGGACTCGCGCACGGAGGGTTCCTTACCACTGATTGAATGAAAAGATTAGGTAATTTGATTATGACGTTTAAAAAAAAACTACTGTCTAGATTTCATTCAAACCAATTTTGAGGATATTTTTGGTCTTTTGGGAATGAATGGTTCCCTACATTCCTACATCCAAATACGCAACACTGATGCACTATTTTAGATTAATAAACTCTTCTCAATTTTAAACTCAATTAAAGTAGAATTTAACCAATTTTAATCACGCATTGAACCACCTGTCAAAGTACTGTTTACGTTAGTGCTGCACTCTGGCGGTAAAACATTGCAGTAATATCCCCTATTAAGACAATCAATCCAAATATTTTTGATAAAGATGCTGGAAATAAATCTGTGTAAAAAAAAACTAAATTAGTAGGATGTTACTGTAGCAAAAAAGTTATGCGCCGCAAATTTATTGCGCCAGACCCAAATGTTTTGGGACAAGACGGATGGGTTTAAATTATGAATATGGATGAAATTACAACATAAATATATTCCCTTTAGTTTCTCGGTTGGTTTCGGCCTTTACATGTTTTATCATCAGCCTGCAAACGTCTACTACTGGACATAGGTCTCTCTCAATGAAAATTATCATTTGGGGCCACGCTTGGCAGGTGGGTTGACGAGCGTAGTAAGTTTTTCTCGTACCCAGCTAAACGCTGCTGCCTGTTTCCTGATATTCCCTTAGTCATCTTCTACGATACTCACGGGATGAGATGGGTTAGTCTTATTCTAAGTCCGGAAACGACTCGGACAAGTAAATAAATAAATAAATAAATATCAGACAAGTGTCTAAATAACTTAAATCTCGCGAATCTCTTAAATAATTTTTTAAAAAAAATTAACATCCTAACTGTGGCGTCACAGTACATATTTGACTGCATTATGGTTGTACGTAAGAATATACATTTATATAGTAAAAACTCAGATCTTCACCAGTTCAATACTAGAAATAAGAGCAAACTGGCTGTTTCCAATCTCAGGCTTCGTAAAACTGGTAACTCATTCATAGGACAAAGTGTAAAAATGTTTAACAAAATACCGCAAAATATTGTTGATCTACCTATACATAGATCTCGCATTAAGTCCATTTTAATGTCAAAAGGTTATTATAAAGTACAAGATTATATGGATGACAATATTACATGGACTTACGCTTTTTAAAACGATATTATTGTATTGTATTATATATTTTAAAAAAGGCTAACTGTTGAGTTTGTTGCGGCACTTTTTCTCAGCAGGCTACACGTCGAAGTGCTGGTAGGAAAAAAGTTTGACGTGCAAAAGTATTACTAGTGAATCTATTTGCAGAAATAAACTAGTTTATTTTATTTATTATTTTTTATTTTAAATAATATTAAAGCAAGAACAAGAATTTCGTGCTTAGAACCACACAGGAAAAACTCCGCGATGGTCGTCTCAAATGGTATGGACATGTAATGCGTCGCCCACCAGAACCAGAATAATGACTAGGAGAGCCGACCCCAAATGATGGGACTAAGGCTAGGTAGAGAGAGAATATTTATAGAGAAAATAATTCTCGTATTTCGTGCTTACACTTCAAATGATGGTAATAAATCTGTTTTATTTCTGACCACAATAATATAAAGCTCTCTAAAGCGTAGTAAACAGAGGTCAATAACAAAAGCACTAAAACCACCCACCTCTATTGACGCTGTTATCCCGTAGCGCTTGTTAAACAATATGTTTAGTTCCAAAAGCTAACGGTCTGGGTGATTCAGTTAGTGCCGTGTATTGCCTAATACCGCAACATTTACTAGATCAGTCATGTCGCTTTCATAATACTAGCTAGACTAGAAAACATAGTTTCGCCACAGTTCGATGTTAAGTCAGTTTTCTCCTACGATGACCTCGGTTGAGCATAGAAATATCATCTGCTGGGTATGGGCGTCTTCAGTTGTTCACCGCTTTGAGCAAACATCTGGAGGCTTTGCTCATACTCGCAACCTTAGGCAGTCTAGTTGGCGATCACAGGGCGTAACTTCTCTCTCCGGTGTCGCTGCTGCCCGTCATCGAAGTGTGGTATTTAGCTACGCCTTCCATCGTGATGGTTATGCCGCCGCCAGTCATTTGCCAGAGCCTCGTTTGTTATTAGTCGGGATGCTCCATGGGCCGGTGAAGATGGCTTGACGCGAAAAGATGTTCCCTATCCGTACCCCAAAAACACAGTTTATCAAATTTTTCATTATATTCCACACAACTTCTCTAACGAATTTCCAGTAGGTACCTAATATAAATGTAGAAAACATTGCGCCAGAACGTTGCATTTCTGTTAGTTCGCAATGTTTGTTAAAACCGAACATATTTCGCAGTACATAGTTTGGCCACGGCTGGGCGTTTCAATTAGAGGCGCTTGTTACACAACACCGCGACACGGCTGCCCGAATGATGCCCGAATGTTTGCGAAAGTTTATTTGTGACTACATACTCTTTTGTGGATTGCTCCAATTGTTCGCCAATTTGGGCAAATACCTGGAGGCCGTACTCATAATTGCCTGCCCGTCATCGGCCTGTGGTATTTAGCTACGCCTTCAATTATGATGGTTATGGTTATACCTCCACCAATCGTAAGTAAATCAACTTCTATAGCAAAATTTTCAGTAATTGTAGGAAATATTGCGCCAGAACGTTGCATCTCTGTTAGTTCTCAATGTTTGTTAAAACCGAACGTATTTAGTTCGGCCGCGGCTGGGCATTTCAATTAGAGGCGCTTGTTACACAACACCGCGACACGGCTGCCCGAATCACCCAAATGTTCCGGTGACGTCGGCTTGCGAAAGTTTATTTGTGACTATATACTTTTGGGGAACATTTCGTCCGTAAAATTGTGTACTACTATGTACCAGTGAGAATTGGTTTTGAGCGAAACGGAACCCGGGAGAATTTGTATGGAATATTTTGCTATTACCAAACATTATTGTTCTTTATTCTTAATATTCATACTCTTACTTATATGGTTTGTGCTACGTTATCCTTTCTATGTTGCTATTATCTACCCAGAGGTTCTCTGTCTACCGCTTAAATGGTGCAACAATTGTATATTTAATATTTTTTATGGTGTGCAATAAAGAGTATCTATCGCATTTATCTAAACCATTAGTTTTAAATGTTTCCCCGCACTATTCATAGTAATAATATCAATGTAGGTATAGCATTTCAACTAAAAATGATTTCTCTTTCAAAAATAAATCATGAACTTGTTAGGTAATATATTCCCATAGTATGTACTCAAACTTTTTGATCGGAACAAGGTACTTACCTCTACTTGATGTTGACAAAGTGTTCCTTTGTTTGTGACCTTCCACAAATTATGCTTCGTATAGATATTTTACTTACTGTTTAATAGGGATCAGGTCTTGTACATAAAGTGTATAGCAAAATAACAACCTAGCTTCGCTTCCGTAAACCGATACGATGCCAAAAGTGTCGAAGCACTTTTATGTTGATACGAGTATCATGTGTTGGATATTTTTGTCATCCATTTAGTTACTTCCACAGTACATACATCTATACAAATAACGAAAATTTCGTTTAGGCGCAGAATGTCCAATTTGCAAAATGTCCAACGTTCGCAAAATGTCCAGTTCGCGGAATGTCCAATTCGCAAAATGTCCAGTTTGCAAAATGTCCAGTTCGCAAAATGTAAAGTTCGCAGAATGTCCAGTTCGCACAATGTCCAATATTCAACAAAACTTTTTGAACATCAATCTTAATGAAGCCCCACCCTTCATTTTTTTAATTTTTTAAATATAAATATCGATATATTTAACATATTTTAACATATTACTTATTAATCTTTGTCTTTAATGAAAAAACGAAATTACGTTTATTTAAATAAAGCTTTGTTATTAACAGTGGTTAAAAAACTCAGAATTACAATCACTTTTGATTTTTATTTTAGCTTTAAAATTCATTTCCCCACAACAAAAAAATATGATGGTGTTACACACTTTTGCGCATAATATTTATTGTTATTTATTTAGTAACTTAGGTAAAGTAACAATGTTATTTTTCTTTTTTTCAGGTATGTACCCGTTTGGATTATAAAAGAACATACATCAACGTTAAGTGTCTATTGTAGGTATGTACTTGTAAGGTTTATTTTATTGTTAGACGTTTTTTTAAAAAATTGATGACATCGATTGAGGAATTACAAAGATGGATTGTTTGTTATATCCTCTTGAGCATCTTTTCAATGAATAAATTAATTACCTTTAGGGTAAGTGCAGACAAATAGGAGGTTTTTTTTTTCAAACATGGGTAATACTTGACCCCATTATGCCTGATATTCGCGTCATTAGAACCTACAATGAAGCGACTCACCCAATAAAAACCAATTCCCTCTAGCCTTGATCATCTCAAGATTACTTTTTTTTATTGCGTTTTTGTGGCAGACGAGCAAGCGGCCTGTCTGATGTTAAACAGTCACCGCCGGCCATGGACATCAGCAATGGAAGGGGCACAATATCGGGAAATGTACTCTGGTACCGAGATCCATAGCTTAGCCGTTCGCACTATGCTACTTTCATAGTGCGAACGACTAAGCTATGGAACTCTGTAAAGGCAAAGCGCTTTATGTACATCATACATCATACTATAATCAATAAAGGCTGCTCACGCACAAACTAAACGCGTTTTCTCATATAACCGTGCGGGAACTCATTTACACGATCTTGCCTGAATCGTAACTTCACATACATTTACATATTATCGGCCATCTTGTTTCCATAACATTATGTAAAACGGGCCGGTAAAAAACGTATTAAACAGTCCCACATAACCTTAGACCCGACCTTTTATTGAAACTCTTTGATGAATAAATCGTTCCGGCGATAAGTTTCCTTAAATGTAGTCATTGTAAGTACGTCTGAAAGTACTCACACCAAGTTTCTTATCAATCAGTGGTGCTATGGTGAACCATTTGAGCATGCTTCGACCAGTGTCTATGGAAGATGAGAGCCCGATCTTCCATGCCGTTACTTTGACAGTGGCTCGGAGGACACGGCAGAATGGTCTGCCGAGATACCGAAGCCTATGGAGGCTTCGGTATTGCTCTGCTTGGGCCAATGATCTATCCCTTCTCGTTACTGTCGCATAGCACCGTGATCTTTTAGAAGGAGGCAGCGGAAAGAGAGCGTTAGGCCGCGGTAGACGCGCCCGCTCTAAGCCTGAGGGCATACAACGCATTATGTCCTTTGAGCCTCTACTTAGTGCCCCGAGTAGTAAGCGGGGGCGTGACTGTGTGGTGGGTACAGCCACATCAGTCCCCGTCAAAAAATTACCCAAAAATTACTTACATTGCGTACGCGGCGATTACTATTAATTATACCTACGCGTAGAGCAAAATACTTTACAGAACATAACAATTACTTATGTACCTACTACTAAAAAGTCTTGAAAGAATATATGTAAGAGAGTAGAGGTAGGGCATAGCGAATCTTCGCTCGAATTGAGCTGCCCGTCCGGGGAAGGACCTCCACTCTATAAAATACCGCAGCCAAATGACCTCCGGGTCGTGTTTCTGCTGGTGATTAGGGTTTCCGGAGCTCGTGGGGGGTTAGGGTTGGGCCGGCATGGTAGTGGCAACTGACAGGTAACTGACCAGTTACTTGCCAGTTGTCACAGAGACTTGGGCTTCTCTTTCGCTTTCCATCAGGCGTAGGGAAGCCATTATATCGAGCTGCTATAAAAAAAATCTGTTATAGTTACGTCACAATATACTTAAATAACCAAAGCGACTGTACTTGCTAGTAAGTATTATAAATAGACGGAACGCAAAGTTCACTGGCCAGACGTTTGGTAATATCTTAAGCTGAAGCTAAAGAAAGGTTTAAACAAGAAATGCATGTTTAATTTCCATTCCATTTCACAATCGACAATATTATTCACTCTTTTGAAAACAAAAACCGCATTTGCCGATATGTTTGTTGGCCAAACAATCGGAACTTCGCGCTCAATCATAGCATTGGGGCGGGCTGTGCTGCACAAAGGTAAACAACATCAAGATAGCAATCGGACAAACAATAGCAGGGGCATGTCTTCGTAGAACAGTCGTACGATTTTAACTTTCGAGTTTCGTTTCGGAACGTAAATAGGTAGGATTTTTATTGCATACCATTTAATTAATTTATAAAGTGAACGAAAGTTTAGCGTTGTTTATTGTTCTATTTATCTCTCTTGACAACCTCCTCAATTTCCTATATTATTTTTTTTATAATCTATTTAGAAATTTGAGGAGGTTGTCAAGAGAGATTTAAACCAGCCGTAAGAAGCCGCAAACCTTATTTCTCTATCCATACATTTCTTTAGTGAAACTGGTTTCCTTCACCTAAAGAATTTCAATTTCTTTATTTGCTCACTAAGTGTACAGTGTGGGTGTTAATACAATATAGGAACTTAAGACTTAGTCACCTTTTGGGTATTGCAAATAGGTGCGAGGACAGCAATTCTTATACTAATTATACTTATTAAATATTAGAATTCTTTACATAACATATGAATACATCTTAACTAATATTATAAAGCTGAAGAGTTTGTTTGTTTGAACGCGCTAATCTCAGGAACTACCGGTCCGAATTGAAAAATTATTTTTGTGTTGAATAGACCATTTATCGGGGAAGGCTTTAGGCTATATAACATCACGCTGCAACAATAAGGAGCGAAGAAATAATGGAAAATGTAAAAAAAAAAAACGGGGAAAAAATAACTATTCCACGCGGACGAAGTCGCGAGCACAGCTAGTATAATATAGAGCAGGTGATCACAAACATATTTATACTTTTATTTTATTTTGTTTAAAAGATCAAAGAATTTTTGTTTTATTTTATATTTAAATATTCGTTTAGAGAATAGTAACATCACTGGAAGAGATCGCTACTTGCGATAAGATCGCCTAAATTGTACTTTGTTTTGCTTGCAATGTAGCTATCTATCTACCAATCTCCTTTCACCCCACTTTACTCCCTAATGTACCTACGCTTACGCTCGTGTCCCTACTAGATATGCACAAATCGTACATCAGCTGTTGATGATAGCATTGTACCTACATTATGTACATGGCCTACTGTTATTTGCCTTTTCGTTTTCGTCTTTCTTCATCATCAATATGACTCCTGCCTTCTGAACCAAGGGTCGTGGGTTCTATCCCCACGAGGGACCAACATTCGTGTGATAAACATTTGTGTTAGTTCCGAGCCTGGGCGTTTATATTTGTATTTAAGTATATATTTCTGTTGTGTGACTTCGTTGTTCTGATACCCATAACACTAGTGCTTAAGCTACTTACTTTGACATCAGAACAATGTATACTGATGTTCTCTGATATTTATCATCAGCTTTTAACAGTCCACTGCTGCACATAGGTCTCTAACTGTTCGCCACTTTGTCATTCAAAATAAATTCAAACTTCAATTACGTCAAAGACTAAGTGCATAGTTCATTATACTTAGCTATAGCTATACCTTCAACATGTAAATTAATGCAATTACTCAAGTTTTAACTATAGAAGTTGTTAATTAGTTCACTATTTGCTCAAGGCGCTCCATTATGACAAAGGGTTTGTTTGAACGCTGCTCAATTTTAGTTTAAATGTACTAATAACATTTTGTTTGACCGTTTTGAAATAAGAGTTAATATTGGATTAAGTGAAAATAAAAGATATTAATTAATGTAATCGAATAAGTCCGTCAAACTTAGAACTTACTATGAATAGCAAGTTCTAATTTATCGTTTCCATAATAAATTTACTCATGAAACTGACAAGGAAATTCATTGAAAAATGGCGTTTTGAAACTGTCAATATAGTATTTTTTTTAAATAAAAATATAGCGTCTTGTGATTGGTCAGTTACTACGAAAATGTTAGTACCATGTCAAAATCAACCAATTACGTTACACTTGGAAAACCCTCCTTGTCAGTAAAAGCTTAAAACAATTACAAAATACTATCAATCAAGGTATACGAGTAGCGGAAAAGATTCCGTTATCCCAAAACGCAGTTCACGTCAACATATATGTCGAAAATATAAAAAAAGAACGAAAAAAACAATAGAAAACGTGATACGAATACATATGACGTACAATATTTCCCTTTTCCCATCGCAGTGAAATGCATTCGAATTTTGCTATGCATCCGTGAGCGATACTGCGTCGCTATTTCAAACAGATGGTGTCTAGTGCCTATAGCGTGTGCATTTGCAGTAGAAAAATATATCGCTTTGTTACTATTTTTGCGGGAAGGTAAAAAAATGGCTCATGGTTTCCTTTTTTTTTATATAGTAGCCAAGCATAGGCCTTTTGTTGTCTGATGGAAAGCGAAAGAGAGGTCCAAAGTTGCTGCAGCAACCTACAATTAAAAAAAAACAACGAATGATGATGATAAAGTAGTCCTATGGTAGAACTACTTGATAGTACTAATGGGAACAAACCAAGGTAAACAGGCCTACCGCGCGCTTGATGTTAAGCGTATCCTAAGTTGACTTTCACGACATCAACTTAATCGTAAGTACGATACAACGTAGGTACGCTAGCAGTATATAATCAACTCCATATACAACAACATCAGCATTGATTAACTACTATTGCCACGCTGGGCAGGTGGGTTGGCGATTTGCAGGGCGTAATTACTCCCTCTGCTGCTGCTCCTCATCGGCCAGTGGTATTTAGCTACACCTTCAATCGTTATGATTATACCATCATTAGTCGGTTGTCAGAGCATCGTTTGTTATTCAGCAGGATGCACCATGGGCAGTTGAGGTTGGCATGGAGCGAAAAGATGATAGTACTCCTCCTTACATCCCTCCATTTTCGTATAATTTAATATATGTAAGTTTTCACTTGTATCTATATTATGTCCAATTGTACATTTTATCTATTTTGCGTCTAGTTTTATAAAACGTCGCGTATAAGTCCCGTTAATAGTTTCAGTTTTAATGGAATGCGAAAGTTCTTAGAAGGAAAATTGACATAGTCATTAAGAATAAGTACTTCCATAAAGTGTGCTCTTCAGAGGCAATTGTTTCAACCTTCGTATTGCCGTATCTGCCCCAATTCACAAATTCAGGATTTATTAAATGGACCGACAAAAGAGGATCTAGTTTGCTTCAATAAACAAAGTGAGTAGAGGATTTTGTTGAGGAGGCGGTTTTTATCCTGATGATGGAAATAGAATACAAAGGTTGTTTTTGGATGATTTACTTTCAATCTATCACACCGCAATATACAAGCCTCTTATATAAAAACGGTCGAGTGCGTGTCAGCATAATAGTGGAAGGAGTTCCGTAGTCAACTTTATAAATGTTACTGTACATGTTTGCTTTTTATTTCATTATGCAGTTTTCCAAGTAAGTACAACGTACAAAGTACAAACATATGAAGTTTTACAAGTTAGGTTAAGTTAAAGAGAAACTCCTGAACTAAAGTTATCTAAACCGTGTTAGTTTTCCTTTAAAATTCATTACATGCTAAGAAATCATATTAAAAAAAAAACTTTAAGAGCATGGTGACGTTTTTTTTATAATTTAACAAAATAATCGTATTACAGAACATCTTGCAAACGGCTCATCCGTTCCCATCCCAAGCCCAAATAAAATGTTTATCTTAGCATCCTCTTAATGTTTTAAAAGATTTGTTAAATGATATTCCTCCCTATGTGGAATACGCGAGAAAAAAAAACGTCATCCTTTACGTGTACCTCAAAAAAAATTTGTAGTTAACTACTTTCTAGTACCTACTTAGGTACTTGTCATTTTAGAAAGTAAGCTGAGGACTGGCAGACGAAACTTTAGGGATTCCGGACGTGATCTACGAAATCCCAAAAAAGAGATAAAAATTTCAATATTTACGCTGCGGTGTTAGCCTTCTTTCCATTTATAGGTATATAGAATACAAATCAATTATTCAGTTGATTTGTATTCAAAAACTCGCAAATCTAAACAAAAGCGGCAAATAATTCAACCCTTTCAATGAAACAAAAATAGTCTAAGCGTATTTGTGAGTCACATCAATATTCATCAACTGCCACCGCATGCAGGCAAACGGAAAGTGAATAAGGAAATATCTTTTTTGCCAGCATGTTAACTCAATAGAGAGCTTGAGGGTTAACTAATAAAGCTCTCTTGACGGAATTTCGGCCAAAGGAGCCAATTTCTACGGACTACTTTTAAGGAAAGAAAGAAAAAACGTTAAACACTTTAACAGCAACTTTGAACTTTTACAAACTAGATCCTTTATCTTTACGCAGGGACGTTGCGTTTTCTACCGTATATATCAGATGATGATGATGAGAACTGTCACCGCCTGAATTCTATACATTTTCTCTCTTTTTTTGATCTAATTACTTAAGGCATAATAATATATCCATCGTAACTTAAATTACTGTAGATACTATTAATGTAGGTATACCTACACTAACTAATGCTTGATAATGTTGTGCAATGATATGCACCAAGCATTTCATTTGGTAGTTTCGTTGTAAGTTCGGCTGAAAATTTATTTCCTAAGATTAACCTTTCATTCTCTTTGTGATTGTAGGAACAAACTCGAAAACGCGAAACGAAATAAACGGTCAATTTCACAGTTAAACACCCAACAAAACCATGAAGATGTATCAGATAAAAAGATTACATCGAATCCGCGTGGCGAAAGCCATTTTTCAGTTCAACCATAGACGATAACAATTTGAATTACGCACGGATTCCGTTCGCGTACTGATTTGCATTTTAAATAAGGCCTGTGCAATACCGTCCACGCTATACCGAGTCATAAATATAGGCGTGGATGAAGCCACGAGAAATGACAAGTAGGTCACAAAAACGGCCTTGAAAAGAACCGCGAGTTACTATAATATGTCAAGGACTTAGCCTTCCTGCCTTTTTAGGATCTCTAAAGCTTACAACATCAGCCTATCGCAGTCTGCAGGAGAAAGGCTTTTCCAGTTGCTCGCCACTTTGGGCAAACCTAGAGGCTTTACCCATAATCGCCACACTGGGCAAGCGGGTTGGTGATTTCAGGGCGCAGCTCTTCTCCTCGGTGACGATGCTGCCGTCATCGCCCTGTGGTATTAGCTACGCATTCAATCGTGATGATTATACCGCTACCAACTTCACCTGCTCGTGGTGCATCCTGCCGAATAACAAACGAGGCACTGGCAACCGACTGGTGGCGGTATAACCATTACAATTGAAGGCGTAGCTAAATACCATAGACTGATGACGGGCAGCAGCGTCACTGGAGCGAGAACCTATGCCCTGGGATTGCCAACCCGCCTGCCTAGCGTGGCGATTATTATCCTCCAGACGTTTGTCCTTAGTGGTAAACAACTGGAGAGGCCTGTGTCTAGCGGTGGACTGTTGAGTAGGCTGATGATGACGAAAATAAGTAATAATGACTCGATAATATGATGATAAGTACCTCTGAAAATTTAAGACGGATGAACCATCGACCTCTGAAGAAGCGTTGATACTTTGTCTATAATGAGAGCGCTCGTAAAAGTTTTCGTACATACAAAATAATTGCATTAAAACTACTCTATTCACTTAAACCGAAACCTTATGTTGTGTCTAGACTTGCTTTTACTACGCATTTATATTGGTCGTAAATTTGACAATTTAGATAGAAAAATGTACCGTCAGCGAAAGACGATTAAGCATTCAAAAATAAATCTTAAAACATTGTCTTAAGAGCTTAAAGCGTCATCTGCTTTTGTTATTGACTGTACTCACGTAGCGATATTAAATTCTACGTGAGTCTTTTTGTATAGACGTTCTTATTTGAAAGTTCTAAGAAATTACTAGAAAATTGGATAAGAAATTCAATTTTTATTTGTTGCCAACACAATATTTCAATAAAGCATTTTCTTTTACTATTTGATATATTTATTAAATCAGACAAGATATTAATAATAATAATCTGTTTGGAAAGAAAAAGATTTCTAGCAAGAAAGTTATTGCAAAATAGTATTAGTAAGTTTAAAGTTTTTAAAGTATTTGCAAAGTCAATTTTATTGCGGAGAATTTGCATGAAAAAAATATACATTTTTAACCACGATTGAAAAAAAAACTACATAAGTTTACTCATAGATATATTATATTTAGATTCTTTCATACCAAAAAGTCGTCTAAAAGATACATTACTGTAATAGTAGTACTGAGAATTCGGTTTCAGTGAAAAAATTTGGCTAAAGTAACTATTTTTCACATTTTTCATAGCTGCAACGATATGTATTTGGATATCATGCCTATACAAAACCTACAGGGAACTGAAAGCACATGCCACGACACAGCCATTGAGTTTTATACCTTATTTCATTAACCACAGAGCTGAATATACAACCGGTGTTGTATGTACCACGGATCAACATTGTATGCTCCACATTCATTATCAGTGACGAGACGGTCTCTTGTGGCCAGTATTCTGCCGTGTAGGCGTCAAACGTCCCTTCATAGCGGCGTAGACACATTGCTTGCTACAATATGTACACGATTTGCATTTTAAAAGAAGAAGTCATATAGGTAACCGTATTGGGATCAATCTTGCGAAACGGTTAACTTTTTTTTATCAACATAGTAGGTTTCTTTTACCTGATGGAAAGCTGAAAGTTTGCTTTTTATAATTTGGATACCACCTCGCGTGTAGAGTTACTGGCGGAAATTTTATCAAAGTCAAGTGTTTAGAAATACGCGTCAAAAGCTAAAAAAACTAGCCCAAGTCTTTATGACAAGTGACAGAAAACCTTAGTGTCCAGTCAATTACCACAGTCGTGTATGCCTACAAGGACCTTGATCACGCTGCTTAAATAATCCCATATTGAAGAATGAGTCACCACGCTAGGCAGGCGGGTTGGTGACCGCAGTAGGTTTTATGTAAACCCAGTACGTGTGTACCCAGGTAAACGCTTCTGATCGTTACCTGATATTCCCTTAGTCGTTTTCTGCAATACCCACTGGGTGAGATTTTTGAAGATTTGGTCTATAAATGAGTGGCATCTACTTAAGGTGGCTCCCGTCTATAAAAATGTGGTCCGTGGGTAGTATACTTTATAGGGCTTAACCCCTTATAGGGCTTCGGCAAACGTAGTGTAGGATATCCTCAAGCCGGATGAAGTGACGATTTCCGCAAGATGGCTGGCAAGAGTAGATAACGATACGCCCAGGATCGGGCAAAGTGGCGAGGAGAGGCAGAACAATATGTCCAGCGGTAGACTATAGAGGATGATGATGATGGTGGGGTTTTTTTCTCTTAACTATATTTCCTTACAAAAATGTCTAGAAATTATAATCCCAGTGCCAATGCAATTTATATTGGGTTCTAAATTAGTTGTAAATTCTATTCTCGGTTTAGAATAAATTCACAAAAAATAAAACCACATCCCTTAAAAAATAAAAGCAATCAAAAACGTACTTGAATTATGTCACTTTACGATTTCATATTATGCACAAACTAAAAGTAGGATGTAAAAATTCGAACTGAAATTAGTTTTCTGGGCAACTTTGTAACTAAGAAAGTACCTACTTTCTTTGTCACACTGAGATTATTGTGGATTGTGAAAACGTATAACATGATGCAACTTTACTTTACTAGTCATAAAACTACTGGTGTAATTTCTACACAGCAATTAGTACTAGACTTTGTTAGGAAATATCTTAAAATGAGGTGCTGAGAATTTACTTATACATATACATTTATACTAGGATTGCAAGAAATCATTCAACAAGTACTTAATTTCTCTTTGTACTCTCACCACGCACAAATCTGCTCACTGCATGACTAGTTTTTGTCTACATCTTCAGGTTCTCTACTAGAGAGAATGCTCCTAGCATTAAGTACGCCTTTTGTGCCATTTATATGAATAGAGCGTTCAGGATGACCTCACTTCATCTGATGTAAGCGGTCGTGAGGTCCAAATGTTCTGTCGAAAGGCATAATAGGACAAACCCACCGCGCCTGTCACCCATACCCTGAAGGCCCACTGAGATGTCGTTTCACGCCCCGCCTAAAGAACCCAGGACTTTAAGTAATTTTAGTAACTCTTTCTTCTTGTGGGTGAAGTAAGAGGCGACTAAAGGCCTTTTTAACATCTCAGGTTAATCGGTGGCTTAGGATTTACCTGCCTGTCAAGCGGATCAAACACGCGTAAAGAGTCTTTTGACTGTTTCGGATCATACCCAGAAAAATCCTACACTTGGTTACACGTCTGTTGCCGCAGCGACTTGGGGCTGTGTGGTCTATAACGTGACGCGAGGCCACTATTTTATTCTACTACTATAATATAAAAAAATATTTTTATTGTTAAATTCTTAATCATGTCAGGTGATAGGTATGTTATTATATATTCAGGTACCTATTGGAATATTTTTTTTAAATCACCTCTTAGGGCAATCATCTGGAGGATATACTCATAATTGTCGCGCTGGGCAGGCGGGTAGGCGATTGCAGGGCGTAGCTCTCGCTCCGGTGACGCTGCTGCCGTAATCGGTCTGTGGTATTTAGCCACTCTTTAAATTGTGATGGTTATACCGCCACCAGTCGGTTGGCAGCGCGTCATATGTTATTCGGCAGAATACACCACGGGCAGGTGAGGTTGGCTTGGAGCGAAAGGATGATAGGCTGCTCCCTTACATATTTATTTCATTGTGACATAATAAAAGACTTTTGCAGATAGGTCCTGAAACATATCGTAGGTACATTCATCTTATCATACTAACAAACGTGTAACTGCCGACCTACTTACAACACTGAAGTATCGATGAAGAACAGTGTAACTTAGTTGCCTATTGCGACGTCGTTTACAACACGACATGCATTCATTACAGATGGCGTGACGCTCTCTTGTGGGTTTCACTTGGCTGTGTCTACGACAAACGCCCACTTATGCCTATATAAAACTGCTGACATACTGCTCGTTTACAATGTCTTCGAGAGGATGTATGTTTTTAAACGTTAATCTTGGCGATTTAAATTTCTATAAAATGATTTACATAATAAGTTCGGTATACATTCGGTATTAAAAACAGAAACTGCAACTCGCAACAGAAATGCTCTACAGACTTAATAAATATTTGAAAGCTTTGTATGCAAATATCCGGATTATCGGAATTCCGACTATAGGTATGATGCGGCCAACTGCAACCTAAGAATGTTAAGGTTTCGGATTAAGAGTGTATTTCCTCCTCAGATGCGGGCCACACGGCCCTAACAAAAATTTACTAATGATGTTGCTCAAATCACACAATTCTCATTTCCACTCCATTTGAAAGTTACTAAAGTTAGCTTCATACATACTTGGATTTGACCATAAAATATATTAGGAAGATATTGCAAATGAAATAAAAAAAAATTAAACCGACTTCGAAAAAAACACAAATGACCAAAACTAATAAGCGATAAATAACGTAAGTAATTCCATCCTTAATACATAATTATTTAAATATTACAATTATCACTTATTTTTGAAGTCGGTGCCAGCCTCTCGGTACCTAACGTAGACTGTTAGTTGTTGTATGACGCGCGAGGCCGGCAAACACGACAATATATTTATTTGTTTGGCACCGACTTCAAAAATAAGTGATAATTGTATTTAAATAATTATGTATTAAGGATGGAATTACTTACGTTATTTATCGCTTTTTAGTTTTGGTCGTTTGTGTTTTTTTCGAAGTCGGTTTAATTTTTTTTTTAAAAATAATTTTATTTCTCTATTTTTAGTTGCGTTAATGTGCTGTGAACTTGAATAAAGGCTAATTAATGTCCTTAAGAGTTTTACTTAGGAATGAAAAATTTTGCTTTAAGTCAAGTGAAGACTTTGCGATCTAGAATCAAGCAAATCACTTGTCCAAATCACCTGCCCTATTAGCATACATACTACTACCTAGTTTAATATCGACCAATGTCAGTACTGTCCCCTAACTCCTAACCGTTAAGGAGTTCTGTGGCTTCATCATCAGCACCAGATGTTGACGCCCGGAAGCATATACCTGAGTAAAATATAATTACGTAACAAAAACACCATATGAGCATACAATTTTCGGTTGTTGCCCTCAATTTCTCCAGGATCCCATCATCAGATCCTGACTTGGTGAAAATGGGACCACCTCGGAAGTGTCCTCTGTCGAACTGTCGAAAATTTTGAAATCCATCCATGATTGACGGAAATATCGGTGAACAAACATAAAAAAAAATATATTATACATACAGACGAATTGAGAACCTCCTTCTTTTTCGAAGTCGGTTAAAAAAAAAAATATTATACATACAGACGAATTGAGAACCTCCTTCTTTTTCGAAGTCGGTTAAAAATTAGAAGCCAAATCAAATTTATGACATTAAGATTTTTCGGCTGATTGGACTTGTGAATAAATACACACACACAGGCTTTATTTATTCCTAAATAAGATTAGGGATCCTTACTGGTTTTAATGCTTACTATCCTTATTATTATACCTTACTATTTCAAGGGTTTATCTAAAATACCCGAAGCGAAGCGATGGTTGACATAAAAATAAGTTGGTAAACTTTAATACATGTGGCATTTTACGTGTGTACTTTTATATAAGGCAATGCAAGTTACAGCGTACGGCGTTGAACAAAATGCTCATTGCATTCTAAGGACATTTAAATGCGGCACCGCTCCGACAGTATTATGAGTATTACTAATATAAAAGCCAACCATGATATTACGTTTTAGAGTGCAGTACTCTTTGCTTGAAAACACTTCTAGTTTTGCGGAGAACATGCATTTTCTACCATTCTCAAGATGACATTAAACGTCTCTTTGAAAGGCGTAGAAAATTTTAAGATCATTTGAACAGTTGTTCACTCTAAATAAGGTAAGTTTTAAATCGTTTTATGCTTTTCAATAAACAGTTTCGTGTCCCATAAGATAATATGTCGTGACATATGTCTGTGACTTTTACCTATCGTCACTTCTACATATATTTTTACATCGTGTACTTAAGTTTTATTTGGTACTATTTTGAACATAATCTGTTTTGTATTGTGCCATTATAATGATTAGCTAACTTATTTTTGAACTATTGAAATTGTCGGATTAGATATTTTTATTTGGAACTAACCTTTATGAATATTCGACAAAGAAACGCAGTTTGTAAAGTTGTTTCTATCGAAAAGAACCTGCTATATAAATGTAGAAGGTCGGCGGATCTATCTGTCTATCTAAGTCACTGACGATCTTTCGTCTTTTCGAATCCTTAAATCATGTTATTATGTTTAGTGCCACTCAACTCTGATGGAATTGAGAGACCAAGATTCTCGCACGTGACAAGCTCAAAACCAATTTTCACTTTATCCGTCTCTTGAGGCACATCTTCACTCTCTAAGCTTGCATGATCATTTTACATGCATCGCTTCTCTCGCTGTCTTCGGAGAATTTTATATATTTTAGGTACATAATACATTGCACCTTGTTTTATGAATGTCATATTTACATTGAAGCATAATTTCCTATTCAAAAATTACGTAAAATTAAGTTTTTTTATGGTTGTTTGGTTTTATAACGGCCTTTTTATAATTCAACCCGTAGTCACCGCAACACCGAGGGAGTCACAAGCTCACTTTTTGAAGGTCCTTATGAAGTATCCATTCGAGATCCGTTACTGTTTACCCAAAACATGAGTAAGAAAAATTACGTTGGAGGCAACGACCCCGAGCCTATCTCGATGGTTGGTAAGATATAAATAATCTTGCACTTTGCTACAGTAAGCTCTGGCAAACAACTACAGAGGCTTATGACCAGCGGTGGACGGCGAAGGGCTGATGATTAAATATCTGAGGATCTTATACGTATAAAAGGCTACAAGTTTTGCAACCTACGTGACAAGTGCTGAATCAATTTGCTCCGCTCCACGTTTGTCGGCGTCGTAAGTCGGGTCACACCCGTAGCCTCGCGTGATCGCTCCTTGTGCATCTTTTATGCATCGCTCAAACTGTGCCTCCGAATGTTTTATTATTTTTAGGTCCACAAAACTCGGATCGTATTTGGTGCAATAGGTCGGCCTATCGATTCGTCGGAAATAGACGGTCGTTAATGCTCGGATCTATTGACCTATATCTGTGACTGATTAGTATGCGCTTCAAACTCTTAAAGGGAACCATATACGGTACGATCTGACGTTAATCGTAAAAATCATCATTATCATCATTAAGCCTAAAACTCAATCATTCTCCGAGTAGTTTCCGATTTTAGAATAGGACCGGGGTGGTCTCCTTCCATGAATATCAGGAAATGGGCAGCGTTACCTGGGTACAAACAAAGGTGATGATGGCTCACTTATGGGAGCATGGTGGGAGCAGACATAAAGAATAAAATTCAAATATAGACTTTAAGTATTGCTCTTTAGGTAATATATCACATTGGCACCGAGCAGTCTGACTGACGGCGGTAGCCAGCGAGCTGACTGTTAATTTATGATGCCAATGTAAAATATGTCTAAACAGCAATTTTTAAAGCCCATATCTATTTAAATTTTGTTCTTTTTGCCGGGTGGGAGCAGGGTGGTAATAAGTGTGCAATGACTTTAAAACCTATTGCGGTTACCTACCTGCCTAAGGCTGTCCTCTCAAATGACAATTGCCATGAGGAGAAGCCTATGTCCAGCAGTGGACGTTTGCAAGCCAACTATAATGCTGAATGTCGTGCCGTATAGGATCCTATAGTATGATGGAATGCATTTGTATTTTAATATTTTATTTGATACTTAGTTGCTTTGGTATGTCTGTGTTCGTATGCATTGTTTTTCTGTCTTTTTACCAGTCTTTTTCTTCAACTTTGTAGGTTATAATTTTCCATCGATGATTGTAAGGAATGAAAGCGCGGCCTTAATTGGTTGATTACTAAGTGATAGCTATTCATAATTAGACAGTACTGGCTCAATTGGTAGTGAGTGAGTCTTGTCAGCTGAACCAGGGGCGTGGATTCGATCCCCACCCGGGACAAACATTCATGTGTTATATATGGTGTTTGTTCCGTTTCAGGGTGTTCATATATAACTAGCACTGTGCTCGCGACTTCGTCCGCGTGGAATAGTTATTTTTTCCCCGTTTTTTTTTTTTTACATTTTCCATTATTTCTTCGCTCCTAATAGTTGCAACGTGATGTTATATCGATAAATGGTCTATTCAACACAAAAATAATTTTTCAATTCGGACCAATAGTTCCTGAGATAAGCGCGTTCAAACAAACAAACAAACTCTTCAGCTTTATAATATTAAAAAATAGTTAAGATATGTATATATTTGTGGTACCTTCATTGTTCTGACACCAGTAACACAAGTGCTTAAGCTGCTTACTGTCTTCGGAGCCATGTATGTGATGTTAACTGATATAAATAAAAAAAAGAAAACTGCCGTTTAAGAACCAAATGTCTTTCAGTCAAAGAACTACTCATTAGTCGCATCGTAATTTATTGTCATGGCTTAAACTGTTTTAGATGTATGTTTGGTCCAAAAATGCATACAAATTCCTGCTGTATGTAAAACTTCTGGCTTTAATGCCAAAGTGAAGTTAGCGTTAATCGGACCGACACCGCATTATGTCTGCCATTATGTGCAGAGCAGCTTCAAAATGTACCTGACATAAGAGGAAAATTGCATTGTCACATAGCAGATTCGGCAGAAGTTTAACCGAACACTTATGTTCTTCCACCTTTAGTAAAGATAGTTTTGCAAGTAACCAAAGTATCGGTTATGTATTTACTTATTCAGAGGAAGCCTGAATATCATCGAAGCTTTCAATATTAACGAGCTGATTTTGCATAATACTGACGTAGTTCGAAGTCCTGTCCATAACACTCGGAGATGTTACAACTTCGCTCAAGTACGTACATAACTATTATATTCATAGCTGCTTTAGTAACGTTGCAGGTAGTTATTGCTCTGTAGATATTTCATTAATTTTGACTACCTACTTCGGTTTCTTGGTTGCAAGCGTCACCCAAACTGTCTTTCAGATCTTAGATAGATAGATATATAGAAGATTTACTTTATTGCACACCTTACATTTGACTTACACATACATACATAACGTCACGCCTTTCTCCCAGAGGGCTAGGCAGAGACCACGTCCTTCCATTTGCTACTATCCTGGCACACAACTTTTGCTTCGTCCATATTCATCAATCTCTTCATACATGCTCGTCGGTTTAGGGTACTCAGTATTTTACCTTTTAGGACACTTTCTATTTGGTCATGGAATGTCCTTCTAGGTCTTCCCCTTCCAGACAGATCCTAACAGATCCATTCATGCTCATTCATTTCACTGTCTTAAAACTAGTATAATAGACATTAGTTGTACAGTACAGACAGTTGTTGTTGTTGCGTCTGAGATATTTAAAAAGAGCGTCTAGGACTTAAAAATACAAAATCTATTTTCTAAATAAAACAAAAAGCTTCGATTTAAAAAATACCAAATGTTTTCTGCGTTGGCGAAATCAATCCATCACCTCGCTACGGATCTTGTTAGGTCGTCTTTGTGTCACGAAATTGGCACGAGCCGAGTTAATTTAGACCTGGCCGGGTCTAATCGACTGATTGTGCGACTTTCGGCCTCGTTGGCCAATCGATTTATGATTTAGTTGTAGAACCTTTCTATATTAATGTCAGCTGTTACTGAAGTTTAGCTGTAGACAGATATATGATCTAGTTATTTGTGTTAATATTCACCAAATTTTATAACATTTTAAACCATGAACGGTCGTCGAGCCGGTTTCGGCCGCGAATAAAAGAATTTTATATAAGTATTCTGTAGTACCAGCTATCAATATTCTAACATCTAATTTTCCAATGACCGGATAAACTTTAACAATCTGACAAAAGGTAAAAAATATGACAATATACTAAGTATAATTATGATGAATTATATACTAAGACGTCATTTAGTATTAAGTCTCATTAACTGACTTCAAAAAAGGAGGAGGTTTTCAATTCGACTGAATCTTAAATTCAAAATTCATGATTTCTTAAATTTTAATATGTACTTTTTTAGGCTGGTAAACTAAATCCGGCGATTTAAATCAGAGTGTATTTTTTAAGCCTAACGTTTAAACTACAGCCTTCATCAATATAAACTCTTATAGATTGGGTTCAATACCAAACCTTTAAATTCACGAATAGTGGCAACAATAAGTCCTATCACTCCTTCAAAAGACACCAAACATCAACTTCAAATCGCAGGTTGTTTTTCTATTGCTCGCACGATGGCGATGCAAATTGACTTTGATGTATGGCTCGCCTGTTGCTCAAATAGACGGGCGTTCGTGAGGAAAATCTTATTTCTGTGAGAACTTCGTGACAAGTACACTCGGTGTTGGGGGTCTCGAAGTGAAAGATGATAAAGCGCTTTACTATGAATATGGCAACGACTAAGGGGTGCCGCATACATTCGGAATTCCGATGCGGAACATATAAAATGCTAGAGCGCTTTGCAAGTAGAGCATTATTTTTTTGAGGAGAATTCCGAATGTGTGCGACCCACCTAAAATGTTTTTCGGTAAATCTGAAAAGACGAGTTTAAATAATAGAAAGAAAAAGAAAGAAAAAAAAAATTTATTAGCCCGAAAATTTACACACAGACAGAGCACATTAAACAAAGCACAATAAATACAAAAAAAAGAAGTTGACATCACAGATAATAGGAAAAGATATATAAAATATTATGTCTGGAATAAATAGGTACCTACATAAAGTTTAAATGCGCAGGCCAATAGGCTCCGCCTCAGCATAATGCTACCACGGCGCGGTATAGGTGTGCGCCGCGCCCGCGGCAGCGCTGGTATTCTGGCATTAATACACGTATATTTCACCAACTGTGTTGCATTAAGGGAAAATTGAAAAAGGAACCTAAGTCGGAATTGATTTTAATATTTCATACTAGCTGCAGCCCTCTGCACTGCCTTTAACCATCACCATCAGCCTATCGCAGTCCACTGTGAGCAAACAACAAACATCTGTGGAGGTTATACCCATAATCGCCACGCCTGAGCTGGCAGGTTGGCGATCGCAGGGTGTAGTTCCTCGCTCCGGTGCTACTGCCTGCCACCGGCCTGTAGTATTTAGCTACACCTTCCGATGTGATGGTTAAACCGCCACCAGTCAGTTGCCAGCGCCTCGTTTGTAATTCGGCAGGATGCACCACGGGTAATTGAGGTTGGCTTGGAGCGAAATGATGATAGGCCGCCCTTACATCGCAAATACTTTACATAATACCTTAAATACTTTACAGTCAGTACAATTAAATACTCAGTACAATGTTATTTATTATCCGTTAACCGCTTGCAAATTCAATTTGGCCACAAATCCTCCTTCCGCCCAACTTAACCATGTTTGTAATGGAAATGGATTTCCCTTATTAAACCCCAATCAAAGGGCTGTCAGTTACAAGACTTTTTGATACCTATAGCGGGTACTTTATTTAACTAAGTTAGATTTATCGTTTAAGTTTTGTATTTTACATTTGCAAAAATGGGAGGATAATTTTCATCTACCACCTGGTTTCAATTAAGGTATAGGAAGCATGGCGTCTTGTCTCATTTTGAAGCCAACATATAGAAAACGTACGGATCGGTGAACCAGTGATAATGAGTAGGTTATTGGTATAAAACTAAGGTCTTTCTCGTACCACGTTCAACGGAGCGTTTTGTGAGCAATTTCCTCTACGATTCTTTTAAATCAGCTTTCAGCTGCTCCTTTTCCGAATGGATATGACTTAGGGACCTTCAAAAACCAAGCCTACACATTTTTCAAGGGCCGGCAAAGCACCTGTGACTCCTTTGGTGTCGCAGTATCTATAGCCTGAAGAGATCACTTACCGTCAGATGACCTTCAGGCCCGTTTGCCCCTCTGATATAAAAAAAGCCGTGAGTATCGGATGATAGCTGGGACTGTGCTCTAGATCACCTAGACTCAAGACAATCGGGAAAAGTAAATGTGCTAAACCTAGAACCTTTGAGCCACCGAGATCGTTATTAACCTTTGACTGCAATGAAAACAGATACATTAGAAAACGTAAGACGTTTGATGGTCACTATTAACCCCAATATGTTAAAAAAGAGCAATGTATGAGTAACATAGTCGCTAGCAGCAATTTTGAGAACACTGTTGAAACGCTATACCTCTTAATTTCACTGAAGCCTTCATAATACTCATGCAGTATAATTTTTAATCAGCTTGATTAAAAAAACTAGCCAAGTGTGTGTCGGATCACACACATACTGAGAACGAGTGAATAGGTACTATTTTCATGTAAAATAGAAAATAAAGTGTTGGTTTCGCAGTGAGCAATTGTACGCTGAATTATAAATAAGATGCTTTGAATATTTGAAAAGGTTTGTAAGTAAGTAAGTTGGTATGTACATTCGACAGCAAAAGCACATGATGTATTGGAAACTGCTTTTTTTATTCACGAAAATACTTATCTATGAAAACTAACAACACTATGCGAAGTAAGGTATTTACAAAGGCGACCTGAACTTAATAGGTACAGGAAGACGTTAGTTACGAACACAGTAGGACTTGTAGAAAACGATCATCGATTTAGAAAAACCTAGAAAAATATAGTCATTACAATGACCGTACATTATTTTGATACTCCCAAATATTCTGTTTGATTTAAATTAATTATTCCTCGCCAAGTTACGGCTACGATATATTATCTAAGCCTACGACAGACTAAATGAATAAACAAGACTCATTACATATTTTAAAGCACGCAAACTATCACATATAAACTTCAGTTCCATACCACCGTGGAATTCCTTTGTAAATACATAGTTTCGTAGTGAAGAAAAACACGTCTTGATATTGTGAGCGTAAGGCAAATTTTTAAATAACACACAATTATGGTAACAGTGGAGGCAAAACTAGTAGGGCATATAAATTACTGAGTTTTCCCTGCCCACCTGCTATTTCAAACGAAGGTCTTTTGAATATTCTATCAATTGAACTGCTGTGAAGTGGCTGGCATTTTTACCGGGACCTTTTTTCATTGACTTTACCATGCGGTTATGAGGTTATAAAAAGGAAAGGCTATTATGGTCATTCTTTATGAACAATGTTGTATAATTTGCATAGTAGGTACACGTATCTACAGGTTATTTTTATACTTAACATCATTCCACACGTAGTATGAGAGGTAGGGCATAGCGAATAAGAGAGGTAGGGCATAGCGAATCTTCGCTCGAATTGAGCCGCCCGTTCGGGGAAGGACCTCCACCCTACAGAATACCGCAGCCAAATGACCTCTGGGTCGTGTTTCTGCTGGTGAGTAGGGTCTAAGGAGCTCGTGGGGGTTAGGGTTGGGCCGGCATGGCGGTGGCAAGTGACAGGTAACTGACCAGTTACTTGCCCGTTGTCACAGCGACTTGGGCTTTTCTTTCGCTTTCCATCAGGCGTAGGGAAGCCATTATGTCGAGCCAATATATAAAAAAAAACTGAAATCTTTAATACCGTAGCCCCTAACCAGGGGTTCGAGCGTATTCTGAATTACGGCGATAAGGCCACGCTGCTCAATCGTCATCATCACAAATCGTTATCGTCATAATCATCGTCAGAACGCACATTCCCCAAAAACCTAAAATCCGGGTGCTGTGCGTCTGCGCGTCCCACAGTCACGTTTGTGAATGCGGCTGTTAAACCTTATCGTCCTATATTAGGGTAGGCTCCAGCCGACAGGCTACGGAGACGTAGAGACATTTACGATCATGCGCTGGTCACGAATTCACATAATTTTTATAACGCTCCCACTTTCATCGGATAATAAGTTCTGACTCCAAACCCCGTTCCATTACCACAACACACAGGTCCACTCTCACCCTTTAATGAAAACCAAATCACACAACGCTTCACTACCGACACAATAATTGCCACTAAAAGTTTACTTCTCACTTCCGAAGCGAGTTAATTGAAATACGACGGAGGGAAGTTGTATAGCCAACATTGTTAGCACTGTTTGTTTGGCAAATTGTGTTGCTGACACTATGGAACTTCTTTACAGAGCCCTAATTGGCATTTTGGCGGGAGGGATTGAAAATAATTAAGTTTTTAACGTGTTTACTTTAAGTGTTGTGGCGTTTTAGCTCGAGTCGCTTAGCTTAATAGGTTTTGTGGTATTTCAGCTTCCTTTCTTGATTCTGTAACTATTAAGTAAGGAAGTTCCAACACGTAGAAGTGCATTGTATAATCAAGATTGGTTTCTTTTGCAAAAGTGTATGGATTTTTTAAGGTAACACATCAAAGTCGTCTCCCTGATGGAAAGCAAATATATTATTTGTCAGTTGCCACCGCCATGCTGGTCTATAGGATTCTTCTGGCAATACCTACACTGACTGATGCCGAAACGTGACTGATGTCACTCCACGGGTGTTTCGCTAAATGTAAGTACGGTATTTATATAGTAGTTTTAGACTTACGATCAAATAGAGTCGTTTTTTCACCAACGTATTTATTAAAAATAAAGTGGAGTGCCATACTACAGGAACCCAATCAGCCACTCCAATTTCAACCTAAAAGGGTGACATTGCTTCACAAAGAATCCGAGTTAACGGCGTGAATTTAATTCACTTACTTTCGTTCGCAAAAGTAAAGGTTCGGAGCCATTTTCGTCATAGCCTCGATATTACTGATCGAGGAACAGGTGGGGATTCAGAAATGCCTAATTTTTATAGGCCCTTTGTCGTCTATTAACTTATAGATTATATTATTAAGAGGTAAACATTTCCACTTGGCTGAGTTAGATTTGTACATATTAGGTAATGTTCAAAACCTCATATCTTTGTATTTAAATAAACTATTTCTCGATCTGCCCTAGTTTTTTCACTAGCTTAGATACTAATGAACTCGTAAAATGTCCTACTTAGTTATGTTGTATCTTCTATTATTTATTAGTCTTAAAAGCAGAGACCAACCTTTTATACAAGTTTCTTTTTGGCTTTTCTCGGTATAAGCGACATATCACGGTTTAGCAACTTTCGTTAAATTCCATAACACTGGACTTTTAATTATCTAATGTTTTTTTAAGTCTATGTAAAAACAATTTCATTCATTTGATTAGGCAACTTGTCCCGATTTCGTGTTAGAGACAATAAGCAGATTGAACGTTTTAAATATATTCGGCGGTTATGCCAAATTCAAAGTATCGGGGATTAAACCTCCAAAACGTATAGGAGATACGGTTCAGGCATATGGAATTATTACTCACTTTGTGAGTGAACTTTGGGTCAAAATCCATCCCTGTTTTTAGTCGCACTCCAATCGAGTTTCGACGACCAGAGGTAACAACGTAACGCCTCTAACCCGACAGGGTATTGGGAGCTATTGTACTGCATTTTCGGCTGAACAAGTCTTCAGATTCATCGGAAGTAGGAACAAATTGTAAGCCTCATGTGTTTCTTGGAAATGGTTTAATTTATTGTGTGTTTTCTGTGTTTCTTCCTTGTGTTTGGTTACCTCTTCTCGCCTTCTTGCTTTCTTATTCCTATATGACTAGAATAATAGCACAATATTGTCAATGAGTTCCACTTAGGTATGGATTACGGGTGAATAAACTCTTAACACTTTCACAAACATACGGTATGTAGGATATTTACAAGGATCAAGCCGAAGACAAGTCTAGTAAAAATAAATCCCCCCAAAAACATTTTAATTTTCATATAATAAAATGTAGCCAAGACGAGAGCGAGACTGCATTGTGTGCACTGTCAAAAATGTATCAGATGTCACGTAGAGCCAAGTTTATTATAACTCTACACGCTTCCAACTCTACTCGTACAAGCACCTTACTTCACAACCACAAACTTAAAATCTTTGCCAATATGTAGGTAGATGGCTGTTCCGCTTTATAATAAGCATAATTTTATTTCTCTCACAATAGTTCTTAACGGCTATTTCGGAAAGATGTTAAATTGAATGTAGGTTTCAAGAAAAGGTACACATCCGGGAGCACGGACCTGTAATTAGGCTATAAAAAATATTCAATTACCTACTTTTCCTTGAAGATTCACCTAATTTCCGACTTCGTTAGACTTTCTGACTTGTTTCCATATTATAGCAGCGTTTGGTTAGATTAGCAAATCAAATCCTACTTATATGCAAAAGACATGAATTAATTTGCTAAGAAATTTCCTTTGATGGGTACTTTAGATTACAGAAAAGTGTGTTTGAATATACGGAGGATTTTCATACCACAAATGCGCTATTTCATTTGCATATGATAAGAAATATTATATGTCTAGAAATTTTTGCTTAGTATATTTTAAATTTAAGTTTTGTCCAACTTGGTCCTTACATGAAACCCAAGACATGCCACGCTAGGCCACACAGCAACATCTTGTCTCAAACTAAGCTGAAGCATGTACTATGTCAAACAGTCATGTTCATTGTTCATGCAAAAAATGTTTGTACTGTGTGGGGATTTTCACTCCCTTAGGTACCTGCCCGTGGTGCATCCTACTAAATAACAAACGAGGCTCTAGCAACCGACTGGTGGCGGGATAACCGCAACGAAAACACAGGTCGATGACGGGCAGCAGTGTCATCGGAGCGAGGAGCTACGCCCTGCGATCGCCAGCCCGCCTGCCTAGCGTGGCGATTAAGGGTAAATCCTCCAGGTGTTTGGATAAGGAGGCTACTGGACAGGCCGGTCCAGTTGTAGACTGAGATAGGCAGATGATGATGATGATGATGTGCGAGGATCAAACCCGCGACCACTGTAGCAGCGACCACTAAACCAAAAGGTCGCTCTGGCCAACTGGCCTTGGCCCGTACCACCTAAATCGAAAACGATCGTTCGTTGAACGGATCGCGTACTTCTGCATCATAAATCCACCCTATTTGTCCCTTCCGTGTTCGAATATACGAACTAAAACTCGTCAAAGTCGATTTTCATTAATTTATTTCATCTATTCCTACATGGGAAGGAGAAATGGTAGGAATTTATGGTGCATAAGTACGCGATCCGTTCAACGAACGATCGTTTTCGATTTTGGTGGTAGGGGTGTTATCTCATAACGTGGACTTTGAAAGTTCTATCTTAAGTATATTAACTTGAACTTATGTTTACTTTACACTTATAAAATTACTGAACTAAGAAAGCCCAACGCTTATACCGTTCTAAGTACACACAATTTAATTAAACCCTTAAGCGTTTTATCAAGGCAAAGATGGACGTCCCATAAAAATGTCGAGAAGATTTTTTCCGACGAATTCTAAAACAAAATGGCCTTTTATTTATTAAGGGTCTAATTTCAAGCACGGAAGAACGTAGGTATGTACTTAAGTTTAAATTAACATTTAATGTGAATGTAAGTCAATGAACCCTGTTGTAAAATGACGTCGTACGGATCAGTCCGGTATAATATAAATGTAGAGTAAAAAAATAATAAATTCTTATGGTCTAATCCAATAAAGTTGTTAGTAAGTTATTCTAAAGCTTTAATATGAATTTACGTTTAATGTCTAATCCTACTATGTCTAATGCGAAAGTTTGTTTGGATAGATGGATGGATAGATGAATGGATGTTTGTTCCACTTTCACGCAAAAATTACTGAAGGGATTTTAATGAAATTTTACAGGAATATAGTTTGTACATCAGGTTAACACATAGGCTATGTTTTATACGAATATTCACGCGGACAGAGCCGCGGGCAGCAGCTAGTGTTCTATATTTTCAAAAATAAATACTAACTAGTTAGAAAAAATTACGTATAATGGGAAATACCAATATTTAGCTCGTTAATATAAAACATGAAAAGCCGAAATGAAAATCATTACTAGGCTAATAAAAATACCAGATATTAAACTTATCTGCTTTTAGTATTAGGTACCTATCAGGGCTATGAAGCTATCAGAAATATCTAAATAAAATATTAGTATCCATATAAGGAATCATAAATACTTACCTAAAATACGAATGATTGTGAAATCCCGATGTTTCATTCAAAAGGAGGGCCACTACCACACAATCGGTCATAAGTATGAATGTATTCATGGTTTCATATAAAGGAATATTTATAAGTCAGATTTCTCGTACTTTTTCAAATCAATCCACAACTTTTCCTTTTCAAATATTTACCCAGCATTCGAGTATCTCTTGAGACAGACAATTAAAGGGCCCAAGCCTACCTACATATTTTTTCCAAATCACTTTCTTTCATCCATTATTCTAGAATGAAAAGAAGGGACTCTAATTTGTGTACGTTATTTATGAATTTTGTTCTATTCGTATAAATTTTTTCGTCGAGTTTTGACCGAATCGTTTTCGTAGGTTACATACATAAGCTAATTCTGAAGAAAGAAATCTTATTTTAAGAATACACTTACTTTTTATTTAAGAAAAGTTTTTGTATTTGAGGGGTTCCATGGCATTATATCAACTGTGTTTTTCCACTTAATATCTTTTCTATTTCATTTGAAGTAAAACTATAAAAATGTACATCTCACGTTTAATTATTTTTATAGGCATGTCGGTTAATAAAAGGGGAAATAAAAATTTTCAAGACTTTTCAAAATATTTTGTTGAGACATGTAATTGAAATAATATTACCTTTGCACATGGATCTAATGTGCAGTAATAATTAGTAAATGACGACCTATTACTTCCTCGACAATCGGAACAGTCGTGCTAAAACACTTTTACAAAAGAGGTTGACTTAAAAACCCCCTGACACTATTAAAAATAGCCGATTACTGCTCATTAACTCCCTAAAACCGCTCGTGTCTTTAAAAAAAAGTGTTGTCAGTAAAAAACTGTTCTACCGCTTCACACTAGAAAATTGGCAAACATTCCCTTTGTTAACCAACCTGAACGAACATATTTGAAGAGCTTTCGGTATTGCTATATTCCCAGATAAAAGATAAATCGCGTCGGATTTCCAACGAAAATTTCAGCTTAGCCGAGATCGCCTCGTCAAATGACGTTTTTTCACGGGCCATGAATAATAAATCGGTTGGATCTAAAATCGGAAACAAAAGTAGCTAAATATTCCTTAGTAAGTCGACAGAGGAGGGTGGAGATTATTTTACAAGAAGTTAAATTAGATTATTGTGAAGTTTCCTTCTTTTTGGTTACTAGGTACTGTCTCTATGTCAGACGTGAAAAATTTTGAGACAAGTGTATTATTTTCGAATACGTCGTGTATTTAGGTGAGCTTGTTCTGAGCTCAGAGCTCTATCTAGGTAGTTACCCCAAAACCATTATAGGTTTATTGAATATGAGTTTAATTGTGCGGATGCTCCACTTAAAAAATTACCTCAATTCGTCGCTCCGTTTTCCCGTGAGAGAAGGACAGACAGACAGACAGACACACTTTCCCATTTATAATATTAGTATGGATTATGCATTATGTGTTTTGGTGCCCAAATAAACTTTTTGAATTTTGAATTAGATTGAGAACAGATGGTTGCAAAAATTGCTTCTTTTATTCTCTATGTTTTGTTCTTATTTCTGTATTACAAGTATCGTTTATGTTATATTGTGAGGTCCGAGTATAATAAATTGGGTATTTTTATTCTTAGATACAAGAAGTAAGACACAGAACGAGAAAAAATGTATTTAATATATGATAACAAAACGTACAAGAACACGGCGATTTATGAATGTTATTTCAAGCACGTATCACAAAAGAAATTCAAGAATACTATCTGGCTGAGGATATAACGTCTATTCGCTTAGCATTGTCTAGAATATAAAAGAGCTATTCGTAGTCATTGCATAAAATTTACTTCTTAAATGTAAGTTTAGCGTAGCTTAGTAGATAATTTAAATGTTACAGACGATTTAATTTCAAGAAAATTAAACGCACATTTACTTATAAACGTAAAATTAGTTCATTCAGAGGGTTATTTAAAATCTAGAATAGTGTTACGAATCTACTAATAAAGTTTTTGTCCTTTTAGCAACTCTAAAAGATCTAGTAAAATTAGCACAGATAGAAAGCGCACATTATTAATTTCATAATTAAAAATCAAGACTTAACACATATTTAAAACATTTAAAATTACACTACCGCCGTACTTGAATGTATTTTTATCGCGAAGAATAGGCAAGAAATTTGAGTCACTATATTCAATGCTTTCCTACAATATTATAATATTTAGTTATATTTAGTTAGTTTATTACTGTCTTGGATGCGATCGGATCAATTAAAAAAATGTGATAAAAAGATAATTATTACCATAATAATTTATGTTCAGTTGCTTCTTCTAATAAGTCAATCCAACTTATAGATTCACCACAACCGCTAATTCCAAAATATACAATTTCCCGCAATCAGTACGCTATTGGCTGGCTATTTCCATGCCACTTAACTAATACAAACACTGGGTATCGCCAACAGCGATATTACCAGTTCTTACAATGGATTAGTGTGCAAACGCGCTCAGAGCGTATTAGGAAGCCTTGCCCGTACGGCAAATGGACGGTCGATTTCATCTACTTACGTTTCGTGTTACGAATCCGATAGTTCTAATGAGTGGTTGAAATAATTCATTTCATACTCATTAACGAAGCCGTAATGTATCGAATGGATGTAAGGCACCTCACTTGCCCGTGGTGCATCCTGCCGAATAACAAATGCGGCTTTGGCAGCGGATTGGTGGCGGTATAAACGTCATGAATATTGGCGTAGTCAAATAATGAGTCGATGACGGGCAGCAGCGTCAACTGAGTGAGAAGCTGCGATCGCCAATCCGCCTGCCCAGAGTGGTGATTATGGGTAAAGCCACGAAACGTTTGTTCAGAGAGGCGAACAACAGGAGAGCTGCGATAGGTTGATGATGATAATGGAAGCCTTGATCGGATAATAAACTTAGACTCTCTTCCAATACAAGACATGACATGCCATGATGGGTTACATAGTGCCATCTAGTCTCAAACTAAGCCGATTTTAATGCTACGGGTACAAAAAGCTAAGAAAATATTACTCCATAAATGTTTAATGTTAAACGCAATAATTCAACCGCGTTATGTCATGAATCGTAAATCATAATTTAAACTAAACGCTGCAGCCATCACAAAGAAATAAAAAAAGAGTGTAAAGAGACGTCTGGCAGATTTTAATGTCTCTGGGAATTTAAAATTAAAATCCCTTAATAAAATAAACCGATGTACATACGAAAATGGTCAAGCGTGTGTCGGAATTATTTACAACAGAGTTTTATGAGAAATAAATAATTATCATCATCAACCTGTAAACGTCTCATTAGAGGTCCAATGACATAGGCTTATGAAAAATGTCACTATTATGACAAGTCAATAGTCATTTGGGGGATTCGCCTTAGTCACCGCCCTTGGCAGGCGGGTTGGTGAAAGATTTTATTTGTATCCAGGTAAACGCTGTGGCCCGTTTCGTGATATTCCCTTAGTCGTGATGAGATATCTAGAAACCACACGGATGAGATAAATGTATCCTGTTAATTGCCACCTCTAAGCTGGTCAAAATGTAGTATATATGTTTTGTTATTGTCATCATAACCACGGGATGTAAGGGCCTATCATCTTTCCGCTTCAAGCCAACCTCACCTGCCCGTGGTGCATCCTACCGAATAATAAACGAGGTGCTAGCAACCGACTGGTCGCGTTATAACCATCACAATTGAAGGCGTAGCTAAATACCACAGACCGCTGACGAGCAGCAGCGTCACCGGAGCGAGAAGCTACGCCCAGCGTGGCGATTGTGGGTATGTCCTCCAGATGTTTGACCTAGGTGGCGAGCAACTGGAGAGGTCTATGTTCAGCAGTGGACTGCAATAGGCTGATGATGATGATGGTGATCACCACACTGGCCGTAATCTTACAGTGAGAGTAATAAAGACTTCAGGGCTTTTCAATCCGAACCGCATAACCTTAAAAGAATGAAGTGCGAAGAGGAGATCGGGGATTTGCAACGACATTTCAATCTAAACACTTCGTTATCCTCTCAAAAATCAAATAACCGGAACGCCTGTGACGCAGAATAAAAGAGGAAAGCAAAACGACTAGAGACGCTGGCCGGATTACAAAGTCTATTGTCTGTTTTTCCAATGGCATCTTAAGAACAGGTGAGGGAAATGCTCTTTTGATTATTGCTGTTATTTTCCTTATAGGAAAAAACAGCTTAATATTTTGATAGGGATGTATTAATCCATAACACACATTAACATGATTGAGAGGAATTCAGCAATGGGCTCCAAACCAGAAAACTGTATCTTAGGGATCCTGAACATGAACTTAACAGTAGTTGTTGTATAATGTCTACTTTATACGTAAAGCACATTGCTAATGATACAGAGGAAAACCTCAGACATCCCTAAATCTTAACTAATATTATAAAGCTGAAGAGTTTGTTTGTTTGTTTGTTTGAACGCGCTAATCTCAGGAACTACTGATCCGAATTGAAAAATTCTTTTTGTGTTAAATATACCATTTATCGAGGAAGGCTTTAGGCTATATAACATCACGCTGCAGCTATTAGGAGCGAAGAAATAATGGAAAATGTAAAAAAAAACGGGGGAAAATAACTATTCCACGCGGACGAAGTCGCGAGCACAGCTAGTATATAATATTAAAGAACTATGGCAAATATTATGTTATTCACAAATATATCTGCATTTATTGTGTCCTTGTGTTTATTGTAGATTAAAAAGTAGGCATGTTGTAATTACGCACGACCTATATAGACTTTTTAGCCTTTGACATAAAAAAAGGTTTTCTCCATTATCGAGATTGTTCGCAGATTGCTGCAAACATATAAAAGGTTATAAAACTAAGTTCCCTAAGCCGACGAGCATTTATAAAGAGATTGATGAATATGGACGAAAGCAAAAGTTGTGTGCCAGGATCGTAGTAAATGGAAGGTCTCTGAATACCTCTCTGGGAGAAAAGCGTGACGTTATGTATGTATGTTTGTATGCAAATGTCCGCTACAAGACATAGGCTTCTTCCATAGGTCTCTCGTTTTTCGAAGCTATCGAGATTTGACTTAAGCCATATATAGACTATAGCAATAGGCAATATGTAAAAAAGCTTCCTACATTTGTTTGTCCTTAATATCATTATGACATAGTCAATGATGTCTGTCAACATCTCATGATTGATATCCTAAATAGTACAAAGTACCATTATAGTGTAGCGGCGCGTAGCAAAGCTTTTGCACGAGTCAGACGCAAACCCAATAAATCGTTCGTGTTCCCTTGATTCATTTGATTATCTGCAAAGGGACTCGCTTTTATAGAGATTTCATCTCAAATTGACGATGAACGCTGTGTCGCACTCGTGTTGATACTATAGGATATATTGAATTTAAAATGGATAGATTGATAGATATTCTTTACTGCGCACCAAACAGTTGAGTTTAAACTAGGCATAACAGATGCATTTGACAATAGATAGATCAAATAGAGATATGCAGGCCTTACAAACTCTAGAATAATCTGTCGCGGTGTTTTTGTTTGTAACGACATGTTTCTCAATAAACGGGCTTTAAAGAGAGCATTTCTTTACGGTAGGCAGCAGCTGCTTTGGCCCCGCCATGGGCGGCGATTTCTGTTTAGAATGATGGCTTGAGCAAGCGACTTATCTGATCCATCTGATCTGCCACCAAAATCAATAAAAAGAAGCATAATGGGAGCTAGGCGAAATCAATAGTGAATTGTTTGATCTTAAACGTTCTATTTAGTAATTATTATCTGTAGCGTTCAAGTTTCTTTCAACCAAAAAAAGCAGTATACTTTGGCTTTCATAAAACAATGTCATTTGTGCCCTTGAACAAGATTGAATACTTATTCTAGGAAACAAAACTTCTAAGGAGGGCGCTAAGTGTAAAGTTGTAACAAAGTACAAACTTTAAGAACTGGTGTTTTAATGACAACATTAAAACACCAGTTCTTAAAATGGAATCTTTTGATGTTCAATTTACATTAGACTAGTTAATTTCGCTAAAACTTTAAAATACAAAAAATAAGACGTGAAAATTCCATTTACTAACAAACAAACAACAATCTTGCTAGAATTTCGTTTCTCCACTAATCGGATGTTTTGCCAAAACACTGTATTGAATTGTTACACTGTTACTATTACTTCGGCAACAAAAACACGCAGGGCGGAAACATAGGAGGTAGGGCATACCTCTATCGGAGGTGAAATCTCATTTATCGGAGTGAGGGGAAATATTAAAGATGTCACGCGATATTTAAGCGGGCGGACCCGCTATATCGGCCCAACATCTCTATTTAAAGGCGATTTGTATAGAAGTAATTGAATAAGACGTCTTGACAAATTGGCTGTTGTAAGACATGGTAAGGTTGTTTTAATTTAAAAAGGTTTGTTAACTTTGGTAGACAGGAGAAATTAACGTAGAATGATTTAGGCTAAATACCTGTTCTAAACCTAAGACGAAATTAAGTCGTTAATAACTTATACTGAGTTGGCATATTCGTCATCTACTTACAAAGTGACTAGTAATTTTTGTGAGCAATTTTATACTTTAGTGCCTTAAGAAAAAAATGGAAATCGATGAATTTGTTCGTTAATTTTTTTAGAAGAATATTATATTCATAGCGATTATGACATTTGTTTTAAATTTCATAACGAAGAAAGATTATTATTTCTTCGGTTTCTGTGAAGAGACAGCGCTTTCTCTGAAAATAATCTACTAGTTATGAGAATAAGCTTATAATTCATTTTTCTGCACTTTAAGTGTTAGACTGAAAAGGGATAAAATTTATAAGCAGCTTTACTAAAAGTACTAAAAATATACTTTACCCAAGCGTAAAACATTTGTTCCGGCTTATCGGTCGCTTTGAATAGTTCTCGTGAATAAAAACAAAGAGCGAAGTGACAAAGGCTGCCAGCCCATAGCTATCAGACAGCAAAATCTGAGCCGACGGAGCCATTTTCGGCATAAGGCTAAGTTCATATGGCCGCGCGGCACCGCGCGCCGCCGCGCGGTGTGAGAGTTCACATGACAGGGTATATACGAGCGCCAGTCTGGCATTAACATTGATATACAATGGACGTGGAGGAGGCAATTTGCTTGTGGATTTTATATAGAAGACTGAGACGTCGCAGAAGACGACAAAGGCGATACTGGGTGCCCAAACCCAAAACCCAAATTTTTCTTTTTTTCTTCGGAATCATCATTTTTGCAAAAAATTAAAACTAGTTCTTCCCAAGACCTTCTTTTTAATATTTTATTTGAATAATCCTTAGAGTTAAGATTCCAAATCGCATCTCTTTTTTCGATTTCGTCGATAAGCAAATCGATAGGCACAATGTCATCTTCGGTACTCATTGCATCGATCTATGTGTCTTTCCGTCTCAAGGCGCGCGGATCAACTGAACAGGTCGATACAGGTTTGAAATACTTGTGCCGCGCGGCAGCGCGCGGTTCTAGATCTTGCGCGCGGGTCAGAGCGCGCCGCGCGTTGGCGTGCGGTACCGCGCGGTAATGTAGACGATAATTATCGTTTATATTGATCTTGTGCCGCGCGGTTCGTAGTTCCGCGCGGTACCGCGCGGCCATATGAACTTAGCCTAACTTTTTGGACTACTTTTAAGTTGGAACGCCAATTCTCACAATAGGTACAATACACATGTTGAATAGAAAACAAAAGAATATTCATTCGTTCATTCGTGACTTATGCATTTTTTTTATAAAAATTCAAGGCAACCCTTGTCGTGGTACTAGGATATTAAAAATATTGTTTTTAAGTTTCCAACTCACCAAAATACCTTATTACTTAACGCAGTTATAAGACAGATAGATAGATACCTTCTCTTCATTTGACTTAAAAAAATACTTAGAACCTTATAGACAAAAAAAAAGTTTGTTGTAAATAAATGCGCAACTCATTGCTGGACATAGGCCCCTCCAATTGCTCGCCTTTGCTCAGTCCAAGTCTACTCACATTCAGCTCTTACTAGCCATGTTACGCGAACCGTCACTATATCTGGCCTGAGGGCGTTCTACACTACATTTGCCAAGAAGCGGTAAGTATCTACTCCAGTACTTATTTGCGTCAACGGTTTTCAGATCTGTAGCTAATATGACCAGCAAACTATCCCTAATTTAGCTTGCTAATTCAGTGAGCTATGTGGTCCACTATACTGGGTGGCTCGATGGCTCATTTGGTAGTGACCTCTTGCCTTCTGAGCCAAGTCGTCGGTTCGATTCCCGCACAGTACAAACATTTGTGTTCATTATCATGTCTGTTTACTGTAGTCTAGGTGTTTATTATTATGTATTTACTTACAAAAAAAGTATCTAAGTATGTTTATCAGTTATCCAGTACCCACAGTCCAACCTTCGGCTTAGTTTGGGGCTAGATGGCGATGTGTGGCCCAGCGTCTTGGGTTATTTATTTACTGTCGGATGACCTAAATTTTGGATTCTTTCTGTAAGTGAGAGTAATAAAATTCCGCGGTTTTTCAATCGCGAATACGTTAGGTAATAAGTCACCTTACACTACATTCACTAACATGTGAATCGTATGTTTGGTCAAAAGACGGCCAATCTCACTGTACTCCATTGTCAAGTGACGCGAATGAAACAAATCAGTTTGCATAAAGTTGAAAAGTGAGATGTAGCCTCGATATCAAAGGAGGGTTTGACGCACTGAAGTGAGAGCGTTTGTTCCGTCCTATCGGTCATTTTCAATGGCTCCTCTGAATAGGAGGGGACATATTGTATGCCCTTGGACATGACGAACGGAATTTTGTAGGTAAATGAGGGATGAATTTCTAAACAAATTGGGTTGGCACAATGTTTGGTAACGTGTGTGGTTAGCGAGTGTGATAAACTTGTGGCATTGTGTGTTGATATCGGCTCGCCGAATATAATACGAAGTGGGTTATGAATGGAATTGCCTGTATCATTATCTTCTTATGTGATACTGTAAACGCTTTTTACATATAATATGTGGGTATCAGAATAAAAGAATATCGACTAACTCTTTAATGTATAAGAGAAACAAATTTTTAATGCTTCTGACAATACACACATACCCTCATTTTTAGGGTTCCGTTGCCAAATGGTAAAAATGGGACCCTGTCTGTCTGTCCGTCCGTCCGTATGTCACAGCCAGTTTATTCCGAAACTATAAGAGATACATTATTAAAATTTGGTGCGAAGATGTATTTTGTAAACCGCATTATGATTAAATAATAAAATCCAAAAATTTTGGTGTTCCCCATACATAGAACTGAAACTCAATTTTTTTTTTCATCAAACCTTTACGTGTGCTTTATCTATGGATAGGTATTTTAAAATGATGTTAAGGTTTCTAACATAATTTTTTTCTAAACTGAATAGGACTCAGATGACACCCAAAATGGTTTATCTTTCGGATAAATTCTCCATGTCTAGGCCATAAGAAACTTGGTGGTAAAGAGGAGTTAACTTTGAATAGCTAATAACCTATGACATTTTGATGAGATTTTAATAACATTGCCCGGTTTATTAATTAAGTCCATAATTTCAAAATCTTACTCAAAAACTTAAGTTAAAGAAAGTTCCCTCCCCACCCTCCCTGTTCCTTCGTATCTGTTTACGATAGCCAATGAATACTTAACAGCTTTCATAAGCTTCAGATATTTTTGAGAAAGTTCTCCTCAGTAAGACAGTCCAAATTTCCCCTGGGTGTTACCTAATTTGAAATTTATTGAAGTTTTGTTTAGTTTTTAGATGATTCGGTAAGAAGAAGAATGTTGTACTTATTTTAGGTTTATCGTTTTCATACAAGATCTTGTCACATTTTCTTTTATCGAAGTAAGTGACGACCAGTATAGTTCAGTGGTAATGAACGCGTGTGACATAGTAGTCGCGAGTTTGACCCATGCACAATAAAACATCTATATGCATGAACTCTTGTCTGTGTTGGTCTTATTTATTTAAACTTTATTGCACAAAAAGGTACTTACAAAATGCGAACTTAATGCTGGGAGCATTCTCTACCAGTTAACCTTTAGGTCATGCAGTGAGTAGATGTATGTGCTGTTAAGTTAGTGTTAAAGAAAAACACAGTGAAAGATAATAAAGAGATGGTCTTGGTGCTTGCTATGTACAATCATTATTTATTTACAAAAAAATATGTATGTAAGTAAGTTTATCAGCTGTCTAGTAGGTATCCATAGGAACAAGCTTTGGCTTAGTTTGGGACTAGATGGCACTGTGTGGCCCAGTATGGCATGTCAGGGTGTGTCCCTCTTATTCCCGAGGGCGGATGATAACTGCGAGGGATGCGAATCAGCATTTTCTCCAATTTGACAAAAAAAGCTTTGCCTCTCGGTGGGGATATCGTTATGGTGTTTTCCGTTAAATATTTCTTTATAACATTTTCATTCTGACAATTTCTCGTTTTAATGTATTATGTAGGTAGAACTAATTTTCTAACTGAGGTAAGCTCAGTCACCGCTTACTTAGGTGTGTTATGTCTAAGAAAGCAATTTTCTTACATTCCATAAAACTAAAATGCATCTAATGGCAGAGAGCGCTTATGTTAAGTTGACGGTTCATCGAACTGAGAGGAAAATTAAATTGAAAAGCAAAAACTTAATAGCTTATCCAGGATCGTTGACTTTGGTTTAGGGAAAAGGTTACGATTTCGTATCAACTTAACGTTAAATTGTTGCTTATCTCAAAAATCCTAGTTATCATAAGCCTAAAGCAGTCTAGTGCTAGATATACTAAACATCGTTAAAATGTAGATACTTTGATAGATTTAAGACTCAAATTCATAAATTACTTTTAAACCTTAGTGAGATCAGATAATGATACTATATCTTAAAGCGCATATTTTTATTCTTTGTTATTAATTTACAGAGTATTTAAGACTCCTCTATTAGTACATTAATTTAAATAATTGCGAACTAGTTTAAAGTCAGTAAAAAAGCAAAAATTAACCGTTTCTATGTGACTTCTTTAATGTAAAATTATCATTCCTTAAATCTCCAATGCAAGTCTTCTCCGTTCTAAAGACTAAGTAGTATTAAAATAAGTAGGTACTTACTCGTCTAAAATTAATTAAGTCACGGTAAAACAGCTTGCAGTTTCTGTAGGAAAGTCATATTTAATTCAGCTGAAATATTGCCCGTTGAAGTGGACTTATGGTATTAAAATATTATCTTTGTGCAAAAACGCAGTCAAAACCTTTGTTAATATACTTCTACTTATAATAAAGAATGGCAAAGTATCAGTATGTATAATTAAATCTCGCAATAAGTCATTTTTAATGTCTAAAGGTTACTAATATTTGGATGACAATATCACATAGTGATAGCGCTTATTAAATTGATGTTACATATTTAACGAAAGCAAACTGCTGAGTTCGTTGTGGCACTTCTTCTCAGCAGGCTACACGTCAAAACGACCAAAACTAAAAAGCGATAAATAACGTAAGTAATTCTATCCTTAATACATAATTATTTAAATATTACAGTTATCACTTATTTTTGAAGTCGGTGCCAGCCTCTAGGTACCTAACGTAGACTGTTGTTGTATGACGCGCGCGGCCGGCAAATCCCCACGACAATATAGATATGTACATTTATTTGTTTGGCTGGCACCGACTTCAAAAATAAGTGATAACTGTAATATTTAAATAATTATGTATTAAGGATAGAATTACTTACGTTATTTATCGCTTTTTAGTTTTGGTCGTTTGTGTTTTTTTTGAAGTCGGTTTAATTTTTTTTAAAAAATAATTTTATTTCTCTATTTTTAGTTGCGTTAATGTGCTGTGACCTTGAATAAGGGCTAATTAATGTCCTTAAGAGTTTTACTTAGGAATGAAAAATTTTGTTTTAAGTCAAGTGAAGACTTTGCGTTCTAGAATCAAGCAAATCACTTACCGAATCATCTGCCCTATTAGCCCTGCATAAGTACATACTACTACCTAGTTTCTATCGACCAATGTCAGTACTGTTCCCTAACTCCTAACCGTTAAGGAGTTCTGTGGCTTCATCATCAGCACCAGATGTTGACGCCCGGAAGCATATACCTGAGTAAAATATAATTACGTAACAAAAACACCATATGAGCATACAATTTTCGGTTGTTGCCCTCAATTTCTCCAGGATCCCATCATCAGATCCTGACTTGGTGATAATGGGACCACCTCGGAAGTGTCCTCTGTCGAACAAAAAAAAAATTTTTGAAATCCATCCATAATTGACGGAATAATCGGTGAACAAACATAAAAAAAAAAAAATATTATACATAGAGACGAATTGAGAACCTCCTCCTTTTTTCGAAGTCGGTTAAAAATGCCAAAGTATTGACCTGCAAAAGTATTACAAGTAATAAACTATTTTATCTATACTTCTGTACTATTATTATAGGAAAGAGTTGGTAGTTTTTTGTTAGTTTGCATTTAATGGGCTCCGAAACTGTTTGTTGTTAAAAATTCTTTCTTTGTTGGGAGGCTACACAATCTCAGGTGAGCGAAAGCTGTATTTATTGAATCCTCGTGCGAAGCCAGGGTGTCTGGTAGTTTCTTCAATCAATTAAATCTCAATCGATCTAAAGAACATCTGTCTTTCAATTTCTAAATGTTTTTACTATTAAAAGAAAATATTTTCAATAGACAGGGAAATATCTTGATAAATTGTTACATAATGGAGACAATTATTTACAAATACCTACTTATTCCTGTCTCCGTGAAGTCTCGACGTGAAACAAATGGCCCTTTAAATCTTAAATCCTATCAGTAGACATTATCGTGATTGCTCTTTAAATTGTCCAAATAGATTTCTTCTGTAAAATTCAATTAAAGTACTTGATTAAACTTAATGAAATTGAACTTTGGTGATTCTAATCGTTTCAGTAAAAGTGGTAATCGTTTACTATTAACAAAGTAATTATCTTTATCATGATGACGACGATTAAGGGCTAAGGAATACCTTTTTGGACATGTGTCTTTGGACAGGTGGTCTGTGACGTCGTACCGGGAGGGCATCACTACGTCCTCCCGAGGTCTGCCGCCTTCTCTACGCGGCGCAGCGCAGCTGAGCTGACGAGAGGTTGATACGAATCCCGACGAGCATCCCGACCCTCCTCTAATGAGCGCTCTTATCCGACCATCGTCAAGTTTAGTGGGTATTCTCCATTTTTAGGAGTGTGTAGGTACAGGACATCTGGGTTATATGGGACTACCAGGTGTCTGTCAGTGTGTATGCGTCTAGGCATTCCTCACGTACAAAGAAAGATAGGAATGAGCCACACATAACCTAGACGTTTTGGACCCAGGAGCCTGGGGTATGGGTAGGTAAGACATTTCCAACAATAAAAAAATGGCCTTTTCGCCCTAATTTAGGGTATGGCCTCAAGCCATCGATGGTGACTATGAGCCGTAGATGATTAGTTTTCAGTTAAGGTCCACTATCACGTAGCGCGAAACTAATAGTTTTACGCTTGGCTTTATATTGAAATTCAATTGATTAATCGCCGTACCCTCACCCGAGGCTTGTAAATGTTTTATAGTGGGAAGTTTCCCAATCTAAGTTACGCCATTAGTTAAACGTTACATAACCTATGCGATGTTTTGTTATGGATTTTAGTTACCCACTTCGTTTGTGTTTATTACTAAGGTCGTAGATCCAACATCCGTTGTGTGTAACCATAATTGTCGTGTCTGAGAACTCTTGAGACCTCAAGTTTGCGTTCGCGGTTCTTGTTATACTCGTACCTACTTCACAGAGGCTGTGAGGGTCGCAAGCCGCTATAGCTACTAAGAGCGAGTATTTCTTTAATAGATACAACTTTTTTTTTATAGACGCTCGACATAATGGCTTCCCGACGCCTGATGGAAAGCGAAAGAGAAGCCCAAGCCGCTGTGACAACTGGCAAGTAACTGGTCAGTTACCTGTCAGTTGCCACCGCCATGCCGGCCCAACCTTAACCCCCCCATGAACTCCGGAAACCCTACTCACCGGCAGAAACACGACCCAGAGATCATTTGGCTGCGGTATTCTATAGGGTGGAGGTCCTTCCCCGGACGGGCGGCTCAATTCGAGCGAAGATTCGCTATGCCCTACCTCTCTTAAACAACTGCAATTTTTAAACCATTTATTTTGGTTGTTTAACATTAAACATGACGTTAGTTTCTTAGTAGCAACTATCAGTAGTCGGCTTAGGTACAAATTACGCCACGTTTTATTTCTTAAAAACTTTCGTATTTATAATATTATTAGGGTATGCCGAGTGTAAGGTTTCGTATGAACATACTGTCGGGTAAGGATAGCTTTGGTGCTAGGGACGCGAACATTTACGTGGTTATTAATAAGAATATTATTTTTGACTAAAGCGTACAATTTGTAAAATTTGAGCCTTAGAACTAGGACTACATAATATCTGTAAACTTTTTGATAGTTCCAGTCAAATGGTTTCGTCTAAGCAACATTACAAGAACTTACTTTAATGGGTACCTAATTATAGATGACACTCCTAAATCCATTCATGTAGTACACTTGCATGTACATAGACATTTATTTATTAAGAATATCCAAATTATTACTAATTGAGTATACCACTGATATCGTACACAAACACTTCGGTCTTCTATTAACAGCGAATCTAAAAGAACTTTAACTTGTGAGAAGTTCATATAAATCCGATGCAAGCAAAAGTATTCCGCAATATAGAGATGGTAAAGTTACCATAAAATATTAAGACGAGAGTATAAGATTAAGTTACGTCTAGACCTAACCAAGTACAAAGTTCCTTCTAAGTTAACAAGACAGTCGTTCATGCATTATTCGATAGTAACATAAGTTCAAAATCCCCGTAGCGTTGTCGAGATGAGTCAAGACGCATAGTTGCTTGACGAAATATTCATCTTTGAGAGGAATCTACGTAATATTGAAGCATTGTTACGTCCAATTTTAGCCTTTATTGACAGAAGCTATCAAAGACAGATGGAGCCTGACATACGAGTACGCGGCTAGATCATTTATTAGTGTTTGAGAACTAATGCTGTCTCTCAAATTAACTTAGCTGAAGTTAGATTTGCAGACGGAGTCTGGTTGGAGCCAACGTTATGTCTTGACGTATAGTATAATAGACAGTCGTTTCCGACAACATATATGTGTATAGTGGTATATAATTGATGGAATAGCCGTTATAGCCTTTTGTTACGGTGATTGAATCATTTTCATTGCCTATAAAGGTCTTTTCGATGCACTTACTTCTACTTGTACTTTATGTCTGACACTAACGTGTGACTTCTTAAACACGTACTTAATAAGTACCTAATTAAAATAATTAGTATTTTTACTTTGATCCGACCGGGAAGCAAGACTGATTAGGTACACCATGCGCTACCGAGGTGGAGTAGGGTGAATGTATATATGTATGTCATTCTTCTTGAAAAAGAACGGGAGCGGAAACCGGGACGGGATTAGAATAGGGATTGGGGATACGAAAAGGCAATACGAACGATTACCTAGTACCTATTGGTGGTTGAATTCGATAATTTTTAACGGATTAAAAAAAAGGAGGAGGTTCTCATTTCGTTTGATTTTTTCTTGTTATTATGTATGTAAATCTTCGAGAATTTGTGATTTGAAAAATTCTTTATAAACCAAGATAACCCAAGACGCCACGCTGGGCCACCGAGTCCCAAACTAAGCCGAAGCTTGTACTATGGGTACTAGACAACTGATAAACTACATATTATACTATACATAGAAAACACCTAGACCAATACAAACAGACATGTTCATAAACACAAATGTTTGTACTGTGCGGGAATCGAACCCACGACCCTTGGCTCAGAGGGCAAAGCTCACTACCAAATGCGCCATCGAGTTATTACTTCTTAGTTGGACCCATTGTTTTTTTTTTTGTTAAAAAATGCTGTTATGAGGTAAAGTGTTCTATTGTGAACAGTTTTTTTTTATAAGCTTGTCTATTTGATTTGTCACTTTCAATATAATTATGTATAACAATGTAAAGCTAGCGTTTCTATTGTGCGTTCTGTTCTGCGTGTTTCTAATTGTAGAACCCAGTACTTCCACAATCCCGTCCAAAGTTATTCAAACGAACACTAAATACAGATATATTTCGCTACACAGTGCATAGGCTTAAACAAATTGTGTGCACAGTCCAGTCTGTCACAACTGTAATTACACACATATCGACTTTCAGAATATTTTACTGTTCGGTGAAGTAACGAGTAAATTGGACCGTATTCCAATAAAATGAACTACAATGCTGCTATATTATGTACTCCATTTACCGGGATGGGTATATTTAGTGTATAAACGGCAAGAAATGTATTGTTAATGTACATTCAAGTCCTAAGAACAAGTTATTTACTGAGCGGGGATTTAGGCGTCGCCATAATATAATGAGTTCTTCGTAGATATTAGTTGATATTTAGCGTAGAATAATCTTTTATTATACACGGTAATTGAATGTCTCGTGAACAAGGTAGTCCCATATTCTGAATACTCTCTTCTGCCTGGCATTTGACCCAGTGTATTCGGGGTCTGACCTCATTATATGTCTGAGCCACACTTCTCAATCGTGGATTGTCTCTAAAGTGATAATATCTGCACATTTCATGTCATCATTCAACCAGTTTTGTAAACCAAGAGATGCCGGACCCGGAAAGAAAACTCCTATATGTAGTAATAATCCCATATAGTGTTCTATATAAAATAACAAATGAAAATACATTTTACCTTTGCTTTCACAGAAATAAACTAAACGCGAAAGCTGTTTTTATCTCATATTGGAAACATCGGGCTGAATTTATCACCGAGCCAAATGTTAACAGGTTACCGGGACTTAATCAATGTCTGATTTATCAGAAAGCTTTTAAAAGGTTTTTTCTAAAAGGATTTTAGATTTTCTAAACGAAAGGATCTGGGATTGGTTGAGTTCGTCTCTGAAAGTACGTGAACCAGTTGGTCTTGAATTTTGGGATTAGATCTTTTTTGGTTGTCAAACCAATTTGGACCAGTCGATGTATGAGTTGGTATATCCCGATATCTCAGGGCAATACTTCAGCGCAGTCCTAACTGATAATAATTGCTCTTCTGATCCCCATTTCTATCATCTGGTCGTTCAAAATTAGCGGCTGTGATTCTAACACTTCGGAGCATAGACAAGTTTTAACTTCGGGCATAGACAATTACAATTTAGTTATCGCTTTTAGGGTAGTGATGGGATGGAATGCTTATCTTATCCAAGCTTATCTTGCACGAGGGTCTGGCAACCGAATGGTGGCGATATAACCATACCACAGGCCGATGACGGGCAGCAGCGTCACCGGAGCGAGGAGTTACGCCCCGCGATCGTCAACCTGTCCAGCGTGACGATTACGAGTGAAGCCTCCAGATTTCTGCCCAAATTGGCGACTGCGATGGGCATGATTGATTGATTGATTGATTGATAACGCTTGTGTTCCTTTGTTGCAGAAGCGGCATGGCATGAGCGGCCGGGTGGGCGCGACATGCGGCGCGCGCCGCTCGCGCAACCCGCCGCCGTCGCTCTCGCGCTCTCGCTGTTGCTCCGTCTCGTCAACGCCGGTACGTAGCTCTATTAGCGGCATAGCGTTAGCGGCATTGTGTTAGCGGCAAAGCGTGAGCTGCTAAATCGGCTCGCAATGACCATGTCCCGCCGTCGTCTTTTTTGCGCTCTCGCTGTTGCTCCGTCTCCTCAACGCCAATACGTACCCATGTTAGCGGCATAGCGTTAGCGGCAAACTGTAACCGGCAGGGTGGGTTCACTATGGACATGACCTGCAGCTGTCACTATAGCATTAGTGGCATAGCGTCAGCGGCAAAGCGTTAGCGGCAAACTGTGTCCAGCTGAGTGGGCTAGTCATGGACATGACCGTCTTCGTCACTCTCTGTGTTGCTCAGTCTCATCAACGTCGGTACATACATAGCTCAGTTAGCTGCATAGCATTAGCGGCATAGCATTAGCGGCATTGCGTCAGTGGCATTGCGTGACCGGCTGTGTGGGCTCGCTATGAGCATGGCCTGCCGCCGTCGCTCTCGCTGTTGCGTCTCGTCAATGCTACTACGAAGCTCTGATAGCGGCATAGCGTATCCATAGTAAAAGCTTCGGCTTAGCTTGGGACGCGATGGCGCTGTGTGACTTTAAATAATTAATTTCACTTCATATGGACTACAATGAACTTAATAGGGCAATATTATATGTCAGGATAGAGGATATTAAATTTCAGACCTTTTGTATCTGGTAACTCGCACTTCACTACTTCAGTAGCTTTTGTTAAGCGATGGTCGTCGCAGACGCACCGAGTGAAGGAAATAACAGGCGCAGTTAAATCCAAAATAATTTTATATTTCCAGCGAAATAATCTGTCAGTAATATAACATAGGCTACAGCATTAAAGACTGCGATTTTATTCCCAACTTTATCGTACATGGGAGTTTTCATGACAGGTAGAGCATAGTGGGATGTAAGGGAGCGACCTGTCATTTTTTCGCTCCAAGCCATCTTCACCTGCCCGTGGTGGATTCTGCTCAATAACAGACGAGGCTCTGGTAACCTACTGGTGCCTAGCTAAATACCACAGGTCGATGACGGGCAGCAGCGTCACAGCAAATTACACATCATCATCATCATTATCATCATCATCATCAGCCCGTGTCAGTCCACTGCTGGACATAGGCCTCTCCTAATGTTCGCCACCTTGATCGATTTTGGGCCTCTCGCATCCAGCACTTGCCAGCCGTCCTGCGCAAATCGTCACTCCACCTGGCCTGAGGGCGTCCTACATTACGTTTGCCGAGACGCGGTCTCCACTCCAGAACTCGTTTACCCCAACGGCTATCGGTTCTGCGGCTAATATGGCCAGCCCACTGCCACTTCAGCTTACTAATACGTTGAGCTATGTCGGTGACGATGGTTCTCTGCCGGATCACCTCGTATCGGATTCGATCCCGCAGAGAGACGCCGAGCATAGCCCTTTACATTCCTTTCGATCTTTAACTTGTGGACTTGCCGTTAGTTAGAAATTACACGTTGAATATGAATAGCGGTTCTGCGGTCGCGGCGCGTAAATTCTTGTGACGACACGCGGTAAATCGATACCATTAATTACTATTATGTCCGTTGTCACAAGCTCGCGCCCACGTGTCCGTTCCCATTTGTGTGTGTCCGTCTCATTCATTGCTAATAAGCGTGTTATCGTCGTTAATGTGTTTCGGTATTCGAGAACAGAGCGACAGTTAAACGTTCTTTTATTCGATGTTTTGATGATCGATTCGATTCAAAGTCGTTCAAATACGACTCGGTTTGGATGGCAGTTTCTGTATGATGTTTGCTTAAAGTGCGGAAGATTTGTGGTTACGAAGTACAGAGCAATTACAAAAGCGTATTTCTAGTTGGAGTCATTTAAGGAATTATATTAATTTGGCTGCTTGAATCTGAGTGTGAGACGGTACAGTCTACTTGAGGTGCTTATGGATAGAAAAAGACATAAAACTTATGTAAAACCCGTAAGGGCGAGATTTCCCGACACAATAGTTTTAACAATAGGTTAGGCTTTTAAAAGGACATTCAGTCTTATGTCTATAACAACTATTAACGATATTGCAATAAATTAATTTGAATTTGACTTTAAGGTTCTGCTAAGAAAATAGACGCAATAGTAGATAATGAATAACAAATGACCGCAGATCAAAACTAAGGGCCTGTTTTCCCTTGACCCGTTATCACAGTTTTACTGTAGAGGATATTCTTTCATGAAATAAATAATTCAAGTCCATTCAATAGAGGCCCCAGTCACTGCATCAACCGACGAGTAACTAAATCAATCACTTCCCAGCAGTTGTTGCCAAAGCCATGCAGGTCTATATGATTTTTTCTATAATAACTGTCATTGGAACGATGTAAACTTTCCTTTCTTTTATTGTAATATCACACCCAAAAGAACATCGATAGAAGTTGTTATATTTCACGTAATCGGAGGGTTGAATTTTAGATTAGTTCGATCCTTCAAACAATACAGTGTAGAAGTTATATTATTCATAGTTGCTAGTAATTTCATGTTGTGATTTGAAAAGTTATATTGCGTGGCGGAATTGTTTTAGTGGAGTTATCCATTTCTGCTTCCATATTTTTCATTATTATTTTGCGTTTTCTTAAATGAACCCAAAGGGTATGTCGCCCTAGTTAGACTTGGCTCGCGCCATTCTATGATGACATAATATATGAGCCGTGTGAAATATGTAATTGTCTTTAAAGGTCCGTGTGGTTTTGGCCGTATTCACATACGTTACTATGCGTCGCGTGAACGCACAGGTACTCAAAAACCCACAGGAGTTTGGGCACTGTGCGTCCGCGCATCGCATAGTAAGTAATGTATGTGAATACGGCCGTTAGAATAGGACCCTATCACATACCGTGGATGTCGTAGAAGATGACTGAAATGTCAGGATACGTGCAGCAGGGCTTACCTGGGTACAAATAAAACCTACTGCGGTCACCAACCCACCGTAACGTAGTGACTAATTCCCCCAAATGACAATCGTCTTTAATTAACCCAAGACATGCCACGCTGGGCCACACATCGCTATCTAGCCCCAAATTAAGTCAAAGATTGTACTATGGGTGCTAGATAACTGATAACCTTATTTTTTAAGAAAAATGGTTTTTTCGGCAACACATCTTACGCTTACACACTTATTAAGATACTTTTAGTAAATACATACATGAAAATTACCAATGAAATTGTTTACAAAACTATGACATGCCACGCTGGGCCACTTATCGCCATTTAGCCCCAAACTAAGCCTTGTTCTATGGGTGCTAGACAACGGATAAACTTACTTAGATACTTTTTTTTTGGAAATAAATACATATTATACACAATAAACACCAAGACCAATACAAACAGACATGTTTATGATCGAACCCACGACCCACGGCTCAGAAGGCAGAGGTCACTGCCAAATGAGCCACCTAGCCAGTCACCACACCTATCACACATGTCACTCAAATCATTATATTAATAGCGACAGCAGGAAAATTACAACTGCAGTTTCTACGTTAAAACCCCATTTCCGCAGAACACAAAAAGCAATTAAGCTTTTGCAAAATAATCCATTACAGATGCTTATTATTTCATGTCAGCGGTAGAGTCTGCAGGAAAAAAATCGCCATTTTATTTAATTTACAGTTGTATTGTTTGATGTTAATTGGTTTTCTTTTGTATTTCGTGAGAAATGCATTTCTATTTTGTTAATGTTTCCTGTAATTTCTTCTGCTCTATACTTATATCGGTTTATTTACACAAAGATGGTGGCGCGCAGCAAGAGGTTTAGATCCTCGTCCCTCCTACAATCCTAGGTTCTTTAGGCGTTAAACGGCACCTCAGTGGGCCTTCAGGGTGAGGGCGACAGGTGCAATTTGATCTATTCTGCCTGTTGACCTAGCTTTTGGACCTCACGACCGCTTACCATCAGGTGGAGTGAGGTCATCCTCAAAGCTCTTCTTATAAAATAAGGCATCATTTGTTAAGATAATGAGGCCATCATCATCATCAGCCTACCGCAGTCCGCTGCTGGACATAGGCGTCTCCAATTGTTCGCCACTTTAGGCAAACATTATGGAGGCTTTACCCATATTTGACACGCTAGTCAGGGCGTAGCTCCTCGCTCCGGTGACGCTGCTGCCCGTCATCGGTCTGTGCTATTTAGCTACGCCCTCTATCGTTTGTTATCCAGCAGGGTACATCACGGGCAGGTGAGTGCTCACTTACCCGTGATGCGGTCTATTGTGATGATAATTTACTTTTATTTTGTAGGAAATTTATTTATTCATTTACATTTTTCTTAATTCATCAAAAGAAGCACGCTGTGTAGGGCATAGGTATGCCATCTATAATATAACTAGCTTTTGCCCGCGACTTCGTCCGCGTGTTTAAATTTATACATACAAAAGTTTTTTCCCGCTAACTCCCGTTCCCGTGGGAATTTCTCAAAATACAGCCATAACTAAACTTTATATTTACTAAGGTACCTGCATGCCAAATTTCAAGCGTCTAACTTAAGCGGTTTAGATTTTTCATACAAAAGGATTTTCCCGCTAATTCCCGTTCCCGTGGGAATTTCGGGAATTCCTTTCTTAGTGCACCCCTACGGTACCTAAGCTACGTCCCTTCCAAATTTCAAGTGCCTACGTTTAGCCGTTTGGGCTGTGCGTTGATATGTCAGTCAGTCAGTCAGTCAGTCAGTTTCTCCTTTTATATATATAGATTAGTGTAGTTATATATTTAGCAGGTAAAAACTGTCTGGGCAAAAGTACTGTACTAACTAAACTAAGTTGATTTTAATCACAAATTAAATTCCTAGAATGAGTTTTAATCAAGTTCTGACTAATTCAATCTTACTAGACGTTTGATTGGCTTGACAGATTTATTTGTAAGAGCTGTATATTGTCATTCAAACTAGAGTAATTTAGTCAAGAATTTGATGAGTTATTAAAGTTTTATTTATAGGACCTGTGATTGCTTTTACAATCCAATTAGTTTTCATTTCTGTTATTCAAGATTTGCTGACGGCCAAATTCGGACCCCGACGAAATTTTCATCTAAATAACATCTTAGTTTTGTAAGCCTGCTGATATTTGCCAAAGGAGCGTATCCAACAGAGGACTGCAATAGGATGATGATGATAGTTTTGTGACTTTGATCTATCTTTCATTATGTATATAATTTCATAAGTGTAAACTTATCGTATCAAATAGAAGTTATTCTAAACTTAACAGGAAAAATAATACTTAGTACTAGTTTTAAAAACCTTTTTCTAATGGGATATTACACAGACTCAGTTATCCTTTTAGTTAGTAATTAAAATATTTTATCCAGATGTTTGACTAATGTGACGAACAAATGGACAAGTTCATAAATTATAAAGTTGTTTTAATTCAATGTTTTGTAGACTGTACTCATCAAAAATTGTATGAATATGTTTCCATATTTTTCGCTGCTGTATATTTTATTTGTTTGCAGTACATAAAGCGAATAATATAAAAAGATTACGCTGAATGAACTGCATTCTGTAATTGATATTAATGCTGAAAACTTTTTATTCTGCTATCTACAATCTTTTATTTGCATCTATCTATTGTACATATCTATATTTACCAATATGCCTCAATCAACGAACATTCTACTCATTAAAATTATAACAACTTACTACAGGAAGGTTATGATAAAACTTCAATGTTAGTTTCTATGTGATAGGTATAATTATTTCTTTATTCTTTTGATCTTAACAAGCAACAGAATTTGAGTAGCAGGTTTCTGGTGCGGCCTTGCTTGATTTTATTTATTTTAATAATCAACTTAGAAATACAATCGTTTTAGTAACAATTAGTAGGCAAATAAATCATGATGCGACAAAATCAATTAATGTTCTAAAATATCTTTTTTGTTTCAACTAAGTATTATATTTAATTAAATTTTTTGAAGATTATCAAAATACTACAAAATTTTATCGTTCCTTAGGACTTAACATAATCGTATTTTATTGTGAAAACTGTGCGCACGCAGGTGCTTTTTATTTAAAAATTTAGCATACCTAAGAGAGGTAGGGCATAGCGAATCTTCGCTCGAATTGAGCTGCCCGTCCGGGGATGGACCTCCACCCTATAGAATACCGCAGCCAAATGACCTCCGGGTCGTATTCCTGCCGGTGAGTAGGGTTTCCGGAGCTCGTGGGGGGTTGGGGTTGGGCCGGCATGGCGGTGGCAACTGACAGGTGACTGACCAGTTACTTGCCCGTTGACACAGCGACTTGGGCTTCTCTTTCGCTTTCCATCAGACGAAGGGAAGCCATTATGCCGAGCTACTATAAAAAAAAAATACCTACATACCTTTTTTGATGTAGCATATTAGAGCAATTAAGCCAATAAGGAATCCATTCGATTTCAAAATCACACCTTCACTCACCTTTACTGAAACTGTTTAAATAACAATCATTAAAATACGCAAACTCTAACCACATACAAATATCACTAGCCACATTTTCCGTAATGAGGTGACTGATAAAGGGATTTAGGTAACTCACATTCGTCAAAGGTTAACCCTTTGTTAAACGAATGTTTTACTCGTGTATTTGACGTCACGAAGGTCTACCCTTTTTGCCCGACACTTGTTATAAGTTTGAGTCGAGTTATTAGTTTGACTCGGCGATATTTTATGGTTACCCGTGCAGGCTTAGAAGGATTTAGCATAATATAGCTTTCAGTGAGGAAATAATCTGCCGTAATTCTGTAATGGAGTCGTGAGCCATTCTCCCTGGCTACAGAGGTCGGATACCAAACAATTCATGGTTAAATCATAATCTCGAATCGTATCAGGTATTTGACGTTCAAACTTTTTTATAGTAGCTTAACATATAGTTCATTCGCGTTAAGATCTTGATTGGCTAGTGGCCTGTCAGTGACCTGTCAGTCACTATTTTCTTAACGCGAATGAACTTATAGTTGTTTTCACACCATCTGCATTATCATATTGCAGTCCACTGCTGAAAATAAGCTTCTCCAGTTGCTCGCCACTTAATTCAAACATATAGAGGCTTTGCCTATGCTCACCACGCTGGGTAGGCGAGTTGGCGATCGCAGGGTGATGCTGCTGGCCGTTTTCGGCCTGCGGTATTTAGCTACGCCTTTAATCGTGATGGTTATACCGCCATCAGCCGATGTAAGAGCCTCGTATGTTATTCGACTGGGTGCACCACGGTTAGGTGAGGATGGCTTGGAGCGAAAAGATCACGATCGGCCCCTTACATCCCTATACCTTGCATGTATGAGACAAAAAGCTAATTTAACATAATCAGCCTATTGCAGTCCACATAGTGGACATAGGCCACTTCAATTGTTCGCCACTTGGGCAAACATCTGGAGGATTATACCTATAATCGCCACGCAGGGCGTAGCTTTTCGCTCCGGGGAGGCTGCCGCCTGTCACCGGTCTGTGGTATTTAGCTAAGCCTTCAATTGTCTTGGTTTTACCAGCGTCTCGTTTGTTGTTCGGCAGGATGCACCACGGGCAGGTGAGGTTAGCTAGGAGCAAAATGATGATATGCCGCTCCCTTACATCCCATGCATTCATGCCGGCCCAACCCTGACCCCCACGAGCTCCGAAAACCCTATTCACCGGGCAGAACATTTGTGGCGTGCTACTATACAAAAAAGATCCAGAACTCTACCTTCCGCCTAAATTGTACCACTATTTGTCTGTAATGCCTTCTCTATAAATGTTTGTATTTTGTGCAGTAAACAATATCTATCTATCGTCCATCCACAACAAAGCTAACTTTGACTTCAACTTCCAGGTTCAATGGGACCCGGTGTGCCGGAGAACATAACCGTGACGTTCCTCAATCCGACCACGGTGAAGGTGTCGTGGTCCACCACGGCGGACCTCGTGGAGAAGTATGACGTCACGTACAAGCCCTCCGACGCGAGGTAAGCGTGCTGTTTCTGATTGTACGACCAGCTGAGCTTGGCTTGAAGCTGTCTTTGTTTAGGTTTGGTGGTACTATCACGATTTTGAGGGTCTGCTGCTTTTTTCTGCAGTCACTAAGTTCAAAATATTAAACAGTATCAAATTCACTTCATTAGCTGTTTAAAATCTCAATAACAATTTTTTTTAAGTCGACGGCTTCGGTATTCGGTTTAGCTACTAAGCTTATGTTCATGCCAATCTATGTTATGTATCTTTTTTTTACTATAAGATGATAGCTAAGTCGGCCTTGGCATCATTACCAATGTCCAAAGTGAAAGCGGAAGGCTCTCACATTGCAAAGGTCTTTTTACTATAATGTATCATCATCTTCAACCTGCAAATATCCACTACTGGAACTAAATCTTACGCTTTATTTACCTCAGTGAATTTGTTTGCTCACATAAAATTAGCTTTCATTACAACTATGTAGAATTAAATGACTGCAGAAAAATTGAGCCTTTATTTGCTTTTATTGTAGAACATAAGTGAAACGCCATCTCAGTGGGCTTTTAGAGTAAGTCGCAACCGTTTACCATTAGGTGGAGTGAGGTCATCCTGAACGCTCTTTTTATATATAAAAAAAGTCGTGATAGTTCATCAAAACATCAATGCTCAATCAAGCTCTGCAAAAATAGATAGTTTAATTAAAGAACAAGCAAATTTTGTGTGTCGCTGAGTTAGTATTACTAAAAGTTGTAGTGTGTAAGTACTAATGTTTGCATTTCTGTCCTGTTTTCTCTTGGCTTACTTAGTAAACTCAGTAGGTATGTTTTAGTAGTTTTAGTTGGCAATTAGCATAAATCTACATTACAGTAACATCATTATCACTAATTATAAGGTGGTTTGTATCGTTTTCTAAACAAAACTCAATTTTAAAAGAAAGCCTGAAGACTTTATTTTATTTATTCGTAAATTCTATTGTACTCGTAAATCGTCCGTTCAATCATCACTTTAACCAATATTGTGTTCCATGAGTCTTAATTTTATTGAAGTTAACCGCATTCATACTTAGGTATATGAAATAGTGACGTCTTGTATTTTTTTTAAATAGGACGTGGTCGTTGTAGTGTCCAAAAACGTTTTTTACTTCTTTGAATAAGATACAAAACTCAATTTAAATTTATTTGCTGTGATAAAAGGAGTTCCTTTTTGCGTCCTCTAAAAGTCGGCGTTACAAAACAACGAGTACATCAGAAAACTTTTAATTGAAACTAAAGCCTAATATTCCCTTACAATGATGTTGGTAATTGATAAATAACGGTTCTTGTTATTTCAACAATAACATATTGTTATTTAATAACATCGTACCGAAACTCCGGACCGAGCTAAGTATTCACGTGCCCTAAACATAATCTCATTTGAGACGTGATTTAACTTTGTCACTCGGGAGAATTGAAAGCGTCTTAGTATTACATTTTGGAACCAAATCAAACCCCTAACAAGTTTGAAATGGATACTCCAAAATTTTAACATAATTACTTTCCGCTTTCGAGAGTTTGTGTACGTAGATTGTAAGATTTTGATAAACATTATTTCTGCTAAAGTTTACTTTAATTCTCACTATCACTATTAGATTCATTCTCCCCTTTATATCATCGAATGAGCGGAGATACGGAGAAAAGGCACCGACGTGTGGTGCATCTCTATCTTATCCGGTGGGTGTCGTAAAAGACGACTGAGGGAATATCAGGAAATGGGCAGCAGCGTTTATCTGGGTACAAATAAAACGTACTGCGGTCACCAACACGCCTGCCAAGCGTAGTGACTTCAGCAAATCCATCTAAGTGACAATAGGCTATTATGGCTAAAAATTGTAATTAGTGCGTCTTTGAGCTTATTCAAAAATAAAGGACACGTATTTTTCCTTTTTTCATTCAAATAAACAATAGCAAACAGGCGGGTTGACGATCGCAGGGCGTAGCTTCTCGCTCCGGTGACGCTGCTGCCCGTCATCGGCCTGTGGTATTAACCACGCCTTCCATTGTGATGGTTATACTGCCACCAGTCGGTTGCCAGAGCCTCGTCAGTTATTCAGCAGGATGCACTAGGGGCAGGTGAAAATATGATGGGTCGCTCCCTTACATCCCCTTAGTCGTTTTCCATGTCCTATTGTACGTATATACGGAAACAGACACAGTGCTAATAATAATTCTATTATGTTTCAGAAAACTTAATAGAATCATTTTCCAATGTCTACTACCAGTTCCATAGTCAGAGGACTTTAACAAACTAAAGCAATATCCATCTAACACAACAAAACTTCATTTGGAAGATAAACTTTCAACTGACAGTTTTCCACTGTTGAATATGTATAAATGCGGTCTGCCGATTTTAATTAAATGTTTGATTTGCATCAGACTGGCTCTAAATAGAATAAGTTCATTCCCTCGACCGGCGTTGGGAATGAGAGATTTGTATTCCTGGGTCCTATTGAGGTGCTCCAGCAATAGGCTATCATGGCTAAAAATTGTAATAAGTCCGTCTCTTAGCTTCTTAAAAAATAAAAGACACGTATTTTTCCTTTTTTCATTTAAATAAACAACAGCAAAGATACAAGGCATCAAAAGTTAGGAGTGGGTGTCTTTGACGTCACTCGCTCCCGTAAAAATGCCTCACCGAGTGACGTCACGCGTAATTTGAACGGGCTATAACTTTGTAATTTTTAGTCTAATTTACAAATAAAATAATACGTGTCTTTTATTTTTGAATAAGCTAAAAGACGGACTAATTACAATTTTTAGCCATAATAGCCTATTAAATACCTTCTTTTGTAAAAATAATAACTGAGTAGATCGTTCAATCTAAAATGTCGCGCCCCACCACCGTCCGCCACTTGACCGATTCTGGGCTTCTCGCATCCAGTACTTGCCAGCCATCCTGCGCAAATCGTCATTCCACCTGGCCTGAGGGCCTCCTACATTATGTTTGCCGAGACGCAGTCCACTCCAGGGTTCGATAAACAGTACTAATATTTGTGTGCATGATATCAACCACAAAAAAATGTTAAGTTGCCTATTATATCGAGCAATGGTATGAAAAATACTATTATAAGACTTAATAGGACAGTCTAGTCATTTTGTGTTGTCATGATTCGACAAACTAGTCTCACTATTTTAGATATTATTAATATTCCCATTGCTTTGAACTTTTATACAGCTGATAGCTGAAAAATTTAATAATGAATTCTGAAATTCAGTGCAGAAGTCTGAGATAGGAGCCAGTTCATAAATATTAAAACTGGACTGCTCGCTTTCCGCAAATCGAACAAACTGCAGCTCAGCTTATGAAGAACAAAAATACTTTTTTTATGTTTTAACATAAAAAAGATTCTTATCTGATAGTAGGCGCCATGTCAGTTCAGGACTGATGAAATCATCATCGTCACATCAGTCCACTGCTGGACTGATGGAATGTTAAAAAATTGTAAAGAGAGGTAGGGCATAGCGAATCTTCACTCGAATTGAGCTGCCCGTTCGGGGAAGGACCTCCACTCTATAGAATACCGCAGCCAAATGGCCTCCGGGTCGTGTTTTTGCTGGTGAGTAGGGTTTCCGAAGCTCTTGGGGGGTTAGGGTTAGGCCAGCATGGCAGTGGCAACTGACAGGTAACTGACCAGTTACTTGCCAGTTGTCACAGCAACTTGGGCTTCTCTTTCACTTTCCATCAGGCGTAGGATAGCCATTATGTCGAGCTATTATATATATTTATAAGATAAGATAAGATATTCTTTATTGCACAAACATAAACATCCACAGGAAAGAGTATACAAACATATAGTAGATACAATGTAGGCGGTCTTATCGCTGGGAGCGATCTCTTCCAGACAACCTTCAGGTAGAGGACAATTGCTAAAGAAAAGGGGAAGGCAGTGCAACTGTTACAAGTAAGATAAAAGTTTATATATATATTACATACATAAAATAAACAATACAATATATACACAAATACATATTTAAAATAGACATAATAACTAGATACATATAGATATATATATATATAAATATTATAATAATTATAAATATTTATTATTGTATTGTCCAAATATATAAGAATGTTTTGACAAGTGGGTGACATTGATATGAGGCATATACTGTGGAACAGAAATGTCAAAAATAAACATGAAGATTGACGTATTGTATGACCGCATTTGTTCCGATTACGGCCACGCGGTAAATTTTTTAATGGCCCTCTCAGTCACACAAATGGGCCTGAAGATCACCTGATTGTAAGTGATCACTTCAGCACATAGACACCGCAACACCAGGGGAGTCACACGCGCATCGCCGGCTCTTGAGAAATTTGTAGAGTCGCTTTTTTAAGGTCCCTAAGTCAGTAAACTCGCAGCTGGAAGGTGACCTAAAGGACCGTTGCACGAGGCAGAAAATTGCGCGCAAAACATACTATGGAAGTCTTCCGTCTATCTAGAATAAAAAGAAGAACATTAATATAAGTACGTCTTTATCGTAACCAACAAAAGATATTTCACACTCTTATTCAGTAAAATATTACGATCCCGAACGCAAGCAATAAAAACTTTCTATGCCAGGAAGCTGTTTCGAATTGAAGCAAAAGCAAAAATAAAAACGATTTGTGTGAAAGCACTCTATATTCATGATAATAAAAGAGTCATGTTAACCTCATAATGCCGTGACTTGAACATAAACATTGAACACAATAAAATTTGACCGTTGAAAACGGAACGTGAATCGGCAGGGATGAGTATTGTACTCGCGGGGTAGGCCTGTTTACCCAAATTTCCGGGAGCTTTCCCACCATTGTGTACGTTTCTTTGTTGCCGACTGTACCTTTCAATTAAATTATCCGGGCGTGTATGTTTTCGGACGTTGTAACGTGAGCCTGGAGTGGAAATACGTTATGAATTCGGTTCTGTGTGCGGGGTAGTTCGCGAATTTCTAATTAGCGCGTTCGCCGGTTTTACATGCAACTAACATGGCTATTAACATACTGTGGTAAGTGTAAAGGTTTGTTTTACAACGAGTAAAAGCTAAGATAAGTCTAGGGTAGTGAAATGTTTAGAGAAGGATTAGAATTATCGCGTGGTTTCGTTTTCGTCGCCGAGTTATAAATAGACTTTTGCGGAAATCTATCGTTTTCTATCTATTTTTACGATCTGATTCATCCAAACAACATACCAAAAGTATAATCCTACTAATATTATAAACGCGAAAGTTTGTTTGGATAGATGGATGGATGTTTGTTCCACTTTCACGCAAAAACTACTAAACGGATTTTAATGAAACTTTACAGGAATATAGTTTGTATATCAGATTAACACATAGGCTATGTTTTATACGAATATTCACGCGGGCAGAGCCGCGAGCAGCAGCTAGTAACAAATAATCCTAAACTAGCGTCCCGCCCCGGATTCGTGCGGATGCAAAACGCATGCATAATATTATACACATAAAAGTTCCTCTTGAATCCTTCTATATATTAAAAAAATCGCATCAAAAACCGTTGCGTAGTTTTAAAGACATACATCGGGACAGACAGAAAACAAAAGAAAATTGTTTTATACTATGTGGTTATGCGAAAATTTGTTTGGATGGATGAATAGATGTTTGTTAGGTACTTTTGAAAGACAGTTTACTGTACTTAATAAATTCATATATCAGATTAACACAGGCCTTAATTTCAAGTAGGCAATGATATATAACTTATATTTACGAGGAAAAAGCCGCGGGTTGCACCTAGTGTATAATATAACCTAATCATTATAGAAAACATAATTTAATATGTATTGGGAAACATAATAATATAACATGGTTTCTTTGATTTATGGTTTTTATTATAATTTGCCAAAGTAAGTCAAGTTTTATAAACTTCAAATGTTTCTATTCTAGGTGCAATATGTGCCTTCCTAGGTGGAAACTCCTTCAAAGCATAAGTGGACGAAAGGAGCACAGAATATAGTGTAGTACCTATGCATAGCACTTTCTTCTGGCTTCTAACAGAATCTGCGCAGTGTAGAATTTCTCAGCTTGTAACAAATTTACTTCATACCTACTCACTAACAGCTTTCAAGTTTCATAACTCAAACATTTTAACAACTAAATTGCGTACAAGATTTTTGAAGATAACATTATTCAGTGTCGTGTTATTTCGCGTCTCATACATCATACATGTACGTACAACATTGCATCGTTTGGTTATTCACACTAAACAATTTGTTACTTCAATTATAGGTACAGGTATAAATAACCCAAGACCCAAGACATGTCACGCTGGGCCACACAGCGCCACCTAGCCCCAAACTAAGCCGGAGCTTGTACTATGGGTACTAGACATCTGATAAACTTACTTAAATACTTTTTTTTGTAAATAAATACATATTATACATAGAAAACACCCAGACCAATACAAACAGACATGTTCTTCATGAACACAAATGTTTGCACTGTGTGGGAATCGAACCCACGACCCTTGGCTCCGAAGGCAGAGGTCACTACCAAATGAGCCATGGAGTCAGTCAAACAAACACAGAGAGTACAAATCACCGTCTCATTTATTCCCGTGGGTGTCGTAAGATTCAACTAAGGGACTTCTTTAAATTTCAGGGTCTGAGCTATTAGTAGGGTTTATTCGTTTGGCTGGCTATTAGACCACCGTTTACTAGGCGAAATACGTGAAGTTCCTATTTCAGGATCAACTAGTATGACATGTTACAAGCCAGCGTGGCGGTAACAGCTGACAAGGGATGATTTGGTTATTTGTCCACTACCGCAGCGACTTGGGCTTTTTTACACGCAAAAGGAAGCATTTATGCTGTAAGATGTTTTCCGCCTCCTTGCATCTTTGAAGTATAAGCTCATTTATATTTGTTACTATATGCATATAAATTATACTTAAAACAATTTCTCTTGAATCCCTCTTGAAAATCTATTAAAAAAACCGCATCCACATCCATAACCGTTCAAAGATATAAACATACATAGGGACAGACAGAAAACAAAAGCGACTTTGTTTTATACTATGTAGTTGTTGCGGATAAAATCAGACAAAAATATAAAAGGTGAAAACATAAACGCCAATTTCGGATGACAACTAATTTATTCTTTTTTATAAACAAAACATCAAAAACCAATGAGTCGGCAACATGGCGCCCCCCGTGCACAGCACTAATTAGGAAGCCGACTATAAACAGACGTCGAGTTGGCCACTTGTCAGCACCGATGATTAGCATCGGCTTAGCATCCTCATAGTTTATTAGGCGGAGCCGGCGTCGACACCGCAGTAGGCGCGAGGGGAAGCGCGCGGTCGCCCACCGTGGCGTACAAGCCGTCGGTGCCGTGTGCGACCACGCGTCCGCACCTAGGTGCCGGCGCAGAGGGCTTCGTCGCGTTCAAAGGAGCTGCGACGTGATAGGCAAGTCTCGGAGTATATTGCAGCTCATGTCGGAGAGGAAAAGCAGGCGGGCCCGGCGTCGACACCGCAGTAGGCACGAGGGGAAGCGCGCGGTCGCCCACCGCGGCGTGCAAGCCGTCGGTGCCGTGTGCGACCACGCGTCCGCACCTAGATGCCGGCGCAGAGGGCTTCGTCGGGTTCAAAGGCGCCGCAACGTGATAGGCAGGTCTCGGAGGATACTGCAGCTCATGTCGGAAGGGGAGAGCAAGCGGAGCCGGCGTCGACACCGCAGTAGGCGCGAGGGGCAGCGCGCAGTCGCCCACCGCGGCGTGCAAGCCGTCGGTGCCGTGTGCGACCACGCGTCCGCACCTAGATGCCGGCGCAGAGGGCCTCGTCTCGCTCAAAGATGCCGCGACATGAGAGACAGGACTCGGGGGCGCGTGCAGCGCGTGTCCGCCCGCCGCGGCGGATACACCGGCGGCGCTGGGTGCGGCCACGCAATCGCCCTCGATGGGCCCCGTCACGGTGCAATCATGGACCTAAAGCCGTAGCGAGCTGATGAGCCCTGAGGGAGCGCGAGGAATGGCTGGAGCGGTATGCAGAGGCGGCAGCCTCCGACTCCGGCCGCGCGGGGTCATTAAATTGGCTCCTTGTTTTCACCATAATAAAATCACACAAAACCACACAAAATCGGTAATAAATTCGAATAATTCACTTTACTGACACCAAAATGTTGTGGATAAAATCAGAGAAAAATATAAAAGGTGAAAATATGAACGCCAATTTCGGATGACAACTAATTTATTCTTTTTTATAAACAAAACATCAAAAACCAATGAGTCGGCAACAGTAGTGATTACTCAAAATTAATTGAGCAAAAATAACGTTAATTATTCTTGATCATTAGTTTTCGTTGTAAAAGTTGGCAGTAATAAACGAATATAAAAAGTTTTGCTCTTGAAAGAAAAATTGCAATTAAGTCTAACGACAGACTTCACGAACTCTGAAAAACAAAAATAGGCTTAAATATCGTCCTTTATACATTACATTATATCAATAAATTACATATCTAAATAATCAGTCTGGTACAAAACGCAATGGACTATGAACGGGACTAATTACGTTAACAAAAGTTCGTGTATTGTCGTTGTCCCCGTGGACATCGGCAAAAAATTGCAATATCAGTCAGTTTCCAAGTTTTTATATTGGTCATTGGCGGGCTTGACCGCAATTCGTCGAATATTTAACGATATTTGTCTATGATGGAGCGTGCTGACTCAGCAAAGCGGCCTTTTTTAATCCTAATGAGTTCGTGCTTGACCTTTACTTGTCTGGTGTTAAGCGACATTTAGGTCTACAATGGAGCGCGCTCTCTCATCAAAAACTTGTTTATAAATATACTAAAATAAAATACTAAATACATAAAAAAAAACACAAATATCATCATCATTGTCAGCCTATCACAGTCCACTGCTGGATATCGGTCTTTCCAGCTGTTCGCCCTTCGGGGCAACCATCTGGAGGATATACCAATAATCGCCACGCTGGGCAGGCGGGTTGGCGATCGCAGGACGTAGTTTTTCGATTCGACGACACTGCTGCCCGCCATCAGTCTGTGGTATTTAGCTACGCCTTCAATTGTGATGGTTATATCGCCACCAATCGGTTGCTAGCGCCTCGTTTGTTATTCGGCAGGATGCACCGCTGGCAGGTAAAATTGGCTAGGAGCGAAAAGATCAGAGGCCGCTCCCTTACTTCCCCAAACACAAATATACATCAGATGAATGTCCCGGGGCCTCACACTGGGTAGAATTTAAACCAGCGAACCTCCATCAAAATAAAAACTGGCATATAACGATTTCCGTAGACGAAAGTTTTCCTCGAACGCTCAACGGTTTTCAAATACAGTTTCCTAGTCAAAAGCTGGAAAATAAAGTTTACATCGTAACTAGCTTACTGCTGGTTTGCTGCACATCTGGTTCAAAGGTATGAGCCTAACATAGTTAGACTTGGCCGTGACCTAACTTCGACCGCGTTTAGGTCAATAGTGGAAATAACCTCTATAGAAAATAGGTACCTACGCGTAAACGGGAGAGCTGAAAATAAGTATTCTGTTGGGAACCATTCTCGAGATTATTGTCCGAAAACAAAATGGTTGAGCAGTTGTTAGATACTCAGCATTTTATCTAGAAAGAGGTTTTATTCAAACTTTTCATGTAAATACATAATAAAATATGAGATTTTAATCGTCGTACGGTTTTAAACGCCGCTCATAACTCTGTAACTATACGATTTCAAATGAAGCTTCATCAGTTGTGCTTTGATTAATAGAAAACTCTTAATGGGTGGTTTATTTATTTATATTTTGAAAATGACACATTACAAACGATTGATTTATAGTAGGTATTCAAAAACCTGTGAGGTTTAAGCTGATTCTGTTTTATTTTCGCATCTTTATAATAATGATGAAACATATTGTAGGTATAACGGTTGAAATAGAAGCATAACAGAATACGAGGTAGGTACAAAAGAAAGAACAATTATAAGTTTCTATTCTCAAAATGCACCCTTATAATTATTCATTACATGGTCTGAAACGATATGAAATCGGTATCATTTAAAACTCGTAAAATGTGCAAGATTTGCCACGAAGTTTTTGTCACCTTTGAGTGATTCATTCATTTTTCATCCATTCACCGATTCATCCATGCACTTTGAAATAATAAAAATAGCCCTGTTGAGATTATACTAAACTAAGGTGATAAGGCCTTAATCAACCATGCTTGCTAAGTATGGGTGGGTCGACTTCACATAACCATAGAATTTCTTCGAAGGTGTGCAGATTTCCTCACGACGTTTTCTTACATGTTTGTTTTAAACAAACACAACTTAGGAAGACGATATATTTCTTACCTAAACAGTATATTTACCAGGAGTTCATTGTGACGCAATACAGACTAAATTCGTTTCGGTGGATGTGTTTGAACAAAAATTTCAACAAAAGTGTTACAACGTTCACACCGTGTTTACGAAGGACTCGAAGAAAATGTTTTAAAAGAAAATTCCGTGTTCTACACTCATAACGTATGAATCGCGTTCCACAAATATACAGATTAAAGAGCCGTGGAACATTTACATAGCACGTTGGGTGACGTCACACATATTGATTGTGCTAACCGTAAGTAATGAAATTAGTGCGGGGTTGATACGATTCGTGATGGATTGTTGCATAGTGAATGTACGTCTTGTTTAAGCTTTCCAATAAGGAATTGAATACGAAATTGGATTTGATTTAGCTTAGTCAGAGCCATGGCAAGTCTTATAATGTGTAATATTCAATTGTTGATGATGATTTTTCTTGGAGACTAGTTTTTGCGAATATACAAAACAATGCAGCTTAAACTTTTAATTTCTGGCTCGATGACTCATTTTGGTAGTGACCTCTGCCTTCTGAGCCAAGAGTCGATTCCCGCACATTGCAAACATTTGTATTCATGAACACATACATTTGTGCCTGTTTCTATTGGTCTGGGTCTTTTCTATGTATAATATGTATTTATTCACAACGATCCACGATCCAAACTCAATTCACTTATAGATTTATCATCAGTCTTATCAGTAAGGATTACCAAAATACATGCTTTTTTTAATCAAATCTCATTCTGCTTCCTACGATAAAGCTGGATAAACACAACCGCAATATGTAAGTTATCGGGAGCGACATCAACGCACTATTAATTCCATTACGGTTTGTATAATCAATATGTGTGTGTCATGTGTGTGGCATACAAAATCGATGTACCGCGTTTGAGCGTATGGAAAATTTCGTTCATTTTGACTGAGAGACTGTTTACTGTACGATTTTACGTTCCAGTGGGCTAGAAGCCTATTCGTAACTAAAATATTTCTACTTGTGTAGATGAAATAATCTAAGCAGCTGAAACTTAAGAAGTATTTATCAATCAATATTTATTTAAGCTCCTTATAAAAATGATCAATATTGTATCAGTTTATGGAAGGAAATATTAGAAAGAAGAACAACATCCTAAATTATACAACGACATAATATCTGTAATACCTTTTTCTATCAACTGTTTGTATTTTGTGCAATAAAAAATATCTTATATCTAACTTAATGAATTCTTCGCTTCTTTAAGCCTGATGAAAAGCTAAAAATAAGACTTAAGTCGCTGTGACAACAGGCAACCCACCAATTACCTGTCAGTTGCCACCAACATGTAGGTTCCTAAAATGCCGTCAGGTTCATATTCCTTAAATAGTTTTTTGTCAAATTAGAATATTATTTTTTTAGGTGGGTACACATTTATAATTAGCTAAAATAAATAAATAAAGTAAGTAGCTTAAGCACTTGTGTTATGGGTATCAGAACAACGAAGGTACCACAAATAAATACTTAAATACAAATATAAACACCCAGACACGGAACAAACACAAGTGTTCATCACACGAATGTTTGTCCAGGGTGGGAATCGAACCCACGACCCTTGGTTCAGAAGGCAGGGGTCACTACCAATTGAGCCACCGAGCCAGTCGAGAGCCGAGACAATAATATGACAGATGCACAAAAATATCATTAGTCGAATACGTCACGTACATACGTTTTAATACGTATTTAATTCTTTATCTCTTCGTCTGATCTCTGCCAGATCATACCCAAATTAAGTAAGTTACTTGGCCAATTCTCTTTTATTAGTGCCATAGATCTAGGCAAGACAATAAAACAGAGAGGAAATAAAGAGCAAGTTAAAACCGTTTCACGTATCTCGTAACGAGCACTCAATCATCATTAAACGTTGGGGAATAAATAGCAATGTTGCCTCAATCATAAATTGGATGGTTTTTGTGGTTATATTTTCACATAGTGATTATTTTATGTAGTACTTAGGTATCACCACTTTTTAACCGACTTCAAAAAATAGGAGAAGATTAGCAATTCGACTGTTTTTTTTTTTCGTTAAATGTTGGTTACCACATATCTCCGAGAATTGTGAACCGATTTGATTTTTTTTGTTGGAAAAGGTTTACTTCCGCGTTGATCCCATCGTCACCATATTGAACTCGTTTTTTTTGCTAAAAATGCTGTTATAAAGTTAATACATATTTTCTGATTTTTCGTTTCGTTTCGTTTGGATTGAATTTAACACGATTTAAGAAACGATTTACTATTCAATTTTCGCTTTACGCTGTCTCTAGGGGGAGTTGGTGTGGTGTGGTGTGTAGGACTCAAACATCCCAGAACGGATGAATAAGTACCCCTCGCTCCTGGGAGCAATAGAGTACTCCCCGGGCGGACCTCTGCTACGGTGTGACTGCACCTACCACACCGTTACACCCAGTGAATGGATCGGGTCCCCACTTGGGACATGAAAGAAAGGCTCAGAGAATATACGATGCGTTGTATGCTTTGCGGTGACGCCCCGACCGGGCGCGGGCGGCGTAGAGCTTGCACGTCTACCGCGGCCTCATGCTCTGTTTCCGCTGCCTCCTTCTGCGATCGAGCATCCCACGCCAGACTTCAATGACGCTGCCCCAACCATTAGCCAAACCATTGCACCGCAGTAGCTAGATCTATTAGACTAGTACTAAAATTTCCTCTTCATTCTTCCTTCTCTCTCCAGCTTGTCAATAGAAAACCGCGAAATTGACTCATTGTTCGTTAGTTACAGAGTGGTGTTGGAGGTGGCAGGCAACTCTGATGCTGTCATCCTGAGCGGGTTGGAGGCGGATACCCAGTACCAGGTCACGGTAGCTGCTTTGTGGGGTGGCCACAAGTATAGAAGCAGGCCAATTGTCTTCCGCACGCTGGGTGAGTGAATTTTTTTTTTATAGTAGCTCGACATAATGGCTTCCATACGCCTGATGGAAAGCGAAAGAGAAGCCCAAATCGCTGGGACAACAGGAAAGTAACTGGTCATTGCCACTGTCGTGCTGACGCAACCCTAACTACCCACGAGTTTCGGTTCGATGAGTCTGTGGCGTAGTTCCCATATGGGACACGAAGATCTAGTTCTTGCTATACGGTAAAGCTCTTTAAACCAATTACGTATTATTTTAAAAATAAATAAAGAAACATACTAATTCGGTGCAAAGCATACATAGTACATCAATTATTGCAAAAATGGAATTAAGAGATACCTGTGCAATAGGTAGCCCAGTATCTCATTATTTTTTTGGCACAAATAAAAGTAAACTTTGCACATAAAAAATATACATGTATTTAGTTTGTGTGGCCGATTCTGAAGTACGTAAAAAATCTTAGGGCGTTTTCAGATTGTGTTATTTTGAGACCGACAGGATTTGTGTTAATTAAATTCCTTGTGTATTCGTTCAAACCAGTCATGATGATTTAGTATAGTACTATCTGCAAAGCTCACATGAGCTTACAAGCGTAGCAAACCTTATGAATATAGAACAATAAGCGTGTACAGACCCTTTCGTTCGGTTTGGAGCCCTTATGACTCATCAAGTACATATTATGAAGGACCTACGAAAAAAGTGAAGATCGCATTTCGAATCTCGACTTTAGTTTGAGAAGAGATCGTAAACTCATGACGTCACGCCCCCTACACTAATTTCCGCGGTTCAAGAGATTTTCGACAAAGGCCGATTTGCATTCGCCAGTTACGTTTATGTAGATGAGTCCGTTTTACATTTTACACGTTCAATCCGACATTAATTGTTCATCAATCTTAAAGGCGGTTAGCTTGTGAAAATGTTACAGCTGCTATTTTGATTGTATACTCGTATTTATATCGTTCTTAATATAAATCGCGTTGGAAAAATTTGTTCCACTCGTATTTTTTAAAATTTAATTTTATTTAGGTGATTTAAAAAGAGTAACTACCGAGTTTCTTGCTGTTTCTTCTCGGTAGAAATCTACTTTCCGAACACGGCGGTAGCTTCTTTTAAATTGCTTTTATTCACATTTTTACATTACTTTTTACATTTGTACATTATTTTTTACTTGACGCTTCATAAGTGATTATTTTGATTTGATTTTCGTATATTCACTTCGAGTAAATCCAATCTCATTAAAAAGGTAGATATTTTTTGATCTTTATTTATTGTAAAGCTGATGTCTCTCTCTCCGTAGGATCATCTCTTAGTGAGATGTATGACTTACTTGTATAAATCTTGAATTATATTATTTTATTAGACAGATACATAATTATTCTAAACAGTTGACTTAAAAATAGACACAAAGCGATCTCTTCCGGACAACCTTTGGGTAGAGGATAATTGAACACATTACCACTCCTTTGCGATGCGTAGTCGGATAAGGAAGAGATAAGGCGCCAATTGACGAATAAAAATTGATAAAGCACATTATGTAGCTACTATTGGACATTAATATTTTCTTTGTCTTTAATTTTCTTTTATTTCCATTATTGTGGTCTGTCTTGTTTTGTCACTTTTGTTTTGTTTTAGTACAACTAATATTAACTCAAGCTTCACATACACTTAACCACATTTTTCATACAGAAACTGGCACAGCGGTGATACATAGTTAGGTGCTTATACCTACGGCTTTCCTCATGACTCAACGCTAAGAAACTTGATAGGAACTTTATTACAATAACCAAAGCATACTTCAATCATGGTTGTAAAGAACCCCGGATCCCTATAGCAAGATTAGACTATATCGATGTGGTCTAAAGGCTCAAATTGGCGTAACACTAGAATATAGAAAGTGTCTTAGTATGAAAGTAGTGCAGTTTTCCCTTAAAATCGTATAAAGGCGAGTGTGCATTAACACAAAATAAGAATACGGGCTGCTGCACATCATTTACGCGCGCTCGTGTGTACTTCGCCTCTTGAATAGGGTTGGTACATAATATATTTAAAAGTACATTACTAATGTTATATTTGTTTATGTACTTAGTCCTTATGGCATAAAAAATACAAAACATGGAATTAATCCCCAAAGCATTTTCTGTCAGTAAACCTTTGGGCTGTAAATGGGAAAAATATTAATTTATTTGTGTAATGCAATTTAATAAAACGACTTTTACTTTCTTTGTTAACATCTCTTTTTTTTCTCTAAGTCATTCTTAGCATAACTTTTAGGCATAACTAGAATTAGGTAGTTAAATAGAAAAGAGAGAAACATGTTTATTAAGTGCACAACAAACATTTTAGAAACAGTACATAATAGGTATAGACATTATCATAACAAGTGGTCATATTCACCATTTGGTGACCCATTTGGGTTACACCTGCATCTGCGGCGCTAATATTCAGTGCTACCTACATAATAATAAAAAATAAAATTTATAAAACACTCAAGATGGAAGATAAATTATTATCAACGAAAGAAATAAAATCTCTTCATTTATTATTTTCCCTATGACACGTCGGCTATGTTCTTTCTCTGAGACTAGTATAGGCGCCGCTTGGTAGAAAATGGCTTGACTGCCCCCGCGCGCAGCTTCTATCCAACACCATCAACAACAGCCTTAAGACGTCCACTGCTGGACATAGGCCTCCCTCAATGACAATTACCATTTGGGGGACTGGCCTTAGACATGCTTGCATGACGGGTTAGTGTCGAGGTAGTGCTGGATCGGTCTCGCAGTATCGCGTCGCATGACGGAGGGGCCGGGGTTTTTAGTGGGTATTCCCTGCCTCCTTTAAGGGATTCCATCCTGAGGTAGGGTTAGTCCCACATACCCCGTCACTCCCCCCCGGGTGGTGGGGATGCCTAAACGCATTTTCCCTGGCAAAAAAAAATATATTGGTGACCGAACTAGGTTTTCCGCTTCCTATCATTCTCTTAGTTGTCAACCCTACACGTGTCGACATACTCCCGACTTGTATATTATGTTTCGGCACTCACTCGACTCGCGTGTCCCTTATGGGAGGTAGAGACATGCGAGCGACTCGTTAGCCCCGCTTGGACGGTGCAGAATTAGCCAGGTACCCTGTCTAGCTAGACTTTAAGTAAAAGCGTCAGCTGGTCTTATTTCCTAAGTAGCTTGACTTAGTCGCATACGGAATGTGTACGTAAGTGGTCTTAAACTAAATCAGTATTGACCTCTCTACAAAATTCTTATCAGTGTTTCTCTACTATTATAATAATATGCACGGATTATATGTACATAGACCTTTCTCTTGAATCACTGTATCTATTAAAACAAGTAAGAGAGGGAGGGCATAGCGAATTTTCGCTCGAACTGAGCTTCCAGGGAAGGATCTCCACCCTATAGAATACCGTAGCAAAATGACCTCCGGGTCGTGTTTCTGCCGGTTAGTTGGGTTTCCGGAGCTCGTGGGGGTTAGGGTTGGGCCGGCATGGTAGTGGCGACTGACAGGTAACTGACCAGTTACTTGCCAGTTGTCACAGCGACTTAGGCTTCTCTTTCGCTTTCCATCAGGCATAGCCATTATGTCGAGCTACTATAAAAAAAAAACAAATCTCATCAAAACCTGTTGCCTGACTTAGAGATCTAAGCATACATAGAGAAATATAGACAGACGAAAGTGACTTTGTTTTATTCTATTCAGTGATGTTCGCCACTCGTTAATTCACCGATGGTAATACTGCAACCACATTTGCACACGTGTTATAAACATGATTACACTAAAAATTAATTAGTCTGCTTAAATATGCATCGTCGATTAATGCCTTAGTATGTTTAGCAATTAACTAGGTGTAACCTATCAGCATAATCCAATAAATTTAAATGTTTACCTGACTAGTTGTTAGCTATCGGTATACTCTACCAATTTTCAAATGTTTACTATACTTATCTAAGCTAGTTTGCATTAATTATCATTATAATAGATATTAAATTTAATTTAGCTTCCTATGTGAAACTGTTTTGATCACTACAATTATATATTACTAGCTGTGCTCGCGACTTCGTCCGCGTGGAATAGTTATTTTTTCCCCGTTTTTTTTTTACATTTTGCATTATTTCTTCGCTTCTATCAGTTGTAACGTGATGTTATATAGCCTAAAGCCTTCCTCGATAAATGGTCTATTCAACACAAAAAGAATTTTTCAATTCGGACCAGTGGTTCCTGAGATTAGCGCGTTCAAACAAACAAACTCTTCAGCTATGTAATATTAGTTAAGATAAAGTATAAAACAAAGTCGCTTTTTTCTGTTTGTCCCAATGTCATATCTGGTCTATACGATCGTTTTATGTTACATGTGTACTTAGGTATGGTAATCATTGTTCCAAAAAAAAAATAATATTTCATTATAATTTTCTTCAAATCAAATTCAAATGTATTTATATCTTTATATCTACGCTACGGATTTTGACGCAGTTTTTTTTTATTTTTAATATATATACAGACACATATAATATAATAGACAGACAGGGTGAAGACTTTCTATGTTGCTATTCTCTACCCCAAGATTATCTGGAAGACATCGCTCATAGCGATAAAACCGCCTAATTTGTACAACAGTATGTCCTGTTTATGACAAGTTTGTACTTGGTCCAGGTTTATGACAAGAAAAAGTGAAAGAAAGAGTATGTATCTATCTATCTAAAAGTACCTAAATAAACAAAGAACCAAGTCACCGCCCTTGGACAGTCTAGCAAGGAACCTTTCTATACAAAAATACAAACACGGTGATTAACGTCAGTTAACGTACCGAAAATTGTATACACAAGTGTAATAAATAAACCAGAAAGTACACTGACAGGCAGAAAGGTTAATAGCAGGTGGAGATAGTGTTGGGGCCAGTTTGTGTGAGGCGGTACAAGACATCAAAATATAAGAACGGCTCAACTTTTAAAATTGTACTACCCAAAATTTTATGATGATGATTATCAAATGATGATGTGGCCTAGGAGGCCTTAAGTTCACTCTAGCCTTTAACTCTAGACACACTAGAACACTCTAGTAATGAACTTCAGCTGTTAGATAAGAGTAGATAATGCAACGAATTTTATATCAATTATATGACGATGATTTCGACATCTATAGATTGAAGTCGAAATTCTGAAAATACTGTATTTTTATCTTTATATATTTTATTTCACGGGAGGGTGTTATCCCTTCTGGCTCTCTCACCTCCTCTCACCGTGGACGAACTACAAATTGAGAGAAAAGGGAGCAAGGCACACGTACAGTACTTCAGTACACCGTGCTTCTTGAAGTAGAACATTGTACAGGCTCAGTAAAAGAGATTACTTTCACAAACTATTTTCAAGGGGTTTCAACCCAACACTAGTTGAAGAGCTCTTTGTATGTACCTGTTGCGTGTTGCATGCGTGTGTTGAGGGCCCTCGTCCCAACAGACGAGGCGACAATATATGGCGTGTACATGGCCTAGTTTAAACCTTAAGGGTCATGACACGGCTGGGACCTTCGAAATAGTTTAGGGTGTTAAATAAATTGAAAGTTCAGAATGTGAGTCATGTGTTACGCATGGGAATCCGGTGAAATGGTTTGTTTATGTCTGGAAAAGATATCAATTATGCGTTGTCTTTTATTATTTATAGGTTATGTATGTCCGGGTTAATTTCAAATCAACGATTTATTTATATATCAATTCTGATTTGATAATTATAATCGCTGCACTAGCTGAAAATGTACAATATTTTCTCTATTTAATGCTCTATCTATGCATATAATGTATAAGTATATAATCTACTTAATAATGATGACATTTAATGTAGTTATAAAATTAATGATCTATAATTTATTTAACTTCCAAAAAATAATAATTAGCAACGGAGTTTTTACCCAAAAATCAGGTTCTTGGTAAAAACTCATTTTACAAAGCTATGCTTATTACCCTAAAGTTTAAGATTTGGGGCCTATAACTTTTAAATAATAAAATTATTACTAAAATTAAAAGATATCTCAACGTATTATAAGATTAACATCTCAAAACATAGCAAAATCAAACAAAATGTTATGTAGTTTGTAAATGTTTTATTAAGATTATTATTCGTATCTGGATCGCTGCCAGCATCTCGAAACGACATGGTTTTCTCGACTTGTTGAACACGATCTCCTTATGGTCCCAACTTCACTGATGTTTCATTGTGTAACATTTAGTGTAGATATTTCTACTTCCGAATAAGTTTAACGGACTGAAAAAATTGTAACACGTTTGATTACAAAAGTTTATTTATTTAATCTTTATTGCACAGTAAAGTAGTGTACAAAAGGCGGACTTAATGCCACATAGGCATTCTCTACCAGTCAACCATTGGGCTAAGCAGAAACTAGCAATAGGGTAGTGTGCCAAAAAGTTTGTTTGAAAAACTTTTTAAGAAGTAATATAGGCTTCTTTCAGAAGTAATTTTTGTTCCAGTAGCAATAAAAAATGTTCTTGAATAATCTAACTCGTGTTATAAACATACAAAGAAGTTAGACAAAGAACAGTTTTTATTCTTTCTATTTTCTTAGCAAAAAGGTTATTCCGAAAGATTCAAAATACTGGCTTACTTTAACTTGACAGCTTCTAGATGAAGAATTTGTTACATTAGATTGAATGTTATGGCGAGAAAGGGACGTCTTGGTTTGAATACCTAATGAGGTTGGAGGAAAAGGCAGAAAAGTATAACCTCAGTTTACCGGCCAACTGCGTTTTGACGTGTCTCTCTAAACACTTGACATTGGCGAATTATCCGCGTAAACTCTACACGCGTGATAGAGTCCATTCCAACAAAAAAAAAAAAAAACAAAAAAAAAAAGATTTTGGAGGAAAAAGTTGATAAAATACATGAAATTGATGGATGAAACAAGAGGAATTTAAACTCACTAAATTTTTAGCTAGGGTGACGACAACGGGATAGTATGTAAAGTTTTGTAATAAAATGCTACACTTGACTTTATTGATGACTAGCTGACCCAGCCTACCTACTAAGGAGCGCCATGTTTATTACTAAATAATATTTTGTAATTTTTATATTACACAAACCTTGTCCTAACAATAAAATACATAAAACTAAGAATCATCAAGTGGCGAAAGATGGGAGATGTCTATGTCCAGCAGTAGACTGATATAAGCTGATGATGATGAAGAATCATCATCATTGGTGACATTGATCAAAAGTTATGGGCGTACATACAATTTGAACATCCTGTTTTATTATTATACTAGCAGCTCGTCCCGGCTTCGCACGGGGTAGTCAATTATATTGTTAAAATTTTACCAAGGATCCCTATTTTTTTCAAAATGAAATGTAGCCTATGTCAAATTGGAAGAATGTAGCATTCTATTGGTGAAAGAATTTAAATCGGCCCAGTACTTTTTGAGCCCATTCATCACAAACATACAAAAATAGGTACAAATCTTTCCTCTTTATAATATTAGTGTAGATATAGATTTAGTGATCTCAACTAATCCGGAATATGCCTTCTCTTATTTATTAAAAAACTTATATTATCTATTACAGTAAATTGTGACTAATTAAGTTTAATCTTTTGACCACCGTGAAATTAGTCACTATTTATTGCTTTTGTTGCATGTAAGCGTTACTGCCGTTAAGAGGGTGAATAAAATTGAATGAAAACGCATGCCATATGAAAAAGTATTGACAAAATAACAAAATTTGAAAGGCCTAGATAATGCGCATGTGATTACCATATTATTATACTTTTTATATCGTAAACAACGCGAAATTTTACATAATAATAATAACAAAGAGTGCCCGGGTTTTAGCGCAAAAAGTAAAAGTAAATAACGAACTCTAAAAAGTTGTTAACGAAAACGCTAACTCATATCATTGTTCACGACAGCTAACCACCTACCAATTTTAAAACTGTCACTGTTATATAAATAAAAATAAATTCAGCCGCTACAACATGGAACGTACTTACGTAGACGTTTTATATGCGAACTGTACTGAATTTAATTTTAGTGCAGAATAGGAGTTTTGCTTTAGAGTAAGATACTCATAAAGAGTAAAATGTATTAGGAAACTTAGCGAAAGCAAACTTTTATGCTCTTTCAATATTTTGGAAGCAGTTCCAGTCGCTATTTGCAAATGGATATTGTGAGGAAAAATCAATGCTACAACTTTTGTCGGGATAAAAATTAAATGTTGATTTGGATTTTAGTTAAAGGTGTGAATGTAGAACCAACATTCTTTAATATTTATAGCTATAAATTAATATTCCTTTGTTATGTAGAAGCACTGTCAAAACAATTTTTTTATCTCATCAAAATGTTATTAAGAACATATTTTTCCTTTTACTTGCCCAACTTTTCCTTCATAATATTAGCGTGTAAAGTTTTCGTTGTGCGAAAGCCATTGACCTAAACGACTGGCCTTGTATTTTTTTAAAGCTAATTTAGTATTTATCCTCTTTCCAGCTGTAACGCCAAATTCGGCCGTGAATGTTTGGTTTTTTATTTATATCGCATTTTTTTTTTTTCATAAACTGAATTTGTACTTTTTAATTATTCACAATTCGATTTTCTTATTATCGTTTACGATAGTGATGTTACATACGTCATTTCAAAAATTAATGTTTCAAAAGGCAGTGGACCTGATGGCCTTCACCCCCTATTTTTAAAACAATGCTGCGTGCAATTAGCGTCCCCAGTTGCGTTTCTGTTTAAATTATCTTTATCTCTCGGTGTCATGCCTACATCTTGGAAGCAATCGTTCATTGTACCAATTCATAAGAATGGGGATAAACATAACGTTCGTAATTACCGGGGAATTTCTAAGTTGTCTATTTTGCCAAAGGTGTTCGAAAAGATAGTTTACGATTCTCTCTTTCCGACAATTAAACTTTTACTGACCGCACATCAGCACGGCTTCATTGCCAAGCGTTCGACTGAGACTAATCTTTGTGAGTTTCTGGATGTCGTTCTTGAGTCTATGGATATGGGATATCAGGTGGATGCCGTGTATACCGATTACTCTAAAGCGTTCGATAAAATTTCACACTCACTTTTAATTTCTAAACTTGAGGCAATCGGTATACATGGTGATCTACTCAGGTGGTTAACATCTTACCTTGAAAACAGAACGCAAGCAGTTACAATAAAGGGTTTTGTTTCCAGTTTTGTTCCGATAACTTCCGGTGTACCGCAGGGTTCACACCTAGGTCCTTTGCTCTTCAACATCTTTATTAATGATGTCATAAATTGCTTTCAACATTCAAAGATATTATTGTACGCCGATGACACCAAAATATTTTCAGTTATAAGGTCTAAAGATGATTGCGAAAACATGCAGAGTGATTTAAATCGATTAGGGGAATACTGTCTACAAAACAAACTATTTTTGAATGTTGAAAAGTGCCAAACAATTACATTTACCCGGAAAAAAAATGTAATCAATTACAATTACGCTTTACATGGTCGGGGGCTGAAAAGGGTTGATGAAGTGAGGGATCTGGGTGTTCAGCTGGATCGTGGGTTGTTGTTTGAATCTCATGTAAATAAAATAACTGCTAAGGCCTATAAATTGCTCGGATTTATCTTTCGACAAAGTACGGATTTTAAAAATGCCAATACGTTGATATTGTTGTATAATGCGTACGTTAGATCTCAACTGGAGTATGCTTCAACCGTATGGAACCCTATGTACTTGAAATATACTAATGCAATAGAAGCTATTCAGCATAAGTTCATTAAGCGTCTGCAGTATAGATTTAAGAATTGTAACATTGCCAGAATTGAAGTATTGGCAAATCGAAGAGAGCATAGAGACCAAATTTTTTTGCATAAAATTGTACATAATTTAGTCGACTCTTCTTATTTATTAAGTAAATTGTGTTTCGGGTGTCCTAGACCTGGCGCACGTCACAGGAATACTTTTGTAACACCCCTTTGTGCAACTAATTACAGAAGTAATAGTTTTATTATCAGAGCCTGTAAGAAATATAATACCTCTTTTGACCACATCGACATTTTTGACAAGGAGAAAAGGCGTTTTCGTGGCTTCTTGAAAAATAAAAATAAAGATAGTTAATTGTTTGAATGTATTTAGCGTTAAGAGGACCTCATCCTCCATTCATGGCTGAATTGTATGTTTGCTGCCTATTCAACATTGTCTAATGTGAAAACTAGCAGTGGAAATTTTAATTGCCAATGTGTAGTTCATTATGTTTAATGTAAATGTAATATTATGTGCTGTGTGTTTCCTTAATAAATAAATAAATAAAATAAATTTCTCTGGCTTAGTGATTTTACGATATAGCCGTATAAAACTGGACTCTGTACGGTTCGTGTGAAGATCTCATTATATTTTAGTGCTCTCTGAGATTTCGTCAGATCCATAGTTCGAGTATTGTAGTGTGCATATAAATGAAAAATTCTTTTATAAATGAAGAAATCATTTTGGAAGACTGACTTTCCTGATTTTTTTTATAGCATAGAACCTCTATGCTATAAAAAATCCTTTGAATAACGGAAGAGAAAAATCCAAGTCGCTGTGGCAACCGACAAGTAACCAAGTCAAGTTGCCACTGCCATGTCAATAAAGGTAGGCTGGCCTGAATTTTCTCACGTTTGACGTTCCTAGGAAACTGGGAGTAGAGGAGTCATATAAAAATGAAAAACCTTAGTGAGGCCAGGTGATTAGCGCTTTATTTATGTTTATGGCTGAATTACCCCTGTACTATACCTAATATTAGCAAGGTATATGAAATATGAAATAAAAATGAAATATTTATTTATTAACATCAAAAATTAAGTCGTTTCATGTCTTCCATGTACAGACGGATACAAAACATCGACCCAATTGTGTTATTCAACAGTAGTATTTGTATACCATGGAGTTTGTGCCATAGGTAGCTAATCATTAGTCTACTTTCCCAAACGGATAGTATAAAATTATCCCATTCCAACCCACAAAAAAATTAGCTTGCTAATCTAGCTAGCGTCAGTGTTCACACAAAGACCTAATAAACTAAATGCCGAGTCCAATTTTAGAAATCGGTCAAAGCACTCAAGTGCACTCTGCAACGTGTGAATATTCCGACGTCTGGCTGCGAAGCGAGAAATAGTTCGTGTTTGTTGGTACATTTTATATGACCTGCGCTAAAGTATTCTTGTATTAGATTGTTTAGATAATAGCTGCTTCTGTGGATCAGATTATAGACAGACAGATGGTTCAGGTAGAGTTTTGTGCAATATTGGCCAAAGGGATCTACATTCATCGTCTTCTTCACTATTTAAGTCCAAGACTTGAATTTCGTATGTGCAATGTACATACTTTTGGCAGATCTTTTTCTTTACCTTGGTTCATCACAGTGGCTTTCTTTCCCATGATGGCAAGTTAAAAAGGCAACTCAACCGTCATCGTCACCGGAGCAAGAAGCTACGCCCTGCGATCGCCAACCCGCCTGCCCAGCGTGGCGATTATGGGTATATCCTCCAGAAGTTTGCCCTAGGTGGCGAACACTGGAGAGGTATGCCTCTGGCCTATAGGCCTATGGGCCTGGACATAGGTCAAGCAGTGGACTGCAATAGGCTGATGATGAATCGTTGCTAACTAACTATTTCTTCATCATCAGCCTGAAAATGTCAACTGCTGGATATATCCTAAAAAAAAAACATGATTTAGGGGATTCGCCTCAGTCACCACGTTTGGCAGTAATTGGTGACCGCAGTAGTTTTTATTTGTACCCTGGTAAACGCTGCTGCCCGTTTCCTTATATTCCCTATCGCAAATATTTGTTACGCAATATAATTCCTTATTTGATTCAGAAACCGGAAGATCAGATCTCAATTTCTTCGCCATCGAATTTTGAAATGGTGTGAGAACTAGAAATGCATTTCGCAAAGTTTCCTTCTTTGCTCAAATGGCGTCAAAATCCTTTCGAAAGGAATACTTTTCCTTCTACTTAGAATATTTCGCAAAGTTCCCTTTGCTCAGAATAAGTCATCCAGTCTAGATGCAACTGCAGCCGCGCATCCGGAAGATCAAATGCGGTGAGCAAACGAACTGTCTGGCGCGGCGCCAACATCAAGCTGTTTTCTGGCACGAGACGCATAACACAGGACAATCAAATTTAACGAGATCTTCAGAGAGCAATACCGAGGGATTAGTAGGTGCTTTATATTTTGATGTCGCCGAGTACTGGGCTTAAGCATTACCATAACTGTAAAGGGCGGAAGGCTTTCTGTCTTATCGCTTCGTTGCCGTATGCGACTGTATAATACAGTCGACCTTTTTTTTTTGTTTTAGTAAGACATGTAATGACGTGGATTATAGACAGCGCTTATTATATGGGCAACATAAAACCTATAATTGAATTCGGAAACTGTAAAATATGATGGAGATACATATTAGATCAGCTTCTTCTTCCTTTCGAGTTCACAGCAAAAGCATTATAATAGTGTGAAACTATACGAAAACCTTGTGAAACTTTAAAAAATAATGATAAAAACGCACTACGTAATGATTAATTTTCATTCATTCATTCACACGGTAAAAATTAGTGGTCAAATACCTACGTTTATGAAGTTATCAAACCAAACAGAGCTCCATTTTCACTCACCCATCCAATCTTCCAAACAAAACAGACAGTTCACAACTCCCTACCTAAAGGTCAGTTGAGGTCGACAAAGGTATCGGACCTAAAATAATTCGACCCGAACTAGCAGAATAGCGTTGGTCTAAATTACCTGCCTAATTATACCCACAACTGCAAACTGGGGCATCAATTAGGCTAAGAGATAAAAGGCTTGTTTGTGTTTTGTATTCGGGATATTACGGTAATGTTATTTAGCTCTATCATAATCATGTGAGATTTAATTGTAGGTATCATATAAAAGCTTTTGCCTGTGATTATTAATTCGACTATACTTGTTTTTACTACTGTTGGTGGCGAGTAAGCAGCCTGTCTGATGATAAGCAGTAACCGCCGCCCATGGACATCAGCAATGCCAGAGGCACACCAATGCTGCTTCCTGCCACGAGGAAAGAGCTCTCTTTCAACCACGTTTGAAGCAGGACATGTCGTAGCGATCAGGAAACACCGCGGCTGTTTTTTTTTTTTTATTTATTTATTTATGATAAATACATGCTAGCTTACAGTTTACACCAATTTGCTAACAAGTCAAACGAAAAATTTACATACATACTAAAATTCATCAATTATATGCAATACAAATGTCAAAGAAATAATATAAAATTTATGAATTACATACAATAAAAATAAAGATGTCAATAGAGATAAAGATGTCAAGCAAAAATAAAATACACAATAAAAATATGGTTATTAAAACAATTACATAGGCAAATAATAATTATATCGTTTGGTCAATAATAAAATTTAATTTAGTCAACAAATACCCTATCCCATCAGCAAATAAATCCAGATCATCGTGTTGAATAACTATGTCCCCAATCAGACATAAAGCGTTATTTGTTGGAGCGAATGATGCTCGTTGGGTGCGCGTCACTGGCTTTTTTATAAGCCGCGGTTTTCTACGAGGTGCAACCATTCCCAGCTCATCACTCTGCAAATACCTTGGCACCAATAAACCCATCTTTTCCAAAACTTCTTGACAGTCAAGCCTACCCCGTAATATGGAGAGATAGTGTACTATTGTGGCCATTACTCTCCTAGCCTTTAGAGTTTTTAGTTCAACCATACCCAAAACAAACTGAGAGGGATAGAGATATGGATAGTATCCATGACTTTTTTTGTATAGCCATCGAGCAAACTTTCTTTGTATCCTTTCAAGCATAAGGACGTACTTTTCTTGATACGGATTCCAAACAACAGCCCCATACTCCAGCTTGCTGCGAACGAACGCATTGTACAATATTTTGGCTACTCTAATATCATCAAAATCGGCAGACGCTCTTATGACGAAACCTAACATCTTACTAGCTGCCTTACATGTTGCCTTGACATGTTTATGAAAATCTAACTTCGAGTCTAATATTAATCCTAGGTCACGAATGTCACTTACTCTTTCCATAGGAGCGTCAGATAATTTGTAATTTGTAACATTAGGATTACGCTTTACCGAGAATGTGATGATCTTACATTTAGTTTCATTGAAGGGTAAGTGGTTATCTCTACTCCAAACAGACACAGCGTTGATATCACGCTGTAGTGCAAGTACATCTTCCGCCGTATTAATACCTAAGCTTAATTTGAGATCATCAGCAAACAGAAGACATTTCGCACTCCCCACCGTCTCAGGCAAGTCATTGATAAAAATTAAAAATAGAGTTGGCCCAAGGGTACTACCCTGACTAACTCCTGATCGCGTGTAGTAATCCTGGGATTCAGAGCCCCCCACTCTTACAAATTGACGCCTATTCTTAAGCGAAAACTCTATTCTTTTGCTTTATCAACCTACAAGTATGCTATCCCACGATTGGGCAAGGATCTCTCCCTAACTTTTTTCTGTTTAAGGCCAAAGGACCCAAATGATAACCACACATAACCCAAAAAACAAAACAGACGACAACATCTTTATCTCTCAATACACCGATTAAAAATAAAATATACATGAAGACGAATTGAGAACCTACTCCTTTTTTGAAGTCGGTTAAAAAGTGTTTCTTGTCGCATCTATTTTTCATACTTTTTACCATGGGAATCCTTAAATTATGCTTGAAGAATCGCCTAAGAGAACTGAATGGCGGTGACGATTTGACAGGAATCAGATGATTATCTCGATTAAAAGTGGCCTACAAAGAGGCTTTATGAACTTAAATGGGTTATGTTTTGTAGAAAAATATTGCATATTTGTAGATTTCATTGAGCGACTAATTCAAAGAACTAAACTTTAACTTGAAAAATCATTTTCTTACTAGTAATTTGGAGTGCTAAAATCTAACCTCTCTGAAAGTCGCGTTAAAAGGATTTCGTATTGTAAGGGTTTAAAAGTTCAAGTAATTACTTTCACGCCATTTGAATGGAACTTTTCAAAATAGACTTGCTAAAACATAAGTTTAGATGAAAACAGAGAATTATTTATTTCTGATGAATAAACTCGTCTATGTCTACTAGATTGTAAGTCAAATTAATTCATTTTGATAAATTTAATCACTCGTTCTTTTATTTTCTTAGTCGATATGTAGTGTAAAGTATATCTACGTATTATAAAAGTTATTCTAACATTTTCGTAACATGTTTTGACTATTTCATTTGCCAGAAACTGACTTTTAATTTAATTACTTCTACTTCTTCTCTATACTTATAATAAATCTGTAGAGAGGTCAATTCTGTACATAAAATATTTTTTCAAAATAACTATCAGGGGGTGATAAGTGATCGATACTGATACCAAAAATGCAATCAGTAAAATTTTTGTCTGTCTGTCTGTCTGTCTGTCTGTCTGTATGTTCGTTATAGAAAAAAAAACTACTGAACAGATTTTGACGAAACTTGGTACAATTATTCTTCATACTCCTGGGCAGGTTATAGGATACTTTTCATCACGCTACAATCAATAGGAGCGGAGCAGTGACGGGAAGTGTTGGGAAAACGCGAGAAATTTAAACCTGTATGTTTGAACGCGCATTACGCGAAAACTACTGCATAGAATTGAATGCGGTTTTCACCAATGTATTGCTAGAGGTCTAACTTAAAACTTAGGCACAAGGTATAGATGGGTATTATATGGAAGTCCGTTATTTTTGAAACCCGATATCCACGCGAGCGACGCCGCTGGCACAGCTAGTAATACATAACAGTGAAAAATAACAACTTGATGAATGTTACACGTTAAGTGTATGACTCTCAAGTTCTCAATAGATAGGACTGTGTCAATTATCACTATGAAATACTACCGAAATAAAAATACCACTAATTTCAGTAATTTAAACTTTAGTCACGACTGCTTTAAAATTTTAAGACAATAATTGTTACAAGCCGTGCTTGACACAAAACTGTGCTAATACCTTTCAAACTGTGCTTTCAAATGACTTTACGTGATGGATTTCAAGTTTCATAACAGCAGGGGAGCCAATTTATAAAAAGATTTCTAACTTAGCTTTTAAAAGTAAGTATTTCGTTCGTTACTATAATTTTATTATGATCAGTTTGGAGAAATAATATTATATGAAATTTCTGAGAAATAAGTATTAAATTTTGCTGAATATAAAATGGCAACTTTTAGCTGTTACAACTCAGGATCTTTGCTAGATCTCTAGGGATGCGTTCTATTCGTATGCATTTTTCTCGGCTCAAACTTGAGAAAAATATTGAACATTTTAAGTTTTATACTTTTGTAGAAAGGATATATTTTAAGTTTTTACACTTTTAACAGTGGGTGTTCGAGTTCCGTGACAGAATTTACATATCCGAACATTAAGAATAATACAGTATTTTCTATGTTTGAGATTAAAAACTAAGCATCAATATGTTAAATTTGTAATACATTTACCATACTACGTAATAGTAACTTGATTCATAGTTTCACCTTCAAAACAGTTATTAAAATAATTAGAAAAAGTTCGGAAATCTTTCGTTAAGGTTTAATTTACTGAGTAGATTTCATGACTTATTGCTTACTTTTTGTGATTCCAGATCCATAATTAAAATAATTTTCATGTTCGCACCAAATTTAGCAAACTTTGCGAACATGTAAATTTTGTAAATCATTGCATGTAGTTTTAAGTTTGGTGAGAAATAAAGAATATCTATCTATCTTTTTTATTCTCTGGAGATTTAGATAATCTCGGTCACAATTCTAGCACAATAACATTGGTCCTGTATTAGGATCCCGCTCTTCCGTGGAGATAATATCATCTCCTTAGTGAGAAACCTGTTGCAGATTGGCAGGCATCCAACATGATAAAAGATTTGTACGCACTATTTGTTCCAACATTTTCGGCGTGTAAGAGGCTATAAGACGGAAATGAATGAAGATTTAATACTTAGTTGACGTACAAAGTAAATAATAAGACATTGTTCAATAAATTAGGTAAGAAATCTTTCGAACTTCTTTATTCTTCGTTTATTTAGCAGTAGGTAATAATTCAAGCGTCTATCTTGCGGTTTTAATATCGATGCAATAAATCTCGTTTGTTGCATTAAGAGCCACCCTTGTTTATTAACTTTATTCTGTTTTTAGTATTTGTTGCTATATAGCAATAGGTAACATAAATACTACATAATTTTGTATTTGATAGCTGATATTTCTATCTGATACCTCAACTGTCTAGTAATTATGTTTCTTAGATACAGTCTGGTGGCAGACAGACAACGGAATCCTAGAAGTTAGGTCCCGCTGAAGAAGAAATGACTTTGAAAGGATTTAAAGTTTGATCCAAGTGACTTCGTTTTTTTTATATTGGCTCAGCATATGATGGTTTCACCATCATACCCCACAGCCACAGCCAAGGTGCTTCGTTTAGGGTCCCATAAGGGTCCCATATTATAGGAAAGCTGGCAAAGATTTCCACTTCTTAACGATACACCACAGGCAGGAGTTGCCAAACTTTTGCAATAACAAGTATAACAAAAAGTATCTACTTACAGCTCGTGACAGCAATAAACACATCCCATATTAAATGGGACCCTTTAAATGGGGCATATAGATGCATTTTACGGGCCGGCATGGCGGTGGCAACTGACAGGTGATTGGCTGCATTTCTGTCCGTTGTCACAGCGACTTGCTTCTATTAGACGTAGAGAAGTCATTATGCCGTGCTACTAAAGAAAAGGGCAGCAGCGTCATTGGAGCGAGAAGCTACGCCCTGCGATCGCCAATTCACCAGCTTAGGGTGGCGATTATGGGTAAAGCGTCCAGATGTTTATCCAAAGTGGCGAACAACTGGAGACGCCTATGTTCAGCAGTGGATTGCGATAGGCCGATGATGAAGAAGCGTCTTACGGGCCGGCATGGCGGGGGAAACTGATAGGTGATTGGCTGGTTTCCTAACCGTTGTCACTGCGACTTGCTTCTATCAAGCGTAGAGAAGAGTTTAAGAGAGGTAGGGCATAGCGAATCTTCGCTCGAATCGAGCCGCCCGTCCGGGAAAGGACCTCCACCCTATAGAATACCGCAGTCAAATGACCTCTGGGTCGTGTTTCTGCCGGTGAGTAGGGTTTCCGGAGCTCGTGGGGGGTTAGGGCCGGCATGGCGGTGGCATCTGACAGGTAACTGACCAGTTACTTGCCCGTTATCACTGCGACTTGGACTTCTCTATCGCTTTCCATCAGGCGTAGGGAAGCCATTGTCGAGCCACTATAAAAAAAAGCCGGTTACTAAAAAAAAGCAATCGCGACTAGTTGACAAGTAACAGCCCTACGTTCCCATTTGGTAATGCTTGTGTCTTGTCTGCAGAGCCCCCGAGGACGTCGCCGCAGCATGACGGGGGGCTGGCGGGCACGCCGCGCTCCTCCGTGGCCCCGCCCGACCCCTCGCCTACCTTCCCCACGGTAACGATGCGTTTTGATACGGAAAGCTTAGTCAGTGATCCGTCACATTTGTACGAAGAGACGATTTGTATAAATAATAACCCAAGACATGCCACGCTGGGCCACACTGCGCCACCTAGCCCCAAACTAAGCCGAAGCTTGTACTATGGGTACTAGACAACTGATAAACTTACTTATATACTTTTTTTTTGTAAATAAATACATATTATACATAGAAAACACCCAGACCAGTACAAACAGACATGTTCATGCACACAAATGTTTGTACTGTGCGGGGATCGAACCCACAACCCTCGGCTCAGAGGTCAGAGGGCACTACCAAATGAGCCACCGAGCCTGTATAACTTGATAATGTATGAAGATCGGGCTTGTGTGCGGTACACGCGGAGCTTATTGGGAATATGGTGTAGGTCTTGTTGGTCTAATGGTAACAAGTGCCTCTTCGGGACCAAGAGGTCCCAAGGTCATGCCAAATTGACAAGTTAACATACTTTAAGTTTTTGTTCAGATACGTACTTTAAATTGGGTAGCCTGAAATTTCATTAAATATCTCATCTTCTCATCATTTAAACACCAGGGAATCATCCATCTACTCTAAGGTCTACTATTGCTAAGGAATGATTGAAGGCTAAATACTGAAAAAAATGGCATGAACTGTCCTCGGGAACAAGGTTCAGTGCAACAGATTTCCGATTATGGTTTTCCATAGGCTGATGATGATGATGGCAATAATATAGTTCTAAAGTATTAAACTTAAAAATGTAAAATTGTATTGTAGTAAAGATGTAAAAATTCACGAAAAAATGGGCATTCTTCGTGATACTTATATCAACTACAATGAAATTGGTTCAATGTTCATTTAATACAAGAAAAATAAATAATTAAAATTAATATTTATTTATTTATTCACTAAATAGAATGAAATCACGTCTTCATAATATTTATTTACAATGACTATACAAATCCGTCGCTATAGCAACGTTGAGAAGACACCACAAAAAATATTAGGCTTGACTCAAAAAATGTAGTCAAAGTCAAAATACCTTTATTCACATAGACTTAAAATAAGCACTTATGAATCGTCAAGTAAAAAATAATGTAGAAATACAAAAAGTAAAGTAAGAATGTGAATAAAAGCAATTTAAAAGAAGCTACCGCCGTGTTCGGAAAGTAGATTTCTACCGAGAAGAAACGGCAAGAAACTCGGTAGTTACTCTTTTTAAATCGCCAATTGTTACATGTTTAGGTATTACAACATTTTTTAATATTTTAAAGTTAAACAATGCAAAATAAAAGTTGAGTCTATACAATGCAAAGTTTACTACGAAGCAGCAGTCCAAGAGATGTTGTCGTTGAGGAAATCTTCTACTCTATAATAGCCCCCTTTTATAAGTAATGTACACCGACCCCCTTTTAATGTAATAAATAAAATTACACTTTTTATTAATTTACACAGTTTAACGGTATTTTTTTCAACACAGATACGAGGGGTCGAGATAGGCATCGTTGTAATGGTGCTCATAGTATGGATCGGAGCAATAGCTTTGTTCTTTAATCGGTGGGGCAAAATCAGGATGCTGCTACCCTATCAGCCAGATTATAAGCAGGAACAGTTGAAGGTAAGTCACAAAGAGGTGGAACATTTAAAATTAAGAATAATTTGATTTAATAAATCACAATTAAAAGTAACATTAATTTATTTTAATGTATCAAGAACCATATGTTAGTGGTTGCTAGAATGAGTAAATCATTATGTTCCGTAGAGTATATTTCGTTTTGCTTCATAAAAAGCATAATTGATGAAACCGCATTTCGATGTTATAATAATTTGCGGTTTTTCACGATTTGTTTTAATTATATTTACCTACTCTTTGAAATACAATTTGATAATTTTAGGATGTGCAAGTCTTATGTGAAAGTCAAGCTATTAACGATAGGTATTTCTGGAAATCCCACTTATTTACTTACCTAATAATGAGAATAAATTATATTTACAAACCCGTTATGTGACTTCGTTTGCATGTCGGAATCATCAGTCGGTGTATCATTTTACAGGCCGGTGTGGTGATGGCAACGGACAAGTGATTGATTTAGTTACTTCTCCGTTGCCAGAACGACATGGGCTTCCTTTCACTTTCCATCAGACAAGAAAGAGCCACTATACTATTTTAAATATATATACTTATTACTGTTAGTAAAATAACGACCTAACTCCAAATTTAAAAAAAATGAGTTTATAAAAAAAACGGTCCCAAATTCCTTAAGCCGTTTCTATAGTATTACCGTTCATCACATCAACTCATTTTTTTCCAAAATTTAGAGTTTGTTCTATAAATTTACTTCTAAATCTTTAGATTACAGAGTTCAAAAAGTGAAGAAAAAACAACAAGAACGACATTTGTTGAGATCAGAAATGCTCAACCTTTTTTGTGCTTAAAAAACAAAAGGAAAATAGCTCTTATACCAAAGTTTTCAATATTTAAATGTTTCCATAGAGGATAATGATTTTGACAGGTGGACCAGTGTCCTCCCCATGTACCAACGTCGCTATAGGATTGCAAATATGGTGTGTTACTATTTCTATCCAAAATCGCTATCTCTTAACCAATTTCCAAATGTCCTTTTAGTCCTATCTTATTATTAAAAGTTGTATAAAACAGTTGTTAGAAATATCTAAACAGTGAAATATTTTTGTCATTTTACTAGCGGTTTCATTACGTTTTAATTGAAATCTGAATTTTTATGTGATGGTTTGTTTAATAAATCTTTTATCTAATGCTAAGTAAATGCTCCTGATAGCTTTAGCTGCATAAAAGTAAAGAAAAAAATAGTTCTATCTTATTTTATGATCCAATACACACAAGTAAAAGTTGTTATAATACACTTAAGTGAAATATAAAATTAATGCCCTTTTGAATTTTTTTGAGACACTTTGAAATATATATTTTTCTTTTTCCGAAATACTAGTAAAATGAGCGAAAGAATCAAACTGTCTAGACATATATCTAACTCATTCTCTTCCAGTAACGGATTAAAAATAGTACCATTAGCTATTCGAACCGAAAACTCTTAGTAGGCGGTAGAAACAGTAGCTTTTAATTATGTAGATTTTCCGTAGGTGTACTAATTACTCAAATGATTTATTAAGAGCTATTTCACCCGCGTCGATTACTACCCTTTCGTTTGCATTCGGCTTGTTAACAAATGGTATTTAGTTTGGGAATTTTATTTTAATCCTTATTGCGGTTGTGGTAAGGTGGATTTTTGATTGATGTGTGTTTTTTTATTAGGTGCCAGGCAGTAGTGCGTTGGCTGCAGCCACCGCTGGCGGTACTTGTGGGGCTCACTCTGCGCCTTCGGCGTGTTCGGTAATTATTATATTTTTTATGCTTCCATAATATTTGAAAATAGAGTTTTAATTTTTTTTTCTATTAATGTTTTCTTAGTTGCCATTATGAATTACTAATTTAAGACTATTAGCAATGGGATCGATAGTCTACATCTCGCCGGTTTTTTGTAATAAGTTTTAAATTCAATAATGATTATAATTTATTCAGGTATTTATTTTCAATCAGATATTCAAAAGCACGATTACTGTTCCATATAAACGAAAATTCCGTACCTGTAAAATAGGTATCTCATAGTTCTATTTTTTATAAATAATCTGTGTGAACAACATGTACTTACTTATGAGAGGAGCGGTAAATACTTTCTTTGTTTAATGTAAAATGAAGCGATTTTATGAGATAAATGTGACCTATTTTCACATAGAATCTTCATTATCATTTCCATTGGTATGTACAAGACATAGGTCTTAATTTTATTCAGACCTCGTCTTCCTCGAACCCAGACATTACGTCATGTCTCAATTACCAGTCTTCTTATGTCTTTGTCATAAGTCAAAAGACTTATCATAACAGTATATTGAAAAAAGGCTTAGAATTATATTCTTATTAAATGATTCCATAAAACGACACCAGATAAAACGAGTTACGGAAACCAAAATCAAAGAAAGCGCCAACCAAAAAAACTATTTAATAACGAAAATGTATTATCATTATGATTATTAATTTTTTTAGACGGCAGTTCCGTTGGTAGTTGATAATTAAGTATTTATTTTAGGTAAAAAATAGCCCGGAATTTAAAGTTCGTGTAATTTAATTGTCACGAAAAACATAATAGATTATGTTAGTGTAATTAAAAACCAATTACTTACTTGTTAAAATCTGAAAACATTAATCACAGCCATTAATTACATTACGAAGCAGATTTCACTATAACAAGATTTTACAATTTACTCGTTCATGTAATGTTATTATGTTACGCATCGTAATATTCATGATACATTATCATGTATCATGAATATTTTTGACTATGACTTGAGGCTATGCTTACATAGTCCGACCAAGTGGACTGACCAAGCCTATTGATTGATTGAGTCTTACCTTAATCAATAGCCTTGGTTGATCCACTGTTGATTGTAGGCCTACCTTAAATTCGCATAAATTCCTCTATACCGGGCTTCCCCCATCCAGCCATTGCCAGTTCTTCTAAGGTCGTCTACAAAACAGGTTGCGGGACGTCCTACATTACGTCTACCTAAAAGGTCCACTCCAATACTCGTCTGCACCACCGTGATCAGTTCTATGGCAGACATGACGTTGACGAGCGTACTGCCACTTCAGCGTACTAATTCTTAGGCTTCTAACAAATTAAAAACTTTTATTGATTTCAGTGATCATTTTCAACAAAATAAATAGGTTTATATTCATGATTACCAAGCCAGAAGATGTAGAAATAAATATTATTTTGTAGATCGCGCGGAAAAACTTAATCCGGGCGGTTCGTGTCGAGAGGCGCCCAAACAAAGCTTAGAAGAGAGTGCCCAAATATTGTGTCCTTAAAATTCAGTATTTTCGAAACGTAGTCTTTTTTATACCAATAGGGTAGCAAAATAGATGCCGGCTCGCCTGATGATAAGCGATTGTCACAGCTTATGAACGCCTCCAACACCAGGAACCTCGCTTGCTTTGTAAACCCTTTAAAAACCTATTTACTTTAGAATTTAAGTAGACTTAAGAAGTGTATTCCTTTGAGAAACCTCAGCCTCGGCACTCCTTCCTATAGAAACATTTTGTTTCACAATTTTTTTTTATACTACTAGGGTTAACAAAATGGCTGCCGACCCGCCTGATGGTAAGCGGTCACCCCAGCCCATGAACGCCTGCAACACCAGGGGCATCGCACGCGCTTTGCCGACCCTTTAAAAACCTATTTATTTTAGACTTGAAGCGCCCCATACTGTATTCCCCTGAGAAAACTTGTGCAGGGAGCTCATTCCACAAACGCGGGAGGAAATTCCTCTGAAATCGGACCGTGCGTGACCAGTTAGGTCTCAACGTGTGAGGATGAACACCCTGCCGGTGGCGTGCGGTACGATTCCAAAACCATAATCCGTGACTTGTCCAAGAAATATTGAACGGTACGTATTCGTTCTCCACATTTGCAGTAATGAAGTCGCGATGACGCAACGTGCATAATAACTTGTCACGCTACCATGACCCTAGAGAGTGGAAACTGTCATTTGAACTCGCAAGTACCTGCAATAAAGGAGGTTGTTTGCTTTTAGAAATATTAACGTGAAGCGGCAATTTAGCGTTCTGTGAAGAGGTTAATTACTCCCTGTGTGTTCTGTCTCAATAACCTTTCAACTACGTTGGGTAGGTTGTTTGAAAACAGGAACGGTTCGTTTCACATTTAATATTCGTCTATTAAGTCGCTTATTATAACTACTATTTATCGTTGAAACTGAATAGAAACGATAGTAGAGTAGTATAATGTGTGCCTCACGATTCATGATGCTTGTTTGAAATCTATACAATCAATCAATCAATCAAAAGCTCTGGTCCGTCCACACCTGAACGTAGGCCTCTTTTAATTCGCACCACATTTCTCTGTCCCAGGCTTCCTTCAATCTTTATGCAACATTGCAGAACATCATTTACTTTTAATGACCTTTTCTTTTAATAATACCAAATAAAGAAAAACTGAAATACGGTCGGTTTTATAATACCTATAGTTAGGTATATCTAAAAATTGTAAGTTTCGTAGGTATAATAAATAGGTAGGTACGTGCTAATTTCGCACTTTTTCAAATTGTATGAAAATTACAAACGAATGTAATGGTGAATTTCATTATAACAATAGCATTGTAAATCTTGAAATGGCAATAATTTGAAAATGATATCTACATTACATCATGGATATACCCAACTATCATATTTTTGCTTACTTTACTTTAGTACTTTACTTTAGTAACTAAAATGGCGTTATTCGAAAAGCTCAGTGTTTCTTGTACTCATAAAAGTTTTACCCGAATAGTTTGTAGCGTGATAGGAAATAGTTATAAATCCTGTAATAACTACGGCAGTGTAATTTCTATCACGGAAATTTTGTCAACATGCATGGCTAATCGTGAGCCATTTCGTTCAGTTTTTCGTTATTATTAAATTATTATAATTTGTCGTGATTGTAATTTTAGATTGGTACCTTGGCTTTTAATATTTCCGATCTTTTTGGTCTTTTATGTTCGAAACATTACTATGATGATTTTTTCTAGATACTTATATAACATCAGATGAATTTCGGTCTAGCGTAAACTCATAACAAATAAAAAAAACATAAATGAAAACAATATTATATAAGATTATATATATATATACTTTTGACAATGGTGAACTTATATCCTCATATACATTTGACATTGTTCAAACATCTCTTTAATCAACACTAAATATTATGAGTAAAACAAAGTCATATTTTCAAATAGAATCAAAACGGCTTTCAACAAGCTTTGCGTAGCAACTTTAACATCACTTAACTTAACATGACGGATTAAAAGTTACTTTTAAGTGCAGCAAAGTCGTAAAGTATTTAAACAACTACCTAATATCAACTTAGCGAAATGAATGCGAATTCCGCTTTAATAATGGTTTATGAGGCAACATTTACATATTGAACTCGTAGAGTCGCAATGCTGGGTTTACCACAGCTAATGAAGGCAACAGTAAAACCTAATGAACTGACTGGGCCCTTTGATAAAAGTATAACTGTTGCCAAGTTCATGAAATGAAGGTCAAACGGCATTTTTATTTCATACTTACCTATTTACCCAAAGCTACCTTAAAAACTTAATCTAATGCGGTAGTAATTTAGGCAATATTTTATCTAATAAAAATGTTTATTTTATGAGAGGTTCATTTTAAGCTTATAGTGTTTTTTGATCGGTTTATTTAACACTTAAGGACTCGCATCTTAATTTATAACACACATACTCGCTACCGGGTGCACTGGACCCAGTAAAGTATCCTATGTAATTTTTTTAATGTATAATAAAAGTGAAAGTTAATGAATTATTTGGGAATAGTGTTAATAAATAAAGACAATAGTGAATGAAATACTAATATTTATTGTTTTTTCTTGTACAAGGAGCTATTACAAAAAATAACGTATTTTACTATAACTATAGGACAATATTGGATATAATTGCAAAATTTTACGTGTTTATATTATTTTAAACAATTTTTCTATATTTCTTATACTACTATAATGTACCAACTTAGACTAAATAACAAAAAGAGATCAATAGTTATAGAAAACAAAACAATCAACTTTGAAAATCAACGAAATTAAAATATCTTCTTTGGGATAAAATCTTTGTTACATATTATTCAGTCTCTTCCTACATCTAATTTATTCATAATAATTTGAACAAACGTGTTTTGTGTGTTCTCCACAAATTGCTATGTTGCATTTTACGCAAAAAATTTTCGTTTTTCGATCTTTTTTCCAGTTACACAGACCGCAGCGCACTTTTCGTCCAGAGGGTGGAGTTGAGTTTGATGCCTTCTTATTTTGATTATGACTTCTTGTTCTTATGTTTCTTCCGGGTTCTTCAACATTCCATACGGTAGCTTTATCTTTACCTAAATAATAGCCATTTTGTAGAATTGCTAATGGAACACAATCTAAATCCGGACGACGAAGATCGGGTGCTGGTCGGCGAATGCCTTGCCGTGGCTGTGAGGTTATTACAGGATCAGATTGTATATTTACTTCACCGTCATCTCCTGCTTGTTCGGATTCTGATTCATGCGCACTATTTTCTACGTAGTCTTCAGTCTCGGAACAGTCTTCATTTTCTATTTCTTCATTTAGGTATTCTTCCAATTCATTTTGCCTCAGAGGTCTATTGGAAGCCATTTTCTGTGAAACAAAGTATAAAAAGATTAATAAATAATAATAACATGATGGTATAAAATATTAACGTATTTAGTCGCTACCGGGTCCAGCGGACCCACACTCACCTTACACGTCCGTTGCAATCAGGCGCAGCACGCTAACTGACGACTACGATCGTCATTCGCCGTGCTACACTATCGTTGAAAGGTACTCAGAACGGCAACGTCGCAAACGTTGTAATTTAGAAGTTATTAAACAAAAAACGAAGGACTGGGTCCGTTAGACCCATAAGCGAGTCCTTAAGTGTTAAGAAAATCAATATTGGTCAATACGTAGACGAAAGTCTGCTGTACTCTATCGAGCCATTTTAGTGAATCGTTTTTACGGGTTAAAAATAATGAAGACTCGTTCCATATAAAATTATCAGTGGTATGATACAATGAAATAAATAATAAACAACCCAACACATGCCACGCTGGGTCACACATCGCCATCTCGCCCCAAACTAAGCTGAAGCTTCTATGGGTACTAGACAACTGATTACTAACTTATATATGTCACCGGAAAATAGCAAGAATCGTATGTTGATCAATTTCCTAGGTAGTTGATTAACTTTCGGAAAATAACAAACGGTAGTTGAAATGTATTATTTAACGCAATGGATTTCAGTTAGTTGATCAATTTACGGTAGCCTGACAGTCATTTAATAATTTACGATTTTGACACAAGTAAAATCGTCCTCAAATGGGCCAATCGTTGCTCAATGTATTATTTAACGGTGCACTATTACCCGTAACTTAATACACTAGTCCCTGATTGGTTGCCGGGATAACGCCACGTGAGCCATTGAACCAATCAACGTTCACCTCACCTTCGTCGGATGATTTTACGGCAAGACCCCGTAAAATGATCAATTTACTAAAATACATACGTTAAATAATACATTTCAACTGCCGTTTATTATTTTCCGGAAGTTAATCAACTACCTAGGAAATTGATCAACTTACGATTCTTGCTATTTTCCGGTGACATATACATATATACTTTTTTAAGTAAACAGACACAGTACATTGTATCGTCCCAATGATAACTATGTGTCCTACTGAGAGGCCTAGTGCCATAGTTAACCACGCTGACCAAGCCGGTTGGTCGAATTCACAGCTTTACCGAGAAACTGAATTTTTTTTTTCATTGCAGTACTGATAAATTCGAATTTTTGTGGTGCAACACATTAGAGGGAAGTACAGCGAAGTGTTAAGGTTTAGTCTACGCATGTAGCTAAAACGGTGGGCAGAGATTCGAAGATGGTCTTGTTTTAAAAATTAAAACACATTGATACGTGGCGGTGTTCGAACATCAACCCATGGTTCGTACCTCTACCCACCACGTGAAAGTCAATTAAACAGACTTAACCATATTATTGTTTCGCCACCGACACTTCGCTGCACTTCCATCCATTGTGCCGCATCACAAAGCTCGATTTTATCAGTTCCGCAATGATTCGATCAGTCGGCGTCATTAGCCAGCACAATGGGGGCTAAATATAGTCTCCCCTGAGCTGCAGGACTTGCGACCTTCGCGTTGCTGCAATGCGGCGTCTATCACGCCATTGTTTCAGTCACTGCAAGCTCAAATAAATCCACCTTGCCTTGAGCTATCGCAATTAATGCGGCTTACAGTTAGCGTGTAATTAAATTTAACCTTGTAAGTGAAGATGGTTTGTACATGATTTGCGTTTTTAAATTCTTCATTCGTTTTGCATTAACTTGGCTGATTTTTGCTTGTGCCCAAATAAAATAATATATTGTAAAGTATATAATAATCAACTGGCTCGATATTATCTTATTTGGTTCTAAACCAATATCATGGGTTCGATTCCCACCCAGGACAAACATTTGTGTGATGACATTCTGTTAGTATACGAGTAGTAGTATGTTCCGTGTCTGGGATAAATACCTATATTTGTATTTAAGTTATCTGTGATACCTTCGTTGGTTATCTTAACTTAATATTATAAAGCTGAAGAGTTTGTTTGTTTGTTTGTTTGAACGCGCTAATCTCAGGAACTACTGGTCCGAATTGAAAAATTCTTTTTGTGTTGAATAGACCATTTATCGTGGAAGGCTTTATATAACATCACGCTGCAGCTATTAGGAGCGAAGAAATAATGGAAAATGTAAAAAAAAACGGGGAAAAAATAACAATATTCCACGCGGACGAAGTCGCGAGCACAGCTAGTCCATAATACGAGTTTACTTTGGGATTGGAGCAATGTAGGTATATTATGGTGAATTGTGATCTTGTCTAAAATTAACCTAATGACTGGAAAACCTAGTAATGTTATTACTCATTAATATACTCGTAGTTTGTACACTAATTAGTTTGACAATATAATTATCTGAAAGTTTCCTTGGCTTTTATGCTTGACATTTTGGTGAAAGGTTAAATATTTTGCTAGAAAAAGACAAGATATTTTTATAACATATTAACATAAATATATAATCTATCTTGGGTGTAATAAATAAGAGCGCGCGTGTACATAATTAAAAACTAGTAATATAAGGGAGCGACCTATAACCTTTTTGCTCCAACACCCTCACCTGCCCGAATAACAAACGAGGCGCTGACAACCGACTGGTGGCGGTATAATGATCACGATTGAAGCATAGCTAAATACCATAGGCCGATGACAGGCAGAAGCGTCACTGCAGCAACTTGCTTTCTAGAGATGCCAATATACCGTTCTACTAAAAACAAGGACAGCAGCGTCACTGGAGCGAGAAGCTACGCATTGAGATCGCAAGCCCGCCTGCTCAGCGTGGCGATTATAGGTAAACCCTCCAGATGTTTGCCCAAAGAGGCCAGCAGTGGAAAGCAATATGCTGATGATGAAAAGTAGTAGTTAAACTCGATAAAAATCCTGCTAAAACTATAATTGTGATAGCGAATATGAATGCAGTAAAATATCTTCGTGCTTTAGATAATTATGGTAATTATTAGACGGAAACTGAACTTGAACTTCAATTACTAAATTTTCTTTAAAAGGTTAAGGTTATGGTTATTATAACGCCAAGTTATGGCGTGTCTGTAATGTCAAATGGAATTTTCTTTATGCGCTTTTTAAGTAGTATTTCAAGAGTATTAACAAAAAAAACCGTTAGTCCTTTTTTTATTTATTCGACATTTAGGCCCCGTTTATATGTAAAATCTATCTCTAACAGACAATATTTAAAGCACATATTTGAATTTTATTCTATTTGCCGGGTGAGAGCAGGGCGGTATAAATGTGCCTTTAGCCTTATTGCGATGCGATGTTTCAAGCTACATTAAATAGTCTTCTCAATAAGAGATAACAAAGGTTTCTAAGTAAGTTTATTAGTTGTCTAGTAACAATAGTACTACAAGTGACTACAAGCTAAAAGCTTCGGCTTAGTTTGGAACTAGATGGCGCTGTGGGGCCCTCTGTGACTATATTTTTTGAGTCTTTTACCGCCTATAAAACCCAATTTATAAATAAAGCCACAAAGAGATTATTTGCAAAAATAACAGAGCAAACCTTTTTTGTAGCTACATGTTTATTTGTATCTCAAACTGTAGGAAGAATGCTTCTTTCTTTTTTAATACATTGACTTAACGGACATTCGTGCATTTAAGGGGAAGTCGAGGTGAACGTTAGCAATTTCTTGCACTCATGCGTTTCAAACATAAAACGTTCTCTGCAGAGTCTTGTGAACTGCACTTTCATGATCTCGAGCTTCAGCTTACGTAGGTATATCAGTTTATGTGGTCTAAGTAAACCATGAAAGGACCCCTGCAAACAGAACTGTCCGGAACTAGGGTTGGCAATTGTTTTTTTTTATACATAAAGTACATTTATTCTATTCCATTGACATACTTTCAAGAAACCCAGTCCAGAATTGGGCTACTTTTCGTATTTCGTTCGTATTTGTATCCTAGCATTGAATTCCTTTGCATCTTAAAACTCTCAGACTCTAATCGGTCATTAAACAAATCTGTCAGGAAACTGGTTTGGTTACCTGCCTGTTGTCGCAGCGACATTTTTTCTCTCGCTTTCCATCAAGCGTAGAGAGGTCATTATGATGTGCTACTATTAAAAAAACATATATGGTAATTTTACATGCCATTACGTTTAAAACTGGACGTAATTTTGAATAGAACGCAAACTTAAACGGGTAAAGAATAAAAATTACCGCCCGGTTCTTCCCGCAGGCTTCGTTGCTAGTAAGTAACTTCTTTAGAGAAAACATGAACAATTAACTTTAACCGTCCCGTATTTTGCTAACCACAAAAAAATCACTCAGTACGAAAATATTGAGATAATATCATTACAACGTTGTCTCAACCAGGCGAAATTTGTAATTGTTCGGGACACTGAATATTATTGTTGTTGCGAAAATATGATGTGCATTTTATTTTTGCAGAAATTGGTTCTGTTGTATTAACTGGTACACATAATGTGAAAAAAAAAAATTTAAATTGATAAAAATAACTTTTCTGCATCTGAAGACAACCCTGCAATCACCACGACTATTCAGACATTTTACTGATGTGATAAAACTTGTTTTAAAACTCTCTTTATTCGATGTTATATTGCGTCACAAAGTCGTTCATTTCAAATAAAGAAAACGTTGTCATTTGCTCGATTGCTTTTATATTCCTTCTGAAAATTGAAACGGAATTTAAAATGTATGATAATAATATGGGTACCACTAGAAGAGCTTGTTTTTGTTTGAATTAAATGAAAAAGTAAAGTATTTTGTATTTTGTGCAATAAAGAAGAAAACAAGGTTTAATTTTATGAAATTATGAACAACAAATAACCCAAATCAAATAGCTTAATAATTTGTGTTTTATAGAAATAAACATAATGAAGATAACTTTAGTAAATATCTACATAATATTTGTATTGAACGATAAATAAAAAAATGTTTATCAGGTGAATATTTGTCCCCTTACTGGAATGCATATTCTAATCAACAATATTAATATTTGCATTTATTTTCTCAAAAAAGAAAACCTATAGGTACCTACCTAATTTGCACTGTGAAATGTTTAATGTGAAATAAATGCATTAATTTATTGAGATAATAAGATTACGTTCAAAAGTAAATGTTAGTATATTAAAACACTTCACAGTTCCAAGATGTAGGTAAATCATAATCTTTGCTAGAAACACATTGTGTGTTTCCATTAGTTTGAATGATAACAGTGTATCCGTAAATTGAATCATAATTAGATTTCAATTTAGCTTTGATCAATATAATTAATAGCCTTAACTACTTGCCAAAGTCAGTAATAGTAAACCATACAGAGTAGACATGAATAGAGAGTGAGGATAATACAATTCACGTGGTTACAAAAAGCCTTACTAATTAATGGGTAATTATGAAATAACGTCTTTAATATTTGGAATAAGGCGAACAATTGGTGGAGCCTATGTCCAGCAGTGGACTGCGATAGGCTGATGATGATGATGATCAGGAATAAGGCAATCCGGAGTAGAACGGTCTCCGAACGATCGCTGTGTTCGCCAGTTGTTCGCCATCTAGGGCAAACTTTAGGAGGATATACCTATAATCGCCACGCTGGGCAGGCGGGTTGGCGATCGCAGGGCGTAGCTTCTTGCTCCGGTGACGCTGCTGCCCGTCTTCGGCCTGTGGTATTTAGCTACGCCTTCTATCGTGATGGTTTTACCGCCACTAGTCGGTTTTCCAGAGCCTCGTTTGTTGTTCGGCAGGATGCACCATGGGCAGGTGAGGATGCCTTGGAGCGAAAAGGTGATAGGTCGCTCCCTTACATCCCAATACTCTCTTCCATTCATATCTGTAATCGAGATACTAAATACTCGTATATATAGAAAAAACCGCAAAGATGAAAGTTACAAGTTAATATAAAGCGCCTAATGACGTGGGAACTGGACAACTCCTTAACAAGTGGCCGAGTTTCGGTAAAGTTCTAATTGATGGCCTCATTATAGTTTGGGGGGACTTTGTCATAATAAATCGCACTCGTTTCTCTATCGACATCCGTCAAAATACGTCTTAATTATTTCCTCGTTGGGTTATAGCTATGATATAACTTCTATCAAATTGTATATTATACTTTTATGAAAATATATATATCTTATTCTCTAGCCAAAATTTGCGTGAAAGACATCGCTCATAGCGATTAGACAGCCTAAATGTTTTTACCTAGTTTTAAGTATTTTTTTCGTGTGCAATAAAAATATCTATCAATAGTTTAATACACGCACAAAAAGCATTTCGTAAATGAAGTAGACAGAAAAGAGGGTTTCAAACTTCATTTATTTATTTTTCAAACTCACCTGTTCTAAGATAAGTTTGTCTAAATTGTACAAAATTTTTTTTGAATAAAATAAAATAAACAACCCAGGACATGCCACGCTGGGCCACCATCGCCAGCCATCTAGCCGCAAACGAAGCCGAAGCTTGTACTATGGGTACTAGACAACTGATAAACTTACTTAGATACTTTTTTTTTTTAATAAATACATATTGTACATAGAAAACACCCAGACCAATACAGACATGTTCATGCACACAAATATTTGTGCTGTGCGGGGATTGAACCCACAACCCTTGGTTCAGAAGGCAGAGGTCACTACCAAATGAGCCATCGAGCCGGTCAAAATTGTATACTTTGTCTAGTTCTAAGTAATTTTTATGGTCTGCAATAAAGAGTTTCATCGATCTATGTAACTAGTAATGGCTCTGGTCGACATTCATTCTTTTTTTGACTATATGAGTATAGTCAAAAAATAACCAAAAAAATATAAAGTGACTTAAAAAAAAACACAGCTATCAAAACTTTAATTTGACAAAAACTGTACCTGCATAACTAAAAAGTGATAAATAACGTAAGTAAAAATTTGATATCCATCTATAATACGGATGATGACAAGGTATGAAAATGAAGAAAATAATTAGTCCGTCTCTTAGATAATAAAAAAATATAAGACCCGTATTTTTTGTTTTGTCGAAATAACAAGAAAATACTTAGATATAGCGCATTAAAGTTACGGAGTGGGGGCTAACTACGTCACGTTAGAGTATATTTTGTACTCTAACGTGACGTCATGTGACATTTAAAATCAATGTATCTTCGTAAGTTTTTGAACAAGAGGCAAAATAAAAAATACGTATCCAATATTTTTCATTAATCTATCTGATGGACATTAAATTATTTTTTAGTCATCATCCCAATTGACGGAAATATCGGTGAACATACATAAAAAAAAATATTATACATACAGACGAATTGAGAACCTCCTCCTTTTTCGAAGTCGGTTAAAAAGAACAAGGTGTTTTGTTTTTTTATGAAACATAATACTCTCGTTTAATAAGTTGCGAGGAAGCCGGCCACCTGATGGTGCGCTATCATCGTGTCTCATAAACATTCGCAACAACTCAAGGGATCACAGATGCGGTTCTAACCGTAAAGGTCTTACTACACTATGGGTTTAATAGACTACGATGCTACTAAACGTGCTACATACATTAAAACTTAAGGCTTGTTTTTATCTTACGCTGACGTCCGTCGAGCTTACGAATAACTTTTTTTTGTTCTGATTTTTTTCAATTCGGACCAGTAGTTCCTGAGATTAGCGCGTTCAAACAAACAAACAAACAAACTCTTCAGCTTTATAATATTAAGTTAAGATAAGTTAAGATTAAGATAAATGGGTTTCGTTGGAATTAGTTCTATAGTCTAGCCGTACGCGCTATAAATATGGAAAGCGCTCATTGTATTTTCTATTTACCATTATAAGATCTATTTGATTAGATTTTTGTGTTTTCATTATATCAGACGCTGACTATATAGAGCTTAACGTTACGATTGTTGCAAGAGCCGTCGTCACAATGGAACTGAACAACTTTGAACTCGAATAGTCTTTCTAAAGCACACTGTTCGTGTGGCAAGACCTTTAAGAGAACAATCGTAATACTTTCTAAGGAAAAACAGTAGATACGAAAAATGGAAAAATGGAACATACGTGCACGCACATATGAATAACAATCCCCATTATATTTCTTGTATCTTGGAGTAGGCTCGTTCGCCTTGAGCGATGCTCGCATTCTGCGAGACAGTGATCTCGCAGAAGGAGGCGGCGGAAAGAGAGCGTGAGGCCGCGGTAGACGCGCCCGCTCTACGCCGCCCCCGGCCCGGGCGCCGCCGGAGGGCATACAACGCATCGTATGCCCTCTGAGCCTCTCCTTCGTGCCCCGAGTGGTGAGTGCGGGGGCGCGATCCACTCATAGGGGCGTAACGGTGTGGTGGGTGCAGCCACACCGTTGCACGAGGTCCGCCCGGGGAGCACTCTATTGCTCCCCGGATCCGGGGGCAGGGGTATTCGCCCTCCCCGGACCAGGAGTGCCGGCCGCTTATCATCTGCGGCTGGCCAGGGCAGGCAGGGATATGGCCGTATGCTTCGGCGCTACCCGTGTCCCTGCAACTTGCTGCCCACTGGCGACACAGGGGGGTTTAGTGGGTATGCCCTTCCTTTTGGAAGGTGTGAGTCCCACACACCATGCCGCCTCCCCCCGGAGACGGCATGAAGGTGCCTAATGCATTCCCCTCTTAAAAAAAAAAAAAAAAAGGCTCGTTCGCCTTGTTGATAAATTGACCTTAATCCAGAGAAATGAATGTGTACTATCTTTGTAATACAAACCTCAAAGTATAATGGATATACGGATTGAAAACATTTTGAGACTTGCTTATTACAAAGTTTTAACTAAAAGAATACCTTTTTACATGTGAGTTGATTATAATGAAAAGATTATTCCGCTATTTTACCCGTGCATTTTGCAACTATATCAAGTTAGATTATAAAATGATTTACGTTTGTTTTATTTTATGCGTAAGGCAACAGACGAGCACGTGTGTTGCCTTATGGTAAGCAGTCAACACCGCCCATGGGTGTCCAACTGTCCATGCAACTCAAGTCGAGTTTTGGAGTAACTGCCGGCCTTTTATTTAGAAATACGCTCGTTTTTGAAGGTTTCCAAGTCGTAGCTGTCCGGAAAGACTATCGCAGGAACTTGGTTCCACAAAACCCAAGCGTGAGGCAAAAAGTTCCTCTTGATGCGTATAGTGGAGGATCGCCAATGTAATATAATATAAAGCCTATGTAATGAAAAAAAAGTCAATATTTCCTAGCTTGAAGCTATTTACCTCTGGAAAAGAGAAAAAAAAGACCCATTAGAGATAAGACTGCGTAAATTCTAATACAAAAGTAGCCTGTAATGGCTTTCCTGTTCATTTCTTTTGTTGTTCTAGAAAACCATCTATATGGTAGGTAGTAATACATAATATTTCTTACAAGATCCTACAGGCCGACTGTGGATCATTATCTACGCCTTTATATTATGCCTTGTCCAAATTATTATATTTGAGCTTTAAGAAAATATTTTTTTCGGCACAACTACTCTCTCTGCGTAATTTTCTTAATTATTATGTACGGATGGTGCAAAACTGTCCGTTTTCAGCGATCATTTCTTTCGTGGTCATGAAACCTCTAGAACAACCTCCCGGCCATGGTGTCTCCCGATCACTAAAACAAGTCTCACTTTAAACTTGGCTTAAAGAGAATCCTTTCCTTGGGGTAAGCAATGGTATGGCTGTGCCACTGGCATCGCATAGCATAGGCATCAGCCTATGGGCGGTGGTTAACATGTAATACCAAGCAAGCCGCTTGCTCGTCTGCCATACAAAGCAATAGAAAAGACCTATGCACTAACAATTCTTGCACGATTTTCTGCTTTTACTTATATCCGTTATTCTCAATACCGTTATTATGGAGTTAAAGAAACTATACCTACGTATTTATTTAACTCTTAGCTGTATAAGCAACGACTAGAACAAACAATCAATACCAGTTTCCCATCCTCATCAGACCCTATTGCTATCAATCCGTCAGACTGACACATCAATTAGTCAGTATTCGCCTGCTAATGATCGGCAGATGAATCATTAATAGCCACGTTACAACATTAACTGAGCGGGTCTCTAAGTACTGCGTCCTCTTGTATCCCAGTTGATCCCGGTAATCCATTTATGTGAAGTGACCACGCGAAAAATACGAAAATCGGAGGCAAAGCCGTTACGCGGGTTGTGACGAATGTGTGTATCTTTTTTTTGTTGTTAAAAATATTTGTACTGGCAATAAAGGTTTTGCTTTTTAAATGTCATTGGCAGGTGTCATAGTTTGTTTTGTTTATGTCAATCATGTCATGTTCGTTTGGTTTCCGGATTTAGAATCTCATCCCGCGGGTGTCGTAGAAGTCGATTGATGGGGAATATCAAGAAACGGGCTGCAGCGTTTTATTTGTACCCAATAAAACCTACTGCAGTCAAAATGTTGATGATGATGGGGTCAATCATAATATTTATAGAGAGCGGGTCGCTAGTTATTAATATATATTTTATACCTGTACCTAATTATGTCCAATTTCCAAAACCATGTCAAGTCTCAGAAGAAGGTCATGAAAAAATAAATGAACGGACCCGAATTTTCCTCTATCAAGACGATATCCGTATACCAGATTCAAATGGGTAGTAAAAAACGGATTTCGTAAAGGGCAATCTCATTAATGTCGTAACCATTATCTGATGTAGGCAGGTATACGGCCGAGGATATGTGTCTTAACCTGCTTTTGCCCTAAATGTAACGACTAAGTAATCTTGGAAATTAGCTTGGAATTAGGAAGAGTTGCAGCCTTTTGAATGTATAGTTTTGTCTGAGCCTTCCGACGCTAGTTAAAAATTCAAGTTTTTTATTAGTTTACATAAAAATTTCGATCCATAGGTAGATGCATTTTATTGCACGTAACAATGACAGAAACACTACTTAAATTTTGATATTAAGCATAATTTAATGTATTTATTTTTTAATAGATACTTAGTTAAATTAGTGAAATTTAGGCGTGACAGACAGGAAACTCATTGCAATGAAACTTTGCTATTCTCCAGAATTTTCAGACCTTTTACTAAGAATTAGCACCAAACACTATGAAGATTTCTAACTAATCAAAATCTGCAAACACGATTGAAGCGAAAAAGTAAACCTAAAAGAGGTACAGGTAAAGAGTTTGATAACATTTTGTCAAACTAAAGATTGAATTGAACAATTTTCACGTACTTAAATCCTTTTAAATCTTCAATCAAACGTGGATGATTGTCCAATTCTTTTGGTTACTGCCATTAATTAACCCTACTGTTATAGATGATTGTAATCTGTGGTAGCCCGTCCAATTTTTCCTTTACATACCTTTACCTTCTATGAAGACGAAAAAGCCATTAGCACAGTTTTGCTGAACTCATATTTTTAACCGACTTCGAAAAAAGGAGGAGGTTCTCAATTCGTCTCTATGTATAATATTTTTTTTTTTTTATGTATGTTCAGCGATATTTCCGTCAATTATGGATGGATTTCAAAAATTTTTCGACAGTTCGACAGAAGACACTTCCGAGGTGGTCCCATTATCACCAAGTAAGGATCTGATGATGGGATCCTGGAGAAATTGAGGGCAACAACCGAAAATTGTATGCTCATATGGTGTTTTTGTTACGTAATCATATTTTACTCAGGTATATGCTTCCGGGCGTCAACATCTGGTGCTGATGATGAAGCCACAGAACTCCTTAACGGTTAGGAGTTAGGGGACAGTACTGACATTGGTCGATATTAAACTAGGTAGTAGTATGTACTTATGCAGGGCTAATAGGGCAGGTGATTTGGTAAGTGATATGCTTGATTCTAGATCGCAAAGTCTTCACTTGACTTAAAGCAAAATTTTTCATTCCTAAGTAAAACTCTTAAGGACATTAATTAGCCTTTATTCAAGGTCACAGCACATTAACGCAACTAAAAACAGAGAAATAAAATTATTTTTTAAAAAAAAATTAAACCGACTTCAAAAAAAACGCAAACGACCAAAACTAAAAAGCGATAAATAACGTAAGTACTTATATCCTTAATAGGTACATAATCATTTAAATATTACAATTATCACTTATTTTTGAAGTCGGTGCCAGCCAAACATACAACAACAGTCTACGTTAGGTACCGAGAGGTTGGCACCGACTTCAAAAATAAGTTATAATTGTAATATTTAAATGATTATGTACCTATTAAGGATATAAGTACTTACGTTATTTATCGCTTTTTAGTTTTGGTCGTTTGCGTTTTTTTTGAAGTCGGTTTAATTTTTTTTTAAAAAATAATTTGTTGAACCTTTCAGTTCTGTGCGAATGACTTCGACCCACGGCAGGTCATTTAGGGAGACGTGGCTTTTTACTGTGGTTCTGTACATCAAAGGAATCCTTATTGAATCACTTTGTTCGTCTTTTCAAACCATTTTGGGCCTGGACCTTGGAGCTATCAAATTAAAGTTAATATCAAAAAGTTGATTTATATAGAGACATACTCGTAGATAGGACATCTTGACCTACACGTAGAGGGATAGATAATAATAATGATGATCATTGATACAACTGGAACCCTTTACTTCAGTTTTGATTGTTTTATTTCAACTAATTCTGAGAATTAAACATAGATCTCTTCCAAATAACCATTTTGCTAGAAGATTATACATTATACCCAATTAAATGGTCTTGGAAGTGATTCAATAAATTGGCTTTTATTGCCTTCTAAGAGTTATTATCGACTAGCTGTGCCCGCGACTTCGTCCACGTGAAATAGATTTTCACCCCCTATTTTAATCCCCTGGACTTTGAGGTAGAATTGATCAAAATCCATTCTTAGCGGATGCGTACGTCATAACGTATGCCAAATTCGTCCGTCCAGTGTTTTGGGCAGTGCGTTGATAGATAACTGTCAGTCAGTTACCTTTGAGTTTGTACTCATATATATTTAGATAACGAAATTGGGTAAGAACAAGTACTCTATTTCGTATGCAAATTCAGAAATGTTTCGACAATATACGATGCTAACTTTCCCAAATTGGGTCGGGATGAAGACACGTAATGTAGACAGTCGAGTTGAATACGTTATTCATTGCTCTGAATCATCCGGTATTGAAATAAAGATATTTCTTTTTTTTATAGTAGCTCGACATAATGGCTTCCCTACGCCTGATGGAAAGCGAAAGAGAAGCCCATTTCTTACCTTATATATCAATGAGGGTGTTTCAAAATGAAACTTTTAATAGATGGCGTTATGTAGGCCTGCGGTCCTATCATGTGATTGGTCATTTGCTACGTAATTGTCAGTGCCATGTCAAAAATGAACCAATTACGTTACAGTTGAGCCTGCTGCCTACGTGGTTACATCTGGTGGATTTCTTTTTTCAGAAACCCTCATTGTCATGATATTTTATTGCTGTACTCAACTAAAAGTGAAAGTGAAACAAGAAATTATTTATGCTTACTACAGTTATGGCCAATAACGTTGAAACAAGTTTTATAGTGTCATTCAGTGGTATTTTCCACTTCCCGTAATAAAAGCTCTTGTCATTTACGTTAATTTTACTATTGAGTACGTTTTAAGGTTTAAAAAATTAATTAACGCCTCCATACTTAGGTGGTCCATAATAGTTTAATTTGAAAGTGTTTTAGAGTGAGTAAATAAAAATATATTATGGCTATTATTATAAATTTTGTTAGATAATAACACCCAATTTTAATGCTGATTTTGATATAAGTTGGAAAATCAAATAAAGTCATCAGTCTGTAATCGTATATATTAATAAATATATACGATTACAGACTGATACTTAAATCGGTCAACTATGGATCAACGTAGGTTGGCTTTATTCTATTCGTATTACTTTTGTTTTATTTTAGAACCTGGGACACACCCATGTCTATTTTTATACACTGACCTTTTTTACGTACCATTCCGGTTTACGAGCGGTGCAGTTCTAATTATATCTGTTTGTGAATCGTCGTATTGATTTAGTTTTTACCTTAACCCATTAATGGCCAAAGGAAAAGTACAAGGATTTATTTCGATTTTTTTTTATTTAATTATAATAAGGGTTACAAAAAGTTATTAGAACATGAAAAAAAATCGAAAATTTATTTATTTAGATTATTATATGGGTGTACCCAAATTGGCACAGTGGCCACTTTAGGGTGTTAATTTTTGTAAGAAGTTTTTTTTAAATACGCAATGTCACTTGCGTTTTTTGTAGCCACTATGGCTTTGACTGTGCTAAATACACGGCATACTTGTTTTGGTAGCTTTTCAGGAACGTGGTCAGTACCGTCCAGTTTCAAACCATCTACTTTAGATGTCGAAGTTCAAGCAGAGTGTCGTTGAGGCGATTGTTTTTGATATAATTATTCTGATCATGTTTCATTGAAATATTAGTTAGTCCATAGCTTCCTCTCAGGATTGTATGTGCAACCAACAAGCATTTGATAAGACCATATCAATCATCATCATCATCCTAGCCTTATTCCCGATTGTCTCAGGGTCGGCTTCCCAAACTGAGAGATTTGGCGAGGGCTAAGCTTTTACACAGAGCGACTGCCATCAGACCTCCGCAACACTTAGGGTAAGCTATACCCATTCCCAGTTTAGGCGTCAGAGTTATCATCATCTCTGATATGATGTAACGACTGCTATCTGAGTTGGTAAAGATAGCACCCGGGACCAACAGCTTAACGTGCCTTCCGAAGCACGGAGGAAATCGGTGTCAAATTTTGGTCACCCATCATCGGATTGACCGCGCCAATGGTTGCACAACTTTTGCGATCATTGTTAAGAGAACAAGACCGCGGCGCCACCGAGCTCCTCAACCATATCAATCATGGAGGTAAATAAAACCCACCACCATTTTTACCATGAATGCCGATTCTGTATATTGAAATGGATTGATTTATTTCATCAACTCCACTCATATTATATTCTTTAGAACATTTTCATGTCATCCTTATGGTTCTTTTCTGCAGACCATCTTTTCAGTCCCTGCCGGAGTCTGAAAATCGTAATTCGATGCCATTGGGCAAATGCTGTTGTCTGTCCAGTGAACCAGTAAACTTAGTATTTTTATCGAAACTGTAATCAAATTTTCCACTTGACTCTTTCTTACCTAAGAAAGTGAATCCGAAAGAAAACTGAGAAGAAAGAAGAAAGTGAGAACTAATACTCAACATTTTCGGAAACTTCAATCTGAAAATTAGGTGGAGAATAGTAATCGAAACCTTCTTTTTCATCAGTGACGCCCCTGGGTTCCAGTGGTGGTTGACCTAAATCATACTCTAAATCGTAACTATTTTCAAGGATGGAATATATAGCCTCTTCCTAACCTTCAAAGCTGTTACTTGTACTATATCTAAGCCTACGACTCTCTAAAACTCTGAAAAAAATATAGATAATATTATTCCACTTGTGGCCACTGTACCCGAATTGGCACAGCGATATTTCGAATGTCGCTGAAACTTATATTCTCATCATACTTCACTGCAATATAGTACAAATCAATAATTATTTGCTAAATTTCGTATAATTAGAAGCAAATATGGTGTTTACATTTGTCTACATATTATAATATTTAAAAAACTAAACATACCTCCATGCCAATCTTGATAAGGAAATTCAACAAGTAATTATCACAAAATTACGAATGTTTTCTAAAATTTATTTATAGCATATTAAATCGATGTAGTCTTAACTACTCAAAAACGCAATTATATTTCCCCTGGTGTCAATACTGTTTTTTTCTACCATCAATAACTAAGTGTTCCCAAATGGGTACAGCAACCAAGAATGGGTTAATAATACTTATTTGAAATACCTACTAAAACATCCTTTTATGAAAACATAAATCGATAGGTATTCTTTATTACACAGTTGAATTAAACACAAAATTGTATCATATCACCAATTAGGCGCTAATTATCGCTTTCAGCGACTTATTCCATATTATTAACTAGCAGCGCGCTCTGACATCATTTCGGAATTCATTTAATATAGCCTATGTTCATACGGAGTTAGTGTAGCTTCGCAACAGTAAAAAAGTTTTTGAAACTGGTCAAGAAGTTTAGAAGCCTATTCAATGCAAACAAAAAAAAAACAAATCTTTCCTCTTTATAATATTATCTAGTTATTAATTATTTCAGTGAAGGTAAAAACAATAAATTAGTATTACTACTATTACCGATATACGATTCGGCAAAGAAAATGGTGGTTATGTTGTGAAATGAAAAATATCTTTATTCCTTAGACTTTTAAACAATACTGTATGAATCGTCATATACGAATAAAAATGTCTGTACCGCCGAAAGAAATACCATGTAGAATAAATCAGCGAAATTAAAAATCTAAAGCACTCAATGAATATTGCAGTTTTTCAAACCAAGTGGCGTGCAGATGACGTCACTGTGAGTTAAAAATAAATATTTTTTTAACTCGAGAGCAAGCCTCACTGGACCTACATCATACTAATCAGGCATAAGAAGCAATTGACCTAAAAAAAATAAGCAGAGTGCTCTCGAAGTCCTAAAAATATTCACGTTGGAAATTAACGATGCAATTTTTCATTGGAAATATACAAGGAAAGCCGGCCAAGTGCGAGTCGGACTCGCGTACGTAGGGTTCCGTACCATTGACTACATTTCAAAAGTTTAGCTGGTGGTGATTTTAAAATCGCGCAAAGAACGGCAAATAAAATTTTTGTTGTATTACATTTGTTTAAGTATTTGTTGTTATAGCGGGAAATACATAACTTGTGAAAATATCAACTGTCTAGCTACAGCGGTTCTTGAGATATTAATGAAACAGACGGACAGACAGACGCACGCGCGAAGTCTACCCTACCCTTTGGGTACCGAACCCTAAAAATGGAAGTGCTTATTTGGAATCAATAGTGGAATATTTAAGAACTCCTAACTGGGAATGGGTATCTATATCTTACCCTAAGTGTTGCGGAGGTCTGATGGCAGTCGCTCTGTGTAAAAAGCTTAGCCCTCGCCAAATCTCTCAGTTTGGGAAGCCGACCCTGAGACAATCGGGAAAAAGGCTAGGATGATGAGGATGATGAGTGGAATATTTAAGAACAAAATTAAAAAAAATATATGCTACAGATAATAATTCGCATCAAAATCATCTGGTCTCAAATTTAGGTTTTCCCTTGGGGATTTATAAGGTGATGACGGGGGCTGTATCCAAGAACACCCAGACTGGAAACAACTTACAAACGTTCAATTCTTTATTAGACCGGGATTCGAACACATAGCCTTCGAATGTCCGCGCTTTTAGGCCCATTGCATAAATCGATTACATTTTTTTTGTTAAATGTTGCTAATAGAATTACATCTACCTACTCGTATTTTCTGTATAAATTGACAAAATTGTTATAAAGACGGCTGGTTGACAACGAAAAAGAGGCTTATTAACTTCGCAATCCGTTGGGCAAATGACCCATTTCTGACAAATTCCCCTTCTGTTCGAAACAATCTAACAGACGTGACATTTTACTTCCAAAATGCCTTAATAGGCTCCAGTTTATAAGCAGTGGCATCCTATAAACAATGTGTTGAATGGAGTATTATTATAAATATCATTATAAATAAATATCAGACAACTTCACATACATTGCTCCGATCCCAAAGTAAGTAGCTTAAGCACTTGTGTTATGGGTATCAGAACAACGAAGGTACCACAAATAAATACTTAAATACAAATATAAACACCCAGACACGGAACAAACACAAGTGTTCATCACACGAATGTTTGTCCCGGGCGGGAATCGAACCCACGACCCTTGGCTCAGAAGGCAGGGGTCACTACCAATTGAGCCAACGAGCCAGTCAAATCAGTCAAATTATCACCAGCCTGCTAATGTTCACTGCTGGATACGAGAGAGGTATATCGAATTTTCTTCGGGGAAGTACCTCCTCCCTACAGAATACCGCACCCTACTGACCTCCGGGTCATATTTCTGCCAGTGAGTAGGGTTTCCTGAGCTCGTGGAGTGACTGCTGCATCAGCAGTCGGGGATTATGATGGGCAACGCGCGTCTGATACCGCTGGTGTTTCAGGCGTCCATAGGCTACGATAACCGCTTAACATCAGGCGGGCAGGTAGGCTTGTTGCCAACTTAGTGGTTGCCTTGTTGCCACGCTTACCACAAGATCTGTTACCGTTATTATCGTTCTAAAATTTGATTTTTTTGCACTAGTTTACCCATCTCTTTAGTGAAACTGGTTACCTCTACTTAAAGGTTGTCTAGAAGTGACCGCTTATAACGATAAGAGCACCTAAAGTGTACTATATTATATTTTTAATGTAATTTTTAGTTAAGTTTATGTTTTGTGCAATAATTAATATCTATCTTTATCTCAAATAATAATTACATTCATATTCCCTATGGCCTATTCCTACCGCAGTCCTCTGCTAGACATGTGCCTCTACATTTGTTGTACCTAACTCAGGGCGTAGCTTCTCACTCCGTTGACACTGCTGCCCGTCTACTATTTACTTAGCTACGCTTTCAATCTGATGGCTAAATAGCGCTACCAATCAGTTGCCAGAGCCTCGTCTGTTACTCATCAGGATGCACCACGGGCAGGCGGTGGTGGCTTGGAGCTAAAAGATCATAGGTCGCTACATATCAAAGAGTCACGGCTAATTCACCTGAAAGAAAGCTATAAAATGACATTAGCATATTTTTCAGTGTCTCGTAATGCTAAAAAGTACTTTTCAAAGGAAAATCAATGGGCTCTGTCGTCATGTCGTTTTATTTCCCCTTACCCGGTAAATGTCAAAAGTCAAAGTCGAAATACAACGACTTGTAATTCCGGCGCACATTAAAATGAGGTATTAATATTGTTTACGAGCAATTGTTGAATGGCTCGATTCCGTGCAGTCGGGAACCGGGAAGTACTTATACGAACGGGGGGCCATTCACGCTAAAAAGTAACGATCGAAACGTCGTTCAAACGGAATTGAACTTGAACTTTGCTACAACGGTAACTACAGTAATATATCTTTTTTAGCGTTCCTTTCCCAAAGGGCAGGCTCAGGTTCCGGCTGCAATTTTCCCGAATGGATACGACCTAGGGACCTTGAAGAAGCGAGCCTACAGATTTCTCAAGGGCCGGCAACGGCAAATGTGACTCCCCTGGTGTTGCCGTGTCAATGGGCTGCCGTCCATCCCCGTCTGTATGTCACCAGGCGATATCTCAAGAACCGCGATAGCTAGACAGTTGAAATTTTCACAGATGATGTATTTCTGTTTGCTGTGCTTAGGCACCCCTGCAACTTTCTGCCCACTGGCGACCCAGGAGAGTTTAGTAGGTATGTCCACCCATTACGGGAGAATGAGTCCTACACTCCTCCCCCCTGAGATGGCATGAAGGAGTCCTGACTGATGCATTCCCCTCTAGAAAAAGAAATGGTTTGCCCGTCTGGCTGGCAAGATATGGCGCGGTGATTTGTATATTTTTCCGTCACCGCACGGAGATAATTCCACGCCAGGAGTTGTCAACCATACATTTGCATTGCATGTACTATTACCTACTTATTAAGTTAATTAATCGGCGTGACTCTGCGTTTGCGCCCGCATAATAGTTGGAACGTTCTTGTCTACAAGTCAAGTGTTCTCAAGTTACGGAAACTTGAGAACAACTTGCACTGCAGGGGCTTAGGCGGGAGACACGAGTACCTATCAGATTTACGTTAAAGTACATTGTGTTAGCTGGTAGATTCGTACTTAATACTTAATAGGTATAATGTTCACTGTTCATGTAGACTGCTCCAATGATTTATTTGGTACTGAAATTGCCTTCTGAAATGAAGGTTTTGAATCCGATCCTCATCCGTGGCGAAAAATTCACGTGAAGAACATTGTGTTCGTTATGTGTTTAAGTGTTAATATTGTTTAATATAATTTTGTTGTTTATGTGTAAGGAAAAGGTTTATAACCACTGCTTAAAGAGTGCTTCTAATGATTAAAGACTGATAGTTTCTGCTACCACGGCTACAAATTTCTAATACTACAAAAAACAGACTAATTTGCTTTCGACTATTTACTTTAGCTCAAACTGCATGCAAACTTCAAAGCATGTCTATTCGATGACGCATACAATATCTTTCAACGGCGCACCCCGTAAATTCACCGCATAAAATGAAAATGCTCCGCAAAATACTTCAATTTGTTACTCTCTATTGATTTGTACACGGTTACACTTGTACGAAATTTGTTTGAAATCAGTTTGCAATAGTGATGTTTATAATAACATGTCGATATATTACAAACACGTTGACAATGGACCATTATCAACATCAGTCTGCAAACATCCACTGCTGGACATAGGCCTTTGCCTCCAATACATGACAATAGGGATGTTTTAGGGGTCAAAATAATTACATTATATTTAGTCCGTATTTCAGATCATAAAATATATTGGACTCGTATTATATTAGTAGTTTTCCTTTTTTCATTGAAATAAAAAATAGCAAAGATACAAGGCATCAAAAGTTAAGAGTGGAAGTCTTCGACGTCACTCCCTCCCGTAAAAATGCCTCACCTAGTGACGTCACGCATATTTATAACGGGCTATAACTGTAATTTTTAGTCTAATTTACAAATAAAAAATACATGTTTTTTAATTACAATTTTTAGCCTATAGCCTATTGTCATTTAAGGATATTCCCTTTAGTCACCACGTGTGTCAGGCAAGTTGATGATTGCAGTAGGCTTTATTTATAGCCTGAAAAACACTACTGACTATTTCCCATAGTCGTCTTCTAGATTTAGTAATGTGTATCTATTGATTTGATAAATCAAATGTAGGTGTCGTCCACATTATCAAATCAGTTTATCTCAGTTCAGTCCTGAGCATAGGATTCTCCCAAGCGATGCCAAAGAGCTCTTTCTTCTGCCTTTTGCATCTAGGTTGGGTTTCCTTACTGGGTTGGACCACACTACGTTTGAGGACTAGTCTGCTCGTCCTTCGAAAGACATAAACTGCCCACTGCTACCAATAGACAATAACATACTTACAAAAATTATGTTTCATACACCAATTAGAAGACATTTATCCAATAATACAAACCGTCCTCGTTCCATAACATTCGATATTAATTAAAATGAAATAAGGACTGTAACTGTTAGCCCCCGTTGTTACAGTTCATATAAAATACTCCTTCCAATTAAAAAGGTAGGGAAGTGGCGTCCAAAACAAAAATGGCTTCCACAATCGATGTGAATGTCGTTTATCGATATTTATTCATCGACATAGCTACACCACTACCTCCCACATTCGTGGTGGGTGATCGTAAACGCTTGCATCTGTTTTATTCGTATTTTGTTGCTTTTCAGGCTCACGTAGACGGCATCGGATTAAATCCAAAGAGTAAAATGTATGGTAACAGTGAGCTTTTGTTTATAACGCGGTTGAATGTTTACGGTTGCGAATAGATTTTGTTATTTAGATGTCGTTATGTGAATTTATTAAGATTGACGATCTAAATCTACTATAGATATTTTGTGATACAAATGAATTACGTGTCTAAGCAATTCCATACAGATACATCCACAATTTTATTATCAACAACTTTCTTTGCGGTGACTGAGAAAAATGCAAGTGAGCCGTGGTAGCCTAGTGGTAAGATCGTCGCTTCACACACGTGAGGTCGTCGGTACGAATCCGCGTGGGGCACGCACCTCTGGATTTGCAAAAATCTATGTGCGGAATTATACCACTAGCTTGGCGGTGAAGGAAAACATCGTGAGGAAACCTGCACATCCAGTTTAATTCTGAATGTGTAACCATGATCCAAATTTGTCTGGTTCCCCTTTCTGAGGGTTACGAAAGTCAGATGGCAGTCGCTTCAATGTAATAACCAGACTCGCAAAATCTAGGATCATGGTCAAAGCGGACCCTGGGCCTAGAGGCACAAACCGGGACAACGCTAAGGGGATGATGATGATGACTGAGAAAAATGCAAATCACCAACTCATTAACTTCCCGTTGGTAGAATATTGTAAGAGTCGGTTAGAGGTCTTCTTGAGATTTTAGCCCTTTAGTCGGTGATACAATCCAGAATGACTAGGACATCTGACAAGTGACTGATTTGGTTTATTATCCGTTGCCACATTGACTTGGGCAACTCTTTAGCTTTTCATCGGGCGACGGGCCATTACTGTTGTACTATTTAAATAAAAGTTTTAATGAAAAATTAGTACATACAAAATAATAAAAAGTATGTTACATAATTATTGAAATGACCATAGATACTGTCATTTCTTTATTCAAATAAAAAGTTAATTAGTTTCTCTTACCTAGCATTTTTTACGGCGTCTTCATTCGAAATAAAGACAAGCTTGTGCCTTCTGGTTCTCGGAAAATTGTAATCGTCCGACCTATCACCTCAATTTATTCCCATATCATCTTTGTACTCGTAAAAACAGATATTATTTAGGTACATGATTCAGTGTTTCCCACGCAGGGTTACGTTTCTTCTTTATTATTTATTGACTGACTCATAATGATCCCGAGCTCGAAGACCCACTTCACTTAACGACAGAAGGAAAAAATATTTTAAGCGGAGTTTGTTTTGTTCAATATTTTCTTACGCACTCCCAAGTTTGTGCGTATTTTTCCTTTGAAATTTATTACACGTGGAGTGATAGGTATTGGCTGGTACATTGAGATTGATAAAACCAAGAGTAGGTAGCTAGTTAAAAGATAATGATGAACATGTCTGTTTGTGTTAGTCAGGGTGTTTGTTATGTAAAAATGTATTAAATTTTTTTTTTCAAAGTATCCATCAGCTGTGTAGGTGCCCGTAGTACATGCTTCGGCTTAGTTTGGGACTAGACAGCGCTATGTGGCCCAGTGTGGCATGTCTTCGGTTATTCATTTATCTTGTTTATATCATGGCAAGTATTCTGAAGAATAGTTCTTCCTTATCCCTCTTTTTCCGTTTCGTCATAGAACCACAGGTGACAACGTAAGTGCTGGCTTGCCGTTTCTCAGTGGAGAATATTCCATCATCTTAAGCCTACAAACGTTCACTGCTGGACCTAGACGTCCCAGAAGAAGAGGCCTATGCCTTCTCTAATGACAAATGTCATTTAGGGGGATGTGCCATAGTCACCACGCTTGGCTACCCCAGTAGGCTCTATTTGTGAATCTTACAAGCATTCTGTATATTTCTGTACAACCATACAGTGACTTACACAATTTACTAGTTCATTAGTATATTGTATAACCTTATGATGAGGTAAAATTTTATTCAAATATTCAAGCAGCACTTGAACGGAATGCTAAAATATGAGTATTTGGCATTTAGTATAATCAAATTTCGTTGATTCAGTCAGTAATCTACTCGCGTAGGCAGATGTTTGTTCAGTAATAATACAGCTGTATTCTTCATGGCATTTTTAGTATATTCAAATGTGGGTTGGCTACCTAGCGTATTATCTACGCAATGATATTGGTAAAACTTTTAGTAATGTCACGAGTGGGAAGTGGTGATATTGCTATACGAGTACGTCGGTATTTATGTAATTATTTATATACGTACGTATAATTTATGTAGGTTACCTACTTAAGTTACATTACTTATGCGGTTTCAAGGTCTACTCGTATACTTAATGTTCAATTATGTGTAGGTTTTTAAAAACATGATAAATATGGTTTGAGGGATTACCTTTAATCCAGCTTGCCCCTTTGCTAATAACATCATCTGATGGTTTTTTTTTCTCTTTGTTGTTTTCGGATTTAGAATCGGACCACCCCATCTCACAACGTGGGTGACGATTAGGGGAATATCAGAAGATGGGCAGCAGTGCGTACCTGGGTAGAAATAAAACCTACTGCGGTCACCAACCCGCTAGCCAAGCGTGGTGACTACGGCAAATGCCCCAAATGACGTTGAGGAAGCCCTTTAAAAGCTTTTTTTATGTATGTAATAGGGCGAGCAAATTTATTCACATGTTAAGCTTCAGGAGAGCTCATGATGACAAAAAATATAATTTAATTAGGTATTAGTAACGTAATCACTGTCTAGCACCACCTTTTTTGATCTTCTGATTGTCTTTCTGATATTTTTGATTGATTTCATCATCATAATGATAGGTTGAATGGGTTGTCATGCATGAATTCGATGTTATTTTGTGCTGCAAATCTCACGGAAGTGATATATCAATAAAAAAATCGTCTTCAAGCATGCATAGGATTTCAAGCTATTTTTCGTGATGACAACTTGTTTTTTAACCGATGACGATGATGATTTGAAAGCTGATTACAGGAAAAATGGTTTTCGAGGAAGCGAACATCCAAGTTATTAACGCCACAAAGACTGACTTTAAAGGGCAGAGTTCCTGGAGTAAAAATTGTTACGCAGAACAATCACTAAATCCATAATACAACTTGTACAGTTGGCAACTCACTCAGCAGGTTACTTTCACGTTGATTGGTTAATTTTGGAATGACACAGACATACAAAGGAATTCTTAATGTAAAAGAAATTACTACGTGCGTTTGTAGTACTTATTACTTCCATGGAAATTCACTAGTCTCATGACAACTGAACCTTACCTACGCGACGTAACGTCATCTGCCGTATCCTACGATCAGTATTTGTGATCGAAGGCCGCATCTGTCAAAAAATGTATTTCGAAACATTCACTTTACGAAAAACTACATAACAAAATCTTACGAAACTATACATGACTCAGGCTTAGAAATGTTTACAAATAAAAAGAACCAACTACCTATATTATTTCGTTACAAGTAGGTAAGTAAATTGGCCAAATCCTTTCAAATACCTACTTGCGAATTCAATTTATCGAATACGAAACCAAAGATTGGAATATCACCTTTAAATCCTATTATTCCAAACGTTGTGCCCACATGTCTTTGAGACAGAATCCTTTGGAGATAGAATTTCGAGGACACAAAGACGAAAATTGTGTACCGGATGCCACTTTTATCTATTTACATAATATTTTGGTTAGAGGTTCGTTTGTTAGCAATACTTAGCTATAATAATGAGTAGGTATATTATTTTTGCTTAAATTCAAGCGACGTAATGTAGATCAATTTCTCACCTACCACCTGTTCTCAACCTAATAGTTTCCATTGTATCTTGCAGAACCTTTAGATTACAGGCAAATAGCAAAGTTCGTGTCCTAAATGACTAGACTGGGAATATAATGCGGAGCCTTGGTTTCAAACTATTGGGGAACCAAAAGCGTCATTTAACTTGATAATCTTAAAGTTTAAGCTAATATTATGTTTGGTAACTTTAACACAGTTCAACTTTTATATCATGGAGCAATTTTTATATACCTCCAGTTGCTAAGAGAGAAAATCAAATCAATATTTGCATGGAAATTAAACAGTCGGTTAATGATTAAATAGCGTGATGGTCAGTACTAATTCCTGGTGTCGCATGCTTGGCGCTAACGAATAAAAATCGATCAGATTTCAGGTTTCAATTTACTGTTACATTAAAACGCGACGATTGATATTGTGGCGACACCTACATTCTTAAAAACCGTCTTAAGTTCCCGATAAACTTCAGTAGATGGCGTTATTAAAAAGTTAATCGCATTGTAATGAAACCGTTTAAAATATAACTTCAATTTTAAAGATATTTTAACAGACCCGGTAACACTGTATATAGGCAGGCCAATCTTCCTACCACAATGATAATCTTTTATACCAGCCATTTTCCAAACTGAGGTAAAACTAATGAGAGGCCTAAATTGAATGGACGTGACACATTTTGTCTTCCATAAATTGCCTTTGACAAGCTGCTAGCTTTTAGGAAAGAATCCATCAATCAAATGAAACCACTATGGTTAAAATATAACTACAATTTTAAATGCAAAAAGGTAAGGTAAAATGATACACACCACAGACTATGCTATCAAAGGAAATATTTCGATATTTCAAGATCTTTGGATGTTCATTTATCAGCTATTCTGTTCTCGTTTGATTTTAGGTTGTAACGTATTTGTGCTTTACTTCAAGTTTTGTATTGACTCAGAAATGTTTGCTCTCCCGACCGTTGTGACCTTCCAACGGCAAACATTCTGATATGTGCTTAGTGAATACGAATTAGCTATTTATATAATAACCCGTTGTTCCATATTAGTTTGAGTAACTCGCTTAGCTACAATTAAATTTGAGGGTCGAGTTTTTCTCTTGAAAAATGTAACAGAGTTTTTGTGAGCATGGCTTGTAGGGTCAAGAACTTCATAAACGGAAAACAGTCGAGTGAATCTTGGACTGTGTTCTATTTAAGAGTTCCACCCACGGCCTATGTCCAGCAGTGGACTGATGTGGGCTGATGATGATGATGACCCACACAGCCGGTGTTTACGGACCCGGTTTATATTTTTAAGGACTTTAACATTTTCAAGTAGGTACATAATAATTTGTTTTTTCATATGATTGATTTGTGAATTGTATTGTATTGTTGTGTTTACGAGATACCCAGCATAGCCAAAGAGTTATGCAGGCTATCTCGTTCAGAGATACGAAACGAAGACATACGTCGAAAGACGAAAGTTTCGACATAGTCCAAAAGATTAGGACGCTGAAGTAGCAGTGGGCTGGTCTGCCGTAAAACCGACAATTGTTGGAGCCTTGGAGTCCATGCCGTACTTTTAGGTAGACGTGGTGTAGAACGCCCCACAACCCGTTGAGCTGTTGAGCTCAAAATTGCTGGCATTGGCTGGATGGGGGAAGCCCAGGCTAGAGAAATGTGGCGCCAATTAAAGGATGCCTACGTTCAGCAGCGGACGGACCAAGGCTGTTGATTGATTGATTGATAACTTTGAGGAGTAAAATTTCTTTAACAGAAGATCACAGCTAGATCTAGACTTCTAGATCAATATACAAACTTGATAAACCTTAAAATTGTTTCTGCTACAACGCAGCAAGTCTGCATTCAAGCAAAGTTCACAGAATCCTTCATAAGATAGATTAAGTTATCTGCTGATGGAATTTTGCGCTTCTTCATAGTAGGTATAAGTGTACCGTGTAGGGAATTAAAGAGTAACTTGATGTTAACTTAGATGCATTAGAAAGTTTGATAAGTATATTCTGAACCTTCTTGCGGAGTTTGGTTTACAATCTACTTAAAGCGAATCTTAGGGAAATTTATAAGTGTGTACTAATGAGAATTCGGTGGTTCAGGGTATGCTGAGAAAGCTCGAAAATGTATTAGTTATTCTTGTGTTTTGTGGATAGATACGTGAGGATGTTGTCTTATTGTCTAACTAGGGTCTTAGAGTTCATTAGTGGCCTTTTTGACTGGGCCGGTAGCTTATTTGGTAGTGACTCATTACCAAGGGTCGTACGTTCGATAAGAATGCTATTCTGGACAAACATTCATGTGATGAACATTTGTGTTTGTTTCGTGTCTATGTAAGTAAATTTAATTATATATTGGTACCTTCGTTGTTTCGATACCCATAATACAAGTGCTGAAGCTACTTACTTTGGGATCATAGCAATGTATGTATGTTGTCTGATATTTATTGATATTATTATTATTAGTGCACGAGCTACGTCATACATGGTGCACCGTCAATAGTGATAATTAGTTTGTATTGATTTTACGGACAATTGCAAAACGTATGCATTCGCGTTACTGAAGTTATTCAGTAACAATGTAGACTATTATATTATTCCCTGTACTCTTATTAAGTAATACTCTTTCTGTCTATAAATTGTTATCAACGAGTTAAAGCTAGTCATATTACAAAAGCTTGTTATATCCACAGTTGCGGCTACCTAGGCGGAAAATTAATAGAAAGTCTTTGCTAACCTCGTGTGTCTTGCACGCTTTGCCGAGGTGGTTTTGAATACAATTTCCTCAAGACTTGTGTAATGTAACCGCTTGATGTAGGGTAAAAAGCGGGTGCGGTATAAAGGCAGGCTTTTAATCTCGCTTTCAGAGTGTGTCCTCAGACCTCTGAACAAGGAGGTATGTCGTGGTGCGATTGTTATTTTGACATGCGTGTATAAATAACTACTGATGTCAATATAGGTACAGTAAGGGTCAGATATTTAACATCTAAGTAGTAATAGTACCTAGTACCTAGTAGTAATTTAGGTAGTCGTAATTATATCTGAAAAACATGAATTAAGTTTTATATTGACAGACTAAGCATTCTTTTTCTTATTAATTCGATATAATATATTATATAATGTTCGTCAAACGGACAGCCAAAAAAAAATAGGTCGTGAATGGGGATGTTTCCAGGGTCAAAATAATTACATCATATTTAGTCCGTATTTTAGATTTAGAATTATTTTAGAATATATTAGACACGTATTTTTCCTTTTTTCATTTAAACAAAAAATAAGGAAGATACAAGGTATCAAAATTTAGGAGTGGGGGTCTTTGACGTTACTTAGTGGCGAAAAAACTCCCACTATGTGACGTCACGCGTAATTTTAACGGGCTATATCTATGTAATTTTTTGTCTAATTTACAAATGAAAAAATACGTGTCTTTTATTTTTGAATAATCTAAAAGACGGACTAATTACATTTTTTATGGAAACAGGCCTATACTGTGTTCTCTGTTATACTTCTTATAGATGTGGATATATACAATATTTTTTTTTTATATGATGCCTATTTGCTGAGTTATTAGTTTTTAAAAATCTTTTTTACTTCTTTTTTAAATTATATTAATAAAAAAAATGCAAAAACTTTATCTCATTAGGGTAAGATAAGAGTATACACAAAACTCATTTCTTTTCGGTTTAGGTACCGCTTGACATAAAATACCTCCAGTATTAATTCTTTGCAAAGCATATCTCCTTGTTTCTGTGATCTGAGACTGCATCCAATTTACCATACCTACGAGAACTTTGTCTTAGCGAGCTCTGAACAAAAGAGAATCGCTTCACAAGGCTTTTGATTTTAAGAAGTGTCGTGTTGACTACTTGTATTACATTTTAGATTGAACACCTTTCGGTACAGAAATTATCTGAGTTTTATGTATTGGAAAGTTCAAAGGCTGCCTTTGAAACGACCGGTGGTTTTATAGGAATTTAATCGTGAGGCGGTCAGGTCAATTTTACACATCACGTCGTGTGGACAAACCGATTTTTGGTAACATTACCTTTTGTTAAGGGCACTTGTGACAAATAGCCATACGTAGGTAGTAGGAAATTAAATGTATAAAATGTGAAGTCGACCGCATTTGGCAAACGAGATTTTTTTCTTGTGTTTGTTTTACTGAAAAGTGTCTCGGGCCCACGATTGAACACAGCCAACATAAAAAAAATCTTCCAACAATGCAAAAAATAGTTTAATCAGTTGTCAAGTACTTATAGTACAAGCTTCGGCTTAGTTTGGGGCTAGATGGCGAACCAAAATGGCACAGCAGACGTTGGTTATAGCAACATTATGATGATGTCAACATTATGACATGAAGCAAGATATTAACAAGTTAAATGTTTGACCTTTGACCTATCCGGTCCCTTTTATAAGAATACTAGCTGCTGCCCGCGGCTTTGCCTGCGTGAACATCGGTTTGTCATGAAGAGCTTACTCTGTCATTATATCATGTACGTACGCGTCTTTGTATCTTATTTTATCACACGCGCTTACGAATGGATGCTCAAAAGATGATGAAGATATAGGTATTCGATTTGAGTGCTGAGAAATCTGAACATAGGTTGACACAGGACAAACACAATGTAGGTACATCATGTTGGCCTCTGGTTGGCCATTGGAAGCCGCGGCCCATTGTTCAGGAATCACCTGGTCTTAAGCTATGGTTCTCTTAACTGTAAGTTCCGGTGATGACTTATCCAGAGCGACGTCTTCCTGAATTATTCGAGTTATCTAAAAAAGTTCGTTTTCTACATTGAATCCTACCGGGAACCGATATAATGCGCCACTGGGGTCAGCAGTCTTCAGATTGTTATGTCGCGTCCGCACTTTTTTTGAGTCAATTAGTCTTTTTAAGGTATCAAAAATGGTGCTTACCTACGTACCTAGTTACTACTATGAATTCTTATTATTTCAAACAGAGCAACCGCACGTAATGCACTTGTGTATGGGCATAGACATGTACACTTCAATATCTCGTGCATACTTGCCCGGTCTGCTTGGAGAATGGTCATTGTGGCCGATTTTCGGCCAGGAGAGGGATGGCGTCGGCGCGATACGTTTAAAATTGATTAATATAGAAATCATCATCAGCCTATTACAGTCCACTGCTGGACACAGGCCTCTTCAGTTGCTCGCCACCTAGGGCAAACATCTGGAGGATATTATGGGTATAAGCGCCACCTGGGCAGGCGGGTTGGCGATCGCAGGGCGTAACTTCTCGCTCCGGTCACGCTGCTGCCCGTCATAGGCCTGTGATATCTAGCTACGTCTTCCATCGTTATGGTTTTACCACCACCAGTCGGTTTGCCAGAGCCTCGTTTGTTGGTCGGCAGGATGCGCCACGGGCAGGTGAGGAAGGCTTGGAGTGAAAAGGTGATAGGTCACTCCCATACAATATACAAATACGGATACTTATTTTGTACTTTTTGGAAAATAAGTGCGTTTAATAATCTTATATCTATACAACTAAAACAGAATCTGGATATCCTGTGTATGAACATATTGAACATTTGAGAAGCCACGCTAAAAATACTAAGTATCTTTTATTTCGATTTTTCTTTATGTCATACTGAGCATCCCTAAGAATTATAATGTGAAAATTATTTACCGATAAAATTAAGATTTTTTAATTATAGGTGGTACCTAACTATGTACAATAATTGTACATGTTAGTACACAGGTTTTAAGTATCACGCCGACCAAAAAGCGACCACTTGGCCGGTGTATGAATCTTAACTTACTTCCAAGCGTTATTTTCTTCCGACATGCGTAATTAAAACGATTTTATTAGGATGAAATGTTATAATATTAGTATACTGAGGACAGAAATTACAATTTGGATTAGAAAAATATTTATTAAGCATACACTGATCGTAGTTTCGTCGCATCCGAGCTAGACATGTGGCCCGTTGTGAGCCTTCTGAGATTGCAGTAAGGTTTTTGGTTCTTGGTCACTGTGATTCATTATCAGATGCAGGCCGCCTTGTTTACGGGTTATGCTAGATCTGTTTTGACTGTACACAATTTTATTCCTAAAGTTTGTTCCAATTTGTTGCTGAATGAGGTGCCTGTGAAACTGAGAAATATTCTAGTAGACAACGCAGGTGGTTATCCCTTTACGTTGGGCGTCTTTTCAGTTATAGCAGTTTGCATATAGTATTTTCCGAAGAATTTCATTCCGAAAATAAGCCGCACAATTTTAATTCACAATTATTTGTACTTATTGGTGGCGAATTTCCGTATTTGCCTACCTCGATATCAGTACCTGTCATGTCAAATTGATAATTTCGCTGACAAAGTCAAGAAATGACAGTATCTATGGTGTATTCAAAAAGTTTTTAATCATTCCGTAACATATTTTCCCGAAATTCTAAATGAAAAAATTGATGAATCGTTGTAATTTATAGCCTATATGTTAATCTGATGCATAAACAATATTCGTGTAAAGTTTCACTAAAATCTGTTCAGTAGTTTTTGCGTGAAAAGGGAACAAACATCCATCTATCCATCCATCTATCCATCCAAACCAATCCAAACAAACTTTCGCGTTTATAATATTAGTGGGATTTACTATATTAGGTATAGTAGTAGTAATTAGTCACTCCAGCATTCTGTAGACTTAAACTCTATGAGCAACGTTTAACGCAATTCATTTTAAGACAATGTAAGTCTCCCTATTGTGAATATTACAACAATGGTATGTAATTTAATACGTTTACGAAAGACTAAATACGGTGAAATATGAATTGAGTATACGTTCACGCTTGCATATTATTTATTGTAGACTGTACAAAGTACTTTGTATATATTGTCTATAGTACCCTGTACTATAGAGAGTAAAATGTACAGTCATCAATGTTATGTTCCCCGTACTTTACAAAGTACAATATAGTACAGTCTTAATGACTGTAACTGCCCTGATCTGTCAAATTTCCTCGAAAAATCTACTAGGATCATACTGCCGTCATACGGAAGAAGGGCGCTTCTACATAAAGTTGAAAACGGAGAAAAAAAATATTTAGTGATTTTAAAATTAAAAACGTTGCTGTCTTGCAGAAAATTGATATTTTAATAAATTTTCAATTGAAAAACTTGTATACTAACGTAGGCTATCAGGACATGTAAATTAAATTAAGTTAATTAAATATTATTTAATAAAAAAACGCAATTTTCCCTTTCTTCTTAGTAAAAAAAATCCAAACAAAACCGCAATACTTCATTGAAAAGGCGTATCTGGCTAGATACGTCTTTTCAACGTAGTGTATTCTTAAAACGTCTTTTCATTGTATCATAATGTGATTCAGGCTAAATAGAAAAGGGCGTATTTAGCCATTTACTGCTTTTTTACTAAGTATTGCCTCACCAATATTAAGAAAATCTCACTAATATAACAAACGCGAAAGTTTTTTTGTATGGTACGATAGATGGGTGGATGAATGTTTGTTACTCTGTCATGCAAAAACTCCTTAGCGGATTTTAATGAAACTTTGCAGGAATATAGTATGTGATAAATAAAGAAACTCTTTATTGCACAAGCACAGAAATTACAGGAAAATATAATATTACAACTTAGGCGGTCTTATCACTTGTAGAGATCTCTTCGAAACAACCTTCAGATAGGGGAAACCGTTTCAGAAAAGATGGGTATACTGGTGCAAAACTATCTATTATTAAGGTACTTCACACCTGCTTTCATACCTATGCATCAGATTAATACGTAGACTATAAATTATAAGAACATTTTCAATTTTTTAATTTAAAATTTCGTGAACATATATAATATTACGGACTATTTGAAAAGACTGTTATACTGTAATTTATTGACATTGTCAACGAAATTATTTTTTGGACATGACAAGTGCTGACATCGGGATAAATGAAATTGGTATGTGGCTACTAGACGCAATAAAATCCTAAATACCATTCTAGTAAAAGAGGACATTGTATAATATCGGAGCACCTAGTTGCTTCTACATTTTGCAGTGAAATAAATGATGTGTGTATCTTACTTACTATCAGAATGAAATTCTTCGTATAATAATAGAAGCAAATATTACTGAAAAACTAAACTAGAGCTGAAAATTATGACTAACGTACACTACTTATAAACACAACCACCGAGGTTGCAATGCATTATTTAGCAATAAATTACACGACATACTGGAATTGTGCACAGTCAAAATCAGTCTACCGGAATCTGTTAATGAATCACAGTTTAATAAGGATCTAAGATCACAAAAAATATTACCGCGCTCTCAGAAGGTTCCAGAAATATGAGAACAATTGTCTAGATCGACAAAAACTGCGATCAGCGCATGCATAATAAATATATTTCTAATACAAAGTTAAAATTAATTTCATTACTTGATACTTTACATTTGAGCTTAATTATGCAATTCAGAAGAAAAAAAAAACGCTTTGAACTGATTAGAGATTCATACGCCGACCAAACGGTCTGTGTTTGATAAGTAAATGTTTAATAATTGTAGCTTTAATAAGTGATTAATAAAAATATTCTTCACAGCATCGCCTTTGAGATGTTTAGTTCTAATGAAATAATGAAAAATTAAAATAGAAACGATTTTTAAGGCATCGTTTCTGAAAATACTCTCATTAAAACTCAAATTCTACTTAAGAATTGGTATTAGGTAGGACAGGACATGCGGGTGTTGTAATTTATTAGAAGATTCGGATTTTTCTATGGATACTTGTTCTTGAAGGTACAAAATCCGTATAAAACATGGAATTATAAAAATCAAGATCGGTGTCAATGATAATGTTTTCCTTGGAAGACATAGGGAAAATCAGATCTGAAGTAGACTGCTGGGAGGATACCATTTAGGTACCATTGACTTTATTTTTGAACTTCGTGAAAGTCTTTTCCTATCAGTCATGATATCGTTAACATGGCTCAGAGTGCCGCGAGCTCGTGGTTAAGTATCTGGATGTAACTGATGAAATAAGTTCTTTACCGCAGCTCCCACTTCACCACGCACACACATAAATACTAAGTAGAAGAGACGCTACTACCTCATACGCCTTACCGATTTATATTAAAACTAAGTAGAAAAGACGTTACTGCCACATACGCCTTACGGATTTATGTTAATACTAAGTAGAAAAGACGCTACTGCCACATACGCCTTACCGATTAATGTTAATACTTAGATGATAAGACGTATCTACTCAGATGCGTCTTTTCTTCTTAGTATTATGTAGTTACGCCTTTTCAACCTATGAACATTAATATATTTTATAAACGAATAAGACGCTTCTACGTAGTTACGCCTTTTCATCTAAGTATAGTACAGATACGTCTTTTCAATTTAGTGGTCCACCAGAATTTTCGTAGATAAGTCCTTTTTCGTTGTTAATAAAAGCAAAAGTATAAGGTTTTTTCAAAATTTAAAAATACTGGTCGATGCGTCTTTTTCTGGTGATTCCGAATCACTATATAACTCAATTTTGACAAAAGTGTTAGATGCGCCCTTTTTCGGTATGACGGCAGCATAGACTACCATTCCACACTATCACCTGTAAACGTCACTATGAAACTGACAATACTATGCGAAGTAAGGCATTTACAGAGCCGACGGCCAACTAACTCTTTTCTATGAATAGGTTAGAAAACACTTGAGTTCCAGTGGCCATTATAAATGCCTTACTTCGCACAGTGTTGTTAGTTTTTATAGACAAGTATTGTTTGTGAATAAGGGTTTTGTAAAGTAAAAATAAATAAAACAAAATAATTTATTTCTGCAAATAGATTTACGAGTAACAGTTTTGCACGTCAAACATTTTTTTGAGTAAATTTGACAGCATAATGTCAAAAGAGGTTGATGTGTGCCTGGCTTATTTTATTATTTTCTGTTCGTTGCGGTAGGGTATGCCTCTCTTTTGGTTTCTATCAGGCGACGGGAGGTTACTATGCTGTAATACTACTTATTTCATTTCGACTAACCCAATGGCTCATTTGTTAGTGACCTCTGCCTTCTGAGCCAAGGATTGTGGGTTTACATGATACCCGCACAGTACATTGGTGTGCATGAACATGTCAGTTTCTTTTTTATAAAAAGAGCGTTCAGGATGACCCCCACCATGATCATGCTTGTATTGGTCTGGGTGTTTTCTATGTATAATATGTATTTATTTACAAAAAAAATCTCTAAGTATGTTTATCAGTTGTCTAGTACCCAAGGTACAAGCTTCGGCTTAGTTTGGGGCTAGATGGCGCTGTGTGGCCCAGCGTGGCAAGTATAGATATTTGTGTTAACTACCTTTAATAATATTACCTTAGATTATGACAAACACCGCTTAAAGTGATCCACCATTTTTCTGTAGTGGCTCAAGTTACGATGTTATTAGACACGTTCAAAGCTTCGACTAAACAAGCTTAGCTGGTATTACAACTAGTAATAGGTTTCGCTTTTTTATTATCTTAAGCACTTGTGTTATGGGTATCAGAACAACGACGGTACCACAAATATCATACGTATACTTAAATTAAATTTAAAAAAATCTTATATTATTTTGCTTTACAGATGACATCCTGATAATACCGTTATAAAATCCCAAATAACCACTACTCATTCAATATTCAACTTTCCCATTTCATTTTATAGCCCAGTATATATGAATTTGGGAAGGAACTATACCTTATCGGCCCCATGTGAGACGTCCTTTCGAATTTATCGCTAAGGTGTGAGCATATTTTCGTATTTTTATCACTGCTGTTAGAAACTATCGTGGAAGATATTAGTTTGAACTTCATGAATAGCTTAAGAAATTTTCACGACACCGATGTGAGCGATGTTTGAAGTTTGAGGTATCGTTCTTTAAGAATCGAGCAAAATATTATTCGATAAACAGGCAATGTGTTTTCATAAAACTTATCTTGCTTGGCTATTGTCGATTTATCGTTCGCGTGATTTAGAATATAATATATCTATAGGTACATAGTATTTGCTGATATATAAAATAATCAGATTTCCGTTATAGATATTTTCGTAATGTTAGTTAAGCGTCGCGGGGTGAAAAAATAATGTACCTACCTAAGTGATGACGTAACTACTTTATGCCTAACTTTGTACCTAACTTATTTTGCATAGATGATAATGATTGAATAATCCCACAATCAATACCAATATATTTCATGATCAATCATGGTGCGCAGGAAATTTGGTGCCTACCAAACCCTTGCTACCAATAATATCTAAGCCTATCTTTAATTTCATTTCTTAGGGTTAACGTTGATCGTACTATATCTAAACTGAGCTTTATGTAAAATTTATATTATCTAATAATAAAGAGTACGAGTTTTAACTCCCAAATTATTGATATGCATAATCTGTGCTTTATAACTCATCTTATTTACAGACAAATGAAACACAAACACTGGTACGGAACTCCAATCGTGCAAACCTATTTTATTATGTCCGCCATTGCATAGTTGGTAACGAGCGAATAATCCCACAATCAATGTCAATATACCAATATACCGATATACCGATATACCAAAATACCGATATACCGATATTGCAATATACCGATATAATTGACGATCGTTTGAACACTAAAACGCTCGCTCTTTGCTCGCATAGTGTGGTGCGCAGGACGTTTGCTGTCTACTGGACCGTTGCTTCCAATATCCGCGGCGCAGCGCGCGCGACTGCGGCTGTCAGTTCGCTCTGCTCCACGCGGCTCCAGACGATCAAAACCAGCCCAGCTAGCGGAGTCCTGCCCGCGGTCCGCCGCGGGCTTGCCCTCAATGCCAGTGCCGATGTGCCGGTTGCGACCACCAAGTAAGCTGCACGCTTACTACAGTCTACGCCAGTCGGCAAGTCGGGAGCGGTCATTCACACCACGCGTCGCCAATTCTGACGGAGTAAGGCTTGATTTCGTTCTACGCTGGCGTCGGTCAGTGACATCGGTCGAGCGTTCGAGTATACGCTAGTTCTATGAAGTACCGCACTGGAATGCTGTCGATTGCAGTGCGGTGCTTCATAGAACTAGTATATTTGTACGTTCGACCGACGCCAGCGTAGGAGGAGTTCAAGTCTAAATGTCTTTGTCTGATTCATCTGGCTAGTTTTTCAAGTAAATAAAATGACCATAGGTTTCATTGCTTATCGATTCAGAAAAAAAGGTGCCATATACACAAATCAATAAAAACTAACACTAAAAATCAGCCAGATGAACAAGACAAACAGATTTACTCCGAGAGAATTGCCTATATCTCGTACTAATCCAGCCTTACAATACAAATCAATTAATCGTAGATCGATGTCAGTTATTGCCGAATAGAGAAAACGAGCGACTATTCAATGTGCATCGAGAAACGATCAATCGATTACCGTAAAGCCACTAATGTCCGATTAATCGTTTTAATGGGTAATCTCATTATCCCACAATTACGAGATACCTACGCATACTCAGGGATTAGCACGAGAATACGACGCGAAGTGAATGATCCCTTTCGTCATGTTGTTTGGAGTAAACTTTAGTGTAAACTGAAGGGTAGGTTGTGTGCGATGAGTGTTGATGTGGATATTACTTGCTAATTTTGTATTACAATTTTTCCTTTTACTGTACGCACGTTTGATTTTATTGGCGATTTTTCAATCGTTTCATTATACATTGTTGTATATTCACACGCTTTTATTCCTTAATAATTCATGACATTTAAAAAAGGCTATTCTTTGATTGTTGTTTTGATTATTAAATTCTCTCAATTTTTGAATTCAGTGCTAAAGCAAAAAAATGTTTATAGGTATTAATCTCATAATGGCATAATTATTATTGTTAATTAAATTTATATTTTACACTCAAAAAATCTGAAGTATACTCCTTTTCAATTCATTAATAATTGCTTATATTAATTATAAAATATGCATTACACACAAATGAAATAGCATATTAACTTTACAAAGCTATAAAGAAATGAACAAGAATATCCACATTGAACCGTTCAAAGTATGCAAAATACCTTCGGTTGTTGGTAAAAAGTCGCCTCACGTCACTGTACGGTATGCTAACCAAGGCACGCTAATCACGATTTGCGATCCGCACCAGTTTTCCTATAATATCACGAATCCCTCGAAGGAATTATGGCTAACAATCTGATTCTAAACTTACATCGTCCGCCATTTTGTAAGATGACATTTCGCGGAGTGGGGATTAGTTCGTGTTCGAACGTCGACGTGAAAGGATCTATTTATATTCAATGGTTGTTTATGAAATATTGTTATTTCTTCACAATAGTCGTAATACCTAGCCTATAATAATTGTAAATTTAGTTATAAGTAAATGCTAAATTATAAAACAAAAAAGCGTAGGTACATTAATAATCTTGAAAAACTATTATTTTTTTGTACTTGTAAGAGGTGGAATAAGAATATTAAAATTTGTTGTATGTAGCGAAACTACTGAATCACAATTCAGTAATAAATACGCAAATAATGCAAATTCTACATAACAGCGTAAGTTTAGAATTTGAAATAGGACATTTTTCTTCGAGACAAATGATCGGAAGCTTGTAATTACACAGTTTTGCTAGTCATTGTTTTTGACAACCAATTTAATCACATTTAGCTATACATGAAAGGTTTGTTGAAATGGTTGAAATATGAACACAATGTTTTATTTTCTCACACTCCACGAATCACAATTTGCACAGGCAGTTCCGATGTTGAGCTATCCATTTTCGAAGCACGCCCTGTAAAAAGTACGTATCCATTTTATTTGTTCCGTTATTTCCTCTGGGAAAACTCACAATTTGAATGAACAAGCTAGTTTTAGTTAAACAAAAGTTTCTAGAAGGTTTTTAGGTGGTGTAAACTGGAATGTCAAATCTGCAAGTCAGACGTTATAGTAAATGTTAGACATAAGATGAACAAGGTAGTGCTGATAACAGAACTAACAAGTTAAGTATTTACTAACAATCCTAAATCAATTTGCGTCTATGTTTGGTCAGCAAAATGAGTTATGACCCAATTTTCCTTGCTATTTGGGGAGAACCTGCGCTCAGAGGCGCAAATTGAGATAAATTTATGATGATTGCAGGAAATTATTCATAGTTCTTTGCATTAGAATTCCGTTATAGTAATAAATCTAACTCAGGGAGAGCATGTTGAATTTTAATAGTAAAACGGTTACTCTTCCAGTGAATTACTACCTTAATTTTCCAGTCCCTCTCTCAACTTAGGAAATGCAGTAGTCTCACAATTGTAATGATACTCAACGGTTTCTAAATTAACAACAAAGCTTTCATTGTGGAAGCCATGATGAAAAAAAATACCAATAAGTCTATCAAGACTTATTTCGAGAAATTTGTAAGGGTGAAGGTTTAATAAATATTTAATAAGCCAATATAAATGATACAATTGATATCACGGTAAAACTAGAACCAATATCAATTGTAATCGCAGACTCATAACGTATGAACAATGCCTTTGAAATGCATTTTAACGTTATATAGAGCTTAATTTACCGAATGCTCCATTTAAAATTAAGTCCGTTGAAACTCTTGCAATGAAATCCAATTGTTTAAGCTCGGATTTCAATCCATTTTAATACGAAAATGCTTAACTTAGCGGTAATATTTTTGTTCAAAATCTTACATTAAGCTGAAAGTTAGCAGTAAGAGAAATTGTAATAGGTATTTGCAGGTGAGTTGCAGTTTGTTCAAGGAAGATGATTAATGTGTAATTATCAACTATCATAACGGTGCTAGTTTAAGCAGAAATGTAGGTTGACGGAAGAATTTTTTTTTCTAAAATCTTTTCTTTTCTTAGTAAAATTAAATTATAGTTGCTAAAATCCAATCCTATCAATTATAATAAGAGATAGTGCCTACCTAATATGTCCCCTATTCTGTTATGTAGCATACCTTTTATTCGTTTCGTATTTTGTAGCATTTGAGTGTACATGTATACAAATTGTCCGACAAAAAAAATCATTATGATTCCCGATTGTATTTTCCTGCCAACCCACAAATATAATCTAAAAAATGTACACACAAAAAAATAAGTAGATTAACCCTTAACCACTCGTGGCTGTTAATGAATTCAATCGAATATGGTCTATAAACCGTAGTGAACTGGTGCCTTACTTTCTAATTTTCATGATTGATTAAATACAATTTTTCTTTTTTTAGTTTGCGGAATTAGGAGATGGAGTTCATGTGAGTAGTCAATGTGACTATAGTATTTTGTAGATGCAAGTATACTGGTAGTTTGTGACGTCACCCGTTGTTAAGGGGTGGACTAGTGAATGCGAATCGGACGGGCAATTTGTCTAAGAGAAATATTCACTAACCTTTTCTCCGCTGCTCTGTAGATGTGCCCGGCCGGGACACACTTGCGGGTCTATTCGCCTTCAGTCCAACACCTTCATACTAAACTTCCATAGGCTGGTAATTGTGACTCTTCTCTCTGAATGTTTTTTCGATAACACCACTACACGTTAGGGGACACGTAATGTCGCACCTTCAGCGCGCTCCAGAACACGTTATGTTGCATCAATCGCGCTGATCCCGAATATGAGACCGTCGTCTTACGAATCTCGAGAGCGACTCTTCTCTCTGAATGTTTTTTCGATAACACCACTACACAATAGGGGACACGTAATGTCGCACCTTCAGCGCGCTCCAGAACACGTTATGTTGCATCAATCGCGCTGATCCCGAATATGAGACCGTCGTCTTACGAATCTCGAGGGCGACTCCCAATGCACCGCTTCAACGATAGCGGACATTATACTGCCGGAGGCAGGTAGGAACAAATCTCTTTTTACAAATTACCCGCAAATACACGAACAATTATTGTTACCAATTCTAAATTGTGTTGCACTCAAATTAAAACTGTACTAAATCTGTAAAAACCTGTTTCAGTACGAAACATACCGCTCACCTTAAAAGTACCGAGTATCTTTTAACAAAAGAAACACTAAAACTAACTTAAGAAATCTAGATATCTGTAGAGTGAAACTTATTTAACCTAACAATACTACTCTAGCTAAATATCTACTCAATAGGTAGAGGACAAATCTTGACTACGGAACGTTTGAAAAATGATTGTCCTAGTTGTAAAGTGACAACCCTACAGACCCCATCAGGGCCGAGATGCAGCGAGTGCACACGAGCCAACTTCCACTGCAAAGGAGGCGTGTTGTCATCTCTCAACACTACCACCATCCCCTCACGAATTGCGGAACCACGAGCGCTATACCACTTAGTGGCTTGTTGAACCTCATGTAAATACTCCCGACTCCAGCGTCTCAAAAAATGTTGAACGGACTGTTGGATTAGTCGCCACCTCGTGAGACGACTAGGATTGTCATCCTCTAAAGATGTGTCAGGTATTGCCGTCATAGGCTCACCGATTAAAAAATAAGACGGAGTCAATGGAAGAGGGTCGTTTGAATCGGAACATAACACACACAGGGGATGTGAATTGAGAATCGCCTCGATCTGACATAGCAGGGTGTGCATCTCGTCATAGGTTAACGTTCGCGTACCTACTACCCGATGGAAATGGTATTTAAAATTCTTAACACCCGCCTCGAATAGCCCACCGAAATGGCTTGCCCATGGTGGCTGAAAATGCCAAGTTATTCCTTGGCCAAGCACTTTGGAATTGAGTGTAGCTTGTACTACATCATTCCGCAAAAAAAAACTATATAACTCATTGAGATACCTATCACATCCCATAAAACGGACCCGCGAAATCAACAGAATGTCGACGATATCCTAAGTGAACACGGAATGTCGCACTGATTGAACAAGTCGATTGAACACGAAATACTCATGGACTGTAATATGCCGTAAAGCAGTATCTATTATCTTAGAAACGAAATATTAAAGGCTGTAACGCGCGCAAGTTTACCGAGTGAAGAAAACCGTGAAATTATTTCTACGTCCTCGACAGGAGCGGTAGAAACACTCGAACACAAAACACTAGTACGTTTTTCCTCATCGGTAGGGATAATTGGCCCCACACTAGGCCACACATTCGGATCGTCGCTCAACTAGCGAGGATCCTCGAAACTATAACTAACTAGGTGTTTAGGAATGCAGCGGGCAACGAGCCGCGCGGGCCTCCGCCCGCGGGATTGTCCGCGCAGCACCTTTATTAGATAAGTCCTTGTTTATTTCAGCGAAAGGTATATTCTCGCGCCGCTCACCATGGGAAACTGTCGGCCTAGAAGCGCGAAGTACCGCGGGCGCAAAATTTTTATTTTTTCTCTAATTGTACCTTTTGACCACGCTGTGGTGCGAAATAGGATAGGTACTAACTGAAGCTTCAGACCTATTGATGGGCTGCATGTGCTGGAGGCCCAAGTTCTCCTGGAGGCGCGCGTGATATTCTCGTTTGAGCTGTGGGTCACGCTCACGTCTGTACTCTAATCTACGAGACCTAGCTATAGCTATATTCCGCGACTCGCCGATAGGCGATGCGTCGGGTTTGAAAGAAAGGGCGACCACGTATCGCTTTGATTCATTACGCTTATGCGTATTCTCGAAATTAGACTCATACAAAAGTTCATCAGGAGTGAGAGACTTTTGTTCTGACACTTTCTCAATTTCAGAAAAACGTTGGAGGTCAAAGTCGTCGTTAACAGAGCTATGACACACTTGCACTGGATATGAAACCGAACGGTTTGCTTCAAACTCGAGTTTACCCAACAATAAATAACCAAAGATACTATTCATAGCTATTGGCGAACCTGGTAAACCGGTGATAGTATTATGCAATAAAATGTGAGGGAGAATGTCGGCGCCTAAAAGCATTTCCACTGGCTGTGGGATATGAAAATTAGGATCTGCTAAATTTAAATTTTTAATATGTGACCATCCTGTATATGGCAACTGACTAGTAGGCATTTTTGTCGTAATTAGCTTAGGCAAAATTAATGCGTCGACTTGAACCGACGGACTCGATTTATTGCGCGGCGAAACAAAACACGAAACCATTCCCTTCGCATGAACGGGTTTGTTATCATTGATTCCGTAAATAGGAAGACCCTTCGTACGTCTTCTATTTAAACCTAACCTTAGTGCGCACGCTTCGGAAATGAAAGTAGCTTGGCTTCCCGTATCTATAAGGCAACGCACAGATGCCAACTTCTTATTGTTATCATATACATCGATTAGCGCCGTAGACAATAACACCGTAGTCGCTCGAATATTAGAATCATTGGATGCCACACACGACGTCACCACGGCCGCAGTTGACTCACACCCTAACTCCGCCGTAGGCGGGAGCGAGACAGATTGATTGTTGTTTGAACCACCTGATTTGTTCACATCCACAAATCTTTTATCGAAATGAATCAATGTATGGTGTCGCAAATTACAAGTACGACACGAGAAACTCGATTGACATTCCCTCACACTATGTCCCAAATGTAAACAATTGTAACAAATATTTTTCTTTTGTATAAAAGAGAATCTATCATTCACCGAAAGATTTAAAAACACGGAACATTTCGTCAACGTATGTTGAGAATTACACAATAAACACCTAAATTGCACCTTATCGCTCTGCGCGTTAGGGCCATAATTGCGTGGCACCGTAGAGGACGTGACGTCAAGATTCGCTACGAACGCCCGATGGCCGCCCGACATCCCACGCGTGGCAGCGGAAGTCATGGAGCTCCTACCCCCATATTTCGCGATATTTTTGGCGGAACATCCAAACGAATTGCTAGAAATTTCGACGGCGGAAAGTTCCCGTTCTAGAAACGTAACCAACGAGTCGACCTCTGGAATGTCAGATGACGATTTCAAGGACAATTCAAAACGTTTGCGTATCGATGCAGGAATTTTGCGTAATAACAAATGCAACAAAATGAAACTCCACTCACTAACGGGAAATTTCATAACTTGGAGGGGTTTTATATTCTCATGAAATTTATTTAGTAAATTGCGTAAATCACTTGTGGAATTCTCACTACAAAATTCAATATTTAGAATATTGTCGAGATGATTGGAAGCGATTAGCCTTTTGTTTTCATACCGCGAAATTAAAAATTGTAAGGCTACAAAATAATTCGCATCGGTGATTGGAATAGATTTAATTAGGTTGTAAGGCTCATTCTTTAAACTAAGAAGCAAATATCTAAATTTCTCTGCATCGGTATAAGCTGCATTACAATGAACGAGGGAAGAAAATAAATCGAAAAATGAATTCCATTCTGTACTTTCGCCAGCGAAACTGGGCAAAGGTAAAGTAGGTAATTTCGCATTATTAGAAAATTCTAAACTTGCAGGTAGGTGGCTTGCGCGCCTAGTCTGCCGCATCTCACTGTGTTTGATTTGGTCCAGCTGCGCAACGACAGCGTAGTAAGAATCGTCAAAGTCGTTCCGAATCTTAATTTGTTCCTCTTTGTTAAAAGATTTTAATTTGATGAGACATTTTTCAATTTTTGTCTGCAACTTGCAAAATTTGCGCTGGTGTGCAGTTAAGTCCTTAGTTCGCGATATAAATTTCTGTTTATCTGTAGTTGCGAACTGTAAGGTACGTTTTAAATCATCTAAAATAAGATCACGCTCGAAAATGTCTTGTAAATATGAAATATCGGATTCCATCTTGGAATCGGATTCCACTTTTTCGTGCGCCATTTTGTGTTACAAAGATGGTCGACACGTGGAATGTAAAAATGTGGTACGTATGTACGCTAAAAACACAACACAATCTAGAATAGGCGATAACAAATGGATCCCACAAAGATCACAAATGATCACTGACAAAGAATGGTATGTCCAGCTCGAATGGACTAAAAGATTAAGGGCTCGATTGGATCAAAACCCAAAAAAAGGTATATGAATCCGGTTCGAATGACCAAAAAAAGGGTATGTTAAGGGGTGGACTAGTGAATGCGAATCGGACGGGCAATTTGTCTAAGAGAAATATTCACTAACCTTTTCTCCGCTGCTCTGTAGATGTGCCCGGCCGGGACACACTTGCGGGTCTATTCGCCTTCAGTCCAACACCTTCATACTAAACTTCCATAGGCTGGTAATTGTGACTCTTCTCTCTGAATGTTTTTTCGATAACACCACTACACGTTAGGGGACACGTAATGTCGCACCTTCAGCGCGCTCCAGAACACGTTATGTTGCATCAATCGCGCTGATCCCGAATATGAGACCGTCGTCTTACGAATCTCGAGAGCGACTCTTCTCTCTGAATGTTTTTTCGATAACACCACTACACAATAGGGGACACGTAATGTCGCACCTTCAGCGCGCTCCAGAACACGTTATGTTGCATCAATCGCGCTGATCCCGAATATGAGACCGTCGTCTTACGAATCTCGAGGGCGACTCCCAATGCACCGCTTCAACGATAGCGGACATTATACTGCCGGAGGCAGGTAGGAACAAATCTCTTTTTACAAATTACCCGCAAATACACGAACAATTATTGTTACCAATTCTAAATTGTGTTGCACTCAAATTAAAACTGTACTAAATCTGTAAAAACCTGTTTCAGTACGAAACACCCGTTAATAATTGATCAACTCATCGTAGTATTACAGGATCTTGCAACATATTATTATTTGGTGCTTTTCAAGAAAATAGCAGAATTTTAGTCATAATGAAGGCTTTCTGGAAAAGTTAAAGCTTTGTTCAAAATGTAAGATTTGATAATTGTAAATTTTCTACACATAATATTGGTACAAATGTCGTTACTTATTAATTTATCATTGATGATTGGCTCGATGGCTCATTTGGTATCAAGTGACCTCTGCGTTGTGAGCCAAGGGTCGTGGGTTTGATTCACAGTACAAAATGGATGCACAATTAAAATCAAGTTGATGCAGTATCAATTTGATTTTAATTATTACAATTTCATAATATGATTATTTAATAATATTATTAATGCACTATGTATTTTATAAAACATTCAAGAAAATACATTAATTTTATTGGTAAATTATTATTATAACGCATTGAGAAAAGATAAGTAATTGAATCTTTCTTCATGACCAGAGATTTTGCAGCAGGGTTAAGCTCGCTTCTGGTATCATTCGGTGCGATAAAATTTATCGAACAATAATACTCGTAAAACAAAGGAAGAAATAAAATTAAAGAGGATTTACTACAAAAAAGTTGAAAAGGTAATGACAAATCACAAATTCAGCTATTTTCATGAACGTTCCATATCTTGTCGTGATATCCTGTATTTCGTTCAATAAGTTCAAAGTGAATGACATAGCATCGCAAAAACGCATCGTCATAATACGTTTTATCAAAGCCGCACATTCACCGGATCGCTAGGACCCATTCACTTTAGTAGCATGAGTAGAGATATCGCCTTTTAGAGGGACTCAATGCAATGACAAATACAATAGAGTAGATAAATTAGTGAGCAATGTAAACAACATAAATCAAATATTTGTGTTTCACATAAACTTGTTTCCTGTATGGTATTCTAATTCTGGACTCTCGACTCAAAAGTTTGGTTATAATCTTCCATGTTTAGTACCTAATTAATGTTTAAACAATTCAGCTAGTTGCACTCTTCACGTTCCATTCAACATTTCACTAGGGACGAACCTTCACACACTCCGCGATTGTAAACAACGGGCAAGTTGCTCTTTGTTTCATAATTTATGTTGTACACCGAGGGTTGTTCTACATTTGCTTCAACCTAATACACGCAACTTGAGGGCTGCAATGAAACATTTAAACAGTTTCAAGGGAATCGCCGTGTTCGCAGTTGAAGCTATAAGTTATGTTGCCGTGTCGCTATACACATTGTTGGTACAGTTAAACTGTTAGTAATTAGTAGGCAAAATCCAAAACAGTGAACAATTGCACATATAACAGTCTTGGGCAGTTATTTTGTGTCCTGTCATAGAACATTCAAAACCAAATTTGGGATGGCTAACTACTCGTATATCCGGTCTCATCAACGGACATCTCGATAAATCTAGGGTTCACTGTCATCGGTAATAGTACACTTTCTGACCTAATTTAGATCGTTAACTACGTTACGAGAAGACTAGCAAATAGCCGACTCCTCTTTATATTTCTTTACTCTTTTAATCTAATATAACGTTGGTTTTCCATGACCGGAGATAAAACCAGGAAACAATAGGTGCTTTTATGTATGAGAGCACGTGATTGCTTTCGATTTCAGGCTATGCTACTAAATAGTTTCTTAACAGATAACCCAGGAAGATGTTTTAGACCATATACAATCCATACATGATTTCGAGGTTTTCGTAGAATTACCTGTACCTGTAAAAGACAGAAATAAATCTCATGTCGTTTAAGAATGTGTCTAAAAATACACATACCAATACACGCCTACAAAAGGTCAAAAGCAGCCCTTTATTTAACTACGTAAATAAAATTGTAACACGCATGCGTGACGTGATGAATAGTATTGTCAACGCAGCTGCGCTTCTGTAAAAAAAAACTAATATATTTAGCCGAAACCCTATAATGGTACGAACTTTTCCTTCCCGAACTTAACTAGGGAATCGCGTGCCGCAACGACAGTTCCGACATAACTTGGCCATCTTCAAAAATATATCTTGGTGCCATCCAACTTTCAACCTTAACGATAAGGTGATAAGGTCAATTAGCTACCCTGAAGTTTGAAGTGCTTTTATACACAATGGGAAAAGTGACTGTCACAACACATACATAGCTAAACATGTAACAGTAAGGCTAAGAAAGGATGAGAAATAATGAGTAGTTCCTGTGTATGGTTAGGTGTTTAACTAATTTTAAAGACTGCCTCATTGATCTAGAGGTCATAAGTGCTATCTAAGCACCGAGAGGTCGGGACAATAATTGACATGCTCGCTAGCAACTCCGGAGTATAGAGGTATTTTTTTTTTACATCAGAGGGGACAATAACGGTAAGTTATCATCTCAGTCCGTAGAGACCACAACTCCAAGGGAGTCACAGGTGTGTAGCCGGCCTCGAGAAATTTGTACGCTCGCTTCAAGGTAGGCAGTGATAAATACTTGTCCATCGGAAAGCATGCCAAGGCATTGGTCCTGGAGAGAAGGAACAGAGAGTGCACCAGTGTTGGTTTACTTTAATTTATTATCTCATACATTTTTCGCTGGTCTCCTTGAAGATTATCCGCGGTTGCAGAAATTCGTTTCATCATCATCATCATCATCCCTTCTTAGTCCACTGCTGGATATAGCCTCTACAGTTGTTCGCCACCTTTTCCAAACACCTGGAGGATTTGCACATGATCGCCACGCTGGGCAGGTTGGTTGGTGATCGCAGGACGTAGCTCCTCGCTCCAGTGACTCTGCTGCCCGTTTTTTTTTTAAATGACTACAATGCCAGGCCGGCCTTGTCATCATCACCGGACTCAACAGTCCGGTGATGATGACAAGGCGGAAGGCTCTCACCCCCTGCTGCCCGTCGTCGGACTGTGGTATTTAGTTACGCCTTCAATTGTGATGGTTATAACCGCCACCTGTTGGTAGCCAGAGTCTCCTCTGTAATCCAGCAGGATATACCACGGGCAGGTGAGGGTAGCTTGAAGCAAGAATCGGTTGAGAGAGTATAATTTTTTAGTGTCACTTAAACTACGAACGTTTAGCCATAGTAAACGTTTCTCACTGTGATTTTTCCCATTGTAACTTAAACGTCGCATGTCTATACTAATGACAATATGGTAGCACGCGAATTTACCAAAAACAGACCAAATTTAGGACACCATGAAAGGATGATAATAGTGTGACTGCTTGATGAATTGTTATTTTATGTTATTTTAACTTTTTATGCTCGTTATGACGTTGATGCTACGTACACTTATTAGGCAAGCTAAGTTTTGAATAATTATGATTACAAATGACTATCAGTAAGCATATTTCACTAATTACTCGTAGACCAATAACTTCACTCACTAATCTAGAGCTATTTTATCTTGTTCAATAAAACTAATTTCACAGTATAGTTATTGCTTCTGCTTGCAAATTAATTATCAAACTTTAGTACGCCACGTATTAAGGATATTGAGAAAATTTTGAATATGATCTAATTATATACCGAAGCCTTGAAGAGTTTTAGACTTTAGCCCTTCTTAAATCCGAAATTTCTGTAAGAACTTAAGATTTGACTGTAACTTAAGTTGTAGGTGAAATAGACAGAATGAATGATCTTTTGTAGGTACTGTACCCCTAGAGTACAACGCATTCTAAATCCATAGATTCTTGTTATAGAACAATAAAGAAGTCTGATAGACAACATTTTCCTTACGAGAAAACAACCATTAAAAAGTCAGGTTGTATATTACAACCACAACGCGGGGAGCTGTCATCGCGTTTCCGTCACGCACTTTTCCATATGTGCCATTCAAATTTAACCAGAACAATACATACATATACGTATAACGAAAGTTATACGAGTATGCCTAAGCAACGGCTGTTTGAACATGCGGGCCCGATACCAACTTCAACGGCTCTAGATTCTTCCTGCAAGTTAATCAGAGTGGGTAATCTTGTTTCCGACTTGCTTTGTAATTTCATTTCTACTTTGCAATGGCTCCCTTTTCTGAATTCGTGACGTTTTCTTTACAGGCCTCTGCGAGTTTCGGGAATCGTGTATTTTAACTTTTGTTGATTTGTGTACGATTAAGTAAGGGAAATGAAATGAATAACTCTGCAATTGAAAATAAAACGCAATGTGTTAGACCCCTTTCCTTAAGAGAGGTAGGGCATAGCGAATCTTCGCTCGAATTGAGCTGCCCGTCCGGGGAAGGACCGCTAAATGACCTCCGGGTCGTGTTCCTGCCGGTGAGTAGGGTTTCCGGAGCTCGTAGGGGGTTGGGGTTAGGCCGGTATAGCGGTGGCAACTGACAAGTGACTGACCAGTTACTTGCCCGTAGTCACGGCGACTTGGGCTTCTCTTTCGCTTTCCATCAGGTGAAGGGAAGCCATTATGCCAAACTACTATAAAAAAAACGGTCTATTTTGTCGGATCACTGCATTATTCGAGACAGGATTTATGTGTCCACACGGCAGGACTTGTGACAGTATCCCGTTTTTGCAGGTAGCTGCTTTTTTTGCGAATAGTTACCTTGAAGCCACTTCGATGGTGGTGGAAATTAGTCAGCTAGAGCTGACTCCGAGGGCAGCTGTGGCAACTGACATTGATTACTTCTCCTTTGCCACAGCGACTAGGGCTTTTCCTTTAGTTCCCAAGTTAGGGGAAGTCACTATGCTGTACCTTTATAAAATAAAAAAAAACATAAAAATGTTTGGATACAAAAAGAATAAATTACATGTAAACATTATGTCTGCATCTTTCCTGCAAATGCCAAATACTGGATGTTATTGAAGTCACTCTTTAATCCGAGTATTTCATATTTGTTATACAACATTTCCGATATATCAAATTATATTTCCGACTGAATTTGTACAAACGACGGCGTATTTCTCAGAACGAATTTCAGACGTAGCTTAACCTGATATTTGATTCGGATTTAAAGATTGAAGTATTTTCTCTTGTAAGGATGGAGATTAAAATGTTTTTATACTATTAGATACCTCGTTCAACTGCAAAAGGTAATATATACCTAAGTATTATAATAATTGAAAATACAACTTTTATTTTAACTTAATTATAACCATGGCGTGAGTTAACGTGGTTTAGGATTCTTGTGTTGTTATTTCCAAGTAAAAAGTTCTGTAAGAACGTTCTTATGTTTTATTAAATAAAACATCCATAAGAAGAAAATGTAGTATACTTACGTTATGGTACACTTACGTAATACATTATGGTACACTTACACGCTTGTAGAGACTTGGGAAGCCTCTACAAGCTCCAAGCCATTACAAACGCTTAAGTGTAGTTAACACATGACACAAGCTCTGGCAAACTCACGCAGAGCATGCCAAACACCTCGTTCACATGCTTCTGTTTGTAGAGGCTTGCCGAGTCTCCACAAGCGTATAAACGTATCATTACATTTAATTCACCTTTTTTTTTCTTTTTTCTAGTGGGGAATGCATTAGGCACCTTCATGCTTCCTTCCCCCCAAAATTTATACCCACTAAACTCCACTGTGTTGCCAGTAGGCAGCAAGTTGCAGGGGCACGGGTAGCGCCGAAGCATACGGCCACATCCCTGCCTGCCCTGGCCAGTCACAGATGATAAGCGGCCATCATTCCTGGTCCGGGGATGGCAAATACCCCTACCCCCGGATCCGGAGAGCAATAGAGTGACCCCCGAATCCGGGGAGCAATAGAGTGCCCCCCGGGCGGACCTCGTGCAACAGTGTGGCTGCACCCACCACACCGTTACGCCCCTATGAGTGAATCGCGCCCCCGCACTCACCACTCGGGGCACGAAGGAGAGGCTCAGAGGGCATACGATGCACATTTATTTCACCTGGTGTAATGAATGAAATCGTACCTATTTTTAATAATGTTTCTCAAGTGTGTGTTAAGTCTTTAAATCAAAGCATGGTACACATCGTAGAGGAACGTCCCCTAAATCATTATCCTGGGGGTGTGCGATAGCTACATGAACTCACTCCAGACGCGTTGGATTGGCTTCGACAACTGAATATTTAACTTCGAAAACTCTAACAGAAGTAAGCCGTCATGATGATGATACTGGCACAAGGTTTTAAGACTATTCATTATGTCCACAGCACATGCGTTGGTCACACACACACACGCAGAGCCTGGAATGCGAGGAGCGTCTCCTGGCCCGATGTAACCGGCCCCGAGTCAACTCCGCCATATTTGTGTCAGCGGAGCCTACAGGTTTTGCCGCCTTTGACGCCGGCGAGTTCTTGAGGCGGCACGGCTCACAGTCCAAGTTATGTCGCAAAGCTCGGTAAGTGAAAAAAAAAACACATTAGAGAACCATTCTCGTACCGGGTAGTTGACGGTTAACATGAGGTGTATAGGGTCACTGCGGTAGGGCGAGAACGGGGAAAGGCCGAGGCACTGGTTGCAGGCGCTCGCAGCGTAATACCCCCCGCACCTCAATCTCTGCCGTTCTGTTCCTACCTCAGTGTCCTTATACCCCTCATGTTAACCGTCAACAACTCGGTACATGAATGGTTCTCCTATGTGTTTTTGCATCTGCGGTCAAGAAACAAATGAGTTCTCATAGGTAAAAAAGTGTGCAAAAACAACAACGTCTGTGCAATACGAACAACTGATGTTTAAATCGTGATAACTTAAGCGGACACCAAACATTAGTACGCAGTGGAATTGAAACTTCCAAGAAGTGAAACAGCTGTTGAAACTGTACAGAAATCAACAGATGGTAATTCATTAACATACATTATATTAAGAGAGGTAGGGTATAGCGAATCTTCGCTCGTATTGAGCTGCCCGTCCGGGGAAGAACCTCCACCCTATAGAATACCGCAGCCAAATGACCTCTGGGTCGTGTTTCTGCTGGTGAGTAGGGTCTCCGGAGCTCGTGGGGGGTTAGGGTTGGGCCGGCATGGCAGTGGCAACTGACAGGTAACTAACCAGCTACTTGCCAGTTGTCACAGCGACTTGGGCTTCTCTTTGGCTTTCCATCAGGCGTAGGGAAGCCATTATGTCGAGCTACTATAAAAAAAAATAATAATAATGCGGGCGAAGCCGCGGGAAAAGCTAGTTGTAAAGCATATTAATGCAATGATCAAAGCGGACTCGGTAGGTAGTTAATTACACACCTTATGTTATGAACTTTAATGTCATAGACAATTTCTCCCAGGATGCTTTGATGTATCTCTTCGTGCTCTTACTATCCCGCATCCAGACGTGACCGTAATATCCTTATCATGTCTAAACTTAAGTGCGTACAGCTAATTTCATGTGTGTATTTGTGTTATTTGTATCAACGTTATTATTATAGTGGTGAGGTCCTTTATAATGCAACATTCTCATAGGAAACTATAAACTCTTTGGTAAGGCTATGTATTTAGTCTTGCTCTTACATACGTACTCTTTGGTAAGAGATGTAAGAGAGCGGTCTATCATCATTTTCGCTCCAAGCCAACTTCACCTGCCCGTGGAACATCCTGCCGAATAGCAACGAGGCGCTGGCAACCGACAGGTGGCGGTATAACCATCACAATTAAAGGCGTAGCTAAATACTACAGATCGATGACGGGCAGCAGCGTCACCGGAGCGAGAAGCTGCGCCCTGCGATCGCCAACCCGCCTGCTCAGCGTGGCGATTATGGGTATATCCTTCAGATGTTTGCCCCAAGTGGCGAACAACTCGGGAGGCCTATGTCCAGCAGTGGACTGCAATAGGCTGGTGATGATGGTGATGGTGTACTTCATCATCATCATCATCAGCCCATGGTGGTGTACTTAGTCTGGTTTATTCCCCGTTACATAACAGACTTATTAGCAGATTTTAGTTTAGAGGGGACTGCATTATGTACCTTTGCGTATACCAAATGGAAATAAGGCGTGGTTTGTGGGACTTACATCTCACAAAATGAGAGTAGACCCAATAAACCTCCCTGAGTTGTCAGAAGTATACTAGTCTTTGGATCTAAAACAACTTACCTTTTTCTTGCAGATCTGCTGACAACATACCTCTAACGACAATGAGCGATTCGTCAGAACGCCTTTGCAAAGCCAAACCTCCTAGAGAGGAAACGATCAACGAGGAGGCGAGCAAATCAGACGACAGCAGTAGCGTTGAGACGGTAAAACACTTCGGGTTACCCATCCTCTCTGTGTCCGGTCCATCCCCCCCAGACGAGGACTACGACCAGATAGACGAGTATCTGTAGCATTTCCACACCAGTTTCCAGCTAAAATACGTGCTGGAAAAAATGAGGCCACCCTGGCCCAGTCCTGCACAAAGTCCTTAACACGACTAAATCTCAATATGAACTTCTACAAACTGAATATCTAGTTTAACTTCGTCTTGTGATACGGATGTGTCTAATGGAGAGTGTATTAAGTGCAAAACTTGGGGTCACAACGAATTTCTAGACTTGACGCTGAAATTCTCGTCTGTAGCTTAAAGTGTGTCTTGATGAGGGACCATCGTCTTTTATCGTTCAGTGCATTTCTTTCATCGATGCTAAACGTTGATATTTTTGTATTTATACTATCCTATCGTCTCTAATGAGTGTCTAAAGTTAACTTATATAGACCTACGATTAGATTTTTAATATTCACGGTAATAGCGTTTAAGGATTGCACAATAAGTAAAATTTATTATAATGTTTATATTAACAGTGCCACTTTATATTTTGTCAACTAAGAAAATGCGTAAAGATATTCTTATAAGCAATCTATGTAAGTTTAACTGTATAATTTTAGCTGTGTATAAAGTTAATATTATTTGCAGTGTCTTAGACCATCTACTTGTAAACTAATTTATAATACTGAGTGTATGAAATAGCATAGAATATCTACCTATACTTTTATATTGCCTAAAATATAATCGCATTTTATCTCATCGTAAGTATCTTATATTTAGTGTATCCTGTATGCAACATGACTTCTTTTACGTTTTAATTGAAAAGTGCTATTGTCTTAATCATAATAATATTTGAAAGCACTTTTGCTCGTGCCATCTAAAGCGTTGAATAAGTGGTGTTGATGACCGGGATTGTAGTAGTAGATTTATGAACGATTTGAAGGTTGAATTTTGGTCCAATGATAATTATGTATTGTCTGCACATGGTGTTTTAGACATAAGCATGCAGTGTAAACAATTACTAAGGGATTGCAGTTTGGGTGAAGAAATGTTTTATGGAATAGTTTGTTGCTTATGTTTTGTAATTTTACCTTGATGTCAAATTGACAATATTTCAATGAATTCGTCTTGAGAGTCGGTAAATTGTTTTTATATATTTATAGCTTTCCGCCCGCGACTTCGTCCGCGTAAAGTTTTTTTTTCCAAAATAAAATTGTGCCTATGTTACTCGTGGATAATGTAGCTTTCGAATGGTGAAAGAATTTTTAAAAACGGTCCAGTAGTTTTTGAGCCTATTCATTACAACCAAACAAACAAAGTTTTCCTCTTTATAATATTAGTGTAGATAGATTCATATCATATTGGCCTGATGGAAAGTGAAAGATAAGCCCAAGTCTCTGGCAATTACATTTTCTGATCGAAATCAAAGTTTTTATGGTAATTTTCATAGAAAAGTTTGGATGTGTTATTGTTATGACATGTTTTACTAATTACGTATTTAGTAAAGGTTAAGTGTAAAAATGGAGTTGATATACTATCTACAACTTACTTACATTACCTTTGGTTTATATAGAAAACTAAATATTTTGTCACTATTTTTTTTGTACATAATTAATTAATTACTGGAGATTTTTTCTTTCATTGTACTCTTTGGTAATGAAAAATACATAATTTGGAAATTATGAAATATTGACAATTCGTTCACGATTTCACTTTTTATTTCTCCGTTTAATATATGTCTGAATTTATATACTTTGCATTGCATTGGATTGTATATAAATTACTTTCAAAGTAATACTACTGATAAACTCAGCCGCTGCAATAACGAAGTATTGTACTGGTGCGTTTTATTTAATCTTAATAATTCATTTAAAAGGTGGTTTCAATTCTGCATAAAATGCAGATAAATCTAAAGGTATTTGAATCGTCAATTACTTGTATAAAATTGTTTCAAAAGCTTGTAGATAGTATTTGTATAATAAGATGGCACTAATTAAACTATTTAGCTGTACGCATATAAATTTTATTTCTTTTTTTTTAAATTTCGGGACTGGTGCTTAGGGACCAGAAGGACAGAAGCATGTCAATGTAGGCCTTAAATTCAAGTGAAAAGGGGTATTTCCAATACTTGTAATGTATGTATATTTGAATATACAATACTTGTTTCAAAGCTAAGACTATTTAATTCCCTCCACTATTTTTAGATGTATCCCTCAACATTAGATATGAGTGTGGCACGTTTTAGATAGATGAATTCCTTAATCTTCATTATTTTGAAAGCTGATGTTATATTTATACGAGTATTTCAAGACCGGTAGGATTGTAAGCGTGTTTGAATGTATAATTTATGAAATTCTATAATTTCATTAGCATAAGGTATGTACTGTATAAATTTTTGCTAATAACTACAATTTCGTACATTGTAAATTAATTTTATTTATAATAGTTATATTAGTATAAGATTTTTAATAGAAGCATTCTAAATGAATTTTATTCAGCCACGGCCACTTAAAAATCACGATGCTTAAGTAATTACTGTTTCATTTTAAATGAAAATATAAATATTTACTTTTACAAAGAAAATGTTTTCATGCAAATAGAATCGATAATAACAATATGAAACTATTATCTTACTTAGAAGAAAGAGCTTATTTATAAATTCTGAAATAATATTTTAGCGATTTTTCTGTTTCTGTTAAATCTTAGATTTTCTGACTGTGAATTAATTTGAATTACTTACTAGTTATTAGAAAATAAAATGAAATAAAAATTTATATTCCCAGATGTATCGTGTAAGTAAACATTCAAGAATTATTGTAGATTTAGATAAATTAAAATTATTAGTACCTATTCATATTAATTCCTTCATAATATTTGTCAAAGTCGTCTTGTGCCAATAATTTACCAACGCCTATTCCATCTTTTATTTTCGGACATAGTATTTTAATAAATAAATAATAATAAATTTTCTTTCAGTTATCTTAATTGGTTCAAATTTCAATAAAATTAAACGTAAGTTTATATCTAAGTGGTATTCAATTGGAATTATCATTTTGTGTATCAAACTTGACTTGTAATATTTCAAATATTAAATACACTAACGCAAGTTTTGTACTTTAAATATTAAAGATTTTACATGATATTAATGATACGTGTAGAGATCTTAATTAGTGATGTACATATCTAAAGTCACGATAATTATATAAATGCTCATAATTTTAAATGTAAATTATAAAAATCTAAGTATATTGTACAATTATTATTATTTACATCCTTACATCTATTTACTATCACGATGAATTAAAAGTAATAAAAAAATGTTATTGTTTTATTTTGCCTACGAACATTCTGTAACATAATATAACCTGTTTAGTGAAAATCCAAAGACATTTTGGAACGTGTGGGTAACATTGACATGAGGGCGTTACTGTTAAACAAAAATGTCAAAAAGAGATGTCATTTTGTATGAGGGCGGCGTTTGTTCCAATTTCGGGCACGTGCCAAGACATCATTGTTTGTCTGTCTATTAGTGTACCTACACTGTGGTATTACTCAAGCTACAACATTTGGTTTTCCCTGTTATTTACACAGGGAATTACTTTTTGTTGTACCTTTTATATCTACTTATAATAAAAAATCCAACTTACATTCAAAAAAATAAACAATATGTATATGTCGCAGTCTTCTGGTTAAATCTCCTATTCAATTGAATGGCTAGTGCGTTTATTGAATGAGGACATTTAATTGAATGCCTAAAGGACCACTCGTCAAGTTATTGATTGAAACGTTCAACGTCATGACTGAACGTCAATTTAGCGTAGTCGTTGAATGGGTAAAAGCCAACTTTAGTTTATAATTTTTCTTTAAAAGTATCCGCCGGCTGCGTATTAATTGGTGAATCCATGCTGTCACACTATTTTTATTACGAATAAGTTCTATTAAATCTAATAAAAAAAATATCAACACTGCTCATATCTTTTTGATTATCTTTGACGCCATATTTGTTTTGGTGACTACTAACGCCGCGTGGGAAAAGAATGAACTAAATTACAATCACCTGACTGTTTTTACGTCCGCTCTTTTCGAAGGGCTATGTTTCAATCCGCTACCTAGTTGGACGTTAAGTGGCGCGTGTTTAGTTAACGTTCGGTCTAGTCATTCAATTGAATGTCGCCATTCAATAAACGCGCTAGCGATTCAATTAAATAGGAGATTCAATCAGATGACTGCGACATATACAGATCTATTTGTCAATCGAAATCAACTCACAGAACTGACATATAATAAATAAAATAGTTTTAATGAAAATTTTCTTAAACGTGCACTGATAGACATGGATCTTTTGAAGCGATACAACTATAAAATCCGTAGTTGTATTATAACTTTGTAAATTTTCATTCAACATTGGCAGAAATAATCCTCGCAAAAAGGTCGGTTGCCATTAATTAAAAAAAAAATTGATCTTTTGGCACAAGACACGAGGTCGATACGTGAAAAAAAATGTCAAAAATGTCGTCAAAAGTGACATTTTGTATAAAAAGCGTTAGTTCCTATTTAAACCACGTGCCAAAAGATCGTTGTCGGTCTGTAAAAGTATAAAGTACAGTGTAAAGTTTTATAAGTGAAGTGGAAAATATATTCAGTTGGCCGTTTAACATTCTGATGCCGCGGTAGTGAGTGATAAATAGTGAGCATAGTTTAAAAAATATGCGGTTTTAGTGCTTTTAACTTTGGCGTTAATCATGTTATCTTTACGTAGCACCCGGCACGGGTTTGTTGACGGTTTAAAATGTGGACACTAAATCCGGCGAACACGATAAACAATTCGCGAGAGCAGCTTTTTCGAGTCCCAGTTTTCAGCTACAAGGTATGTTTTAGTTATAATCTTTACCTACTGCTATATATTTTAGAGGAACAATGTGCGAGGGTTAGGGAGTATAAGCTATGTTTGAAATTATTATACGGTTTTTTCTTTTTTTCTGAATGATTAAGATATATAATGTACCTAATATAGAGTGACAACGTATGTGTTAGGAGTAAGCTATTCAACAAAAATAAATAACCCAAGACATGCCACGATGGGCCACACAGCGCCATCTAGCCCCAAACTAAGCCGAAGCTTGTACTATGGGTATTAAAGAACTGATAAACTTAGTAAGTTACATTTTTTTTGTAAATAAATACATATATACATAGAAACCATTCAGTCCAATACAAACAGACATGTTCATGCAAACAAATGTTTGTAATGTGTGGGGATCGAACCCACGACCCTTGGCTCAGAAGGCAGAGGTCACTACCAATTGCGCCACCGAGCCAGTCTTCAATGAACGATGTGTTAGGAGTAGACTATGTGTGAAATTACGATTTTGTCCTTTTTTCTTAAGATTAAGATGATGGCCATGGCGTGTATTCAGAAGAAAAACAGCTATACTGAGATACCTGGGTACAAATAAAACCTACTGCAAACACCAACCCACTTACTCGGTATCATCATCAGCCTATTGCATTCCACTGAATACAAGACTGATGATGATCGGTATATACTTATGTCGTGTATGGCTACAACTTTTACTGAACACACACTCGTAAGCTTGGGTGATTTAGAACGTACCGTTTGGACTTTTTCCAAGCATTATTGGACGTATGTTTTATTAGTCCATTAATAGTTTATAGGTATTGATTATTCACAGTACGTACGGAGGACTACAATGTATGTTTGATACATAGTTACATGAAAAACGGCATTGGATATAACGATCTCCCTTGGTTAGGAAAAACGTAATAATATTTTTTAGCTATGTTGTTTTTCGATGAGAAATCGCTTATTCTGCTAGATAGAACAAAAAAAAATGTTAAAAAAAACTTTTGCATTCTATCGCATGATAGGTGTTTTGTATTTTACACAAATCTGTTTATTCTTAAGTTCATTCTGCTTTAGAAATAGCTTATGGAAATTTCAGTATCATCAGCCTATCGCAGTCCACTGCTGGACATAGACATCTCCAGTTGTTTGGCATTTTAGGTAAGTAAACATCTGGAGACTTTACCCATAATCGCCACGCTCTGGGCAGGCGGGTTGGCGATGTCAGTGCGCAGCTACTCGCTCCGATGACACTGCTGATGACACTTTGGTATTAATTTAGACGCTGAACCCTTTAGTACCGTGTCAAATGTAAATTTACGTCCATTAAACTTAAAAACCACTTTGAAACAGACAAATCTATTATTTTGACTTGGTACTTCATTGACTTTTGATACTGAACGAACCTGCTAGTTACATAGTAAGGCTTGCTAGTTCTTCATTCTAGAACGTATAAAACCTTTTTAAATACAGAACAGTTTAAAACACAATAAAAATATATAAGTTACTGTTGAAAAATTAACCTGTATGGTATAAACCCAATATACCCGCAAGTAACCAGATACATAATTAAGACACATCACCCGACCCCCCATTTCGGTCCACGGATTTTCTCATTGTTCCGCCACGGTTCGGGAAACACAACCCCATTTCCGGATAATAATGCCTACTTAAAGTAATTACTCTCAGCGATTTGGGTTAACAGCGAAAAACCCTTATACAATCTTGACAAATTAATTACGCGGTTATCCGTGGCTCGTTGAGATAACGTTTACCTGCGCAGAGTATCAATTAGTAGTTTCAAACGTAAATTAATTACTATTGGGGCTAATTTGCCTTTGGAGTTCTAGAGTGGATACCGCTTCTCGACAAACGTAGGCAGTGTATGACCCCCACAAATCAGGCGGAGCGACGATTTGTGCAAGATTGGCTAGCAGTGCTGGATGCGAAAATAACAGGATGGAACAAAATCGGCCAACAATAGGCTTGTTGCCGTAAAAAATGTAATTAGTCTGTCTTTTAGCTTATTAAAAAATATTTTTTTTTATATAATATAATAATAATTTAAATTGTTTTTTCATTTTGTAAATTAGACCAAAAATGACAAAGATATGGCCAGTTAAAATTACGCGTGACGTCACGCCGTGTGGCATTTTGTCGCACGGAGTGACGTCAAAGACTCCCACTTCTAAATATTGATGACTAGTATCTTTGTTATTTTTTGTTTAAATGAAGAAACGAAAAAAATCTTGTCCAATATTCTTTTATAATCTAACATCTATATACTTATAATAAATCTGTAGAGAGGTCAATTCTGTACATAAAATATTTTTTCAAAATAACTATCAGGGGGTGATAAGTGATCGATACTGATACCAAAAATGCAATCAGTAAAATTTTTGTCTGTCTGTCTGTCTGTCTGTCTGTCTGTATGTTCGTTATAGAAAAAAAAACTACTGAACAGATTTTGACGAAACTTGGTACAATTATTCTTCATACTCCTGGGCAGGTTATAGGATACTTTTCATCACGCTACAATCAATAGGAGCGGAGCAGTGACGGGAAGTGTTGGGAAAACGCGAGAAATTTAAACCTGTATGTTTGAACGCGCATTACGCGAAAACTACTGCATAGAATTGAATGCGGTTTTCACCAATGTATTGCTAGAGGTCTAACTTAAAACTTAGGCACAAGGTATAGATGGGTATTATATGGAAGTCCGTTATTTTTGAAACCCGATATCCACGCGAGGGACGCCGCTGGCACAGCTAGTACCCAATAAATCTAGGTAATTTGGCTTTACCTAATGTAGAAATAAATAAATACGGACTAAATAATAATGTAATTATTTTGACCTTGGAAACTATTGGAGATACCTATATCCAGCAGTAATAAAAAAATAAGCTGATGATGATGAATTTGTTTTTTTGTACTCGCTAATAACTAGCCAGGTAACAGGTTCGATTATTAAGAATTATAAGGTGGAGAGCTTTTCACCTGGCTGCGAAATTCTTAGGTCCCCAAATCGACTCTGAACAAAGATTGGCTGTAGTAGTAGTAGAATAAGAGGTAGTAGTAGAAGAATAGGCTCATGCTAGGGAAAGAACGCGTGTGTGATACCAGGATACCACTAGTGTTGCAGTCCATAGGCTGCGGTAACTGTAGGCATGTTTGCCACCACTAATGTATAAAAAAACACTTAATCTGAGCCCTTAGGAAGCCCGTCTTGCACTATGTTCTCCGAGACCTATAAACTCAATACTTACTTTCTACTAAATATCAGTCAAAAGCCCAGTATTAGCAGTCCATTAGCAGATCCTCTTACGGGTGTTAAATAAGTTAGATCTTTATATTAATCTGGATACATTCGTACTAGTCTCGATACGTGCTACCCTATATCAATAGTATTAACGGGATTTGTACCTTCACGAGCCTTCTGTCTCAATTAAGCCTTAGTTAGTACGTTGAGATTACAGATGTCTTGTTGTAAGAACTAATTGGATTGGGTTGACCTAAGAACCTTGAAGGTTCTTTTATGGCGAGTGTTCGCAAGAATAGGACGTATGACTTTTGTATGGAGGTACCATGTATACGTACGATAAAAGCGTACCTATATACGTTTAACATACCAAAAATCTCCAGTTGTTCATATCACTTAGGCTTCCTTCAGATTGACGTTTAACCGCCATCAAACCGCCGTCAAACCGCTACCCCTGTTCACACTACGAACGCGGCGGGGCGCGGCGTTCAAACTGCGGTTTGGCGGTTGATCCGCTACCCCTGTTCACACTATCGGCGGCGGCGGCCGCGTTTTGACATCGGCGGGCTAGGGCTGCTCTATAGTCAAATTGTGAATATCGATGAAAGTAGAAGACAAATGCCCATCGCGAATGTTACATATGCAAAGTAAGCGTATCTGCACTACGTAGTGTCACTAGGAAAATAACTTAGTGCCGACGTAAGTTCTTTAGTGTAGGTACTCTCGTAATTAATGGTTCACAATTGGTGGGCAGCAATACTATCCATATTTTGGGTAAAATTTTCAGCTACTAAATATTTTTAGCTAGAAAATATACTCTACCACAAGTCAATGTCGTAAAATTTCATATTCATTAATTCTAAAGAGGTTTGCTCTTGTCGGGTGAGCAATATCCACCAATCCCGAACTGAACTCCGCCAGTGCCTTCAACTCCCATTACGTAAAACAGTACTCGAAGGTAATATAGAATAGGAAAGAAAGGATGAGAGAGGCCACGACGACCATTACACAACAGCTAAGGAGAAAGTTATTTAACTATTTCCTAAGTGATGATAATGGCCCATTTGCACTATAAAAAAAATTACCTTTCTTTACTCTTTGTCGAAATATTTTCTCAAGAAACTATCCATTTCCATTTAAAATTATTTTACTTTGCAGCTTATTATATTTAGATATTATCGAAAATCGAAACTTTAATAGCACTATACCTCCATCACTAGCTAGTGACATATCTTCTTCTGTTTTATAGAACGTAACTTTACACGGTTAAAATAAAATATGAAACAAATTTATTTGAATTTATAAATTATGGTGGAAAATATAAGTACACGATGAGGCCACACTAATTATTTAGAAATGGTTATTAAACTATGGATACATTTTTAGTTAGCATTTTTCTATACCAAAAATCAAACATTATTTTATGGAAATTTCAATGTTAAAGTGAGAATTTTAACATTGAAATCCCCCAGTACGGCATTAAAGGAAAAAACAATATCCATACTAAAATTATCAATGAGAAAGTGTGTCTGTCTGTGTGTATGTTTGTCTTTCTTTCACGTCAAAATAGATCGAAGAATTGACGTGATTTTTTAAGTGATGATAGTGAAAGAATGGAGAGTAACATAGGCTACTTTTTACCCCTTTTTAACCCCCCAATTCCCAAAAAGGGGGGGGGGGGGGTTAAGTTTATATGGACCATTCCGCAATTGTCAAGGTAGAAAGCTAAAAATTGGTATGCTGACTATTTATGACTATCAAAAAAATCACCCATCATTTTCGTCTCGTCTGAGATGACTACAACCCTCCATTGGTCAAGAGTCCAATCAACATGGTCGCGAGTACATTACAAGCGACTTGTCGATGGGCTGCTGTTAATTCTGGACCCCTAGCAGCTCTGTGCACCGTGATGTACTCCTCCCTCAGTGTTCGCCTTTGTCTACAGACACTCACGGTTCTTCTGCGTGCTGTCTGAAGCTGCCTCTTGTAACTCAATGTCATTTGAGAACCGATTTCGTAAATACATCGAAACAAGAAACCGGTCGTCTCTGTCCGAGTTGCAGCGAAATTTACCTGATCCTTGTCTATAAATGTAGCCACCGGTCTCCAGGAACCGCTGGCAAAACTTTTCAAATCGAAAAACGGTTTGAGTTCAGTTGTCAACCACCATCACCCCACCGCATACCCGATTGAAGCAGTGCCCTCACTTGAGCAGCTTCATCAAGTGTGGTATCCATATTCAAGCTGTGTTTCTTATTACACATCTTTTATTGTGTCCTCATAAACTTGTTTGTTAGCGAAAACCCCCAATTGAACCGTTATCGACCCTGTGAGATTTGTTTGTGTGCGCGTCGACGATGGCATCGACATGACTGATGTGTACTTCTCCAATTGAAAGTACCAGGAGGGCATAATCACATAGGAAGTTTAAATTATTCAATTCCTATACAAGAAGCATTGTAATATTTGTTAAGAATTTCTTTAAGTATTGTGGGAACGAAAACTCCGATTAGATCTACCGTAAAAACAGGTAGTAGAATACAACATAATACATCATAATTTTAGTATGAAGTAAGTAAATACAATAATTCTTTATTTTCGCAACGCGCTTCAAAAATGGTTACGTTCTGTTAGTAGATACGTAATTGTTTTATTTTTAGTGTTGTTACAATTTAATCGTTACGTTAATGGATATGATCCATGATTGAAGATTAATCGATATGTGAGGAGTACAAATTGTAATCACAGCATGGGTCACCAGAAAGTTAAACGATCACTAGGAATCGTTAATTATTTGCTGTTCGCTTAAGACAATTGTGACAACTGAATTAAATGTGAGTTTATGAAATTTATTTCTTAAGTGAAGATGTTATTATAGATAAAAATACGATAATATTATAATTTAATCAAAACTTAACTTTTGTAATAATATTTGAAGTTTGTAGACGTAAATAAACTTCTCATTTGCAATCAATTTAGTACTCATGGCTCTCAAATAATTTAAATTGTACTTCTTCTTAAGGTGACCAGAAAGTAATATAGAACAGTAAACAGTCGTGTGTCCTATTCCCAAAAACAGAGTAATTAAAGTCACATATAAATTATCTTTAAAGCGATTATCAATGTTTAGATTGTAAAATCATGGTACTTGAATCGATTTATTCTCACTAAAGAATCAACTATTATCTATAGCCGACCATCGATCTACAGCACTACCAGCTGCCGAACCGCAAAACCGCGACCGCTAGTGTGAACACCTCGGCCGTTTTGCGGTTGATCGGCGGTCGATTTGCGGTCGCCGCCGGGCGTATCAACCGCTAGTGTGAACGAAAATAAACGCTAGTATGAACAGGCGCTTAGGGCAAAAATCTGGGAGATATACCAATAATCGCCACGCTGGGCAGGCGCGTTGGCGATCGCAGGGCGTAGCATTTCGCTCCGGTGACGCTTGCCCGTCATCGGCCTGTAATATTTAGCTACGCCTTCATTTATGATGGTTATATAGCCACTAGTAGTTGCCAGCGCATCGTTTGTTATTCGGCAGAATGTACCACGGGGAGGGTAGGTTGGTTTAGAGCGAAAAGATGATAGGTCGCTCCCCTACATCCCTATACAACCTCCAGGGGCGTTTATTCATCAACAATTTTTGATTTTGTTATATTATAACCTCATATTATTTTGATGGTCGGTGATCCACCACGGTACATTTTATGCGAATTGTCTCATTCTCATTTTAATTTTTTACCAAATAACAATTCAATCTACCGTATCTTTCCAGCGTCATTAAACATTCAGTCTTAAGTCGTAAAACGTCGTAATGGAAAACGCTGTTAACAAATTAAGTGGTAGGTCCGTCAATTCCTTTGAAAATACTTCGACAATGGTTAGAAGCTGTATCTACATTGTCTGCAATAAAAACTGAGACAAATTAAAAGAAGACCGAAGCGTCTTCAAATAAATATTTTTAAAAGAAAAAAAATCGATCCCAAATTAAGTAGTTTAAGCATTTGTGTTATGGAAATTGGAATCAACGAAGGTACCACTAAAATCACTGATATCATCTTGGTATTTTGAAATGTTCATAATGAATATTTGTCTTGTGGAAATAAAAACCGGCGCGGTCCTTGGTTCGGAAGGCCGCGATGATACCTAAGTATTAGTAGATACGAGACAAAGAGAGTGAAAAAGAGAAGAGACGAGTAAACAGTAAAATTTTATTACAAAAAGGATACAGTTTTTTTTATTTAAGGTTTTAGCTGGCACAACTATAGTATACATATAATATTCGTATTAAAAAAAAACGAACTATGGATTTTATTGCTTAGCATGTGTGAAACTTCTAGCACCTCTTAACAAAAAGCCGAAATCACCACAGAACGTAAAATGAAACGTCAAAGAACACCGTCTAATAGGGCGCACGTAAACTGAATAGCTCGTAACTGTTCGGATGCCGCGAAACGGAACGTGCTTTCATTCATTAAAATTTTATGGAACAATTTCATAAAACAAATTGTTCCCGTGGCGTCAAAAGATCTTCAAGTAGCAAAGTTTATTGATACATAAGTCAACTGTTTTGTATTATAGGCTCTGTCTGTACGCATCGCCTGACCGGCCCAGCAAGGGAATAGTGCGGGGGCACCTCTACTCGTCTTGCATGGGCCCTCGTCAGAGTTTTGATCATCCCCGACATTCGAAAAAAGAGGGGGTATGTGAGACCCGCGTAGCCCTTGAAACGGGAGACCGGATGCCTCGAGTTGGAAAGAAGGCCGGGAATACCTACTACGTCAGCGTAAAACAAAGGCAGCTGTTTGGTGCTGATAGTAGCTAGATAATAGCCTTTTATTGGTGTTTTGCGTCTATTATTTTAGGGTTTTCAATAATAAAAAAATTTGAATTAATAAAAAAAAAATGTTCTTTATTTCTTTTTAGTTACAATGTTAGGGTCTTCCCTTTCAAGTATTATTAGTTTTTTTTTTATAGTATTTGCTTTAATGCACATAATATATTTATTTCTTTATATTTATTTAATCTTTATCGCACAGTAAAAAAGCGTACAAAAGGCGGACTTAATGCCACATAGGCATTCTCTAACTGAACGCTAACCAGGTAAACTAAGAGTCTAAACCCAGACTTAACTATTGGTGTATAATATTTAGCCAAGCGGTGATGAAGATATACTTATTAATCGCCTTGACAACGTTATCAAAACGTTTACGTAATTAGGCAGATATCAAAGTCCAGTTAAATAAATCAAGCAAACATTTTCTGTAAATTCCAAGAAATCAGATACCATTCAACAATTTGAGTAGGTACTATTCAATTCACAAAATTCAACTAAGCGTGGATATCTCCTTTCAAAACGATAGCATTTACAATTTGTTTAAACGAATTAAAATCGAGTTTCGTCTCCAATTGAGGTTCGTTTGGCCTTAATAGAATGATTCGCGTAAACATGCTTTTAAAATTATAATTTTAAATTTAAGAGGTAGCTTCTGTTTTTTCTTTCCTGCCTCTTATTTGTATTTGTTCTTATTTTAGTTACAAAACCTGACTTACTCATATCTAAGTACTCGTATATATGTGTGATACCTTCATTGTTCTGATTTACAACAAGTGCTCAAGCTACTTACTTTGGGATCGACGCAAGTGGGTAGGTATATGATGTTTCTATACAATACATATTAAAACAATTACGAGATTTTATAGAACAAGTGTTCAAAATGGAATCACATTTGATTGTGAATTTATGCAGAACCTAGTTACCACGTTGTTGGTGCAAAATTTTCAGCGCAACTGTTGGCATTTAGTAAACTAAGTAACTTTCAGCTGAAAACTTGTAGCATACAAAATCTGTTTACATTACAGCATTTAGTTGAGCTTATAGGAGAATGTGTCACATGTTTTTTTTTTTTGAAAACGTGTTCCGTATAATTTCTTTGCTTCAACACAGGAATGTAAGGGATGTAAGGGATGTAAGGGAGCGACCCATCATCTTTTCGCTCCAAACCAACCTCATCTGCCCGTGGTGCATCCTGCCGAATAACGAACGAGGCGTTGGCAACCGACTGGTGGCGGTATAACCATCACAATAATTGAAGGCATAGCTAAATGCCACGGACCGATGACGGGCGCCAGCGTCACGGAGCGAGAAGCTACGCCCTGCGATCGCCAACCTGCCTGCCCAGTGTGACGATTATGGGTATATCCTCCAGATATTGGCCCTGAGTGGCGAGCAACTGGGGAGGCCTATGTCCAGCAGTGGACTGCGATAGGCTGATGATAATAATGAACACAGAAATGTATATCATAGATATACAAAGACCGCGACTCAGGGTGCTACATAGGGCTGAAAGAAATTGCCGATAATAGGTACCTGTATTTCTCAAATCACTAACTATTATAACGAACGATATTGAGCCACCAAGCCTGAGGACTTTGCCTCTTTGTGTGTGTTCTATCAGTTGTACAACGGATTGTGTTCTGAACAATGATTACGTAGTACATTGGCCTTCTCTCGCCTGTTGAAAAGCGAAAAAGAGGTCGCAGGAAGGAAGTTGCTGCGGTAACTTTCAGGTAACCAAACCACCATTTGTCAGTTCCCACTGCCAAGCCGTAGGATTATTATAGCTAGCTATACACCGACTCTGATCTCAAAACATGATCCCAGTCACTTCACGGGTATTTCGCCAGCCAAGCGGGTAAACCTTACCACTAACTCGGAAGCTGAAATCTCAAGAAGTATCTTAATCTTACGATACTCACGGGAAGAAAAGAGACGGTGATCTTTTCCGTCACTAAGTAGGTTAATACGTTAAATACAGTCAATCGCATTAAACTCGTAGATCAGTATTACTCCTATGTCATTTATCATCATAAATGTAAGGAATAATATGTATCTATCGCTAACTTTATAGTTTCCGTTCACAACCACCATGGTTGTGACCTAATTAGGTTTCCTAGAATCTCGATAACACTATTACTGGCGTACGTCGGTTCGTAATTTAATTATCCGTTCAAAGAACGTGTATCGATAGATAGAAGGTTTTATTACATGAAGTTAGAATACATAATTGAGATACCAACTATTCGCCCGTCATTGAAATCATTCAATATTACCACCCTATCGCAGTTCACTCCTGGACAAAGGCATCTAGTTGTTTGCCACTTTGGGCAAAAACCAAACTACGTGCGAGGTAAGCGATTACACCGCCATCTAGTGTGATTATGAAATATTAATTCTGAATATCCAGTAAAAGCAATTTATGAAGCAAAGGACCAGTTTTAATTGATTCCTTTTACTATCGAAATCGTCGAGTTTTTGGAACAACTGTGTAAATATTAACTGAAGACTTTCCTAAAGGGTCCTCAAATTGTAATTTTTAACAGTTGATGAATTTTAATAATGGTCTGTTTTTTAAAATTCATCAAGTTTTTGTCATCCTGATTACAAACTTTGCAAAGTAAAAGTAAGCCATCGGAATTGTGACTCCATAGGTATTTTCAGTTACATATCTTGGACTTACTGTTGTGACGTAAAATTAATTTGCAGCTCCAATAGTTAAGTTTCATAGTCTTTAAGCTGTAACGCAGCGTTGGTATCGACGGAAACCTTCAAGCAATTTGTAACAAGGATCTATATCCCACGAAAATTCCTTCAAAATGTGTTAGATTTTCTTATTGATCTTCGAAAAGACCTTCATTCGTTTAAATAATTATTTTCCTTAGATCTCCAATTTCCATGATATGTAATAAAAAATCACAGCTACTATTGATCTTATACGGTGGTTTTTCCAAGGGAATAATACTCATAGTAAAAGTACTATAAGTACCAGGAACAGGGATGTTTCCTGGGTCAAAATACTTACATTATATTTAGTCCGTATTTTCGATTATAAAAATATATTGGACACGTATTTTTCCTTTTTTCATTTACACGAAAAATAACAAAGATACAAAGCATCAAAATTTAGGAGTGGGGGTGTTTGATGTCACGCCGTGCGACAAAATGCTGCACGGCGTGACGTCACGCGAAACTTTAACGGGGTATATCTTTGTAATCTTTGGTCTAAATTATAAATGATAAAATACGTATCTTTTATTTTTGAATAATCTAGAAGACGGACTAATTATTTTTTTTAAGGAAACAAGCCTACTGGAGGCATCTCCCAAAACATTCATATTAACCCAATCGGAGTCGATTGCCGTTTCGGTTTGGAATAAGAAAATGTTTATTATTTGTTTTTTTATTTAATGTTTGCCGCGTTATCGGCCAAAACGCTTAAACATTGCTCCACCAACTTGTCTCTTAGTAGTAAATATTGTTCAGAAATTCCAAAAATGTAGAGTATTATTACGGTCACGTACTACTGAAACAACTAGAAATACCTATCTTCTTCAATTTACAGTATCTAGTGCGTGAACTACCATAGAAATAGTTCTACGGTTACTACGGATTATTTTCTCACGGGCTCAGATTAGATATAGTGCGAAACCGCTTATCCACCATTTTCATCCAGCTAAGAGTTGATAAAATGTCTATGTCAATTCCAGATCTCCCTACATCTTCGGCCTGCATTTCCTATTCAATACTTGTCACGAGTTTCAAAGCATTATTACACGCAGCGCCACGGCGCCGGCTCGGAATTCTGTTCTGGCTATTATGCCGTAGAATGTCGATTGATTTGCTATGTGATCAGGTATTGTGTCGGCTCAATAGGCCCTAGAATAGTGGAATGAGGTCAATGTAGCATGGTATCTATGTGTTCTGAAGTGGTGAAATGTAGATTTTTGTGTTATTTTAACGGCTGATGCCATACAAAATAAGAGACATTATAAGGATGATTGTCCGTGTGGTTTGTAGATAGACAATATTGACTAAGGAAAATCCCCCCAAACGATAATAGGGTTAGTTCCAGGGTCAAAACATTATAATGAGTCCGTATTTTAGATTATAAGAAAATATTGAACACGTATTTTTGCTTTTATCGATTAAACAAAAAAAAACATAGATACAAGGCAAAATTTTAGGAGTGGGAGTCTTTGACGCCACCCTTTGCAAAAAACTGTCATGGGGCGTAAACGTCACACGTACCTAACTAAAAAACAAAAATTTTTGGTCTAATTTAAAAATTAAAAAATACGTGTCTTTTATTTTGGAACAATCTAAAAGACGGACTAATTATATTTTTTACGGTAACAGGCCTTTGGGTTTATACACAATAGGTGAAGAAAAGATGGTAATAAGATGGTAGCAGTAACCAGTTTCAGAAATATCTGCTAATTAAGAGGGGGGTTGAGGTTGGGCCGGCATGGCGGTGGCAACTGACAGGTAACTGACCAGTTACTAACGTTACTACTTGTTGTCACAGCGACTTGGGCTTCTCTTTCGCTTTCCATCACGCGTAAGGAAGCCATTATGTCGAGCTACTATAAAAAAAAATTGTCACACAATCATTTAGCATTTCGTACATTTCATACATCCTACTGTACTAAAATGTCATTGATATTCGTATAACTTGGAAATCTCACTCAGAATCCATGATACTGTAAACACACCATTAGCTGCTGTACCTTTAAGTCAAAGTAGTAAAGTTGAATATTGAATACAACTCGCCGTTTACATTTCCTATTGACCGTATGCGCGGCACCCGGCTCCGCCGTCGCTTGACCGTAGGTTCCGTTTGAATAATTTATAGGGAACACTATGTCGTGTCGCGAATATTCTGGATCAGGGCTGTGACAATTTTTTTAAATAATTTCGTAATTATACGATTTTTTTTATGACAGAGGGGGCAAACGTGCCTGAAGGTCACCTGATGGTAAGTGATCACTTCAGCCAATAGACACCGCAACACAAGGGGAGTCACAGGTGCGTTGCGGGCCCTTAAAAAATCTGTAGACTCGCTTTTTGAAGGTCCCTAGGTCGTATCCATTCGGGAAAATTGCAGCCGGAAGCTGATGCCAAAGAGCAGCTGCACTAGGCAGAAAATTGCGCGCAAAACGCACTGGGGAAGACTTCCATCTATCAAGATGATAAGGATATGGGAGAAGAAGATTGAGCAAAATGAAAAATGGGGGAGGCCTATGTCCAGCAGTGGACTGCGAGAGTCTGTTGATGATGGTACGATAACTATTATAGGTCTATACTGATAATAAACCTGTAGAGGGGTCAATTCTGTATGACATATATTTTCAAAATGACTATCAGGGGGTGATTAGTGACTAATACTGATGCCAAAAATGCAATTAGTAAAATTTGTTGTCTGTCTGTCTGTATGTTCATTATAGAAACAAAAACTACTTGACGGATCTTAACGAAACTTGGTACAATTATTCTTTATACTCTTGGGCAGGTTATAATATACTTTTCATCACGCTACAATTGTAGTAGCAGAACAGTGAAGGGAAGAGTTGGATAAACATTAGAAATTTTATCTGTTTGTTCATTGCGCATCACGCAAAAACTACTGCATGGAATTGAATGCCGTTTTTACCAATGTATTTCTAGAAGTCTAACTTAAAATTTAGGCAACATTTTATGGAAATCTGTTATTTTTGAAATACGATATCAAAGCGTGGGACGCCGTTGCACAGCTAGTTCTGTTATTAATAAATTAGAAAGACTTCGTGTATTATTTAAGCTCTTCATTATGTAACTGCCAAAACATACTCCTCTCGTTTTTTTTAAACGAGTGTTGTTTAAAGCTTACCCTGGTTTGATGGTTAGGTTAGGAGAAACGCTTGGCAGTAGAATAATAATTTATCTAAACAATTTTTGGTAAGCCCATTTAATATGTTAGAACTAGAAAGATATTTCAAATTACAGTTATAATTTTATACAGATTAGATATTATAGAGATTTACAGATTATAATTAATTATTCCAGTGTGAGATTGTTCTTTGTCATGCCTTTGTATACATAGTGCTTTATTACTATTGCAAATAATATCGATGTGTAAGCATAGACATCCCTAATAAGCAAGCTTTTACAGTTGGTAAACTATGCGAAATTTTATATGTAAAAGGTAGGAGATGTGAAAATTAACGTGAACGAGTTCTAGTGTGAATATTATAATGTAACTTATGAATGTTATTTTACTTTTTCATGAATACAACATTTGTGTAAGCTTAGGTATAAAACTTTTCATAAGCAAATTAAACCATTTACATGGATTCTTAAAAGCCTCTGAGATAAATTGTTACACTGCTCATCTTATACACCTACCTAATGTACCTATAAAAAATGCAACTTTTTATTAGCATAGCAAACGCCGACAAGTTCAATTTATAAATAATCTTTGAATCAGTCTTAAAGTCTTTAAAAATGTTTTGCGAAAATCCTGCCAAGTATAATTATGTCTGGCTACGTATATAATAGGGTTCTATAGTCTATGGGTGACTGATATAATTTTAATTGTTTACTTATTATTTCGTTAACTGAATAGAAATCATCTTTATTCATATAGTGAATGAATCAAGCACTTATAAATCGTCAGTTCTAATGAAGATGACTGGAATATTATCCTAGCAATCTCCATTTCTTTTTTATTTTTAAACCTATGTTAAGATATGGTAGGTAAAAAATAATGTTTGTGGTGGTAAATACGATAATAATTATGTCCAAGCACAGTCTTTCTAGCACTAACGGTTTGGAAGATATGCTGAGGTGGGAAGGAAATGATGAACTTATATGGGATCCGAATGTCAACTTAGGTACCCTAAAATAACGCGTCAAGATCATTGACCCCTCTTTAGCCAGACAACTAAGGCTTCCTTCAGATTGACGTTTAACCGCCATCAAACCGCCGTCAAACCGCTACCCCTGTTCACACTACGAACGCGGCGGGGCGCGGCGTTCAAACTGCGGTTTGGCGGTTGATCCGCATACTATCGGCGGCGGCGGCCGCGTTTTGACATCGGCGGGCTAGGGCTGCTCTATAGTCAAATTGTGAATATCGATGAAAGTAGAAGACAAATGCCCATCGTGAATCTTACATATGCAAAGTAAGCGTATCTGCACTACGTAGTGTCACTAGGAAAATAACTTAGTGCCGACGTAAGTTCTTTAGTGTAGGTACTCTCGTAATTAATGGTTCACAGTTGGTGGGCAGCAATACTATCCATATTTTGGGTAAAATTTTCAACTACTAAATATTTTTAGCTAGAAGACCACAAGTCAATGTCGCAAAATTTCATATTCATTAATTCTAAAGAGGTTTGCTCTTGTCGGGTGAGCAATATCCACCACTCCATGAACTCCGCCAGTGCCTTCAAATCCCATTACATAAAACAGTACTCGAAGGTAATATAGAATAGGAAAGAAAGGATGAGAGAGGCCACGACGACCATTACACAACAGCTAAGGAGAAAGTTATTTAACTATTTCCTAAGTGATAATAATGGCCCGTTTGCACTATAAAAAAAAATACCTTTCTTTACTCTTTGTCGAAATATTTTCTCAAGAAACTATCCATTTCCATTTAAAATTATTTTACTTTTCAGCTTATTATATTTAGATATTATCGAAACTTTAATAGCACTATACCTCCATCACTAGCTAGTGACATTTCTTCTTCTGTTTTATAGAACGTAACTTTACACGGTTAAAATAAAATATGAAACAAATTTATTTGAATTTATAAATTATGGTGGAAAATATAAGTACACAATGAGGCCACACTAATTATTTAGAAATGGTTATTAAACTATGGATACATTTTTAGTTAGCATTTTTCTATACCAAAAATCAAACATTATTTTCTATGAAATACGAAATAATGGAAATCTGAACATGATTAATTCATGAATACTTATACGGTACTTATGTGGTATCCATATTCAAACTGTGTTTCTTATTACACATCTTTTATTGTGTTCTCATAAACTTATTTGTTAGCGAAAATCCCCAATTGAACCGGTATCGACCCTGTGAGATTTGTTTGTGTGCGTGTCGACGATAGCACCGACATGACTGATGTGTGCTTCTCTAATTGAAAGTACCAGGAGTGCATATCACATAGGAAGTTTAAATTATTCAATTTCTAAACAAGACGCATTGTAATATTTGATAAGAATTTCTTTAAGTACCTATTGTGGGAACGAAAACTCCCATTAAATCTACCGTAAAAACAGTAGTAGAACAACATAATACAACATAATTTTAGTATGAAGTAAGTAAATACAATAATTCTTTATTTTCGCAACGCGCTTCAAAAATGGTTACGTTCTGTTAGTAGATACGTAATTGTTTTATTTTTAGTGTTGTTACCATTTAATCGTTACGCTAATGGATCATAATGATTAATCGATATGTAAATAGTACAAATTGTAATCAGCATCGGACACCAGAAAGTTAAACGATCACTAGGAATCGTTTATAATTTGCTGTTCGCTTTAGACAATTGTGACAACTGTATTAAATGTGAGTTTATGAAATTTATTTCTTAAATGAAGATGTTATTATAGATAAAAATACGATAATATTATAATATAATCAAAACTTAACTTTTGTAATAATATTTGAAGTTTGTAGTCATTAATAAACTTCGCATTTGCAATCAATTTAGTACTCATGGCTCTCAAATAAGTTAAATTGTACTTCTTCTTAAGGTGACCAGAAAGTAATATAAAACAGTAAACAGTCGTGTATCCTATTCCCAAAAACAGAGTAACTAAAGTCACACATAAATTATCTTTAAAGCGATTATCGATGTTTAGATTGTAAATCATTTGGTACTTGAATCGATTTATTCTCACTAAAGAATCAACAATTACCTATAGCCGACCATCGATCTACAACACTACCAGCTGCCGAACCGCAAAACCGCGACCGCTAGTGTGAACACCTCGGCCGTTTTGCGGTTGATCGGCGGTCGATTTGCGGTCGCCGCCGGGCGGATCAACCGCTAGTGTGAACGAAAATAAACGCTAGTATGAACAGGCGCTAAAATATGCAACAGAAAATCAAATTTCAAGGTTCAAATCTCTATTGAAGTTTGTTTAAAAATTTATCATGTAGCTAGTGCTGATGTGATCTATTTTACTTTCAATCCAACATCAACATAACTCAGAAGTTCATTTACCTAAATCGAATCTGAAAGTTCCAGATTCGTTTCCTAGTCGGGTCAATTTAAGAAAATAAATCATTTTGTTTTTTTTTCTTAGTTTGAGTGTTCTTGGAGTCATAGTGTAGTACTCATAGTTCAAAGTAAAAACTTAGCTTTTAGTGTGGTGTGGTAGGTAAGTATTTAAAAATAAACTACTATGATTATGAACGATCGTGGCTAATATATTTCGCCATTTCCAAACACACCAATTTTCCTTAATAAAGCAATTTGCTACCAAACAAGAACAAAACAGTACAAACTATCTTGCAGAAAATATGTTCTCGTATTCCGACACCCATAAAATGTTTGTTTAATTCTTTATTGAACCCTACTCTTCAAGAAATAGAGTTCATATTGACTAAGTGCAATATATCAAGTAGTGGTTGGAAGCAATATAATAAATTATGTTGCACTTTGCCGTGTCCGCAACACGTAACATAAGGTCGTGTGGCGAATACTTAATGAAGTGAAGAGATTTGGATGTGGTAAAATAAATAATGGGAATGTAAGGAAGCGACCTATCATCATTTCTTCGCTTCAACTCACGCTAACCTGCCCGTGGTGCATCCTTCCAAATGCCAAACGAGGCTCTGGCAAACGATTGGTGCCGGTATAAACATCATGATTGAAGGCGTAGCTAAAAAACACCACAGGCCGATAACGGGTTGCAGAGTTACCGGAGCGAGGAGCTACCCTCTGCGATTGCCAACCCGTCTACGCAGCGCATCCTTAGCTCTAACCTTCCTAGAGGTGAGAGCCTTCCATCGTCAGCCTATTGCAGTCCACTGCTAGACATAGCCCTCTCCAGTTGTTCAAAAAAGTTGTTGCTAGGACAAACATCTGGAGTATATACTCATAATCGTCACGCTGGGCAGGCGGGTTGGCGATCACAGGGTGTACCTTCCCGCTCCGTTATCGGTCTGTGGTATTTAGCTACGCCTTCAATTATTGTAATGGTTATGCCGCCACAAGGCAGTTGCCAGTGCCTCGTATGTTATTCGGCAGGATGCACCACAGGCAGGTGAGGTTGGCTTGGAGCGAAAAGATGAGGCCGATCCCCCGCAGTCCAGTGATGATGACGAGGCCGCCTTAGCTATCATAAGTCATTTATGAAAAAAGAAAATAATATTATATAAGCTTTTTCCGTAACAGTACGACAACGCTAGTGCCTTTTAAAGGCCAAAACGCGCATTCTCGTCTTTTCGGCATTCGATCGTGGCTGCCAAAATGCGCCTTTTCGCCACTAAAAAGCACCAGTGTGTCCAAACCGTGAATACTTTTTCTTTTGTTCTCCGTATGAAATGTACCAAAATTGGTATAGTGACCTCGATAATTGAGTTGTAGCTTAGAACCCACATCAGTGTCACGGCGTGGTCGGCATCGGTTGAATGCTAATGCTGTCAAAGTGACTTTGTTTCGGGTCCCAAAGTTATATTAGCTCTTTTGTCTCATACATGCTACATAGTGTAATTACCTCTATGTTAAATAAATAATTATAATTAATTAGCAGACGTTTCTGAAACTGGTTACTGCTACCATCTAATTCTCTTTCCTTCACCTATCGTGTATTAACCCATAGGCCTGTAGCCGTAAAGAAGTAAATAGTCCGTCTTTTAGATTGTTCAAAAATAAAAGACACGTATATTTTCGTCTGTAAATTCGACCAAAAATGACAAAGATATAGCCCATTAAAATTACGCGTGACGTCAGATTTTGGGAGTTTTTGTTAGTGACGTCAAAGACCCCACTCCTTTTTGACGCCTTGTATCTTTGTTATTTTTTGTTTAAATGAAAAAAGGAAAAATGCATGTCCAATATATTTTTATAATCTAAAATACAGACTAAATATAATGTAATTATTTTGACCCTGGAAACATCCCTATTACCTGTCAGCTGCCACCGCCATACCGGACCAACACTTACCCCCCACGAGCTCCGGAAATCCTACTCACCGGCAGAAACATGACCTGGAGGTCATTTGGCTGTGATATTCTATAAAATGGAGGTCGTTCCCTGGACGGCGGCTCATTTGCCCAGGTAGGGCATAGCGAATCTTCGCTCGAATTGCTCTTATAATTATTCATACCTATTACAATACAATACTGTAACCTACAAATTATTATAATACTCTTATATCAAAGTTTAGGGGTATTTGCACCCTTATTTACTGGGGCTGAGAGTAGGGTCACTATCAAATATACCTACAGGTTTAACAGATGGTACTTAAATTATGAGATCAAATTAGGGACTAACGAAGGGTGTAGCAATCTAAGTTATACTCAGAATTACATTCATAAATCACTTCTGACAATTCAAAACACAATAATAATTGTGTTTTCATTAATTACTTTCACTGGAATTCGGAGGTTTCTGTCAAAAAACATTTGTCACTGATTTGGAAATCGCATGATTTGTGAGGTTTCATATTTGTCGCAGATCCATTAGATTTCAAATTATCCAAAACGTACACAATAATTGTACAATTATTTGCTTCAAAAATTGAGCTGTCTGACAAAATTGATGGTCCTAAAATAAAGGTTGGCTAAAATAAAGGTTGGCTTAGACTGCTGTTGCAAAAATTTTTAAAGGCAATCATTTTTGTACCTACTTAGTGCCTCAGAATAGCTCCTGCTTCGAATATCTCACAGTGAAATTATTTTGATTATGATCAAAAATCGTACGTCAATTACATCACGAAGACGTATGAATATCCTACGATTTTTTAAAAATTGTTGGACGCTTAATGCTAAGTGGCAATAGTCTCGTCTTTTAGAAAGTAGACTACGACACTCATTCCGCACACGAGACAGTGTGACGATCACCCATTTAAAAAAACAGATATATTTTCTTAAAACATAATGTTTCTTTAATAAGTTTTATTAACAAATCAAATCTGCAAATATATGCATTCATTAGTATGTTTACTGGTTTGTTTTAATAGGAGATACAGTCTATTTATTACCTAATGATAAGTAAGCAACATGCTTATTAACAAACGACAACTACGCCTGCTTGACTAATATTGTCTCAATTTGGAAGCTCTCATCCAATTTACAGTGCATGATAATATATGCTATACATGATAATATAACTATGATTTTCCATGTACGACCTGATGTATCGAGAGCAAAATACCAGGACGAAAATTTGTACTGAGGTTTTCTGTAAATAAAGTACTCAGTAGCAGCTTCGGAGCTGATTCTCGAGTCAAGAAGTTTACAGTGATACATCACTATCATCATCAGCCTATCGCAGTCTACTGCTGGACATAGGCCTCTCCAGTTGTTCGCCACTTTGGCCAAACATCTAGAGGATTTACCCATAATTCGATTATATAATCGCCACGCTCATGACGCTTTTGTCCATCATCGGTCTGTGGTATTTAGCTACGACTTCAACTGTGATGGTTATACCGCCACCATTCGGTTGCCGCTCTAGCAACTAGATTATTCAGTAGGGCACCACGGGCAGATGATAGGCCGCTCCCTTCCATCCCGTAGGGATCACCGTAGGGTGATACGTCTCCGTGTATCAGAAAGCCCGTTTGAACTTGTGCCTGATCTCTCTTAGCGTGTCGAACGTGCCTTCGCTCAAACATAGAAAAATATTTATTTTAAAGAGTAGGTAATATAATTAATATATCATTCGGTTGGAATCAGGTCGGAAGGGATGTAAGAGAGCGGCCTACCATCATTTCGCTCCAAGCCAACCTCACCTGCTCGTGGTGCATCCTGCCGAATAACAAACAAGGCGCTGGCAACTGACTGGTGGCGGTTTAACCAACACGATTGAAAGAGTAGCTAACTACCACAGACCGATGACAGGCAGCAGGGTCACCGGAGCGAGAAGCTACGCCCTGCGATCGCCAACCCGCCTGCCCAGGGTGGCGATTATGGGTATCCTCCAGAGGTTTGCCCTAAGTGGCGAATAACTGGAGAGGCCTATGTCCAGCAGTGGACTGCAAAAGGCTGATGATGATGATCATTAGATTACATCCATTAATTTTGTTAGCTCCGCGCTTCTATGAAGACGCATCCTTATGAGACCCAATTGTTTATACTAGTATAGTCGCGAGTACCACAGATAGGAATCGCGTTCCAATATTAACCGTGCCCTAATGGGGTCTCACTGCAGGCTTCGACTAGGCGAAGACGGTGAATTATTTATGGTGTGCACGTGTTCACTCGTTAACTCCTTGTAACTGGCCTTGAGTTGCGGAACTGATCCCTAATTACTGTCGATTCTGGTTTGTTTATACTATGTTACGGGGATTGTTTGTTGAAGAACGACGGTGGTACAGAGCTTAATACCGCAGTCGTCCACGCTCCACATTCCCTTACAAATTTGAAAATCATAATATATAGCTACGTTTATTAGATGCTTTTACGATGAAGAAAAACCTCACGATGAAAACTTAAAGTTGTGTAAGTTTCGTCATTTTCCTTAGCGCCTTGGTTTAAGATTTATGTTCAAGATCTATTATAGTCTACACTAGATCTTGGCTGTGGCAAGGTCTATCCATAACATTTGGAAACTTTTCCATCAAGGACTGTTTGTTTCCAACGCTGCTCCCAGCTGCATTGTTTCCTGATCGTTACGACTTGTCCTTCTTCAAACGTGGTCTAAAGAGAACTCTTTCCTTACGGTAGGCAGCGGCTAAGCTCTGCCCCTGGCATTGCAGAGTCTGTGAGCGGCGGTAACCGTTTAACATGAGATGGGCCGCTTGCTCGTCTGCCACCCACAGCAATAAAAAAAAATCTTCATTGATTTTATAACTTTATCACTTTAGTGGTGGTAACTCATTCTCCCTTCTCTTAAGATAAACTTTTTGTTAGGTCACATTATTTATTGTCGTTTAAAGATTGATTGATTGAAAGATTCTTTTATATTTTATAGTAATAAATAAAAATAAAACTTATATTACTCAGGGTGATTGTAGGAATTTTTTAAATAGGAACAGTAGTTTTTGAGTTTTATCATTACAAACATACACACATACATAAATACAAGTCATCTTTGTAATATTAGTGTAGGAAGCCATACCATACCGTTAAACTACCGACTGCACAGTAGTCTCATCTTCTCAAAGCACTAGAACCTAGTCTCTGTGTCTAATCACATGTTACCGAGTGAGCTCACAAGTGGCTACCTAATGTTCACTTAGTGCCCATGAACAGGGCTGTAATTACAACGGTGATTAGTCACAACCAGTGCAGTCGGGTTCATTAGCTCTGTTTACAGTTTGTAACGTAAGCACGGCTAATTATAGTGTGTAATTAGTTGAGTAGGAAGGAGCCTGCGATTTAGGTACAGTACACTTTTAAGCTTCTCTTCGTTGTGACAAACTCTGTTGTACAATGCTTAGAACATACACACATAAAGCGCAGACGATCTAAACATTAGGGGTCAGATAAAGAACAAATAAATAACCCAAAACATGCCACGCTGGACCACACAGTGCTATTTAATTCAAAACTAAACCAAAGCTTGTACTATGGCTACTAGACAAATTTATAAACATACTTAGGTACTTTTTTGTAAACAAATATACATGTCATTGTAAGAGAGCGGCCTATCATCTTTTCGCTCCAAGCCAACCTCACCTGCCCGTAGTGCATCCTGCCGAATAACAAACGAGACGCTGGCAATCGACTGGTGGCGGTATAACCATCACAATTGAAGGCGTAGCTAAATACTAAAGACCGGTGACGGGCAGCACCGTCACCGGAGCAAGAAGCCAACCCGCCTGCCCAGCGTGGCGATTATGGGTATATCCTCCAGATGTTTGCTCTAAGTGGCGAACAACTGGACAGGCCTATGTCCAGCAGTGGACTGTAATAGGCTGATGATGATGATACATGTCCTTCAAAGATAATCCCAGACCAATACAAACAGACATGTCTATGACTATAAATGTTTGTAATGTGCAGGGATCGAAACTACGACCACTACACAAATAAAGTTTAGCCATACTTCCCTTTGAACTAACCTCCAAAAAATCCTTCTAGATGCTACAATCACTTACGAGTATGACATCACAGTAGTCTCATCTTCTCAAAGCACTAGAACCAAGGTACCCAAAACCCTACAGGGTTTTGTACACTGTGCGTCCGTGCGTCGCATAGTAGTTTGTGAATATGGCCGCAAGTCTCTGTGTCTAATCACATGTTACCGGGTGAGCTTACAAGTGGCTACCTAATGTTCACGTGAAGCGAAGCGAGGGCTGGTCGTTGGTATGTGTATCTTATTCTTATCATTACATTCTAACGGTAAGAATTGAACCTAGGGGACAGTTTATTTCAAAGAAAATTCTATTCCTCAACAAACATGAATGGCCGGATTTGGCGGTATTTTTTGTATGTTTGCTAAACAAATACGCTTTACCCACAAGACCTTTCTTGCTTCCGATTCGTTAAACATTTAACCAGCTGTTGGTGTGGTGTAAGAATAGTTTTTTCCGAATATATGTATCTGTGACCTTTTGACTTTATCATATTCTAAGCCTTTATAGTATTTTTCTTTATTCTACAGGTATGTAGGGTATGTAATAAGGTATTATTACATAGGCTATAGCCTAGGATCATGTAGTCTTGGGTAGTATTATTCAAAAGTAGTTCCATTTTCTTTGACGAAATTAAAGGATTAATTAGTGCTTAGTCATAAGTATTGAATAATGTAACATAATATCAGAAACAACCACTTATATGGAACTGATCTCAAAGTAAGTTGTTAAGCTCATATGTTATAGAAATGGGAAGCAGCAAGGGTAACACATAAGACCTGTTTTCAACAAAGAAAATTGACTTAAGTATGGTGACATTGGGACCAACTTGGAAGTACCACTCTGTCGAACAAAAAATTTTTTTTCAATTAATATATGTGGTAACATGCATATAACAAAAAAATATCATTCAGTCGAATTGAGAACCATTTTTTGAAGTCGGTTAAAATTATAAGTACAATTATAAGTACTATCATATTAACGTCTAGAGACATACACAAACGTGCACTTGTTTGTTCTGGCTGATGACCGAACTCACGACCCTCAGTTCGGAAAGCTGAGTCACTGCCATTATGATCTTATCAATGTTAACCGACCACTAGCGCCAAATTAAGAGTTTCCTTTACACTATAATATTAATTGCAATATGCCGCTTACGACAGCGTAGGAGGAAATCAAGCAAAAATAGCAATATTTTTTAATACATATGTCGCAGGCAAATTCTATAATTCGCTCGTATACAAACGGCGTCGGCAGTTTAGAAAGATAAATACGTGTTATAAAATGCCGAAGGCAAATTGTCATCGCATCAACGTCGACTTGGTTTGTGTATTAGGGTGACCATGATAATAGAAATGAAACAGGGTTTTTAATCATTTTATTTAGGTATTTAAGATTCATAATAGAATATTATTAAATTATTGACTACGAAAATAAATTCGTCTATTAAATAAGCATGAAATTGAAACAGTAACCAAACAAAGCCTGCACTAAATGGTAGCGTGTGAGAACATATTCTCCCTAATCTTAGGATCCTTACACATACATAGTAAACTTACCTAGAATTACCTATTAATTAAACAAGACATTCAGTGGTAATAACAAAAATAAATTCAACAATGTTTCTTTGTTTCACTCATTCTGCTAAGTTTAAACAAGCATAAAACCATCGGCGAAACAATTGATTTACAGTGAATCAAAATACAATGCATTTTATTGCAATTTTTTGTTCCACTTTACCAGTTTCCATGGACACCCTAGCGTTTTTACGTGCTGGATAACCTCGAATTTTTTCGTTTTTTTTCCACGGTGTTTTCGGAGCCCCCTTTGTGATTAGTTTAATTTCAATAGTTTCCTATAATACTAGCCCTTAAAATCTATTTGAAACAGCCGATATTAGACATATTTTTAATATTTTATTTCTTCCACACTTTCACTGTTGACCGCCATATTGGTTTTGGAGACTAGTAGCGCCAGGACACGGTAAATTTGGTACTAATTGGAACGATATGCCGAGGCAATTTGTAATCGGCTGTAATATCGTAGCTCGGCATATTAGAAAATGAACGACATCTTACATACGGCGTACGGCATTTTATATAACGAATTTGTCTTTGTAAACTGCCGACGCCGTTTGTATACGGGCGAATTATAGAATTTACCTGCGACACATACATAGATTTATAACGCAGTAAGAAGTAAGAACCTTTTTTTTGTTTTGATACCGCCAGCCTTCAGTTTCCAGCCAGTGAATGAACGACGTACCAGTTCAGATAATACCTTATTATGCATAAAAACCCTTCAGAGCATTATCAGACAAAAGCTTCATTGTTGCTGTGAAGGAGACTCGTGTTTAAAAATAAAACTTGACAAGCGCAGAATGAAATTTCGTCCTTAGGATAATCTACACTAATATTTTGAGGAGTAAACATTTTGTTTGTTTGTTAGGATATTCAGAATTGAATACAATGCAAAGAGTAGATCCTACTCGAAATTGCATAGACATAGGATATATTTGTTTAAGGTTGTCTGGAAGAGATCATAGCGATTAGAACTAGATTTATTTATAGATTTTTGTACAATTCATACTTTCCTTAGTTCTAAGTCAATATATCTATCTATCTACCTTTAATAAATTTTGCATTTCAGCATCTAATTTATCAATACTATCAAACATCCATCCTTTTTTTTATAGTAGCTCGACATAATGGCTTCCCTACGCCTGATGGAAAGTGAAAGAGAATCTCAGGTCGCTGTAACAACGGGCTAGTAACTGGACAGCTACCTGTCAGCTGCCACCGCCATGCCGGCCCAACCCTAACCCCACACGAGCTTTGGAATCCCTACTCAGCGACAGAAACACGACCCGGATGTCATTTGGCTGCGGTATTCTATAGGGGGGAGGTCCTTCCCCGGACGGGCAGCTCAATTCGATCAAAAATTCGCTACGCCCTACCTCTCTTTCCAGACGATCTTTCGTTTTTATAAAATGAGTAGGAAGTAGGTTAAGTAAAAGGTTGTCGGTAACAAGCGTAGTTTAGGATATTGAAAATTTTAATTAAGAAGGAACCTATTTGCTTAAGCTTCTTGCTTTACAAACTCCTTTTGTTCTGATTTGCCAAAATGCACCTGCATTCTCCGTCCTACTAACTGTTAAATAGGAAAGTTATCTGATGGTTACAATCTTAAATACAATGTAGGTACCTACCGACGCTGAAAATTTACATTGTAGTTTATTTTAGTATGTGAATATAACGATGACGACATTTTGTTTTGGGTTCTCATATTAAAGATGTAAAGCTGAATGATATTACTTGTATGAGTAATCTTAAGTTACTGTACATTATCTGTGGGTGTGAAACTAGTGTCTCAATAAAAATAAACAACTTTGTATGTAGGTAGGGTTTAGTTGATGAAACAAATAGGGTTCATGCTCGACATAATGGCTTCCCTACGCCTGATGGAAAGCGAAAGAGAAGCCCAAGTCGCTGTGACAACGGGCAAGTAACTGGTCAGTTACCTGTCAGTTGCCACCGCCATGCCGGCCCAACCCTAACCCCCCACGAGCTTCGAAAACCCTACTCACCGGCAGAAACAGGACCCAGAGGTCATTTGGCTGCGATATTCTATAAGGTGGTGGTCCTTCCCCGGACGGGAGGCTCAATTCGAGCTAAGATTCGCTATGCCCTACCTATATTATGTATTTATAATTCAGTAACAATAAAAGTACGACTTCATATTAGATTGTATTGTACCTAAATCCAAAATAAGCTCCCCAGTGTGCTGATACCGTGCGAGCTATTCTCAGCTTGCATTATACCTTTTCATCGGCTTACTCCGTGAACAGGGAAGGTTGTAGGTGTCATTTCCATAACCCCTTGACACAGAAACAAAATGCTCGTCAACTGTTCCGGGGGCGGGGATATTGCGATGTCACTCGATATTGCATCGGAAGGGTCAATATTGGACTTCGTGGACTGATGGATATTCAATCTTCGGCAGGATTTATCGATGACAATATTTGTTGGGGCGGAATTGCAATTGTGGATTGAAAAATGATTGGTGTTTCTGTAAGAACGAATTTTATTGAGGATTAATTTGGCTAATGCGTTGTGTTAATTGGTTGTGACTCAGAATATAATTTATCTTTATTTTTAAATTGCACGCTGGCAGTTATGAAATATTTGTACATTTTTATTCTGCAGTACAGAACTTGGCAGAGCGTAAGAGTAGCTATGCATAAGATATTAAAGTATAAATGTCTGTGCAAACTCAGGTGCTCTCTCTGTTCTTTTACTATTATTAATAGTTCGACACTGCCGGAGAGAGATCGTGCTTTCTGATGCACGAGGATGTTACCACCAACTTTCTGAATCAGGGGTTGCTACTGAGTAATTAACAGGACAGGAGTACTTAACACTTTTTGTCCTCTTGATCCTCAGGCGGCAGTCGCTATCATTAGACCAACGAGGCAGTCTGATTGATACTATTAGTCACTATAGAGTTTTTAAAGTTAATACCCTTTCTTCCAAATAACATGCTCTAAAAAATATCCCAAAACGCAACAATTGGTCCTTACTTACTTAAGAAAAACTGATAGTAATGGATCAAGTGACATTCATAAGAGTACCGTAAAACGAGTGATACAGTAATAATCTCAATGTAAGACAGGGCCCTTAACTGTTCCCTTGTTGGCAGCAGGCCAACAGAAATGTAGGCCGAAAAATATTCACTTTACAACGTTAACATCTGCCCACTTGTGGGGACAAAGGATACTACATTACAGATGGTGAGAGGGAACCGCGTTGAAGATAATTTGTTTTTTTTTTTTCAAATGCTCCCGGAAACTGGAAATGGAAATTTTTACTTGAAATATCGTTACTTTTCCTCAGATTTCGACGCATTGCAAATACGACTGTATTTTGATGGGATAAGAAGTACAGGGCAAATCGTGGACAGAATGATGTTAAACTGAGTTTTTTTAATATGTGACTATATCGCATCAAAAACATGAATTTCAAAACAGCTTTTATGTGTATGTATGCTTTCATGTTAAAACATTCTTTGTAATTCCTTACAGGTACTAATCGTTATCGATGCTTTAAGAGAATGGAAAATTAGTAAAAATTAATTATTTTGCATTTCACATTAAAAACTTCTGCGATATAAACAGTATCTATAAAAATTTAAATGCCTATTTGTACAGCTCCGACGACGTTTTACTAAAATAACTCGCTCTGACCATAGGAGGGAACCACCAAGGGAAGTAATTCCTTTAAAAAGAATTAAACAAATTTCTGTAGAAGAATTTTCAGCTCTAAAGCCTCGGCGAAATAAAAATAATATTGTAAGGAGGATTACACGTTTCTCAACCTTCAGTGTTTTTCTTACGTCCTTCCTTTCTATTTTCCCTTTATGCCAGTGCACAAGCTTTTGAAAATTACGGTTTCTTTGTCCTTCCCTTGCTAGTTTAATTCAGTTTTGCTAATACCTTGTTTTTCTACTGCAGCGCAATCCTCGCTACTTTTGTGAGATAAGCTTGAACCAAAAAGGTTCAATTTTCTCAAAGGTGGCGAAGACAATGGAGGACAAATTAATTTTGTGTTCAACTCTGTTTAAAAACTGCAAAGTATCTATTGTAATGAATTTCCACTTTATATAAGTGTAGGTCAAAGGAATTATCATTTAAAGTATTGGACTAAGTAGTAAGTAAATCTGTGGCAATGTTTGGGGGAACCTTTGCTCAAATCAGAGGAACAGCATAGGTTGATAAACAAATAATGAAAAGTGTAGGTAACTTTAAGTTTCTATGAAAAGTAGGAGTTTGTACTTACAATTGATTCAACATAGTGCCTTCGCTTGATGAAAAGCAAAAACGTGAGCCTTAGTCGCTCTAACAATGGTCGGGACTCAGTTTCCATTCAGTCACCTCAGACTTGCTCATGCAAATGATTTATACCCAACATACTATATTATTAGGTAGTTTAAATGAAATAGGTAAATAAATAACCCAAGACATGCCGCGCTGGGGCACACAGTGCCATCTAGTCTCAACAGTCTCAACTAAGCTAAGTTTATACTATGGGTACTAGAGAACTAAATAATAAACTTACTTAGATACTTTATTTTCTAAATAAATGCATAATTTTACATAGCTATAATCTAGACCAATACAAACAGACATGTTCATGCACACAAACGTTTGCAATGGCGTGGATCGAGCCCCACACCCCTGTATCAGAGGCAGGATTCACCATTAACTGAACTAAATTGAGCCAGTCTGAGCAAGTCAATCAAAACTAGTACGAGTACAGAGTACACAAAGCGTTTAATAACCTATCTCATGGCTTGAACGCTTCATACTCTTACAATTTGCCTTTAAAATTAGATTTACTGTTGTGAAATCCTCGATTCGAATCCTATTCCGAACGTCATTAACCCCCCTCCCCTGTATCAGATGCAGCATTAAGCACTACTGAACTAAACTAGTCATCGAGCTAGTCTTAGCAAACCAATCAAAATTAGTGCTGAAATTTAGTACTTTAATAACCTATCTCAGGGCTTGAACGTTTCATACCATTTGCATATAAAACGAGATTTACCGTCATGAAATCCTCGATTCGAATCCTATTCCGAACGTCATTATACCGTTCAGAATGGGGTTAATGCAAAGGTCCGTTTGTCAGGCGGCAATAAATCCGCATGCATCCATGTTTCCGGTGCTTGAATACATTCCGCTAAGCGATTCACTCGTAATACATGGGTACCACAGAATTCTATCAAGATAGAACGATAACCTGAATTTATGTTATATAGTTAAAGTATGTTAGCGTTGCCAGATAAAAATTAAAACAATACAGTCACAAAGTGTCTCTTTTTCAAACGTTATCTTTATTCCCCGAGACGTACGTCGTACAATCTTGTGGTTTTCAAGGCGAGAGTGAATTGGTATTTTTTGGCTAAGCACACTCCATTTAGGCTTCAATATCGCTTAACATCAGGTGAATTGGCCAAGCGCTAACTCATTATGATAAAATGCTCGCGCACTGCACACCGAAAACTACTAGTATCATGATTACTGAGGGCTCACACCCTGACCTCACACAAGCTGAAAAGTCGATTTCCTAAATTGACCCGACTGGGAATCGAACCCGGAACTTTAGGATCATCCGCGTAAAACAAGCACTAACATCTCATTCAGAACGCGTATAGGATTATGTCTTGAATAAATCGGACGTAATCATGCATTTTGTATACGAGAATGAGTCACGTTTTTAATACAAGCAACGTTCTATCCTCGATACATTGCTGTGGTAGATACAGTCCTACATCTGTTTGGTTTATTCATTCGTGCGTTTGTAAGACAAATAGCACATCACGAGTATTGTAAAGACAAATAACAAAGTTAGGGCGGGTTTGTTGAATATTTGAAAATACCAACAAGTATTCTTGTACGTTGTTGGTTAAATTTTAGACTGAAAAAAAAACATTCGAGTTAAGAACACTTTTAATATGACTTGATTTTATCGTTTTTAACAGGGCTTGAGATAAATGTGTGATTCCTATTTGCTTCAAAAAATTAGAAGATAGTGTTTTATATAATTTGGTCTCTCTCCGAGTCCACATTATATAAAAGTCAAGGGTAGCTTTTTATACGTTATCAATCAACCAATCAATCACACATTGCATTTACGTACATATATAATTGATTACAGAACCGTAACAATGGAAGCACCTCAGATCATGGAAAGCTATATGACATGAGGGGAGCACCGTTCAAATTCGCGCTCGCCATAAAATCCGCCCTCGTTCAATCACATCAATAAATATTTGCCAGTAAATAACATAGGATGTGGGTATATCATCCGTCTTCCTATGGTGTTGCGTAAAGAATTCTCATCGTGATAGCTAATAAAATACTCGAAATAGCTTCACATATTGTTCGCAGTGCCTTTTACGAGGTGCGATTTATCGAACTCCATAAGACTCCATACATGTGTCGTAAACTTATCCAGTGTGCTATGGTTTAATTATACTTTTATGGGGAAGTCGGTAAAATCTAGTTGCCCATAAAAGTGGTGGACTCCTTTAATTTTCTACTGCTATATTAAATTAAGTACCCACATGAAACAGTCGTATGTTTCTCTTGCTAATTGATGATACAAATATTAACAAGAATGAGTTTTTAGCAATTGGGATGATGACAAAAAAATAATTTAATGTCCATCAGATAAATAATGAAAAATATTGGATACGTATTTTTTATTTTGCCTCTTGTTCAAAAACTTACGAAGATACATTGATTTTAAATGTCACATGACGTCACGTTAGAGTACAAAATATACTCTAACGTGACGTAGTTAGCCCCCACTCCGTAACTTTAATGCGCTATATCTAAGTATTTTCTTGTTATTTCGACAAAACAAAATATACGGGTCTTATATTTTTTTATTATCTAAGAGACGGACTAATTATTTTCTTCATTTTCATACCTTGTCATCATCCGTATTATAATATGTACAATTGAAGGGTTGTAAGTCTAAGGGGTCAAAGTGCCGAATGTGTCATTACAGTCATTAAATGATTTGTTTGTTTACGTTTTTTTTCTATGTATTGAAATTGGCGCTTAGCCCCTTTAGACTTACAACCCCTGACTTGTAAGGTAATCAGTACCTTCAGATTACGTCACACATACCCCCCTCTTTGTCACAACTGGTCCATTTTGTGAGACTCCTTTCTTTATTCCTTGTATGTCAAACTTTTTCATAGACAATATGGACGATTCTATATTTTCAGCATAATCATTTAGGACCAACTACCATTTGATAATCTTCTTTCTGAAAGCGATGTAAATGGAATAATAAAATAACCCCTTTTAAGCCTCAACAAAAGTGTATTCAAAATGTAATTCACCAAATTAATTCAATGTAAAACGAGCCTATCTCCTTTGTCGTCGAATAACGGATTTAAAATGGAAACAAGTCGCCGTCTCTCTTAAAAAGTGGAGTTTTCATTTGTCTAGTGGGTCGTTAGCAGTCTGAAGGGTGCTTGTCAGCTAGGCACTGCTCAAAGTTACTGACCTAAAAAGAATTATTGTAACACTGTCTTAAGTAGAAATGTTAATAATAATAAGGAAAATCTACTTATATAAAAATAAAAATGGATCTTCGAAGTGGTGTGTATGGGCATCCAAAAGTTACGGACGCCTCAAAAATTTTCCTAGCCCACACTTGTCTCTGTGGCCGAAGCGTGGACTAGTTCGGATGCCACGGACTCTCCTGTCCCCAGAGTTCGGGTCGTGGCTATCGCCACAGCGCCCTCAACGACATCTTGTGCCGTTCTCTTGCCACTGCCTCTATTCCGGCCACGTTAGAACCTCGTGGCCTTATCAGGGACAATGGCAAGAGACCTGATGGCGCCACGCTAGTGCCCTGGAAACTCGGATGGTGCGCGTAGCACAAACTTTGTTTTCGATGTATCATTTTAACCAGACGGTCAGTTCATCAAAAAATATACCCGTATACTTAATTTGAATGTTCTTCACGTACACAATCACCCATTTACTTTTCATCAATGCATGCAAATTTTGGTTGCAGCAAAGTACTTAAATAATTACAGTATACTCGATTCAAAAGCTCAGGCTGAAATTACGCCCGTCATCAAACGAACGCTATCAAGAGTAAATCGCAAATTTCTGCCTCAATTAATTGTTATTAACTTGTAAAGTAAACGCTGAAAAATGCAAATATTGTTTAACGAACATTACCTTTCGAAAAATCACTTTGGTAGGTTGTTGACAGAAGTTAAATTGATATGATCATTTTTGTAACGTTACTTTTTTTTGTCATCATCATCATAATCATCATCCCACATCAGTCCACTGCTGGACATAGGCCTCTCCCAATGCTCGCCACTTCGATCGGTCCCGGTTCTCTTCGCATCCAGCACTTGCCAGCCCTCCTGCGCAAATCGTCACTCCACCTGGCCTGAGGGCGTCCTACATTACGTTTGCCGAGACGCGGTCTCCACTCCAGAACTCGTTTACCCCAGCGGTTATCGGTTCTGCGGCTGATGTGGCCAGCCCATTGCCATTTCACCTGAAGAGACCTGTGTCCAGCAGTGGACTGCAAAATAGGCTGATGATGATGTAGTAAGTAGGTGAGTCCTTATAAAACTTTTATCATACTATTAAAATAAAACCTTTATAGGTACTCCGGTTCGCACACAGGAAAATGCAAACATTTGTAAGCGACACGTTTCCTTAACCATGAAAAGTGAAAAGGATACTCTAAAAATATTCGTTGATACACTCAAAGGGAACAAAGTCACGTCACGAAGATTGGGATATCTTTACGACCCGGATGTCTATTATCTGTGATACCAACTATTTATTGGGTCTTCGAGGAAAATGAATTTTGGGTAGAGGTCTCTTTTAGTTAGGTTTATGCCTTGTGTTGCAGTGAATGATGATGTGTTTGGTGAAAATAGGGGTTTGGTTGTAATTGAACTTATGAAGAACTCAGTCTAAATTCTACTTATTATATCCTATACATTTTTTTATACAAAAAAAGCATTTTTTTAGCAAAATGGTGACAGTGTACCAATTGGGAAGTAGACCCTTTAGAACAAAAAAAGATTTTTCCAAATCGGATCACAATTCTAGGAGATAATGCGGTATCAAACATACATTAAAATAGAATAATTAGTCGAATTGAGAACCTTCACCTTTTTTGAAGTCTGTTACAACGAGTATTCAGGACGACCTCATTCCACTCGATGGTAAGCGGTCGTGAGTTCCAAAAGTTAGTTCGACAGGCATAATAGAAATACCTACTGTGTCTATCGCCGATATGCCGCTGCACGCAACGCCTAAGGAACCCAGGATTTTAAAAGGAAGGAAACACATGCACTAGAAGGGCATTCCATACTTAATGGTACGACACTATATGCTTAAATCCAAACAATAAAACATTGATTTACTAATACCTACCTAGACTTGTCATTTCGGGGATTTGACTTTATTTTTATTTGTCCCCAGGCTGTTGCCCGTTTCCTGATTTTCCCTTAGTTGTCCTTTACTTATCTACTACATTCGGGATAAAGTAGGATGCTTCTATTCTAAATCTGAAAACCACAAGGACTAGGGTTTGCAGTACAGTTGGGGCTTAATTTAACAAATTTTATACTAAGAGTGCTGGATGCGAGGAAACACAAGGATGGAGATCTTGATCTTTGGCGAACAATTGGAGAGGCCAACAGTGGACTGCAAAGGGCTGATGATGATGATACATACATACATACATAACGTCACGTCTTTCTCTCAGAGGGGTAGGCAGAGACCACGTCCTTCCATTTGCTACGATCCTGGTACACAACTTTTCCTTCGTCCACATTCATACATCTCTTCATACATGCTCGTCGGTTTTGAGTACCTAGTATTTTACCTTTTTATAGGATGATGATGGTGATGATAAAAAGGTTTTTGATAACATTACATGTGTACTAAACTACTAAACGCACATTATAACCAAAAAAGCATGTTTTTTTAGTCGGTTCAAAAGGTCAAATTTTATATATCAACACGCTTACTTTCATTTGCAGATCATAAAAAAAATTAAACCGACTTCAAAAATAACATAAACGACCAAAACTAAAAAGCGATAAATAACGTAAGTAATTCTATCCTTAATACATAATTATTTAAATATTACAATTATCACTTATTTTTGAAGTCGGTGCCAGCCTCTCGGTACCTAACGTAGACTGTTGTTGTATGACGCGCGCGGCCGGCAAACACACGACAATATACATTTATTTGTTTGGCTGGCACCGACTTCAAAAATAAGTGATAATTGTAATATTTAAATAATTATGTATTAAGGATAGAATTACTTACGTTATTTATCGCTTTTTAGTTTTGGTCGTTTATGTTTTTTTTGAAGTCGGTTTAATTTTTTTTTTAAAAATAATTTTATTTCTCTATTTTTAGTTGCGTTAATGTGCTGTGACCTTGAATAAAGGCTAATTAATGTCCTTAAGAGTTTTATTTAGGAATGAAAAATTTTGCTTTAAGTCAAGTGAAGACTTTGCGATCTAGAATCAAGCATATCACTTACCAAAACACCTGCCCTATTAGCCCTGCATAAGTACATACTACTACCTAGTTTAATATCGACCAATGTCAGTACTGTCCCCTAACTCCTAACCGTTAAGGAGTTCTGTGGCTTCATAATCAGCACCAGATGTTGACGCCCGGAAGCATATACCTGAGTAAAATATGATAACGTAACAAAAACACCATATGAGCATAAAATTTTCGGTTGTTGCCCTCAATTTCTCCAGGATCCCATCATCAGATCCTGATTTGGTGATAATGGGACCACCTCGGAAGTGTCCTCTGTCGAACTGTCGAAAAATTTTTGAAATCCATCCATAATTGACGGAAATATCGGTGAACATACATAAAAAAAAAAAAAAAAAAAAAAAAATATTATACATACAGACGAATTGAGAACCTCCTCCTTTTTTCGAAGTCGGTTAAAAATATCAGAATGTTCCGACGGCCACATGTCAATTTACTCATTTCTGCAAAAATACCCTAATTTAAGTTCAACTAAATACCCAAGGCATAGAGTTCAGTATCTAGCTGCTATTTTGACAAATTTGGGTACATTGGTGTGTCGCCGTGTGTACATAGAGTTTTTATTCCCGTCCCTAGCACGTGACATATTGTCTATAAGCTAGTGTCATGTTGGCAATTAGGACGGTAAACATTCTCTGATGGCGACACATTAGCTGCATCCGATATAACACCATAGTTTGGGCTTTTTTCTTGCTTGTTTGGGTTCGTATTGACGTTCACTATATTGTATAGCCTATCCTGGTTATTTGGAAAATTTTGACAAATGTAGGTAAATTTTACTTTATTATATACTTAGCTTTATATAACTTTATTTTTACGGCTGTTGTTATTCCAAAATAAAGAAATAAAACTCGTATAGGGAGGGTTGCGAACGTATTTCTGTTATTTATTTTTTGCCATAAGTTAATACCACTAATATTCAATTGAATAAACTTTCTTTAATATTTAAGGCTAAGTTCTTTCGGAGGTCGGAATATTTTTGTATGTAACGAACAAACTCAAAAGTTCTGGACCGATTTTAATAATTATTTTTTCCATTTTTTACATTACATTACACTGAGTTACATAGGCTATATTTAGTTTGAAAATGATGAACACCCGAAGAGAAACGAGGGCGGGTCGCTAGTATGATACATTTTCGTCTGCTTTAATACTTTGACTGCCGAGAAACTAGACACAATAGAAAAACTATTGTTTGTCGGTCACCGGTGACCGTCATGGCGCTCAACGTGTTAAATTATAAGTAGAATCTACTATACTACTGCCCGTAGCGTTTCGTAGACGTATAAACGCTACGAAGTTACGGATACGCTACGATACTTAACATTTTCTATAAGATTTTAACCTTTGGTTTGAAGAGTCTTTTTTATTTATAGTAACACAAATATGGATTCCTCTTGCCAGATGAAAGGTCATAAAGAATCAGAATTCACTGCAGGAATTGAAATGTAACGAAATTCCTTGTCTGTTGCCACCGCCATGCCGGTAGTATGGCTAATACCCCGTCTTATTCGTAAAATAAGCGAAGTAACACATCGCGAGTTTCGATTCATCTTCGTTTTGTTAGATTCTGGGTCATAACGTCCCCTAAACATCAATATTCGTTTATTGCATTGCCTCCTCAGACGGTGCTAACGAGCAAACAGAATGACGTAATAAAGATATTATGATTGCGTAGGTGTAAAAGTTTAATAAAGTTAAGTTAAGGCCGCCTTTACGAACACCGGGTCGTGACGTAGTATGGTATAGTGAAGTAGTCTATTTGCCAAAAAACTACTAGTAGTAGTTAACTTCATACTAACATTGTAAAAAGGGTATATTTCCACACAAGCGGGACTGGGCGAAGCCAAGCTTAGGCTAACAATAACACAAATTTACAGATGATGAAACCCACATTCATCTTCCCCTACTTGCTTTGAACCTGATGTCTGTATATTGTTTAAGCATATCAACTACATGAGATGATTTTTAATTGTAAGTAGAAAAAAATTATCTTTGTAACAAAATACCTACTGAGCAAAGACAGATAACCTACTTTTCTCACATTTGACTATGACCAAAATTAAAGCATACGTTTGACAAATTCGTTTCATAGCCCTCTAGCTTTATACCATTGCACAAGTAGGTACAAAGAATCTGAACTATGCTAACACTAGCTTAAGCCCCAAATAAGTGCTTAACTTTAATTGTCTTGACTCTAACATACCTCTGATGTATGAATCTTTATTGCTAGGTGGCCAACTTGATAAAAGTATATTGAATTCTTGAAAATAAAACGTGATCGACGTTCTATTTTGATATATTTCCATGATCCTCGTACTATTAAGAATACCTCAGTAAAAGATCAGGTATTAAAATTAATAGATAAGTAACCCAAAACATGTCACGCTGGGCCACACAGCGCCATCTAGTCCCAAACTAAGCCGAAACTTTTACTATGGGTACCAGACAATCGATAAACTTACTTAGATACTTTTTTCAAAAGTAAATATCTATTATACATAGATAGCAAACACCCAACACATACAGACATGTCCATGCTCATAATGTTTGTACATACTTCGCGGGAATCGAACTTGCGACCACTGAGGCAGACCACGGTAGTTGACTAAGCCCTAATGGCCTACTTTAGCTCGAGCCCATCGATATATCTAATATCTATCTTTTTTTTATAGTAGTTTATAGTAGCTTCCCTATGCCTGATGGAAAGCCAAAGAGAAGCCCAAGTCGCTGTGACAACTGGTAAGTAACTGGTTAGTTACCTGTCAGTTGCCACTGCCATGCCGGCCTAACCCTAACCCCCAACGAGCTCCGGAGACCCTACTCACCATCAGAAACACGACCCGGAGGTCATTTGGCTGCGGTATTCTATAGGGTGGAGGTCCTTCCCCGGACGGGCAGCTCAATACGAGCAATAATTCGCTATGCCCTACCTATCTTAAATCTGCTGATGAAAGCTTATTCCTTATTAGAATTTGTGCAAAAATCAAGAAATAATTTAAGGCATAGACATTTATTTCGACCACAGTTTTTTATTTACACAATAATATAGAAAACACAATATTTCATACAACAAATATATTAATACAGACCAGTCCAAAACATCGATAGAATATTTTAAATTATTCATTTTAGCATCGTAAATATTCCATACAAACTTTTAAAATACCTTGATATACATAAATATTTAAATAATTCCCTTTAAGATGATTACAGATAAAAATATTGTTTTAAGTGTTTGGAACACTGGATAAATGTCTTTTATTATTGAATTATGTTTTTTTTATTGCAGTTATAATCACATATTATCAAGATGAGTATAGTATTTACAGATCCTGAATTGAGACAGGATTATTTATTTGCCTTAAAATAAGAATTGGTTATGCTATTTAAAACTGAGTTTGAATGTAGAGACACATCTGCTTCTGACGATAATAATATAAATAAATAAATAATTATCCTATAAAATGGTCCTAGCATTCAATTCGTCTGATATATGAATTTATGCAATAAAGTTTAATTAATAAATAAAACAGTTCCAATCTATGCCGAAGTTTGTACTGTGGGTACTAGACAGCTAAAAATATAAAAATAGGCTTAGTATCATGAAAATTTGTTGAGACCACGCATAATACTTTTTAATGCATGAAATAATTTGACAATTTGCGAACTTCTATATAACTTAACATTTAGTCTAGAATAAATAATATTTTTGTATAATTTTTTAACTCCACAGAAATTATCAACAGGATAAAATTCAGCGCAATATTGTTGTATGCAACAGACATATGTCTCTACTCTCAAAGGTTGCGTAAAATATCTACAAAATATTTATAAAACGAGATCGTATAACATTTTTTAAGAAAACACTGAAAAAAGAAAACCCATTTCATATTTCTAATGATAGCTGACAAGTTACGCTTCATTAAGTGGTTCCATTATTTTAGTGCCACGTTTAGTGGCTTTATTGTACAGATATTTAGACAGAAAAAACAGCTAGTTTAACAAAGTATTGTCGTAAAAAATGTCGTATTCCATATGGTGGAGGTCCTTCCATGTCTTAGTAATGTCACCGGAAAATAGCAAGAATCGTAAGTTGATCAATTTCCTAGGTAGTTGATTAACTTTCGGAATATAACAAACGGTAGTTGAAATGTATTATTTAACGCAATGGATTTCAGTTAGTTAATCAACTTACGGTAGCCTGACAGTCATTTAATAATTTACGATTTTGACACAAGTAAAATCGTCCTCAAATGGGCCAATCGTTGCTCAATGTACTATTTAACGGTGCACTATTACCCGTAACTTAATACACTGTTCCCTGATTGGTTGCCGGGATGACGCCACGTGAGCCATTGAACCAATCAACGTTCACCTCGCCTTCGTCGGATGATTTTACGGCAAGACCCCGTAAAATGATCAATTTACTAAAATACATACGTAAAATAATACATTTCAACTGCCTTTTATTATTTTCCGGAAGTTAATCAACTACCTAGGAAATTGATCAACTTACGATTCTTGCTATTTTCCGGTGACAGTAATAAGCCGCTCAGAGGTTAGCACAGTCTGCCGCTCACTATGAGCTTAATAGAGACACGGTTAACATACAACGTAGTTAATAAATACGCACTCATTAAAAAAACAACTCATTTGAAAAGCACAAACAGGTAATACAGAATCACACTTAATAATTTTGTCACTCCACGAAACAACAGCTATTGTGGTTGGGTTGTTTCACACTATTCATACGAGTATTTAAATACGACTTTGATAGCAGTTTACCTTTTTCGAAAGCATTGCCTAGTTCGGATGTTCCCTTCGTATTTTTTTTTCATTCACAGCCAACTTGAAAACTTTTTTATACTACGAGTATGGAAAAATCTTGTACTCCAGATGTAAAACTAAAGTCAAACACCTAATATTTGAGTTCCTCAGGGTGAAGAAATATATAAATAGCACTACCTATTAACACCTATTATTCAAAATCTATACAATACTTTAGAAAAACTTGCCTTCGTTTTTTTTTAATCTTGATTTAATATTAAAAAAAAATCCATCATAAAAAGCTTTGTAAGAAATTCCAAAACTAAAATCAATAGAAATTATCAAGACTTTATAGCTTGCTAATTATTCTAGCAATAAATAAGTGATCATTTAAAATTGATATTTTCGTAAGAGAAGGTAACTGCTACCAAACCCGTACTAATAAAACATCTTTGTCAATATTATACACCATTACAAAAATATTCTTACATTAGACAATTTTGTATAACATCGAAAATACGTTAAGTTAAATCGTTCAGTTTGATAATGACTGTAAAAAAGTACATAGAAGTGTATGTACAGTTTGATCGTGTATGGTAGATATAACAACAACAGTTTCTGGATTAAAACATTCATTTATACAGGCACATTATATTTGGGATACTATCTTAGAAAGAATACTAATACACAGTAAATGTTGAAATTCATTCTCGAAATCCTATTTCTTGTTTAACCTTTTTGGTCACCACATTGATACAACATCATAAAAATATAAATTCACGTTATCGATATTAAAAAGGGCGAACATTCCATGAACATTTATTTATATCCCATAGTATTTAATCATAACAAATTCATGAACCATTTTTACACAATTTAACTTTATCTAAACCTTAAGTGTTTATTCATCATCAATATTCGTCTTGTCACACCCAGCAGAGGTCCAGCCCCTGGTTTCATAAGAATACGAAGAACTCAAAGCGTCATTGTATAGATTCTCCTCAGACAGACCATCATTTGTTAGTCGCTAACTAAACTATGCTAGCTTTTTCTAGAAAACGGAGAATAGCGCGTATTGCCTCGAGTACCCCACCGTGTGGCCACGGCCGCGCTTAGAGGAGGTACTCTCATTGGTCGGGGCGGTCGAATGAGGTGTTCGGCGTGCTCTCCACCTTCTTCAACACAATCTTAAAGGCAAACGTATGCTTCGGAGAGACGGACGCTGGACGAGGTGTCTGCGGCGACCTTGGCGGTGGATCTGGAGGCATTTCCGATCGGGTCCTAGAACGTCGCGGCGGATTGCCACGAATGATCGGCGCTGACAGTGGCTCCTTCGGCTGTGGCGATAGACGGTTGGGAGACAGTCGACTTGGCGAAGGCTCTGGAGTGCAAGGTGGAAGCATAAGGGGCGGCAAATTGGCACATGGTGATCCGCGGGATCCACGTCTTTCCTTCAATCCCATGGGCGGTGGTGGCGACGCGGGAGTGTCGTCATCCGCAGCTGCAACTACCACTACAGGTTCTGTTCTTGCTAATGGCGCTAATGGTGGCACTGGCGGTTTTTGTTCGCCGGGCACTGCATCAGAAGCTATGGATCTTCTAAAGTAGTTCAAGCCGTTTTCTATTTCAGCTAACGCGCGCTTCACGAACGGGAAGCTCTCGGAGAGTTCTGAAGCGGACTTGCGTACTGGGAACTCCGTTTCGCTGTCTCGCTTCCTCGGCCTGCACCGCTCGAAGGTAGGGTCTCCAGAAGCTGCCACTGTTTCTGAGACCTGTCTTGTGAGAGCCGCGTGTTTTATCGAATCGGATTTGGAACGCGGTTCCCTCGTTTTCGGCGTCGGTGATCGTCTGTCGCCGAATTTTTTGCTGGCGGCGCGTTTGATTGAGGAGAAGAGGCCGAGTTTTTCAGGGGGTTTGTCGGCTGGGGGGAGGGGGGCGACGGGAGCGGTGGAGGGGCCGGGGACGGGTTCGGGCGCGGGACGGGAGGGGGGGTTCCCCTCGCGTTAGTTGTGCCGAGAGTCGGAAGACGGGACGTCGCTCGAGCCGGTGGAGGAGAGGGTGGTGTTGGAGCCGTAGGGGTCGAGGGAGGACTGCACGGACATGGAGCGTCCCGCGCGGCGCACCCGGGCCGGGGACAGCTTGCCAGGGTCTACGCTGGCCGGGTCTGCCTGCAACAACAGGGTTTTCAGCACTCCACTCAGGATGTTAGCCAACTACACAGGTTTTATTATACCAAGAAGATATTTAGATGAGAAAATATTTTTTAACTTTGTATTTACTTATTAGGTACCTAAATAATTAGATTTCATATAGTAGGTACAATACTACTTAATATATGTAAGTATAATATTATATTTGTGTACCTTCAATTAAAAACAATCGTTTGAAATGAGGGCGTTAGAATGCATTATTTGTTTGTTTTTATATTACAAATCTAAATTAAATAATGTTTTTGCAAGACAAAGAAATTGATACAGAAGCGTTCCAAAAAGTTTATCTAAATCTGATGCCTTTGATGCATTTCTTAAACCTTTACCGTACTTCACCACTTTACCTTTTCTATCTTGCTATTCTCTACCTAAAGGTTGTCTGGAAGAGATTGCTTAGCGATAAGATCGCCTAAATTGTATAACAATTGTATACTTTGTCTCTTTCTAAGTCAAAGTTTTATTGTGTAATATCTCTCTAAAGTTACTTCGTTATTTCAACATCATTTAAGTACGCAACTACGCACCTGGTAAGCCAGCGCATTCATGATGATGGAGTACGGGACCAGGCCCAAAGGGTGCACCTCCCTCATCAGAACATTGGCCGGGATCTTGTGGAACTGAATGTACTCCAAGAAGTTCCCGATGACATCCTTCAGGGACATGTTCTGGTTAGTGTCGCAGTATTTCTTACTCCACATCAGGGCCGCCTGGAATTTGAAAACAAAATATGAGGTACAAATGTTCGTGTGACATCTCTGGTCTCCGCGCAGCGTGTTATGGAGCGGCGTATGCTCGGCATATCTCTACAAGATGAAGAGATCTACAGAAATGAGTAGATCAGTAGATGAACCAAGGTTAAATAAATAAATAACCCAAGACAAGCCACGCTGGGCCACTCAGCGCCATCTAGCCCCAAACTAAGCCGAAGCTTGTACTATGGGTACTAGACAACTGATAAACTTACTTAGATACATTTTTTTTTGTAAATAAATACATATTATACATAGAAAACATCCAGACCAATACAAACAGACATGTTCATGCACACAAATGTTCGTACTGTGTGGGGATCAAACCCACGACACTTGGCTCAGAAGGCAGAGATCACTACCAATTGAGCCACCGAGCCAGCCACCGAGCGAGGTTAGGGAGGGATATAGCCTAGAAGATTCACTGGGCGAAGTGGCAGTAGGCAGGGCACCATAGTAAGAAAAAAAGAACCATTGAGTCTGAAAAGTTCTGGACTAGAGACTTGTCGATAGAAAACGCGGCGTGGCACGCCCTCTGCGGAGGTAGCTTGTAAACGGCCGTTATGGAAGTCCTTGGGAGAGGTATATTGTGGACAGTGGACCTCCTACAGCTGAATAAATGAATACGATGATGGTATCTCACCTGGAATTTGGTAAACTCATCGGCTCGCAACTCATCCCTAGCTAGTATTAGCCTCACAACGTGTTGGGGGAGCAACGTGAAAGATCCAAGGTTCAAAACTTCATTGCCATGCTCATCGACGAATTCCAACACCTAGAAAAAAAGAAGAGAGAAACTCATTAATAAATGTATTACTTTGCGTCGCGAGATTGCAGTCTGGAATACCATCGTAAAGTTGCCTGTCAGTCAGTATACTATGGGTTACATTTTTAAGAACAAGCCCAAACCTTTTGCCAATAAAAAAGGTGTTTTTAATTTCCGTTGGTTTTCCGCCTGACCTGTGGAATTATTGTCTCATCGGATTATTATCGTGAAGGCAGAGAGTGCACATAGACCAAAGGTTTGCGCACACTTTTGTGCAGTTTCGATCTCTTGCTTACTTGGCTTATCTTATAGAGTCACCGCAGTAGGCAAAATTCGCATAAGATACCGTTTTTTTTATACCACTAAGGTAGGCAGAGAAGTCTGCGGCCCGCCTGATGTTAAGCAGTTATCGTAGCTTATGGACGCCTGCAACATCAGGGACATCACATCACATGTGTCAGCACTCACCTCACCAGTTTCGGAAACCCTACTCACCGGCAGAAACACGACCCGGAGATCATTCAGCTGCGGTATTCCATAGCGTGGAGGTACTTTCCCGGGCGAGGCGGCTCAATCCGAGCGAAGATTCGCTATGTAATGCCCTACCACTCTTTGCGACAGTCAATATCCATAGGGTTAAATAATAATCAAAAGTACCTTCTGTACCAGCGACTTAGTACACTTGTACTGTATATATCGCTCGGCGGAGGCGAGCAGCGCACACACAGTGTCCACAGTGATGCAGCATTGGACGAAGCCGGCGCACGCGCGTCGCAGCTCGTCCAGCCCGTAGTAGTCGGCTGCGTTCATTACACCTGGAATTTGGAAGAATATTTGAATAGCAGATTAGCATGGTTTGGACATAATATGAGACGAGATGAAAGGCGTATAGCTAGACGAGTATTAAGTATGAATGTGGAAGGATATAGAGGAAGAGGAAGACCGAAAAAAATGGATGTGACTGTGGAGCTGACATGGCTTTACCCATAACCGCCATCCTGTTCAGGCGGGTTGGCGATCGCAGAACGCAGAAAAGATCGGCCTATGGTATTTGGCCACGCCTTTAATTGGGATAGTTATACCGCCACCAGTCAGTTGTGAATGCAAATATTAATTGTTTATTTTTTAAGATTATATCCAGGAATAAACATTGACAATGTGTTTTAAAAAAAGTATAAATTAATGAATCAAATACGAGTTAAAAGTAAAAATAACATACCTATTTAGAAACTAAACCATTAATAAAATTAAGCATACAATTTTCAAACAACATTTTCAATTGCTTCAAAGTTCTTCACTATCTTGATATTACATTAAACAAAAGACGCCTACGATTGACCCTAAAATGTAAAAATCTTTCCATTTCAAACGCCTTACAATGCGATAAAGTGGAAAGCGTAGGTTGATACTACTTAAATTACACCTCCATAGAATTTTGACCCACTTAAAAGGGTGGAACAAGAATTTCAATATATCATTTGTTCTTTGAAATTCCAACGTATTTTTAGAGAGAGAAAGCCGACCCGTGTGACGTATTTCTTGTACGTCCGGCGTACCCTGGGAAGTCAGCGATTTTCCCGACGCAGACTGGCCAATCTCTCTACTACCATGGCAAATTCTATGTAAGACTTCATCAATTCATAACATAATAATATAACAGTAGCAGGAGAGTGCAAACGTCCACTGCTGGACATAGGTCTCTGCAACGACAATTGTCAATAGGAGGGATCTGCCTTTCTATCTTAGTCACCACGCTTGGCAGGTGGGTTTATAACTGCAGAAGGTTTCATTGGTACCCAGGTGGGCGCTGCTGGTCGTTTTCTGACATTCCCTTAGTCGACTTCTACGACACTCGCGGGATGAGATGGGGTGGTCCTATTTTGAATCGGGAAAGTACACAGACGAATAATGTTTGACTTTACTTTGCTTTTAGTATAGGAACTATAAAAAATTCCATTCAAAAAATCTTATTGCAACTTTCTTAATTATAAGCCTGTAATAATAACATTTACGTACTGCGTAGTCGTGAAAAAGCGTAAATCGATAAACGAGCTATTTGAAGAATCAATGGAATGTTTTCAATATCCTCGAAGATACTCCGCTCAAATTGTTTTGTAAACAAGCCACGTAAGAATGTCTTAAATTACTTTGCGAAAAGATTTGCTATAAATCCGTATTTAACTTCGCTTTCGTCAACTTCAAGCAGTAAATAAACATCTTGTTAATAAATGACGCAGCTTTCCAGAAGTTAAAATCTATTTTTGGTTTTTAAAACCAATTGAATTGCCGTACATATTTTCCGTGAGTTCATAAAAATGTGGTTTTTAAAATCAATTACCTAGGTAATCTTAGAAAGGCCTCTTCCCTATGAGAGGCCTATTTCCAGCAGTGGACTGATACAGGCTGATGATGATGATGATGATAATGAATCTTACAGTCATATATCAATATATTTTCTCGTGCTGTGATGGAAAAGAATGCTAATCACTGCCTAATTCTTCCCGTGGGTGTCGTTAAAGTCACACTTAGGGACTTCTTGAGATTTCAGCCTCTCAGCTGATGGTAGAGTTTACCCGTACTGTACTTCTGTCGTATTTCGGGTTCAGTCGGCGTATAGCCAATACACCAGGCCACCATGGCCTTGACAACAGACAAGTGATTGATTTGGTTAGTTGTCTTGTTTTTTTTTTTTTTTATTTTTTTTATTTAGTTCTAAGAAAGCATTTGACCACAATCACACCTGATGTTAAGTGATGATGTGGTCTAGGATGGAGCATGCTTACTTAGATATAGCCTATTCACTCTAGCCTTAAAAACCTCCAAGTTGTAATACTCAGGAAAGACGTCAGCTGGCAGAGAATTCCATATTTTAGCCGTTCGCGGTAGGAAGGAATTCGCAAATCTTTTTGTACGGATAGGTGGTATGTCAACTACGTAAGGATGGTAAGCCAACCTGCGTCTTGTATTCCGATGATGGAAAGGAGCCGACGGAATCAAATCATGCAATTCCCTTGCACATTCTCCGAAGTGTATCCTATAAAATACCGACAAACATGCTATGAGACGGCGGTGACTAAGATCACTTAACTTTTCATCCGTTAGTGAAGAATCACTTATTATCCCAATTGCGCGGTTTTCAATCGAGTCCAAGGCAGCCAGTTGGTATTTGGCAGATCCGTCCCACAGGTGGCAGCAATACTCCATGCATGGTCTGATCTGTGCTTTATATAGTAATAGACGCTAGTTCGATGTGAAGTATTGCCTTGCCTTAGAGAGAATACTCAGTTTTCTAGCAGCAGTTTGTGCTATGGACTCGATATAATCCCCGAAATTCAAATTAGCCGACAATTTCAATCCTAACAGATTCAGGTGATCATTTATCGGTATGGATACACCTCGGAAGCAAGGACCACCAGTGAAAGGTGTACGCTTAGCCGAGAATAAACAGGCCTGTGTTTTTTCTGCATTGAACCGCACAAGATTGGCATCACCCCAATCGGTAACCATAATTGTAACCATAGTACAAGCATCGGTTTAGATTGGTTCTAGATGGCAATATTTTATGTCCTATTTTTTAAAAAAAAAAGAGCGTTCAGTATGATTTTACTCCACGTGATGGTAAGCGGTCCTGAGGTCCAAATCCTATTAGAAAGAAATTCGTTTATTCGGCGTTGTGTGCGCCATATATACTTAATGCGCTTTTAATGTAGGCGGCTCTCCCGTAGCGCCCTGATTTCCTTATGTTGAGTGATAGAGAGTGCAAATGCAGTATTAGGTTAGCCATTGTACACTGTAGATTTAATAAATAAATATATCTTATCACTAAAATAATTGATAACAAAAAATATCACTTCCAAATAGTATTATTACTTACTGCAACAAAATAATACAATCAAATGTTACATTCTACGTCAATAAAATGCCATTGAACAAGGAAATAATAAAGCATTTTAATATGTTCAGATAATAATATTGACACGTGGAAGTTAATGAAAAAATATGAGCTCTTATCTTTTGATTGCGTATAGTAAATATTACCTTGATGGAGGCTCGGTACGACAGGCTCGAGTGTTTGTTACTCGTAGTACTAAATTATGGGAAATTTTATCATATACCTACGATATTTTGTACAAAAAAAATGTTTTCTATTATTAGTGACTAGAAAAATCTAATTTATCACAGCAAATATGATCTTAGTACTTATTTTAGATTTTAACAGTGCCAAGTTAATTGAATTTCACCACATTTTTTTTTCTACTCGCTACTTTTGCAAAGATTACTTACAAAATTTTTCCGCTTCATGTCATTGTGATAGGGTTCTAAAGTACGAGATTACTCGTACATACATTTAGTTTTATTTATTTGTAGATCCTTTCATTGTGAGAGCCTTCCGCTCCCTCAAAAGTCTGGCGATGATGACAAGGCCACCCTGGCCATCATCATCGTCGTCATTTAGGAAAAAAAAGTTCTGACACCCACAATACAAGTGTTCAATGTACTTTGGGATCGGTGTAATGTAGGTATGTGATATTGTCTGATATTTATTTATTACCTTCATTAACTAACTAGTTTTTTTCTCATCGTTCATGTACCGTACCAAAATAATATATTCCTCAACGTCACACAGCTAACGCTATTACTCCCCGCCTTTAGCAAATGCACCTTTAATGGAATACCGATATTCTGTAATATGCTTAGACGGCGGTTTACTTGTAGCGGGGATTACGTGGGGCTTTCGTTAAACTTGCTTTGGAAACAGACTAAGTACGGAGTCGGAAAAGATTCCAAGATCTTTATGTACAGAGGTCCGACGAAAGGGATGACGAGATGGAGGATGTAAGGGAGCGGCCTATCATCTTTTCCTATCAAGCTAATCTCACCTGCCCGTGATGTATCCTGGTGAATAACAAACGAGGCGCTGCCAACCGACTGATGGCGGTATAAACATCACAATAGAAGGCGTAGCTAAATACCACAGGCCGATGACGGGCAGCAGCGTCACCGGAGCGAGAAGCTACACCATGCGATCGCCACCCGCCTGCCCAGCGACTATGGGTAGGCATATCCTCCAGATGTTTGCCCTAAGTGGCGAACAACTGGAGAAGCCTATGTCCAACAGTGGGCTGCAATAGGCTGATGATGAAGAAAGTAACAGACTACTATTTTACTAATATTTTATAGAAAACTTTGCGTCTTCGAAATAGTGTTTCTTCTGCAGCTATGGAACAAGACACAGGCAAAGTTTTATAATGAAGTTTCGAGTCTTGTTCTTCAAACAGAATTATAAAACTTTTTCCTTTGAATAAGTTTGGTGCGTAGGATTTCTTTGGGGAGCAGCGGAATAGGATGCATGGCTGATATACGAGTATTTCATTGGTTTTTATAGCTTTAGGTAGTAATTACATTGTGGTGGTAAGTCTACTGCGGTCACCAACCTGTTTGGCAAGGAATACCCCCCAAACGTCAATTATCATTGGGAAAGGCTTGTGTCCAGCAGTGGTCGTTTGCTGGCTGATGATGATGACGATTCCCTTCTAGCTGACGCGGCGTACTTAGCATCATCGCTATGGTTTTTAATAAAATATCTTTTTCCGATTTTTATGTCACACAAACCTTGTCCTAACAAAAACAAATATAAGTATGAAATCAAGAATCATTCAATTTAGTTTTGTTCGAATATTATGGGTGCACATTCATTTCGAAGCGCCATTTTTATTTATACACTTTTCAATCAACATAAATAAATATCAGACAACATCACATACATTGCTCCGATCCCAAAGTAAGTAGCTTAAGAACTTGTGTTATGGGTATCAGAACAACGAAGGTACCACAAATACATACTTAAATACAAATATAAACACCCAGACACGGAACAAACACAAGTGTTCATCACACGAATGTTTGTCCAGGGTGGGAATCGAACCCACGACCCTTGGTTCAGAAGGCAGGGGTCACTACCAATTGAGCCACCGAGCCAGTCGCAACATTCACAGTCCATTCAAAGTAAATTTTAGTTCGCTAAACGCAAATGCAATAATCCACTTCAACGTACTCTGATATCAAATTGAAACAGAGAAAATGAACGAAAACATAGATTTTCAACCTTCGATACTTTTAGCGACTTTTCGAAGAACATAAATTTCCACCAATCGTAATAAATTCATTATTGGCACGCTCCAATTCACTCTTTTATTATCTTTAAAACGGAAATTGAATTTTGTAACACTTTTTGGCAGGCTCGAATTTAAATAATATTTCATCGTAATCTTTTTGGTGTGCTGCATTGAAGAGTATTTCTTTATCGCCAATCGATTTTTCCATGAAATATTACTTCTCAATTTCTTCCCGTGGGTGTTGTACTCGAAGTTTGGTTCAGTGGTAGTAAACGATGGCTCTGATGCAATGTTCGCAGGTTCAATCCTTACACAGACATAAACATTTGTAGGCATGAACATATCTGATTGCATTGGTCTGGATGTCTACTACCTCCCATCGGATGTCTAGTCCTATCGGAGGTACCCATAGTGCAAACATCGACTTAAGTTTAGGAGTAGATAGCGATGTGTGGCCTAGCGTTGTATGTGGTGATGCAAGCGACCCATCATCTTTTCACTCCAAACCAGTCTAAACTGCCCGTGGTGCATCCTGCTGCATAACAGACGAGGCTCTGGCAACCGACTGGTGGCGGTATAACCATTACAATTGAAGGCGTAGCTAAATACCACAGGCTGATGACGGGCAGCAGCGTCACCGGAGGAGGAGCTACGCCCTGCCAGCGTGGCGATTATGGGTAAAACTTCCAGGTATTTGAATAAGGTGGCGAACAACTGGAGAGGTCTTTGTCCAACAGTGGACTGAGATCTATAGGTTAATAATGCAGTCTCAATCGAGATCGGTCGCTGTGTTCCAACTTCTTCACTCAATTTATTCACTTACCCAGCAATGTCCTTGGTTGAAGTGTGACACACCCTGTATGTATGTACTCGATGAGCTGCCGAAAGACGTCCGGTTCAAACTCCTCTATGATCAGGGTCTGATGCTGTTGTGATGACGGCTGTCATAAGAAAATTATACTATTAGTACCAAGTTTAAACCATCACCAAAACGTTATATAGAATGGTTGTACATAGTTTGAGAACCCATGTCCTTAATTTATTTCATTATTTTTTCTCCATTAAAAACGTCGCTTAACATCAGGTAGTTATTTTACGGAGAATCGATAATCTAATAGGGATGATTGAAAAAGTTTATGCAAGGCAATAGAAGTTTTAATATTCACTGCCGTGAAATTACGTGAAATGATGACGATCTTAGTAATAAATGTAAGATGATGATGAGAGCTTAATAACGATAAAACCGCCATAATTGTATCAGAAGTTGTCTGTAATACCTTCTCTGTAAATGTGTCCTTTATATTTATAGAGTGTCTTGTTAGCTCGAATTTCTCTCAATTTAAATAATAATTATTTAACCAGTCAAAGACCTACTAGCCCAATTCGGTCATGGAATAATAGATTATTATTGTGTCTATAATACGAGTAGGTACATACAATCAGTGTGGTTTCAAAATCGTGTATTTTTCTGCTCGTGACTAAATATTACGGAATACGCGCTTCTACGCGCTCTACATTACGCGCTTCAATAAACCGGACTAGCGTAAAAGGGCATATTTCAGTGTCACTATCAATATGGATTTTGACGAAGAAATATTGCTTATTTGTGTATAATACTAGTAAACCTCCTACAGTTAATGAATGAGTAAGATCGTACATCACAAAATCTTCTCATCAGTATATAATAGTAATTACTTCCTAATGCCTACCAGTAATTAGTTATTCTCTAATTAAATCACACGAGACGACAGTTGTTGAGTCTGACATGCTCTTAATTGCATTAGCTACCGTGCACGTTCCCCGGAATATGCTTCTATTTTACGGAGAAACTGTGACTTCGTTATCAACCGAGATATCTCCTGCACAGTAAACTTAATAAAATCAGTTTGTGGGCTGCAGTATACATAAAAAATCAGATAACTCTATATTCTAACTCTTATTATGTATCCACATAAACATAACTAGGCACAGGTTTGAACTTTTAAATATAAGAAGCCTAGTAGCAATAGCAGAGCATGATAATGTATCAATTAAACAAACATGAACTTTGCAGAAATCTTTCGGAGATTAGAAAATGAGCTTTTGGTCTCCAAACTTCTGGATTTAGCTCGTGAGCAAAGCCAAACACTCTCTATATGTAGAATAAAAAAGACAAAAAAACTGAGCACTCGGTTCCTGTAAAGTAACAATGTACAGGATCTAGTTCTTCAAAGAACAAGAAGAAAGTTGTTCAAACCGACAAACGCTTGGATTGCAGCTGTACGTTTTCAAAGCATAGGCCAAAACACAGCGGAACAAATATGCTATATAAAATAACTGGACTCTATATAACTTTATTTCCGGCAAATTTGTTTGAAAATAGAGCAGATGCCGACGGCCCGTAATAGCCGGGCGGTTTTTGCATGGAAATGATGTTTGAGGCAGGCAATCGACAGAGGAAATTACTAAACGCCCAGCGAATGGCGCCTCTCCACAGCGAAGATAGTAGTAAATAACTGCCGAACTGCTTTTTCCTTTTACAGAAAATGGAAGGTTGTGTTTTCAAGTACCAAAAGGGAGGGATTTTGACCTAATTTCATCCACAGTGAGCATTCTTTACTGATATTACCTAAGCAATCACGATTTATTTTAATGAGCATAATATTAGGCGTAAATATCAGAAAACTATCTGTGTATTTGCTGTCGTGAATAAATAGAACTATGTGCACAAATTCTGTTTTTTAATCAAAAACGACTAATCTTGACCTGAATCAAACTTGACCGAATACTATATACTGTATATAAGTGGCCACATAATTTTTGACTTCATCAAATACTGCAAACATAGGTTAAATCTGAAGTAATGAGGCGTAGAGTGGCCATTATGCCGCGAATCAAAAAAATTAAACAAAATATCTAAGAACCATTCGAGAAGAAAATATCATGATGTTTTCAGGAGCATTCCATCTAAATACCATGGTAAGCACTGGTCGCTAATGCAATAAAAAGCATCATTATTTTTATTATGCTCAATTGCTCATTCCATTTGTTGATTGGAATCTCAAACTTATTTAGAGGACTACCGTTTCCCAAATATAATTTTCTTTTTTGGTTATAAGTAATGTTTAGGAACGATGTGTATGGTGGTTTACTGTTATGGTATCTTTACTGTAACTGTATTCACAGACGTGACTAAATAACGTTAATAGTATTCATAGGACCATTGTGAGTGATGCTGACAGAGGATGTGAGGAAAATCGAGAAGAAGATATATATCAAAATTTGGTGAAACCGTTACATATCTATTTGAGAATTATAATAGTAATATAATAGTAATTAATAAAGAATAAGATGTAACAATGATGGTGCTAGTTATAATTGTAAACAAATATTAATACGGCTATTGTTTTATACTTTTTAGTTTTATACAAAATTGCAAACGACTACTAAGTCAGTAGGAATTTTGTATAAAACTATGTATATCTGCTACTAAAATGACGTAAACAATTATTGTCAAATTGCCATTGGAATAACTGTAATTGCCAAGTTACCATTTGAACACTGCAGTTATCATGTATTTGTTATTTGTAACTAAGGATTAATATACTAATATAGCTTAAACCAGACTCAAATAGTGCTTTGTAGAAAAAATGTATTTAATGAAGTTGTATAGAATGAAAATAAAGAAATTGCTCATTTATTATTAAATCAAATAGCTACAGAAAAATTATTAGTAGACCGATATGTACAAATTGTATTAATACCTACAAACATGAAACTTACAACATGCCATACAGTGCGATCGTTTCTTGCTTTCATCATGACACTTACTTAATTGCAACATTAGTGATTTGACATTCAATATTTTACATACAACATCAAGAAATATTTGCTTACTTACCTCTGACATAGTTACACAGTAATCACAATAATAACTAAGTATTTAAGATTAACAAGTCTTTAAATTTAGTGCCACAATATGGCAAGTCAAAGAACTTAAATTAGAAGCAAATAGTAGAAAATGTGCCAATGAACATGCAACAAAAATATCAGCACAAAGTGAACCTAAATCTTAGTAATACAATTATTCATATAAAAACCAATAACCAAAGACGGATCCAATTCCTACGAAATGTATTAAAAGTGATAAATATACAATATGAACACCGAATATTGAGAACCGATAAAATGGGTGGGCCCTACAACATCGTCAATTTTGTTTTTACCTCTTGTATTGGTGCCAATTGCTGCGCGAAAGTTGATCTCTGTATTGAACACAGTAAAACAATTTACGTTAACATTTTGTAAGAAGAGAAATGTCTGTCTTTCATCTCTTTCTTGTTAAAAGTTGACGTAGCCTCGTTTGAGTTAACTTTATCTATACTTTGTACTATATTCTATCCATGTTACAATTTTTTGCAAAAAAAAATAATAATTCAATAGTAATAACTATTGTGTTCGGATTAGAGGGACTTCATATAAAACAAATGACGCAAATCGTGAAAACATAGTAACTTTAGTAAATTACTTCTATAATAGTAACATTTTGAGAAATATCAATGAGAAAAGTACAATATTCTCAAGGTTATTTGAAGGACTGTGCGACAAAACAGTGTTTCAAAAATAAAATTTTTGTCCTAAAACCCAAGAGGTCACAGGTTCTGATCAATTATTCAGTACTGCTATTTGTGTCGGGCAACATTTTCTAAATCTAGAAACCGGAGAATATCTGATCGTTGAAAATATTCCGACGTAGGAAGGTCATGTTGGAAACATTCGTTGGAAAAGTATAAAACGTCGGCTGTATTTCAAAGAAGGCAGTCAATAGCTCTTCAGAAAGAGGAATAAGGCAATAAACTTTGTTGAATTGCCGGTGGATATTGGAAATACTTGTTATGCTGCTACCGTGACGTCGCACGAACTCTTGACTTAATAAAGGGGAAAACGGTTTTCTCTTGGTATTTTATTGTTTTTTTCGTCAACTACGTTTTTATTACGGCATTCACTTAACTGAAACTACTTCATGTTTCTTAATATTTTTCAAATGTTGTCCAGTATAGGTACGAGGATCTTCTTAGTAATGCGTTATTCAAAAAGTGTGTGATAATAAACTTATCAGTTACCTACAGTTCTGTTTTCAAGTTCTGGTTTTGAATACTTTTCAGGTAATTTGGGTTTCTCAACACCTCTATTTAATTTAATAGGTAACAACAATACTAAAAGTATTTCTTATAAATGATTCCTAAATAAAAATTAATAAGACTTTTCAAAATCCTATTATTACGTAGGTTTACTTCTATATAGGAACTACTTATCAAAATTAATCTTAAAATTTAGTACAGGGAGTATCATTTCTCAGTTAGCACTCTGGAGTCAATTAACATCAAAGTAAACAAAAAATACGAGGAACCTAACTTACAAGGTTTGATACCTTCACACGATACAAAGGGGTTACATTGAGCATTCCCGCACAAACTTGCACGCTTCATCATATTGTTTTAATTAACTTTCAACTCACCTGCTGTGCGGCGTTTTGGAGGTTCAGGAGCGGCTCTGAGGAACGCTTGAGGAATAACCTCAACTTATTTTCTCTTGGGGCTGGTTCTTTCTTTCTTTGAGGGCTTGGGGCCTGGTAGAGCATCTTTTGGAATACCCTATTGAGAAATAAATATAATAATGTTAATAATGATCAATGAAGAGATTCGCAGGTTGCGTGAAATAGAGCAATTTGCTCAGGGTGTCAGCGTCGTGTGTGGGCCTCACATCTCCCAGACTGGGAGGGCACACCCATTAAACCTCCCTGTATCGCCAGTGGGCATCAACTTGCAGGGACTCGGGTAGCGGCCTTTATTGCCTTAGGGCAAACTAGTTTAGGGGATGAGTAATGAAATAAAATCTAAAAGCGCGCATTTCAGATGCAGTGGCATATAACCCTCCGCAATTCTCGCGAAAATTCAGACTAAAATGATTCTATTAATAAATACACAAAAACGGCAAATCAAGGCACTCACGAGAGTATCAGCCAAGATAATACTATTTAACTCAACATTTTGTACCTATTAACGTTAATGCACACAGATTGCTGAAGATTATGTAGACAAAGAAAAATAACCACCAACGTTATTGAGTCGCCCGTTGCGGTTAATAAAAGTGTTCTACCAGATTCCCTCGGGGCACATAAAATGTCCGAGACGTAATTGCGGCTACAAGCACAAAGGAATACTTAGCATGTTGTCAGCTACGCTTGGAATTTCTTGTCCATCCCTTTATGAAATGCTTGAGATTGCAAAGCAATTGTTTTGTACAATTTTTAAGTATTTGTTTAATTTGATCACGTATAAAGGCACTCTGTTAGACGATACAGTAGGAGGGTGTTGGAAAGAACACCCTGTTTTGATGTGGGACGTCCTCCAACTCAGTGCCGCGGTGGGACTATGACTTGAGAAAGATGGTTAATTAAATAATTTGATATGTATTTACATCAATTTGTTAACGGTTAATTAAATAATTTGATATGTTTTGACATCAATTTGTTAACGCCTAATAAACAAAAAAGATTTTTATGCAATTAACAAGTTCAACGCCTTGATCTCCATGACCATAACTTTTTTTGTTGATCCTGATATGAATAATGATCTAAACTATATCAGGATTATACATACCTATAATGAGAATTCTGAAATAAGTACTCAAACTCTTATTAGTACGTATAGCAAATAATATAATCCTACTAATATTATAAACGCGAAAGTTTGTTTGGATAGATGGATGGATGTTTGTTCCACTTTCACGCAAAAACTACTGAACGGATTTTAATGAAACTTCACAGGAATATAGTTTGTACATCAGATTAACATATAGGCTATGTTTTATACAAATATTCACGCGGGCAGAGCCGCGAGCAGCAGCTAGTATGACATAAACGTGTCTACAAGTAGGTATCTATGTTGGAGAAACAATGTCGTCTTGTTTGATGTTAACAAGACAAATTCTCGAGGTAATTGGATGAGTTATTATGCGAGTGTAATTAGTAAGAATGTTATGAAATAATGCATTAGAAATTTCATGTAATATTTGTCTTGTTGTTAAATCATAATCGGAGGAAAGATTTTATGATTTCCTACTGTAAAAAAAATGTTCAGAAGTCCCATTGTTGGCAACGAACAATTTAACTAATTTTCTTAGATGCATCTATAATCTTCTTCTCGTGCCATATAATCTGAGAATTCTATACTATTCCATGTTCATACCTAACGTCGGCGACTGTCTTCCGGATATTACATCTATTTTTTTATTTATTTATTAAATATTTATTGCACATAAAATTTGTACAAAAGGCGGACTTAATGCCGCGTAGGCATTCTCTACCAGTCAACCATTGGGCTAAGCAGAAACAACTATTCTGTGCCACCATGTTTAAATCGGCAGCGTGTTCAACATTTGACCAACATTTCACATTATCCAATAATGCCAACCTCCTTAGTTCTTTACTTCTCTGTGTCTCCATTTCCTCTTCCTAATCATTTGATATTTAAAGTTATTAAATGTGTCCAAAATATGGAACTCTTCTTCAGTGTCTTTAAAATTTCAAATTTTATACCCATTCTTAGCACTTCAACTTACTGAACTATAATATGAACCCCATACCATCACGTAAGTAAGTTGAAATATGAGCCAGCAAAGCTTCTATATTGGTTAAGTAGCCAGCATTGTACAAAGAAATAGAAGTTGATCTTACCTCCTCCTTCTTCTTCTTCTTGTCTTCGTGATCGTGATATTCGTGTCGATAGCAATAACAACCGGTCAGAATTTCCGAGACCAAAACTCTGTTACACGGTCAGCATTACCTTTAGCGAGTATTAGCGAGTAATAATGTCTATACCTGCTCCTAGCCGCGAGTACTGCTTTCACAGCACACACCGGCTCCCTGGTATCGCCGACCAGGAAGGTGACGTCGCACAGCTCGGGCATCGAGGCGAGGAACTTCATGTCCTCAGCCAGGCCCGACTTGTTCTCGAAGGTGCTGAGGTCAGGCTCCGCCTCCATTGCCGCTAACGCCCCGCTTCGCATTGACGACTGCATAGAGTAAGAAACATTTATTAATCTTTACAATTTTTTTTTTTTCGAAATAGGTTTGCGAGGCCTGGTTGTAAACGAGATCATCGTCTATGATGGAATCACCTTAAACATCGAAAGATTAGATCTTCTGGAAATAAGAAGCATAGACAAGAGTTCCATAGCTTGCCGTTCCCATAATGAAATTTGCACCATAAATAACGGTGCCTGATAGCTGTACCTACTGCTGGTCTGGCTGATGATAAAAGGGATTATTATGAGGGTAGTTGAAGAAAGTGGGTTTGCTTATAACATTTTCTCCAAAAAAATGTTATTAGTGAAAAACCTATACTACCTACTCAAAAATACTGAGAAGAAATGTAAATTGTGACCTTAATACAAAAACAACATTGAACGGTCCTTTGAAAATTGCGTCGTAAATTAATCTAGATAGCAGACCAGTCCAATCAGTTAGAGAAAACACGCTATCATTTCATCTTTAATTAAATTCCAAACAATAATCACGGATAGATACAAATTTAAATACCTAACACGGGTAACAAAACGCGAGTTATAAAGTTCGATGCTATCGAAATGCCAAATGAAAATGTTACTCAATTTATATTTTCTCAAACAATTCCACTGGGACGGTCTTAATTCTTCCAAGAATTTCCAGCTGTGGATACTTAATAAAAAATGTATCAAGACAGAACGGTGACTTATTTTGAAAGTTCCAACTTCGATGGTCTTGGTTTGATAGTAAAATAAAATTACTTCTTAACATATCATTAAATGGCTATATGTCCATAAAGCCATAATCAGCTATTATGATGTCCTGCACCATACGTATGTATAGCAGTGGTCTGCGAGAAGCTGATGATGATGATGATGAGAATGATGATGATGATGATAATAGGTATATAATAGAAAAAGATGTTATCAAAGAAAATAAAACGCCCCAAAACGACGTTCACGTATCGCGTAATTTTGTACGCGTATTGGAGTTGCAAGCTATAGAAAGAGCTTTGCTTGGTATTTCTTTGTGAGCTTTGATCGAATTCGAAATTAGATGAGGTCACCTCATGTCAGATGACAATGAACCAAATTCATCTAGATTGGCAAATTTAAACGGCAGTGAGCTGGCCAGAACAGGCGCAGAACCGATAAAGGTTGGGGTAAACGAGTTCTACATAGAGTAGAGAGGCCAGGAGTGAACTGAAAAGGATGATCGTGATTTCTATTAAAATATTCGAATTGAATTACGCATACGGTGTTGATTTTGAAATGTAGAAAATTGAGTGACATTTTAAGCAAATACCAGACAAGACAGTCTATCTAGATACAATCCTGCGTTATTTAGCGTAAGTATTCCCTACAACTTATGTAAAAGACAAATTAATCCGGTACTGGGTGTTTATCTCCTTTTGCTAGCGTTTCTCTAATAGAGGGCCACTTTGATCTTGAACTAATGGCCTCTTTGCCGGCAAATTTACTAATGACGATAATTAAAACAACTTGGCAACTGGTAATAAGTATTTAAGGTCGTCGACTTATGCGGAAGACAGCGGTTCGAACTCCCATGTACAAATGTGTTTTCAAATTTAAATTTATACGTCGTTTTTCTGACGGCACCACGGTGGATGTGGTGGTTACAGGGAAACAACGTGAGGAAACCATGCCTATGAATGAATAAAATCTAAGGTTATCATGTCGACCAAATCACATTTAGTGGTTGACTAAAACCCTTATTGTCCTATTTTGGGGTAGGTTCGAGCCCTTGTTGGGGACATAATATAACCTACATTGACAACCAGTTTGATTCAGTGTTTTGTACAGCTTACGTATGCAAAACACTGAATCTTGTCGGCTTACATGTACTAGTCGATGTTATGCCGTGTTTAATATGTATATACCTACTTACACATAAAAGTGTAGGTCTACCCAGGGTGGCAATTATGGGTAAAACCTCCGTGTGTTTGCCCAAAGTGGTGAAAACGGAATAGGCCTGTGTCCAGCAGAGGACTGCGATAGGCTGATGTGATGTGATAAAAATTAGGTATGTAATTAAGTTTTTCAGTTATCACTAGATACTAACCCATATTACAAGCTTCGCCTTAGTTTGGGACTAGACGGCGCTCTGTGTTATTAATTTATTTATATCATGATATTTTCTGTTATTGGCCACCTATTTGTGATTCGTATAATAAACACAACTTGCAAATATCCACATCCAATTGAGCTTCATGCTTTACGCATCGTATGGTTTCCCCGGATTAGATGGGAAGGGACGGATTTAGCAATCCTCACTGATTATGGCTTACGAGTAAACATGGGGTAATTAACGCTCCACGTGGAGTGCCACTGTTTGTACCGATTACTACTGGAGCAGATGAGTTCGCGATTGGTGGCCGGATCCGGCAAACGTTCACTTCGGTTCAGTGGATTCATGGCACAGACATTCACAAAGATAGATTGGCGATCACGTCGTATATCCGCGCGGTAACGGAAAAGAATAAATAATAATAAATAACTAAAGACACGCCACGCTGGGTCGCACATCGCCATCTAGCCCCAAACTAAGCCGAAGCTTGTATGGGTACTAGACAACTGATAAACTTACTTAGCTAAGTACTTTTTTTGTAAATAAATACATTTTATACAAAAAATCCAAGACCAATACAGACATGTCTATGAACACTAATGTTTGTACTGTGTAAATCTTTTAATGAATGTGAATAAGTCAAATTAACGTTGCGAGCTGATTCATCAAAGTGCAAGATATAAGCCATGCATTTAAACCGTTCTACCCTAATACATATCTGTGGTCCGGACCGATAACTACTCCCAGTAGATGAGTTCTCAAATGGAGTCCGGATTTGGCAAACATTCAGTTCGGTTCAGTTGATTGATGGTCTTGTCGGAAGCTGGAGTGGTTTGAAGATGAGAGAGATTTCTTTGAATCTTTTGAAGCTCTTATGTCCCCATCGAGGGGCTCGAGTGCCTTAAGCTAGGGTAATAAGATCTTATTGACCCACTGGCCAAGTATAGGTCAGTTGACCTTACACAACCTTAGAATTTTTTCAGTTGTGCATTGTGTTTACTGGTAAAGTCTCGCACCACTCATTTCGGAATAACAGCATTTATTAGCAAAAAAAACCGACTTCAATATGGTAACAATGGGACCATTTCAGAAGGTTTAAAAAAAAAAGTTTTTTTCAAATAGCTTCACTATACCTACTCTTGGATCTTAAATAATAACCTTATTAAAATGACCAATTTTCTTGTTCAATGAAAGAGTATGTAATAAATATACTACGAGTATTATCTATTTGAATAAAAGAAAATCATGCCTAAAAGCGTGTGAGTTTTATCACTAAGACAAAATACAATCAAACTGAAAAAGCTCTTTACTTATTTATACAAATCAGGGTTTTTATCTTAAGGATACAACGAAACAGACCTTAATTAATGAAGGTATGCCTGTTTATGAGTTTGGAAATCTTACTTCGTATAAAGACTCTTTAAAACTAGTTTCATTAGTCTCGAAGCGGTCAGTCTGTAAAACTTTTTTATTATAATGCCATTGTAGGTAATCTTCAGTATGGATCAAAATTGATTCAAGATTCGATCAAAGTTATCGATTGTAATCAATGTAGTCAGCAAATAATTTGTTTGACCTTTGGGTGCATTCAAAAACATTATAAATTTGACACAGAACTTAGTTTTCATATATGAAAAATATCAAATAATATTTTTTTTGGAAAATACTTTACTGAACTAATATTTGTTAATAGTTGATAAAAAAAATTATGTATTTTGAAAATCTCTTGAATTTCTCAATATTACTAAAATAACGAAAAACAATTTTCCCTAAATGTTCTTCAAGATCTAGCTGACTTTGGATAAAATTATTGGTTTTTCCATTTGAATTTTCATGTCTAGGAATAAATTTCCAGATAAAGCTCTAGTTTTGTTCATATTTTATTTATTCTTTGTTTGTGACGCTGTCATAATTTACGTTAATAATATTCAACTACTTTTAACACCAAAATAAATAAATTGGCTGGAGAGGCCTACGTCCAGCAGTGGACTGCAATAGGCTGATGATGATGATGATGAAGAACTAGTACTTATAAAGTCGTTTTCTTGTCTTAACTGGTAGGTACAATCGAAATCATCACATAAATCGAAAGCAAAAACACAAATTATTGCGTACTTACTTCGTCTAAACTAAAATGCCTCGTGATTGTGATATCCATGTTTGTTATATTCAAATACGATACACTAGATATACAACACTAAACAAAAATTTTATACTAAATACACAAGAACGTCTGCTCTTGGCCGAGTCAAACACGCGACTGACAAACGGAACCGAACGGACGCGGCGTGAGGGTCCGCGCAAAATAATGAGACGGGATTCAAGTGAGAAGCTTTAGCCTGAGTGTCTACTCCTATGTCTATACTGAGATTTCAAAAATGTACGATACCGTAAATGGCATTGACGACCAGATTGGTTTGTGGTAGTGAACGATGTCTGTGACTGAGGGTTGCGAGTTCGATCCCTGCACAGTACAAACATTTTGTTTGTACGCATGAACATGTCTGTTTGTATTGGTCTAGGTGTTTGCTACGTACAGTATGCATTGAATTACAAAAATAAGTATTGAATTGACTTTATCAGTTGTCTAGTACCCATACCCATTAGTATAATTGTCATAGGTTGGGATGGCGCTGGCCAAGCGTGGCATGTCTTAGGTTCATTTATTAAGTTAAAGTCTATATTACTGTAAATGTCAATTCTTTGGCATTGACTGTAACCCTTTCTTTGTTGCGCTATATACTATGTTACTAGCTACAGGCCGCAGTTTAGCCCGCGTGAGAATATCGGTGTTCGGTGATATGTGAAATGATAATATTCTTGTGAATTAGAACTTAGTTAAACTTTTTTATGGGGTATATTACTTTAAAGTTTAATTCAAATCCATTGGCTAGTTTTCGCGTGAAAGAGTAACAAATATCCACCCATACATCCATCAAAAAACTTTAACTGAAAAGTGAATAGAAAGAAAGAAAATTGGATAATAGAGTAAGTTACATGTATGTGTTATTAGTGAATAATAAAAGCCTATAATATATGCATACCATCACCAGTCGCTTTCGATAGAAAACGTATATAGAAAAGATATAGTTACTAAATGAAAAATACTTTAAAATCACAATAAAAATCTTATCCATTTTCATAAACTTTCATCTTTAAAGAAATTCACATTTTATCAACGAAAAATCTTTTTGCTGACAAGAATCAAACATTGCGATGTTTTGCGCTTGACTGATCAAAAGCTGATTTGATCATGTAATCCACGGTCTTATAGCTATAAGACCGTACATAGAGCTCTATGAGAAGCATTTTTCATATTTTAGCAGATATAATAATAAGCATAACAAGGTCCCTTTGAAATTTCTCTCGGTTCATTATCGGAGGAGATTTCGTTTTGGATAAATTCGCTATCTTTCTGTATTGCGTCACTCACAACACTGCAGCGATGAAAGCAATGTACCTAACTGAGCTGCGAGCTTGATTAAGAATTTGAAGCAAATAATTTTGCTTTTCCGCCTAGCAAACTCTAAAGAGTTGCTTAATGTAAAGTATTTAATTATGAATAAAAGAGGTACAAATGATGGGACACCTTTTACGTCATGACAAACTAATAAAAACTATACTGGAAGGAAAAATAAAAGGCAGGAGAGGAAGAGGGAGGCCAAGACGGACATATAGCAGCAGCAGTAAAATGAAAAGAATAATGACATGTGATGACGTACAAGAATTTGAAGGTAGTGCTGGCGGAATCCATGAAAAAATGGAAGTTGTACGACTAAATACGACTTGGGCTTCTTCAAACGTAGATACAACAGACATTTGATATGAACCATGTTCACAAGTTTAATAAACATGGCAAATAGAAAACTCATTTATTACCTAAGTATACGCACATAGACCTCATTTGCGAATTCAATGTTTACTCTACAACATCAAAGGAAAGAGAGTACTTATTGCATGAAAATTGCTACGAGTATATTAATGCTATTTAAAGCGAACATGAATAGTCAAAGCGTGTGTGGAAAGAAGCGAAATTAAATTTGAGTTGTTAAAACAAGAGTTTTATAAATGTGCTCATGTGTGTATAAATAGAAAAGAGAATCTCTGGTCGTAAGTAGCGATGTAGAAGGTTTTAGGGTACCGTACCCAAAGAAAGACCCTTTTACTAAGACTTCGCTGTCTGTCCATTCGTCTGTCTGTTACCAGGCTGTATCTCAAGAACCGTTGAAATTTTCACAAAATATTTATTTCTGTTGCCGCTATAATACAATGGTTCCCTTTCGGATGGAATCGCACTTGGCCGGTTTTCTTAGGAATGTGAGATGGTACCAAGTAAATTCTGCGGTCACTAACCCGACTGTCAAGTGTGGTGACTTAGGGGAATCCCCCAAGGTGAATAAGGCGAAATGTGTTAGTGAAATCCTACGTAAAAGTCAAAAAGACAATAAACTATTAGATAATACTAGCTGTGCCGGCGGCGTCGCACGCGTGAATATCGGGTTTCAAAAATAACAGACTTCCATAAAATGGTACCTAAATTGAAAATTAGACCTCTAGCAATGCATTGGTGAAAACCGCATTTAGTTCCATGCATTAGTTTTCGCATGATGCGCGATCAAACTTTAACATGCAGATAAAAATTTCTCCCGTTTCCCACACACTTCCCGTCACTGTTCTGCTCCTATTGATTGTAGCGTAATGAAAAGTATACTATAACCTGCCCAGGAGTATGAAGAATATTCGTACCAAGTTTCGTTAAAATCCGTCCAGTAGTTTTTTTTCTATAACGAACATACAGACAGACAGACAGCCCGACAGACAGACAAAAATTTACTGATTGCATTTCCTTGAAGTAATATCAGACAATGTTGATAATGATAGTCCTAAGTAAATAGCTTAACTACTTTACATTCATTGGGATTGTTATTGTGAATTACACATGCCCAACGGTAATAAAGCTTGTCAGTTTCAGCGTTTCCAAGTTTCAGCGAAATAAAGCATCATTTAATTTTATTATATTTACTATGCATGGCATTACGTTCGTTATTGAAAGCATAAATGACATTATAAATTTTGTCATCTAGATCAGTCATTTATTTATTTAAAGCTGTATTGCAGAATATGGTTCTAAAAATTAATTTTAATCATTAGATCATGCTGGATGATAAATGGTAACTTGCTAATAGATATTTAAATATTTAATGAAACAATAAGAACTTTGTGCCTAGTATTGCTATCGATGCATTTAATGTCTGTAGGTATATTAATTTCGTGCGGTAACCCAAAACTCATTTCATTTTTCAATCAACAACATAAATCGCAGCGGCCAATTTGGACTGCGAGTACGTTATCCAATTTAAACAACAGTTTTCATTTACGTATACAAAGGGTAAACGAAATGCCACTCTGCGAGTCCTCACCCTCCCATCAATTCTCTGTTAGTTACCTGAATGTAGGACACATTCACCGACCCGTAAGCATGTGCAACGCACCCAATAGCCGATATTGATTTTACTTTACTGACTGTTTTAATTGGTTTTGTAACTACGAAACTCGGAACCGCTCATGGACGAAAGCTTTTCAAGGAAGCGAAACGGGCGACCTTCTATACGAGACCTTGACTAATCGATCAGTTGAATCTTACGCGTAAAGATATACGTAATTTCAAGAAATTTATGCGTAAATTATAAATAAGGACTTGTTAATTACACACAAAATATACAAACTAGACTAGACTGTAATCACTACATATGCGTTGGAAGTAGAAAACATTATTTAGTGTAAAAAGAGGCGTAGGCTCCATTATGGGAAGAAAATTTGCTAATTGATATTCAGACATTGCAATTATGGATTACTTTAAGACAGAAAAAACGTATTTGCGGATGGAATTATTTACCGACGCTCAGTCTACGTGAAGCAGATGTTCAACCCACGCATTTTGTCTGGAGTAACGCCCACACAAATTGTATGTATATATACATCCACGCTCTAGATACATTCGCCATGGTATACCAAACCTACCTGTTGATGGTATCTCCTTAACACCACAACAAAATGAGCACTGATAGCTTTCAAGCCCGTACAGACACTTTTCAAATAAATTATACGATTTTACAATTTGATAATGATACTAATAACCACTAGATCATCTAAATACACGAAGTAAGGAAAAGTAACCGCTAGAACTAAAAAGAAACTACTTTTAAACTAGAACGAGAGCAACTATAAGACCATAGCAAAGTAATTCTAGCTTATTATTAAAGCTTGACAGGTTTCGTTACACGAAACAACACAACGTACACAACATTAGCACCTGGCTGTGCGCATGCGTAAGCTACAACGCGCATGCTCGAATTTGACATCAATATGACACCGTCGCGACAGAAGGTCAGTGCTCAATGGATGAAGGTGAAATTTCATGAATGAAGCGAGATAAACGAAAGCATCAATTCAAATCGAGATGCCTGCACAGACTGAATTGTAGATACATAACATGAAACTTTTTTTTAACCTGGGAAAATGCGTTTATGCATCCCCGCTTTGGAGGCATGCAAGACTACCCTGCATCAAGATGGTGGTGATGCTGGCCATGACCTACTATAAACTCCGGTCATTCTGTCAAGCGCTGTAAGGGATTGTACCATGAGGCCTTTAGGAACTAGGGCTGAGTTAAAGCCACGAGCGTTGTCCGCCTAAACTGGACCAATTCGCACCCTTGTCCCTTTGAACGCGACGTGAGCGGCCCTGAGGGTGAGCCGACTCCCGACAGACGGCGATTCGTGCAATGTAGGTAGCGGAATATGAGTCCCCTGTGCTGATCCAGTGAACCCCGTCAGGCAGCATGAAGCTAATTATTAACATCTAACATTGATTTTCATCATAAGATTCATTATACAGAGCATTGCACTGAATTTTCAAAATTTCGTATTCGCATAATAATTATACAATAAAAACATAATTTACGTATTGTTTTCAATATGTACATAATTAGTAAACTTTTTCAAGGAAGAATTCTCTCTTATTACATTAGGATCGCATGTTTTAAGTTACAGTCTAAAATAGATTATAGTCATAGATATAATTCTTCTTAGTTAATTAATTACATACTCCTGTGAATTGGCTTTGAAATAAACATTATGGACAGATGAAAATGTTTCAAAATATTTTAAAAACTTTTATTGATATTTTTTTATTTGTTTTGTTTTAGTAAAGCCTTGAGTTTTATCCGGATAAGGATTATATGATAATTGACTATAACTGAAATAAATTGTAAAACTTATAATAGGGCAATGCATTTCTAGAGTCCATCAGAATTTACCAAGGATAAGCGTTTGAGGGTGGCTATGTATTAAAATATTTTTAATTATTAAAACTCTAAAATATACAGAGGCATCTAGCAAAAATCTTGTTAAATATTTTAGAGCTTTGGTTTCCTCTACCAAAATTTCGCACAAACACACCGCTTACCAGATAGGAAAGCTCTGAAGGCTAGTAAGAGGCTTCGTAATTTAATGCTATCATTCTTAACTAGATGGCGCCGTACCGTGATTTTATATTTTGCTGATTTTAGACATTATTCACGTAAAAAACGTGTTATTACATCTATTAATGATTAAGAATAAATACATTTCTACAATAATAAAAATACACAATTAATGAAAATTTCTGTGTTTGTAATATATTTTGTGAAAGATGTTAACTTGGTAAGGTTTATTATTCTTAGAATGTCGGCAAATAAATGTTTTAACTACTTAATGATAGTCTCGACATACACTTTACAACTAAATGGAATCTAATATTGGATCTGCCTTTCAGGTGTAGGTAACATTTCGCAAGTGAATACCGCAGCAAGTTACTCCCCACTAACACACTGTCTTCAGGTCCGTCTTCCCTGCATCTTGGCTTAGAACATAGGCCATAAATTAAAGGCTTCGGAGCGGAATCTCATACGATTAGTGGTGTAATGGAGCGAGGGCGGAGCGGACGTTGATGCATGTGTGTAGCTGAGGCGAGCAGGCTTGGAATGAACATTTGTGCTGAGATGAACAATGATTTGCATGGACGACAGTAATAGAGGACTTGTCTGTCAAGCCAGTGGGGTCTTAGTGTGTGAAAAACCGCATTTGGAGTATGTTTGCGATTTATGGGTGATTTGAACCGGACTAAATCAGACAAGATCAGTCCAAGTTGACGTAACTAAGGATTAGGTACCTTAGTAATATTGATATTAATATTAATCAATTAAGACTGATCTGAATAATCTTTGACTGGTGGTAAAATGAGACTAAGAGTTTGTTTTTTTTTATTTGGGAAAAAGTGTTCTTAGACTTTTGTTTTCTATATGGTAAATTAAAACCTGGATGTTAGTTTAATGTTGCAGTATTTTCGATTGATATCAAATAACAATACCTACTAAAATTGATGAAGTACATAAATTAATTTAGGAGACTATAACAAAAATAGCAGTTCTTTTACCCGACTTCAAAAAAGAAGGAAGGTTTCTCAATTCGACCGTATGTTTTTTATGTAATGATGCCATAAAGCCATTGGGAAAGGTCTATGTCTAGCAGTGGACGCCTGCTGATGATGAATGTATCTATAGTGATAAATCATTTTAGTACTATACCTACTATTTATAACCTAGCCTTTGTAAGCAGCGTTATTCAAAATCACGATAACTTATTAAGACCAATCGAAAAGTGCTCAGGGGCGTAGCTACCGTATCAATAAAGTGCATAAGCAAAAACTACCAAATTTTGTGACAAATCTTTTTCTCTTGTGCCCCAAACAATTTTTATATGAGGCCCCACCAAGGCACGCTACGCCTCTAATAGAATCGAAAAAAGAAGACTGTGACGTCATTTTTAATTTAAATTTGATCTAAGTCGAATAAAGTACCAAAAATTGCCGTAAAAGTCTACATTGAGAGTTCGCATGCACAATTAGATGAAAACTGTGATTCTGATGAGAATCGTAATCGCTCACGTCTCTATTTAGACACCGACGTAATTAATCTCAGTTTGGCGATCCGTCTTGGCGGGCCGATATCAGAACAGAGAGGGGAATCCATCTCCGGCGACCCAGGATTTGTCTTTATGTCAGGTGCCGACTGAGAATAACGTGCGTAGTGACCTAATAAGATCTTTGAACACAGCGATATTGTACTACGTGACTGTATAAACTGAATAGCGACCCTTTCTCACTTCGCTTCGGGTATTTCAGGTGATCGTTTTTGGGTCACATTCATGGCATTTTAGTAGGGATCCCTAATCTTTCCTATCAATAAATTAAATATGTTATTCAGAGTGAAAGAATTTTTGAAATTGGCACAGTAGTTTTTGAGTTTATTAATTATAATTATACACAGAATAGGTCAGTATGCAACCACTTTATTCTTCACAACCTCTGTGGCTCAATGAATAAATATTCTCGAAAGAAAACCCGGTAATTTGAAGCTTTCGGGTTTGATACCGGATCGCTTCTATTTAAAAAAAAACGACCAAGTGCGAGTCGTACTCGCGTACAAGGGATTCCATACCATTGACTAAATTTCTACCAATTATCTGGTGCTGACGTTTAATGTCGGTCAAGAAGCAGCAAAAAACACTTTTGTTGTATGACACTCCCAAACAACAATAGTGTTCCTACCAGTTTCGGGTATTTTATTAGTCCACATAAAAGTCCCATTAATTGGAGCCGTGTGATTAACAACCTATCGGTAGGTTCTAGCGGTGAAATATAGACCTGTTAGCGTTTATTACACACATTAATACATTTTATACCTTTAAGTTGGTAATACATTGCATAGCTTATTATTTCTCTGATAAAATAGTCTCTCAGTTGAAATCCGGCGTGCGAGTAGGAAATTAAATTAAATAGTCACTCAATTGACATCTGACGTCCAAGCGTATAAAAGGCAGACAAGTTGTCAGTTATCGACATTCTGTTACGAGACGCCGGACCGAACGGACGTATAGAGTGATTTATGTGGATTATGTGCATTATTATGTGGATTACCTGTAAAACAGTAAGTGTTAATATATTTATATTTTATTGGTAGGATTGGTAGGATATTGTTAGGATATTGGTAGGATTGGTAGGATTATTGATTGAATTGGTAGGAATTGATAGGAATGTTAATTATGAGGGATTAGGTTAGGATAGGATTAAGGATATTAGGATTTGTATACCAGTGAAGTATTGTATTTGAATGAAAAATAGTGAATAAAGTGATTTAATCTTGAGTATTTTGGTTCTTATTTTCATAAACCCACTCCTTCTGAACTGATGGCCAACAGTTCAGAAGTGGGATCGTAAGAAAATTCTCTTAATTTTATTTTCACGTCCACAATAACCGAGAATGAGCGAACTTTTTTTTTTCAGCAATAATGTACGGCTTTAAAGTGAATAGCTGTTCAGTTACCACTGGCGAATGGAAGTAAAATCAGTAGTGAATAATAGAATAACTAAAGCGGTACATGTTTGAATATTTTTTTCTTTGACCACGCCCAGTTATTTTATTTTCGTAATAGTCATTTTCTTAGCACAAATAGAACTAAATACTCAATACTTCGTTGCTTGCTGTGTAATATCCTTAATTCCTTAAATAAATAACAGATTAAATTATATTGTTTCACGTATTATGGGAGTCGGGGTAGATTCCTAATTGAAACGGACCTCAATATTATAGACTTGTTGAGTTGTGCGTGCATAGGTTTGTTTTTCTATCGCCCAACGTGTATACGATGTACTCTTAACGCAATAACGAATACATGTCGTTGGAGTCTGGGATTAGGGCGTAGCTCTTAAATACCGTTGTTACAGATTTTAAGGTAAAATGTCACATGAATGAATGCCTAACAAGCTAATCTAGAATTATAAAATAAGAATTGAATAGGAGACAACAAAAATTAGTGATAGGTACGTACGTGTGCAAATATTCATTGAGGAATCACATAAGTAAAAGAGCTTGGACAAATTTAACGGTTATCAGTAGTATTCAAATATATTACAGGATTTGGTAAAGTAATAATAAATGATATATAGGGATATCAATGATCATATATTTGCTAAATATGTATTCACTGGAAAGCTATTTTTAGGTATGGTCATGCAAGAAAAATAAAATGGTTTACTCGTGTTTCTTTAAGTGGATTCGCAATGTATATCATAACTTTTTATGACCGCGTTTCGACGTGTAGTCTGCTAGGCCTTCTTTAATGATCTAGTGATTTGGTGATCTAGGTAATCTTGCACTTTGTGGTAGCCATTGGTAATTGTACATGACTCTGTGCGAGATTTAAATCGATATAATACTTAGATCAACAATATGTTGCGGTCAAACGTGTATTGGGCACCGCGGTTAGGATTTTTATTTCTTTGGATAATTCTTTAAGTGATTTACGGGATTGGGGTCTGTAATGTAGACCGGAGCACCCTTCTGTGATACAGGGTTAGTTTGTGAGGCTGATTCCCATAAGGGCAAACTGTGGGATATGATGCTGTGGAAGTGACTGGATTGAATTAGCCTTGAGGTATCGATGTCAGTTCCCTAGTTTTTTTTAATTAGGTAACGTTATGACAACTGAGTCCGCCCGTTGTAACTTGAGAGTTCGCAGTTATCCCTGGAAGGGTCGTGCATTCAGCGGGTTCCGTGTGTTTACTGTTCATGGTTATGTGAGTATTTATTTGACTCACATTCATATTTACATCGTCCCACGGAAGTGAAGTAGGTAGTAGTATAAACTGACCGAAGCCTCGGTTCACAGAAAAATAAAAAAATAAAAAAAAATGAATTAAAATGAGTCTGAAATTAAATTTGTGTGTGTCCTATATGGACGGATATGCATTGGAATTTACAAGAAAATAATTGTGGTAAACTAATGTAAGACTGTGAGAGAGTATTGTTCGCTTAGTCATATTTTTGCTTGTTTGTTGATGGGATAAGATTAAAACTTAACGCTGGTAAAATGGAAATAGACCTAGGAATCGATGAAATAAAGGAATAATCTTACTTGTTTCATTGGATTTGGATATGACTGTCTATACACTTGTTAAATATTATTGCAAAATTCTGTGAAACAATAATTATACCACTGCTGAAATTTCCTTACAAATATTTTTGATAAATGAAGTTCATTGAGGGTTTGTAGAATCGCTATTACACAATAAATATGATTTGGAATGGCTAAGAAGACATTCTTTCACATTTGCTTTTGGAGGAGATTGGGCTTAGGGTTTTCGGCTAAGGATTTATCTTGCTCGTTATTCAGGGTAGGTATGTTAGAAAAGTGGGTTTTGGATTGAGTGGCTGCTTCAGCATCGGAATTGGGACGATTGTCACTTTCTTTAGAGATCTTGTGGTAATGAACCGGGGTTCTATGTCCTTTATTACTTTTAGATAAGTACTCGTTATTTGTCTTCGCCACTATACAAGCCTTTTTAAAAGGGGTTTCGTATACTTTTAAACATTATATTCTCATCCTTTGATCTGGCTTGGGTTGCACAAGGTTCGAATAATTTCCTTCTGTTAATAATGTGAATGCCTGGAGTGGCCCAGTCACAAAGATTTGTCTTTCGTCTGCCTTGGCCTATTTCTTAGTAAATACATACATGCAGTATTTGTAAAAGGATTAATTAATTTTAATGGTGTCAGATGGAAAACATTGTCTGTGTGGGATACTTGAGGGATTTTATAATAAATTTTTTCTATATCTCAGTCCGATTTTCGAGGCTAGATCGATGTGTGAGGTTTGCGCCCGTGAAGGCGCCCAGGTGCTGCCATTTGGTCGCTCTGGTTCGGGTTTATAATGTCTATTGCTGTTGACTTACTGATAGGTTTGAGGTAACAGAAAAATTTATATTTTCGGGCCAGTGCGTGATATTCAAGTGGGTTCATCAAAAGGGTCAGGGGATATGGATAACATTGGAAATTGGTCGGAGTCTGAGAGAATAGTGGATTCGGATGAATTTTCATTATCGGAGGTCGGGGTCTATATATAGGCAATCATGGTCTACATCATCATTGTGCTGCTCAAGCTCTGAGCATAGCCCGGTGCACTCAACGAAGAGCGATGATATATCACATTATTACGATCTTTTGACTTTGAACCATTTTCAATTGATATCAGTAGCCCGTCTCTGTCTGCGGTGCCCCTAGGGAATGATCTAACCTAATGATTTTGTGATTAGAATAGATAGTCATTACTGTATCCTATACGGGTGATTTGGTGGACACTGCTGATGTTGATGATGGTGAACTTGTTGTGCAGTTTAGGGGGTCTTGCATCTGTGAGCGGTCTCTTCCAGACAATCTTGGGGTAGAGGATAGTTAAAAGATGAGGATGAGGTGATCTATCAACTGAGTGAATTACAATTGATGATTGATGAATGTGAACAGCAAGCGACCTTCCCTCCCTTCGAGTATTTAAGGTTGTCTGTTACAGCCACGCTGTAACAGATGAACAGATAGCAGTATTCGGTCCGGACATGCTTTTTGTAGAGTCATAGTACACTTTTTTTTTGGTTCTATAATCAATGGGTTTCGCCGCGCACGCGATGAGAGAAGGGTTTTGACGATTTTTGTTCATATCTTGAATTGAAATGAAAATAGAAGCTTTAATTACATAGATTTAAATAGAGGTACTCATTAATCTCCAAGTAAAATATGGAAAGGTTATGCTAACGCCATATTCGGAGAGTGGATTCTGCCCGGGGGAACCGGCAGGAAACAAGATGTTACTCTTTTTCTATCGGCAATTTTTGTATTACAATGTTTTATTGTTATTATGCACTGCAAAGTTGCGTTTATATAATGCAAAATTCAAACTTGGGTAACTTTAGTGAAATTCTATTATGAATCCCATATTAAAAAAATTATGACCTGTGTATACCAAAGATAGTGTAGCTTCCTAAAGGCTTATAACTGATTAGGTTTTGACAAAAGATTTAACATTTTGTCTGAACGGTATTCTGTCGAATAGGTGAGTTGTGTTCTGTCGAAATATGGCTTGTCGAAATAGAATATTGTCGGAGTACCTAGTGTTTTGTCTGACTAGAAATCTGTCGAATATGTGATTTGTTGAAACAGTGTTCTGTGGAATCATCGTACGTCCGAAGAGACTTCTAGTTGAAATAGTGTTTTCGAAATTCAGGATAAGATTCATGAAGGAGATATCAAATCGGATCAGTGTTTTTAGGGTCTGTTAGGTGTGTGGGCAAATTTACTCTCTGGCATTAGTGTTGATAAATATGTAAATGCGATACGTAAAGAAATAAAATAACATACTCTTATAGTAGGGACAGGGTTCATAACTTAAGGGTTTTCTTCCCAGGGTATATAGGTGAAATGAGATTATTATTGGGCGTCTGAAATTTTTAGGAGTATATACAGGAACTTTTTGACTCTTTCAAATGTTTTGTTTAAAATGGAATTTTATCCTAACAATACTAGTTTCTTGACCTAGTGTCTTAAAACAACATCTAGTGCTTAGTTTCCAACTACGTCAGATATGAATCGGCAAAAAAAAAAAAAAAAAAAAAAATGTTTGAGAAAATTGAACAACGATTGTACACCGAGTAGTGATTCAACGATTCAATTTTGTACTATCTACGTCGTACTATGTCGACAAGAAATGTGTCAATGATGCCATAAGGAAACAAAATTATTTATAGGAGAAAACTATATAATAAAGGCGATTTTAGGGATTTTTGAGAAAAGTTTAGGAATAATAAAAATTTTTGGGAGTTGGTACACTAAGTAGTGATTCCATGCATTAGAACTTGGACACTGTTAGTTGATTTTGACACTACAACGACTAGGCAAAACTAAGTACTTGATATGAATTTCAACTTGATAGCTCTACGCGTTCATGAGGAAAAAAAGAAAAAGTTTATATTTATTAAAAAAATATATATTTTGTAATGTAACTAAAAATTTAAAGTTTTCGGAATATTTCATTCATGTGTGCTATAAAACGTTGCTTCATGCCAAATTTCAAGATTCTGGGTCGACTGGAAGTACCCTTTAGGTTTTGATTCCCTTGCAAGTGTCAAAAATTTGCGGCATAAACGGCTGTATCTTTTGATTGCGTTGGCTTAGAAGTTTCACAGCTTCAAGGGACAGTAGACCTGAGTAATTGATATAAATTTCAGCTTCATACCTCCACGCGTTCCTGAGAAAAAGGGTCTTGACAGATGGACGGACGGACGGACAGACGGACAACGAAGTGATCCTATAAGGGTTCAGTTTTTTTTTACTTTTGAGGTACGGAACCCTAAAAATGGAATACTTTTGCATTCTCAATGTGATTTTTCTGCTTAGTAAGAGCGGGTTAAGTGGCCAGATTCTTAGCTGAACACATACAATGTGATAGCGATATTACTACTTATTTGTCCTATTGAAATCGGATGAATAGAATATTATGTCTTTTGTCAAATAGACTCTCGATACATTAAGTGTCAGTGAGTTGCAGTCATTCTTATGAAATTACCTATTATTTCAATTTTTCATTTCTGTCCGTGCTAGACACTCACTGTGGGTCAGTCCGAGCATTGTAATATTTTAAATGGTTAATGGATTTTGAACATTGAAGGCACTTCATAAGCCTTTCTTTTCCCTATAAGTTATGATCGCACGCTGGCGGGAACAGTTCTGGTTGCATTCACTATGGTGGTCGTTGCAATATGTCGATGAGATGGTTGAGGTGAGAGGCTCTTCAGGGCCAGGGTGTGTTCCTTTTTCTTCGTTTTGGAACTCGTCACAACACCAACAATGTATGAAATGTTTAGCTGAAATAATTGATTTATCCGAAGCGAAGCGAGAAGCGGGCTGCTAGTATTTTATATTCTGTTTTGTATTGATTTTGTAGGACGCGATGTTTTTGATGAATCTTATTCAACACCTGATCTGTCTTTCCTTTACATACTTAAGTTGAAATGCCTATTAGACCAGATGACTGTATACGAAGTGGAGGAAGTTTGAATTACTTTTTACAGCTTTCATGTGTTATAGGTAACCACGGTACAGGTAAAATTGAAACTATAAAAACAAACATTAATTATAAGTAGATATTCAAAGGAGTGGACTGATACAGGCTGATGATGATGAACCTGATGAAGATGCTGATGAAGATGCTGATGAAGATGCTGATGATGATGCTGATGATGATGATGATTCAAACGAGTACGGTGCTAAATATAGTATCTATATACGTACATGTAGCCCATGTTTGCAACAATGAATGTGTATTTTACGATAACAATACTAAGCTTTTAAAAGTTTTTCAGATACCCACTACTACGGAAGAAGATGAATATGGATGGACAGTCGAGGGCAAGGAGTGAGGAAGGAATGGAGCCCAGGTAGGGCAGGAATAGAGCCCAGGCAGGGCAGGAGTGGAGTCCAGGTAAAGCAGGACTGGAGCCCAGGTTAGAGGGCATAACTAGAGCCCAGGTTAGAGGGCATAACTAGAGCCCAGGTTAGAGGGCCAAACTAGACTTTACTTGACTGGACTGGAGCGGACTGGACCGGACCGGACAGATGGGACAAGAGGACATCTCAAGAAACTGCTAAGAAGACACCAAGCTGAAACTAAGGCGAAGACTAAGGCGAAGAAGACACCAAGCTGAAACTAAGGCGAAGACTATGGCGAAGAAGACACCAAGCTGAAACTTCTAGTAGCAAGCGTGAGGACACGCTTCGAACAGGATGGCCGAGCTGTTAGCGTTTATTACACACATTAATACATTTTATACCTTTAAGTTGGTAATACATTGCATAGCTTATTATTTCTCTGATAAAATAGTCTCTCAGTTGAAATCCGGCGTGCGAGTAGGAAATTAAATTAAATAGTCACTCAATTGACATCTGACGTCCAAGCGTATAAAAGGCAGACAAGTTGTCAGTTATCGACATTCTGTTACGAGACGCCGGACCGAACGGACGTATAGAGTGATTTATGTGGATTATGTGCATTATTATGTGGATTACCTGTAAAACAGTAAGTGTTAATAGATTTATATTTTATTGGTAGGATGGTAGGATTGGTAGGATATTGTTAGGATATTGGTAGGATTGGTAGGATTATTGATTGAATTGGTAGGAATTGATAGGAATGTTAATTATGAGGGATTAGGTTAGGATAGGATTAAGGATATTAGGATTTGTATACCAGTGAAGTATTGTATTTGAATGAAAAATAGTGAATAAAGTGATTTAATCTTGAGTATTTTGGTTCTTATTTTCATAAACCCACTCCTTCTGAACTGATGGCCAACAGACCTCATTAATTTGATAGAGAACTAATATATTTTTGACCTTTACTTATTTGCTTGCACTTGATAATTGAATGTAAAAAGTCAACAATAATTTACCTGTACTCTTAGTTATTAATTAGGTATTATATCGTAATAAAATAACGGTTGGTTATATAGACAGAGACAGATAGTCGATTGGAATTGAAATTCCATGATAGATGAGGCATTAAAAATTTGTATATTCAAATAAATAAGTACCTTTATGTAGATAGATGTAAACAGCACAACACGATATAAAAGAAAATAAACGTACACTTCAATCCTTGTAAATCTTAATCTCTATAAAGACACTTAATATAAAGACAAAACAATCTTAACAAAAGACGACAGCTGTAGCTAATCCGAACAAAAATTAAATGAAAGAAAAGTTGCCGAAAGCAAATACCCCATTCTGTATAGGATTACAACAATAAGCTTCCGAACAGTGTCGCCGGGAATCCGAAGAATATTTAATAAATACGGGGCCTCGTTTACAAAGCAAACAACTCATCAGTCCATACAAACAAGAGTTTCTCTCTAGATATTTTTTCATGCAACAATGTGAGGCTGCATTTTGGTTTGGTGGATTTTCGTCGTATTTCCATGCCTCTGTTAGCTTGGCAGTTACATATTGAATGTTGTTTGTGTGGTATACCTTCGTAACCGATATCTGGATGCAAATGATACGAAACATGTCTATTCTTACTGCTTTGTCTATTTTGGTTCTTAGTCTGGCAACTCGCGATAATGTAGTGTAGGTGTACCTTATAATTTTCTAAAGTAAATATTTTTTAGTTCATTCTAAATCAAATACTTAATCGTAATTTTTTTTTATTTACAAGTTGCTAAGCCGAAAAACGATGACCATTCCATGCATTCGTTACTGAAAATATATTAATACTAGCTGCTGCCCGCGGCTTTGCCTGCGTGAACATCGGTTTGTCATGAAGAGCTTACTCTGTCATTATATCATGTACGTACGCGTCTTTGTCTCTTATTTTATCACACGCGCTTACGAATGGATGCTCAAAAGATGATGAAGATATAGGTATTCGATTTGAGTGCCGAGAAATCTGAACATAGGTTGACACAGGACAAACACAATGTAGGTACCTACATCATGTTGGCCTCTGGTTGGCCATTGGAAGCCGCGGCCCATTGTTCAGGAATCACCTGGTCTTAAGCTATGGTTCTCTTAACTGTAAGTTCCCGTGATGACTTATCCAGAGCGACGTCTTCCTGAATTATTCGAGTTATCTAAAAAAGTTCGTTTTCTACATTGAATCCTACCGGGAACCGATATAATGCGCCACTGGGGTCAGCAGTCATCAGATTGTTATGTCGCGTCCGCACTTTTTTTGAGTCAATTAGTCTTTTTAAGGTATCAATAATGGTGCTTACCTACGTACCTAGTTACTACTATGAATTCTCATTATTTCAAACAGAGCAACCGCACGTAATGCACTTGTGTATGGGCATAGACATGTACACTTCAATATCTCGTGCATACTTGCCCGGTCTGCTTGGAGAATGGTCATTGTGGCCGATTTTCGGCCAGGAGAGGGATGGCGTCGGCGCGATACGTTTAAAATTGATTAATATAGAAATCATCATCAGCCTATTACAGTCCACTGCTGGACACAGGCCTCTTCAGTTGCTCGCCACCTAGGGCAAACATCTGGAGGATATTATGGGTATAAGCGCCACCTGGGCAGGCGGGTTGGCGATCGCAGGGCGTAGCTTCTCGCTCCGGTCACGCTGCTGCCCGTCATAGGCCTGTGATATCTAGCTAGCCTTCCATCGTTATGGTTTTACCACCACCAGTCGTATTGCCAAAGCCTCGTTTGTTGGTCGGCAGGATGCACTACGGGCAGGTGAGGAAGGCTTGGAGTGAAAAGGTGATAGGTCACTCCCATACAATATACAAATACGGATACTTATTTTGTACTTTTTGGAAAATAAGTGCGTTTAATAATCTTATATCTATACAACTAACACAGAATCTGGATATCCTGTGTATGAACATATTTTTAAAAAGCCACGCTAAAAATACTAAATCTTTTATTTCGATTTTTCTTTATGTCATACTGAGCATCCCTAAGAATATAATGTGAAAATTATTTACCGATAAAATTAAGATTTTTTAATTATAGGTGGTACCTAACTATGTACAATAATTGTACATGTTAGTACACAGGTTTTAAGTATCACGCCGACCAAAAAGCGACCACTTGGCCGGTGTATGAATCTTAACTTACTTCCAAGCGTTTTTTTCTTCCACATGCGTAATTAAAACGATTTTATTAGGCTGAAATGTTATAATATTAGTATATTGAGGACAGAAATTACAATTTGGATTAGAAAAATATTTATTAAGCATACACTGATCGCAGTTTCGTCGCATCCGAGCTAGACATGTGGCCCGTTGTGAGCCTTTTGAGATTGCAGTAAGGTTTTTGGTTCTTGGTCACTGTGATTCATTATCAGATGCAGGCCGCCTTGTTTACGGGTTAAGCTAGATCTGTTTTGACTGTACACAATTTTATTCCTAAAGTTTGTTCCAATTTGTTGCTGAATGAGGTGCCTCTGAAACTGAGCAATATTCTAGTAGACAACGCCGGTGGTTATCCCTTTACGTTGGTCGTCTTTTCAGTTATAGCAGTTTGCATATAGTATTTTCCGAAGAATTTCATTCCGAAAATAAGCCGCACAATTTTAATTCACAATTATTTGTACTTATTGGTGGCGAATTTCCGTTTTTGCCTACCTCGATATCAGTACCTGTCATGTCAAATTGATAATTTCGCTGACAAAGTCAAGAAATGACAGTATCTATGGTGTATTCAAAAAGTTTTTAATCATTCCGTAACATATTTTCCCGAAATTCTAAATGAAAAAATTGATAAATCGTTGTAATTTATAGCCTATATGTTAATCTGATGCATAAACAATATTCGTGTAAAGTTTCACTAAAATCTGTTCAGTAGTTTTTTGCGTGAAAAGGGAACAAACATCCATCTATCCATCCATCTATCCATCCAAACAAACTTTCGCGTTTATAATATTAGTGGGAAGTAAGTCGTGTACGTTATTAAATACTGTTATCAAGTACTGGGCACTGATATACTTTTGCTCTCATAATCCGATATCATGATAATAATTAAACAAGACCGAAAGATCAGGTGCAGAATCACCGGCGACTTCCTGATCCAGGGGTACCAGCTACTGACAACCCAGAAGCAGTTTCAGGTTCGACTCGAATTATGTAATGAAAAGAAACCTATCTTCAAGGTCCCAAAATGGTACCTATAGCCACGATAAACCAAACCATATTAAAGAAAATGCAAGATTCCTCCTACAAACGTAATCCAAATAAGTCAAACAAACTTACAATTTAAACGTCAATCCAGTTTCCATTCCTGCACACGAGCACCAACATAATACACCAACCGTATGAATTCTGACTGCATTACACAGAGATAACTTGTCCGTAAGTTGGGAAGGCGCCGACAGTGTGCTTAAAGTAATATTTCCTTGAGGGTATATCGCAGCGGCGAGAAACGTAATGAATGCGCTTGCAAACAACACGTACTCCGCTCTCTTAATATGGTGCCGCTGGTAAATGTAGATACGAAGGCTTTTAGAGAAAAGCCGGTCTTTAAAATGTATTTTAAGTTCCATGACAATTTTGTAAGGATGAGCGATTCAAGTAACTAGGAACTATGGATTGATGCTGGTCTCATCATATCAGCGTCTGCTGATGATAGAGTATATTCAATTTACTGACTGACTTACCTAAATGGCATTAACGAAAGAGAAGGTCTAGTATCATGACTTGAGGTAAAGACCTTAGTAGAATATGGTTTGTATCATGATTAAGATTTAGTAGAAGGTGAAACGATAAGGCCACTGATTACATGGAAGTGCCTTTTTCATGTAGAGTTGTACTTAATCAAGTTGAAGAACGAGTTCCACCAAAGGGGATGAAAGAAGTCCATACCAGCCGTCAGGAATAAAATTAAAAGGAAAAACATATTAGGCAACTCAACTAATTTGAGAAGGTAATGAGGACGAATCCTATTTAATTGAAACCCTTAGCAGCAAACATAGGTCTAAAACTAGCATGTTCTTGTACATAGAACTACCGTGGAATACTACAGTAAATCGTTTCATATTTGAGAATGCACTGAAAGTTGCAGCGCTTTTCATATTTTCACCACGGTTTTTAAGTCCATTGACAAGACCGGATTGGCTAGCCCACCCAAGTCTGGTTTAAAAGGTCCTGTTGCAAGACACACAAAACAACAACCCAAGTTTTCCATATACTATAAAGCCAAGTGTATCGATTGTCTTCTTGTACATAATTTAAGGAGCGTTCTCCACGTAACTGGAAGGCACATGCCAGCTATTTCCCACTTTGCCTACCACATGCTGCATCCGTGCTCTTGAACAATAGATGTCCCCGGCGGTCCGCTGCGCTCTATCCGGTATAATTCCGGGACCTGGATTGTTTTGAGACGAGGAATTTTGGTTGGTGCAATTATATTTGCCGTCCTAGCACTGAAATGTAGGACATTCGCTTACATCTAATTTCCTGTTGAGAATCTGCTGATTTCATATTTAGGATTTTTTATTAACTCACTACTAAAATTATTCCTCAATTTAATGAAGAGGATAATTAATTCTTTTGCATCATTTGGTTAATAATAATTTCGCCATTAAGCCGTTTCCATAATAACTATGATGATATCCAAGGCCCATCATCTCCGGACCGCGGGGGAGGGAAAGGATCTCACCTGTATTATTTAGTAAATTCTGGATATTATTGGATACCTTCAAGTTTAATTTAGTTGTAGCTTCAGTAATTTCGATGTTTGTGAAATGTAACGAATCTTGTGTCGAAATGAGATACGAAAAGTGTCTTCATAATATGTATTTTCGTACAAACCCAGTGGGATATGTACGTAAATAAAAATATATGAAGCTTTACACTTTAAGGTGTCTCCACATTACTCGCCTCCTGGTATGAACTCGACAGTTTAGTGCCGGGTTCACCCAGTGGCTTTAGAAGTTGTGATCCGGAGAATTTTCCCGGTGACACATGCAATGTTCCCAATTACTTACAAAGTTCTCAAGGAATACCTTGAAATCCGGAGTTATCTAATTTTGATATGTCTCTTTAATAAGATTGCGATTCCCATTTTATACGTAGGTAATAAAATATGTGATAAAAATTGAGAGGAAGAAAATATTAAGCAAATAACAGCTTATTTGAAACGAGTTTCTGCAATTTTTCACGAAATTTCTCTAACAAGCCACTCTTGGGTCTTCCGGAAACTTGCGTTACCGTTGAAATAAAATATAAATCTAGATGTGGTATAATATTTAGCTCATATCTTAATAAATGCAATATATTTAGTAACTGTCGTCTAAATAATAGTTTATTAAGTGAGAACCCAAAAAGCAATTTACTTACAGACCTACTTTTCTCTGCCTCGTATTCCTTGCCAAGCGTCTTACAATCGTAGGATTGTCATTCTATTCTAAGTCACTATTGATAGTAAACACTAGAGTGCACTTCATGACCATCATCATCAACCTGCAAACGTTCACTGTTGGATATTAGACATCACGTTTGGCATGCTACACGGACATAAACATTTAGCAATAAATACGAGTAGCAAGAACTTATTACATATTTATTATTACTTATAACAGCCCAATTCTAATACAAATTACAAAGAAACGAAAATTTGTACATAAATTCATAGAATTGGCCCATTAATCTCCTTAACCAATTTCGTGGCGATCAAGTCTGGAACATACTCGTATAACATTCATATCAAAATAACACACAACAGCATTTCACATCACGCATAAAACACATGCCGTTTCCACAAACGACGTTTCTTTGTTCGGCTCCCGCTGAATAGAGTTCCGTAGTCATAACCATTATCTTGCCGGGTTCCGTTCACAATGCACCTGTCGAGACCCATTAAACTCCACAATTGCACGGTTATGCCAGTTTATTTAAAGCTTCGATATACGCTACGCAGGGTTTTTGTCCCTTTTTTGGATGGGGAGATTTTTGGACTGTATATTTGTTTGCAAATTGGTTGGGGCTTTTTATGGAAGTTGGTATTAAGATGGTAATCTTGAGATGTCTTTGGTTTTTGGACGCTTGCTAGAATGATAGGCATGTAAGGACATCTTTCGTTCTAAGCCAACCTCACCTGTCCGTGGTGCATCCCGTCGAATAACAAACAATGTTCTGGTGGCGGTATAATTATCACAATTGAAGGCGTAGCTAAATAGCACAGATTGATGACGGGCAGCAGCGTCACCGAAGCAAGAAGTTTTGCCGTGGGATCGTCAACCCGCCTGCCCAGCGTGGCGATTATAAGTATATTCTCCAGGTGTTTTCCTAAGTGTATATCCAGCAGTGGACTGCGTTAGGCTGTTAATGGATGCTTGCTAACGAACTTGAATGATGATTGCACAGTAGTACAACAACGCGTAAGCCAGTCGCCTCCGTCGTCGGCATTCAGATTGCCAGGTTTTGGGTTAATTCTATTTGAATCAGAGTACCATTGACTTGAGAAGAAGAAGATCGAATCTTGTTAATACAAAATCACGCAAAGTTTCTGAAGTCTCGTATATTAAAGCCCAAAAGTTAAATTCTACACACACACACATTTAAGATACTAACGCTATAATATCGGGTAGTCTGCGGGAAACTGCCTTTGAGAACGTAAACAAGGACCACTTTTCAGATAAGATGTCAAAACATCCGCTTGAAACTTCTTGTGACGCCATATTTATGGAGAAATTGGGTTATCATCGAAATATCGATGTGTTGGTATATTCAAGTACCTAAGATATGAGGGTAGATAGTAGACACTCTACTTATCCAGGTGAGTTTTATCACATACTAGCTGTGCTCGCGACTTCGTCCGCGTGGAATAGTTATTTTTTTACCCGTTTTTTTTTTACATTTTCTCTTATTTCTTCGCTCCTAATAGTTACAACGTGATATTATATAGCCTAAAGCCTTCCTCGATAAATGATCTATTCAACACAAAAATAATTTTTCAATTCGGACCAGTAGTTCCTGAGATTAGCGGGTTCAAACAAACAAACCAAACTCTTCAGCTTTATAATATTAGTTAAGATAAAGTATAGATAAATATGTATGAAGTTTACATTTTGGAAGTTTCGAAAATATACAGGAAGGAATCGTGGGTGTGGTTTCCGGATTTAGAATAGGACCATCTCATCCCAAAGGTGTCGTAGATGATGACTCAGGCAATATCAGGAAACAGGCAGCAGCGTTTACCTAGGTACAAATAAAACCTACTGCCATCAAAATCCCCCAATTGGCAATTGGCATTAGAGAAGGCATTATTATTATGTTCAACAATGGAGTTCGAAGGCTCATGATGATGATGATGATTTTACCGAGATTTATACGGGCAAGGCCGTGGAATGCTGCTAGTTAACAAAATAGCTTTTTATTAAAAAATACCTATAATTTTGGCTGTCGCGAACAAAAAAAACCTATAATCGTTTAGTACTCTTGTATAAAGATTAAACTATACCTATAGTTACATACCTATCTCGTTTATCTTTCAATAGGACATGAAAAGTACTTTCCGTTTATGGTACACAAACCCAGCAATATGTCTCAATGTGAAGGGAACATACATAAAAATGACGGAAGTTTTACTATCGGCTATAAAATTTTACGGTGATCTAAAAAATATATATTTTATTACATAATTTTCGTAGTCATATAAAACCTTAATTTTGTTACATACTACGGGTTTCTATGGGTGAAGTTTGTGTGTTAAGCTGTTTTCCTGTGACTCGTAATTATAACTAATGTTCAAAAAATTGGCACTCTCCCACTGAATCAAAAAACTTCAGCTTACTTTAGATCATACAAAATTCATACAGTTATCTATGCTTTGCTTTTTAGCATTAGAAATAATACAATTTAGGTATTTTTATGTACATGTTATGGACCAAGTGATAAATGGAGCATTATATATAATGCCCGGGCATTATGATAAATGGCCAATATGAGAAGGCAATTTGATAATAATTATTAAAATAATCAAATTGACCGGGCATTATGAATTTTGTTTTTCACCTTTTGGGCAGAGTGATAAAAACATATTTAATAACTAAGTATATCGCAGTCTCCATTTGGAGTGTTACCCCTCCTGGTCCTCTGTAAGGCACGCGTGGGGGTACAGGCCCAACACTCCTTGAGATAATTTAATATGTGTACTTATGTGATACTCAGGCCATACATAATTTCTGATTGCTCCAAGATTACGCACTTAGTTAATACACGGCAAATGCAGCACTAATGCATAATGATGGGAACTAAGTTATAGGGCTATTATTGAATTGACAGGCCCTGTGTACAGGATAACTGGGCCATTGATGTGATATAACGGACGTTAGCCATTTAATTTTTATAAGGTAAAGGGTGAAAACGGAACCCTATAAGTTTTCAAATTATGTATATCTGTTCGCTATAAAAACATGATGATGTTGCAACCAATATTAAAAACATAATAAAATAAATATTCAAGGGGGCTTCCATACACGCGATTGTTGGCCAATACGACATTAAATTCTAATTTGTATTTGTTAAAACGTGATAGATCAAAATAATATAGCTACTACACTACAGTTATGTACAGTTGCACCACGTTAATAAGTCCCTTCGGCAAACATCGTATGTAAAACTAAACAAAAACATAAATTTTAGCGGATGCAGCGATCTCCGAATAAGTGATTTACGCGCGCGTCACTCCTCCTTGCTTTATTATCAAATTGCCCAATTGTCAAGTAGCAGTGCAATAATGACCGGGCAATATGATAAATAATGAAGTTTAGATAGTAATTATCATTTTGCCCAATAGAGCTTGACATTATTCATAATGCCCGAGCATTATAAATAATGCCCGCATTAATCACTTGGTCCATAACATACACATAATTAGTAGTGTGCCCTAATAAAAGACCTAAAGAAGCTTAATGAGCTTATGTTGCAAACGTGAAACGGAACGTTTGTTTGTCAACTCAAAGTCACTCTTCTATTATAATGATTGTGAAGAAAAAGGCATGTTACACCTGCCTCTTTGTTTTCAATGCTTCAAAAAACAGTGTATAGTTGTAACAAAATTTAGAATGTGTCATTAACGTATAAGTATGCGTCGCTTTTCGATCTTTAAGTAAACTTTGGCCCCATCCCCGCTTCACGCTTTGCGAATAACGCATTCTGTTCATTTGAGAGACGTACGCTTATAGAATAGAAAGGAGTTTTACTGTAATTGGGGTTACCGAAAAAAAAAATGGCAGTGTCCATCTTTTATTTAAAATGTGAGACAATATGGATAGTCTAAAATTTTTATAACTATTTTCTGACAAAAATGCTAGGTTTTTCAGTATTAATACTTCGTTTTTTAAAAAAGAAGCAGTGATCGGAATCTTTTTCTACAGACGAGTGGTGTGAGCAAGCGACCACTGTAAAATTATTATCATTATCATCATCATCCTATAGCCTGCAAATATTCGCTTCTCCCAATGACAATTTTGTCATTTGGCTTATTCACTACGCTTAGCAAGCAGTGACAGCGGTAGGATTTTTGTACCCAGTAAATGCTGCCGCCCGTTTTCTGATACTCCCTTATTTGACTTCTATGACACCCAGAAGATGAGATGGGATAGTCCTATTTTAAATCTGGAAACCACATGGATACAAGTAAAGCTTAGTGTTTGTACATATTAGTTTAGTTTAGGTTTTATTTATTTATTTTTTATTTATAATATGTAACCCATCTGTAAATACCATTGTTGAAATAAATTATTCGTTAGTAAAGCTATAAATGATGATTCAATTCCAAAACTATAAAAGTTGCCTGTATCAAATGTATGTATTCCTATAATATGCGATTGGTATAATATCGTGCGAATCTCGAAACTACTGGACTTTGATTAGATTCGAATCAGCCTATACTTCCGAATCGATACTCAAATCGATTACCAATCGTTCCTTTCTTTATCCCACAGGATACACCGCGTGGTGAGTCTACAGATAATACATTTGTCACGTCGGTGTTATCTTCATGTCTGTCGGGTGATAGGGTAATGGCGAATGCTTCCCGGAATTTAAAGTGACCCTACCACGTTATTACACGTGAAATGAAAAAGGAGGTACAATAGAGAATTTCAATTTTCACCCGTATTATGTATGATATTCATTGCTGGTTTGTTATGAGTCGCGGGGTGTGTGCGAGGATTTTTTGGAAGTAACTTTTTAAATATAAGGCAATGTAAAAACCGTTGAGGAGCTCGGTGGCGCCGCGGTCTTGTTCGCTTAACAATGATCGCAACGTTGTGCAACCATTGGCGCGGTCAATCCGATGATGGGTGACCAAAATTTGACACCGATTTCCTCCGTGCTTCGGAAGGCACGTTAAGCTGTTGGTCCCGGGTGCTATCTTTACCAACTCAGATAGCAGTCGTTACATCATATCAGAGATGATGATAACTCTGACGCCTAAACTGGGAATGGGTATAGCTTACCCTAAATGTTGCGGAGGTCTGATAGCAGTCGCTCTGTGTAAAAGCTTAGCCCTCGCCAAATCTCTCAGTTTGGGAAGCCGACCCTGAGACAATCGGGAAAAAGGCTAGGATGATGAATGTAGAAACCGTTGAGGTTTATTGAATCGTGCTAGTCATCAAGATATCTATGAAGATGGTATTATGAGCTAAAGCTCATATAATTATGTAATGTGCGCTTCTTAATTGCTATAACAAAAGAGTCTTTTGTAAGATACTTCATCCGACATAAAATGATATCATAATTTCAGCCTGCATTTGCTTGCTTTGCTCGAACTTAATCTTCTCATCCAGCACTTGCCAGCCATCTTGCGCAAATCATTGCCGTATATTTGTTGTAGGTTCTGCAGCGATTTTTCCATTATGTCATCTAGAAATCGCAAGTAAAATAATCTTTCTTTTCTTCTTAGCCATTCTCAACCCTCAACAACCCCTATCCTAAGCGACTCCTTGGGTTGTTGGTAAGGCCTTCTTCAGAATTCTTCATTTATCACGGTCTTGCGCTACTTTCACTAGTTCTTCCCCGCTATTTTATGAATATCGTCCTTCCACCGCAGTTGTGGTCCGCAGTAAATAAAAGTTATCTCCAGAGAAAAGTGCCCTCCAAGCTTCCCATAATCTATACTTATAATAAACTAGCTGCTGCCCGCGGCTTTGCCTGCGTGAACATCTGTTTGTCATGAAGAGCTTACTCTGTCATTATATCATGTACGTACGCGTCTTTGTATCTTATTTTATCACACGCGCTTACGAATGGATGCTCAAAAGATGATGAAGATATAGGTATTCGACTTGAGTGCTGAGAAATCTGAACATAGGTTGACACAGGACAAACACAATGTAGGTACATCATGTTGGCCTCTGGTTGGCCATTGGAAGCCGCGGCCCATTGTTCAGGAATCACCTGGTCTTAAGCTATGGTTCCCTTAACTGTAAGTTCCGGTGATGACTTATCCAGAGCGACGTCTTCCTGAATTATTCGAGTTATATAAAAAAGTTCGTTTTCTACATTGAATCCTACCGGGAACCGATATAATGCGCCACTGGGGTTAGCAGTCATCAGATTGTTATGTCGCGTCCGCACTTTTTTTGAGTCAATTAGTCTTTTTACGGTATCAAAAATGGTGCTTACCTACGTACCTAGTTACTACTATGAATTCTCATTATTTCAAACAGAGCAACCGCACGTAATGCACTTGTGTATGGGCATAAACATGTACACTTTAATATCTCGTGCATACTTCCCCGGTCTGCTTGGAGAATGCTCATTGTGGCCGATTTTCGGCCAGAAGAGGGCTGGCGTCGGCGCGATACGTTTAAAATTGATTAATATAGAAATCATCATCATCATCAGCCTATTACAGTCCACTGCAGGACACAGGCTTCTTCAGTTGCTCGCCACCTAGGGCAAACATCTGGAGGATATTATGGGTATAAGCGTCACCTGGGCAGGCGGGTTGGCGATCGCAGGGCGTAGCTTCTCGCTCCGGTCACGCTGCTGCCCGTCATAGGCCTGTGATATCTAGCTACGCTTTCCATCGTTATGGTTTTACCACAACCAGTCGGTTTGCCAGAGCCTCGTTTGTTGGTCGGCAGGATGCACCGCGGGCAGGTGAGGAAGGCTTGGAGTGAAAAGGTGATAGGTCCCTCCCATACAATATAGAAATACGGATACTTATTTTGTACTTTTTGGAAAATAAGTGCGTTTAATAATCTTATATCTATACAACTAAAACAGAATCTGGATATCCTGTGTATGAACATATTTTGAGAAGCCACGCTAAAAATACTAAGTATCTTTTATTTCGATTTTTCTTTATGTCATACTGAGCATCCCTAAGAATATAATGTAAAAATTATTTACCGATAAAATCAAGATTTTTTAATTATAGGTGGTACCTAACTATGTACAATAATTGTACATGTTAGTACACAGGTTTTAAGTATCACGCCGACCAAAAAGCGACCACTTGGCCGGTGTATGAATCTTAACTTACTTCAAAGCGTTATTTTCTTCCGACATGCGTAATTAAAACGATTTTATTAGGCTGAAATGTTATAATATTAGTATATTGAGGACAGAAATTACAATTTGGATTAGAAAAATATTTATTAAGCATACACTGATCGCAGTTTCGTCGCATCCGAGCTAGACATGTGGCCCGTTGTGAGCCTTCTGAGATTGCAGTGAGGTTTTTGGTTCTTGGTCACTCACTGTGATTCATTATCAGATGCAGGCCGCCTTGTCTACGGGTTATGCTAGATCTGTTTTGACTGTACACAATTTTATTCCTAAAGTTTGTTCCAATTTGTTGCTGAATGAGGTGCCTCTGAAACTGAGCAACATTCTAGTAGACAACGCCGGTGGTTATCCCTTTACGTTGGTCGTCTTTTCAGTTATAGCAGTTTGCATATAGTATTTTCCGAAGAATTTCATTCCGAAAATAAGCCGCACAATTTTAATTCACAATTATTTGTACTTATTGGTGGCGAATTTCCGCATTTGCCTACCTCAATATCAGTACCTGTCATGTCAAATTGATAATTTCGCTGACAAAGTCAAGAAATGACAGTACCTATGGTGTATTCAAAAAGTTTTTAATCATTCCGTAATATATTTTCCCGGAATTCTAAATGAAAAAATTAATGAATCGTTGTAATTTATAGCCTATATGTTAATCTGGTGCATAAACAATATTCGTGTAAAGTTTCACTAAAATCTGTTCAGTAGTTTTTGCGTGAAAAGGGAACAAACATCCATCTATCCATCCATCTATCCATCCATCTATCCATCCAAACAAACTTTCGCGTTTATAATATTAGTGGGATCTGTAGAGAGGTCAATTCTGTACATAAAATATTTTTTCAAAATAACTATCAGGCGGTGATAAATGATCGATACTGATACCAAAAATGCAATCAGTAAAATTTTTGTCTGTCTGTCTGTCTGTATGTTCGTTATAGAAAAAAAAAACTACTGAACAGATTTTGACGAAACTTGGTACAATTATTCTTCATACTCCTGGGCAGGTTATAGGATACTTTTCATCACGCTACAATCAATAGGAGCGGAGCAGTGACGGGAAGTGTTGGGAAAACGCGAGAAATTTAAACCTGTATGTTTGAACGCGCATTACGCGAAAACTACTGCATAGAATTGAATGCGGTTTTCACCAATGTATTGCTAGAGGTCTAACTTAAAACTTAGGCACAAGGTATAGATGGGTATTATATGGAAGTCCGTTATTTTTGAAACCCGATATCCACGCGAGCGACGCCGCTGGCACAGCTAGTTATCAGTATAATTTGACTTAAACAGCATGTGAAGAGCTTTATCCATTACTAGGCGTTGTTAATTTTAACTTTAATTAAAAATAATTTCTCTCCGTTCCCTTAGTGGACAACGTTGAGTTAACAAAATTGGATATGGCGGACGCTTGGGAGAATGAATTTCAGCTTAAAATTTCAGATAAGGGGCTTGGACGCAATTTTAATTAAAACTTTACGCGGTTAATGTCTTGAGTCATACTAGGATTGTGAGTTTAAAAATTTTGAATTTACGGCCGGTCAAAATGGTTTCATTTAGACTTTTTGAGATTTCAGCTTCTCAGCAGTAAAGGTTCAGTTGGTATTCTATCCGCTTGGCTGGGGACTACCGTACGCTTGATGACTTTGGTTTTAGTGTAAGACGGTTCGGTATGTAGCCAAATAAATAATCTAATAACCAATATGGCGGTAGCAACTGAAATTGTCCCTTATACCGTCCAAAACTTAGCAACCTGATCTAGCACCTGATGTCAAATTGAACCTTGAGTCCTTTATGGCGATTGCACGTACTTCTTTATTTATACTATGTGTACCGGGGACGTCTCCCAGAACATCCAGACTTAAGGCAATTTAGAAAAAGTAATTTCCTAAATCGACCCGACCGATATTAATCCCTGAACCCTCTTAGGCTTAACGTTACAACTATTGCGCCTCCTAAGCTCTGGATGCTGTTATAATAACTATTTTGATCAACAGTCTTGGTCCGTCCAGTGCTGAACTTAGGCCTCCTTTAATTTACGCTACAATTCAAATAGTAGGGATGTTTCCAGGCTCAAAATAATTACATTATATTATTCCGAATTTTAGATTATAAAAATATTAAACATGTATTTTCTCTTTTTTTTTTGTATAAACTAAAAATTCAAGGAATCAAAATTTAGGAGTCTTCGACGTCACTCTGTCTGACAAAATTCCACACGGCGTGACGTCACGCGCAACTTTAACGGGCTTAATTTTTGGTCTAATTTACAAATTTTATTGAAACAATATGTATCTTCTATTTTTGAGTAATCTGACTAATTACATTTTTCACAGCAACAAACCTATTACTTACATCTACCAAACAATGAAACCACATCCACGATTACTTCACCGTCTGTATAACACCGTAATTAATGTTTCGCGGTTAAAAAGTGTCCATTTAAACAGTAACTAGTAGTTTTAATTTTCCCAGAAAAGCTTTAGTATCTTACTTTTTCAGGGACAAGTGTCATTTAGCGGACTAGCGGGATTGCTTAAGAGCCTTTGTGGGGCCATTTCCACGGAATTTACGCGGAACTTGGACGAAATTGTACGATACGGCAGAATGGACTTTGTGTAAAAATTACTGTATCTTTGGTTAGTGGATCACAGGCTTTTGGAGCCAGTGGACCGCAAATGCCGCTTAGAGACCAAGAGGTTTTTTTTTATGAGAGAGGGGGCAAACGGTCTTGAAGGTCACCTGATGGTAAGTGATCACTTCCGCCCATAGACACCGCAACACCAGGGGAGTCACAGGTGCGTTGCCGGCCCTTGAGAAATCTGTAGGCTCGCTTCTTGAAGGTCCTTAGGTCGTATCCATACGGAAAAATTGCAGCCGAAAGCTGATTCCAAAGAGCAGCTGCAGAAACAAAATCTTGGAGGCCAGGTTGGTTTTGAATACTGATTTGAAAATGATAACGTTTTAAGAGCGTGTCATGATGGTCCATGTGATTTTCGGGCTTAGAATCTCATCCTGTGGGTGTCGTAGGAGACAACTAAGTAAAGGGATACCAGTAAACGGGCAAAAGCTGTAGTACCTGACTGATGGACATAGGCCGTACAATTGAGATCTTTTGAGGATAATTAGCCTTGACACCACGCTTGGTAGGTGGATTGGTAACCGCAGTGGGTTTTATTCGTTTTATTTTATATACCACTATATTAAGGTTGCAAGCAAGCCTACGGCCCGCCTGATGTTAAGTGGTTACTGCAGCCTATGGACACCTGCAACATCAGGGGTATCACACGTTATAAAAACGCTGTTGCCCGTTTCCTGATACTTCCTTTTTCGTGGTTAGAATAATAGGTACCTTTGCATCACGCACCCTAACAAAGTGTATTCCATACGACATAAGCAACAAAACATAATGCAGAGAAAAACGGCATGGACATTGTAATCCAAGCTGATTACATCGAACGCGGGCGTTTGACCGCACTGCGCCTATTTACGCCGTGTGTTGGACTGGGGTTAGGGTTGGGGGTTAGGGTTGGGCCGGCATGGCGGTGGCAACTGACAGGTAACTGACCAGTTACTTGCCCGTTGTCACAGCGACTTGGGCTTCTCTTTCGCTTTCCATCAGGTGTAGGGAAGCCATTATGTCGAGCCACTATAAAAAAAAAAAAAAAACTAGTGTTGTCGAAATGTCGATAGTGTTTGAGCAGTGTTTAGTTACGAGTGATGTTATGTGGAGTGGGACACGAATTTTGAGTTCACACCAAACCGGATTTCTATTTAGAGAGCTTGTTATATAAGAACGGTGCTCTCATGTATTAGTGTTACACAAATAATTTAAACGGCTATATCGCTAGCTCAGCGACCCGATATGATTTGCCATTCTGGTCCCGTGACATCATCTCCATAAGCGCTTGACGGAGAGGCCGGGGTTTTTAGTGGGTATTCCCTGCTTTCTCTCCATCTTGAGGTAGAGTGAGTTCCACATACCCCGTCACTCCCGCCGGGTGACGGGAATGCCTAAATGCATTTTCCGGCATACAAATAAAGTATGCTCTCTTCGCAGCCCAATTCAACTCCATAGACATGTTCTGAACAAGTTCTCTCAACTTGACCTGCCTTGAGCCTGCGTGGCATGTCTCAGCTTATTTATTTATTTACTTATCCTGCGGAAATGAATTCGCTAGAAGAAGCTAGTTAATTTACAACTGCTGCAAAGAAGCAAAGAACCTAACCAATTCTAACCTTTCCTATTGTGTTATTCCCCTATAACTATTTCTGGTTACTCTGAATTTCTAATACAATTCCGTAGACGTTCCCTCAAAGGGATTCGCGCGGGCGTCGATTAGGGTCGAGAAAGAGAAATGGAAAAAGGCCTCTGAATGATTTGTGAAATGTACTAAAGGTTAGGCTGCAATATTTTTCACTGTCACTGAGCCATTTTGGTCAGTCGCGATTCGGAACGTGAGCAAAATTACGTATGCGGGCCTTAGCTCAGATTTCTTGCGGAGACAACGAGCGATTTAGACTTGTGCTCTTTGTTATTTTAAATAACTATACCTTAAAGGTCAACATCTATAAGCAAAAGTTCGCTGAGACGCTGACTGACTGAAAATATTTCAGATTATTAACGCAGAGCTTAAGCTGAAAAATGGTCATAAACTTGAAATGTTGTCCAAGGGTTCCTTTTGACACTTGGACCCTTGGATACCTATAGATGTAGGGGAGAACTAAGAAAGAATTTTCGAAAACTCACCTTCTAAGGGGTTAAAACGGGAGTGCAAAGTTGGCCATAAAAACGTGTCAATATTTTATCAAAACCATCCCTTACGGGGGTAAAGAGAGGGGTGGGAGCCTAGTTCAGCTACCCCTTTTAGTCCATACCTTGCTACGCCCATGGCTGTGATTATATGAGACTGCCGTTCTATTCTTAATAACATATGAGTACATTTGCATGTACATAACCAACATATAGCTCTAAATTAACAATAATGCTATTAAACAATTATCTACTTGGTAAGCACTTGGACTGCATGCATTAGAGGAGCTTAAGGTGCTCGAGTTAGTGCTCAAACTGGGAAACATAATTAATCATAAACTACAACAGAATTTAATTTGCCACAGACATAGTTAGTCAGTACTATTAATACGTGTCCCCATGAATTTCGGTTTGTCCAATGTGGTTTCGGTGCCTTAATTGAATAAACATTCCTACGAGTATGTTTCGTTTAATGAAATAACTGCGAGATAGTTTGAAGAGGTAAGTATTCCTATTTAATAGCACTGCTATATTCTGATAGGGTTTTATAAATGTAAATACGCAGGATTCTTTTAAAAATTTCGAATAATAAAGGCGGATTTAGTACTTAACATTTTCTACTAGCTAATCATTGGGCTAACAAGAAATAAATGTGTAGGTTGTGCTATAAATATGGAACATAATAGGAATGTATAGATTCCTCCAATAACAAAAAATTACGAATACAATGATTTTAGCATAATAAATTTACGGGTACGTATTGAAAAATACATAGAATAAAGCATAAGTAGGTATATACATTTTAGTTTGTGTAACCTATGATCGAAATGCGGACAGAAGATTAGATAGATTATTTAATATGGTATTCATTCAGAACAAATTTTAGATTTGATGTCAAAAATACCGTTTTTCAGTGTGTAGTGCAGTCAATGAAGCGAAAAATACGGGCTAACCTCCGAATTTTTTTACTGTGATCCGATTTGCATGAAATTTTGGAATTAGGCTCATCTTACCATCAACTTCAAAAGTGAAAATGATTTGAACTCCGCCACCACCATGGGGGTGGTTGCCACCCCTTCTCGGGGGTCAATGGTTGTTTTTTCAAAATAACCTCGGGTATCGATTGAAGATCTAATTTTAAGCAAAAAAGTTTCTATAAAGTTTCTCGAAAAATCTAATACTTTTCAAGTTATTGGCAATTGAAAATTCGCAAATTTTTCACGATTTTCATCAGTTTTTTCCAAATATCTCCAAAAATATACGTTTTATCGAAAATTTTATAAGGAACGAAACTGTAGCAGGTAAAAAAACGAACAATTTGGTTTTTTACAAAGTATTCTAAGTGCAATATTAAGCTAGATATTAAAGATCAAAGCCGTTTTTTATTTTATCTGAAATTTCATCGATGTAGTCAATGCCATCTAGCAGCGAGCAAATGCATTTTATGCTTTCTAATCGAAAAGGGTTTTGTAGTGCTTGAAATAAGCTTTAAAATGAGCTTTATCAAAAGTCTTTTGCACGTAAAATAAGTGAGCTATATTGCAAATAAGCGGAGCATCGAATGTTTTTTCTTTTCAATCAATGGGTTTAAATAAGTGCCATTTCCACCAAAACTAAAATTAATCATATTCCGCCTAGAATTAACTTTATTATGAAGAGTTTTATAGATTGTATTAGTTTGGCTGCTTTAGAACACATAGTTTTCAAAAAAGTCACGATTGAAAAAAAATCGAGAATTTCAAATTTTTAAAAATCCCACCCCTTTTTCATAATATCTCAAAAATGACGACAGATACGTATAAAAGTGTAGGGATAAAAAATTTAGGTATTTTTCTGACAAACAATTTGGTTTTTTTGTTTTTTCTATCAAATAAAAATTGACGGAGATATGATTGTTTAAAGAGCGCGTGGCAGCGCAATCACAGCCTCCCTTAATCGTGACTTTTTTGAAAACTATGTGTCCTAAAGCAGCCAAACTAATACAATCTATAAAACTCTTCATAATAAAGTTAATTCTAGGTGGAATATGATCAATTTTAGTTTTGGTGGAAATGGCACTTATTTAAACCCATTGATTGAAATGAAAAAACATTCGATGCTCCGCTTATTTGCAATATAGCTCACTTATTTTACGTGCAAAAGACTTTTGATAAAGCTCATTTTAAAGCTTATTTCAAGCACTACAAAACCCTTTTCGATTAGAAAGCATAAAATGCATTTGCTCGCTGCTAGATGGCATTGACTACATCGATGAAATTTCAGATAAAATAAAAAACGGCTTTGATCTTTAATATCTAGCTTAATATTGCACTTAGAATACTTTGTAAAAAACCAAATTGTTCGTTTTTTTACCTGCTACAGTTTCGTTCCTTATAAAATTTTCGATAAAACGTATATTTTTGGAGATATTTGAAAAAAACTGATGAAAATCGTGAAAAATTTGCGAATTTTCAATTGCCAATAACTTGAAAAGTATTAGATTTTTCGGGAAACTTTATAGAAACTTTTTTGCTTAAAATTAGATCTTCAATCGATATCCGAGGTTATTTTGAAAAAACAACCATTGACCCCCGAGAAGGGGTGGCAACCACCCCCATGGTGGTGGCGGAGTTCAAATCATTTTCACTTTTGAAGTTAATGGTAAGATGAACTTAATCCCAAAATTGTATGCAATTCGGTTCACAGTAAAAAAATTCGGACCTATAATGCTTCATTGACTGCACTAGTGGTTTCCACATTTAAAATAGGACCACCACCCCATCTCGTCCTATATGGGTATCGTAGAAGACGACTATATCAGGAAACGGGCTGCAGTGGCAACCCGCCTGCCAAGCGTAGTGCGTAAGGTAAGGTGATGATTATGATGAAAACCATTTGCATTTCTTTCGATACAAAGCTATTTTGAAGTTAACAGACATGCTTTTTTTTTATATGTATATAGTGTCTCGACATAATGGCTTCCCTACGCCTGATGGAAGGCGAGAGAGAAGCCCGAGTCGCTGTGACAACGGGCAAGTAACTGGTCAGTTATCTGTCAGTTGCCACCGCCATGCCGGCCCAACCCCAACCCCCCACGAGCTCCGGAAACCCTACTCACCGGCAGAAACACGACCCAAAGGTCATTTGACTGCGGTATTCTAATAGGGTGGAGGTCCTTCCCCGGACGGGCGGCTCAATTCGAGCGAAGAGTCGCTATGCCCTACCTCTCTTAAAATGCTTTGGTATCTTCTTACATTCATTTGAATGTAACTAAAATACGAGTGATATTTTAACCAGTTAGGCACAAGTTTGCATGCTTTGCAGTCTACCTCCAAACTAAAGCCAGGACACAGCAGGACATCGACAAATGAGTTTCAGGTACTGAAATTCAGTTTCATTCCTGAAAATTTTCGGTTAGTTTACATTCTACGTGTAACTTTGTATTTAAACTCGTGAGAAAACGTATAAAGTACCTAAATAAGTATCACTTATGTACATCGATGATAGTGACTGGTTCAATGATGTACTCAATGAAGTTGTATAATGAAATGCCCGATAGATGGATTTACGTAGCCTGCGATTCAGTTGTTGTGATTGGTCAGTTGCTATGTAAACGTCAGTGTGGTGGAATCTAGTGGATTTCTTTTTATTACAGAAAACCCTCATTGGCAGCCTTCTATGGGTTCGCGGGTTCGATCCCCACCGTTCGGAGAAACAATCGTGTGATGAACATTTGTGTTTGTTCCGTGTCTGGGTGTGTTTATTTGTGTTTTTTTATAATATGTATTTGTAGTACTTTTGTTTTTCGGATACCAATAACACAGTTAAGTACTCTTTCAAATTCAAAATATGTTTATTTTCCTTATTTTTTTCTTTAGATTATTCGGGTGTATGAACAATAATGTATTTTACTGTGTCTATATATAAATCTATGTATAAGTAATAGAATAGAATAGAATAGAATAGAATAGAAAAACGTAATAGATCTAGTATTCAATTTACCTCATACTGTTACCTACTAAAATAGCTCTATGAGTAGGCAAATGAACAAAGAAGTTCCAAAAATAGCCTCCCGGATAATGAGCCAATAAATACAGTATCCGATATGATATTGGTATGGATTACTGCGGGAATACGGGAGAGCTAAGGATACGTAAAGTGGGCCACACTTCAACGGGATTTTGATTGATCGAAGGTCGGTGTAATAGATTCACTACCTTTGAAATTTACGTCGATGAAAAATGTATGAAAATATTTGTATAATAATACCTCATGTCCATAATTACTTTATTATGGTACCTACTCGGTGAAGAAAAACATCGTGAAGAAATCAGCATACCATATTGTTTGCCAGCGGTGTTTCCGGACCGTTACGACCTTCAAGTCTTCGAGAAAAGAGCGTACCTCTTTCGCCGGCAGCGCAGCTGTAACTCCTTGCTTGCTGTCAATGTAATGCTGTCGTTCAGAAAGTCCTCAAATTTGTCGACATTCATAAAGTATTATAACCATCCAAACTTAAACACAAATAGAAAAACCACAACATGAACTGCTCACACGGCTCCTTTACCGCATAAAACAACGGAGGAAAAAAAACAATCATATTTTCCGAAACTCTTCCGCAAAATTTGGGCAAGTTTACTGGCCCCCGCGCTCACGTTTCAAGTTTTTACGAGCGAGCAACTTTTAAAAGGTATCACTTAGTAGGCCGGTAGTAACCCGAAGGGCATGCATTAAGTAGGCACAGTGAACTTTCCCATTTAACTTGCCTCGTGGCGAGAAGATTATCGCAGGAGTATAAAAATTCTACTGCAGGCCAGGAGTTAACAAGGCATAACAAACTTAGATTATCATCAATTTTGGGATTTTATAAGAAAAAGTGAAGAATTTTGGACAAACCCTTTAATAGTCCAATTTTGTCCTTGTGAGATATTTTGCTTACAAATATTTTTGTAACCAAGTGTTATAGACTTTGACGCTAAAGTGGCTCGCTCCCTTACATCCCAACTGGTCCTCAACAGGCCAGTATCTATCCGTGGGGTCTGAATTGAAGCCTACGCTATCTGTATTTTCAACTCAATTACAATATCGGTGAATGACACAATGCCTTTGTAAATTCCTTTCCACGGACAGTCGTCACAAAACCCGATTAAATACGAGGTACGTGGGTGAGCCTCACGTAATGTACCTACGTGTAACAGAACCGTGCCCCTTGGGGCACAGGTAGAAAAAGGAAAAGTTACATACGCTCCTTTGACAACCCTGCATAGTACAATTGAAAAACACCCTTAAGTCTATTGGGATACGGTAGCGCACTTGACATACTGATCTTGTGTACGGACAGAAAAATAAATAAACCACGAACACGCATTAACCTCGGACTGTACTTGTCACTGTCGTTTTAAGCGAATTCGATCTTTATGTGTAGGAGAAGAAGAATGTGTTTCTATCTCTTGATTTTTCCTAGTGTTCGCTATTGGAATAAGGCCGGGGTTTATGATTAAGCGGCGATATGTTTGCGTAGTCATTATAACAGTTCAGTTATTCATTAATTTATTTATTTCAAGCATACCTACATACAGTCAGTACTTTTGTAAGGGCTAAAGAGTATCCCAATTAAACTTTACACAGTGTTTTCATTGTGGGGGTGAAGACACTCTGGCTCCTAGGATAAGCGAAATTGTCTAAACCTTTATCCATGTAACATAAAAATAAACAGTTTGATTTTGTTTGTTATTGGCGCTAAGTACACACATTACTTAAGTAGCATACACATTATAATAAGTGGACACATATTTTTTAACATAGGTTAAATCTGAAGACTATAGTGATGAAACACATCACTAATAACCTTTCGAGATATTAAGCATTCGAAAAGATATTATATCATGATGTTTTCAGGAGCATTCCATCCTAATACCTTGGTAAAGCACTGGTTGCTAATGCAATAAAAAGCATCATTATTTTTATTATGCTCATTTCAATTGCATTACACATTACATTACAATATTTTACTACACGCTGACAATAGATTACACGTTTATTAATCCAAACAATTTAGATTTGATGGCAATAAAAATAAAATCGCTTATGTAGTAGCCCCAGCCTAAGGCTTAGTCTTGACACACGTCGGCTGTTCCCGATGCCCGCAATAAATCATGGCTACCCGCTTCGGAGAACCAAAATTGAATATTAACAATCAAAGGAGGAGGAAGTAAATATTTATTTACCCTTTGTGTTGCAATGCGCTTTTCCATAGCAATACTTACCCTACATATTTGAATTTTCCTCATTGTGAAAACAAATATAGCCTGGCCTCCAGCTGGTCTGTTTTTTTCTCTTACCAAGAGTACTAGATGATGTCCGGCGTCTCCCAGAATACCTAGATCAGGAACAACTAATAGAGCCAACCGGAAATCGTATCCTTCGGATCGTCCGCGCTTTAGGATAAGACCCCGTATCATTATACTAACGAGACCGGTGAAAAGGTATTTTAACAAAAAGTTTCCTAAATCATCATCATCATCGTAAGCCTGTCGCAGTCTACTGCTGGACACAGGTCTCTACAGTTGTTTGCCACTTCGGGCATACATCTGGAGGCTTTACCCGTATTCGCCACACCTGGGCAGGCGGGTTGGCGATCGCAGGGCGTGGCTTCTCGCTCCGCTGACGTTGCAGCCCGTTGTCAGTCTGTGATATTTAGCTACGCCTTCAATCATGATGGTTATACCGCCATCAGTTCGTTACCAGAGCCTCGTTATTTGACAGGATGCACCACTGGCAGATTAGCACATGTCTTAGAGCGAAAAGATGATAGTTTGCTCCCGTGCATCCCCGTAACTCGTAACTACATTTTACGTCTCGTGATCCTCTGTTGCTCGTATTTTCTTCACCAAAATAGGCTGAACAGAAGGTATGTTAAATGCTTAAACGATTTTCATCTTTGTAAAAAATACAATATACTCCAGGGCGTATCATCAGTCATCGCAAAAAAATCCCACTCACAATAACTTATCGAACATCAGGCTCTATTAGATTCAATTTGGCAACTCATAGCGGTATTCATACGCGTGTAAGCGACGAGATTGCCTGATCCATCCCTGGAGGAGACCCGTAACATTTGTTATTTTTGGGGCGCACGGTAGTGTTGTGGCCGAGTTTCGAATTATTGGAGACGACGTCAGATCATTTAAGAGAATAATCATGATCTTATTCTTGATTTTTTGACTTTTACTACTTCTGAGAACAGATTCAGCTAAATTCAGAAAAAAATGTGTTATCCGTGGCTTAAAGGAGTCTAACTAAACTGAACTCCGAGACTGAATTTAGCGAAATTCAGAAAAATCTGATGATATATATAAATAGAATGCCTAAGTGTTATTATCTCGACTTTGACGTTTTTTTTTAATAAACTCTCCCTCTGAAAACTTTTAAGTTACGTAGAACATACAGAAGTTTTTAAGTGTCTAACAAACAATAACATCCAGTTTTGTACCACATAACTGTATTTCTTTTCGTGTTTTTTTAAATAAACAAAGCCATTTCTGCCAAAAACAAACAAATTTTATAAAACGTGCAATAAAAATACTTTCAATTCACAATATCAAATAACCAGCCCAATATCAAAACAACTGAAAATTACACAAAATGGCGGGTATAACGTTTCAATCTAAATAGACGGCAAAACACTGAACGCTTGCAGTTGTTACATGATAAATTAAACGTGCCAATGAACCGTCGAGCGATACCAATGAAAAACGACGCGTCCACATTGACGTATAACCGTCGAGATCGGTCTTTTGCCCCAAAAAAGGGGAAAATACGCCTGTTTTTAACGTTTTACGTTCAGTCTTTGACGTATGTGTTCTGGAAAAACGTGCTGGTAAAATTCAGAGTGCCTTGATGCAGCATTAAATGAATGTCTTGATTTAGAAGGACCTATGCTATGGAACGAATACAGAGTGGGGTTGTTACGACCAATACAGTCGAAATCAAACTTTTTACCAAAAAGGGAAAAATACGCCTGGTTGTAACCGACTTCGAAAAAGGAGGAGGTTCACGATTCGACTGTTTTGTTTTTATATATGTACTTATGTTACATTATATCTCCAAGAATTGTGAACCGATTTGGACTTTTTTTGTTCAAAAGGATGTATTTTCTAGTTGTTCCTATTGTCTTTTTTGATAAAAAATGCTGTTATTAAAGTTTTATATACATTCTTTGACGTATGTATTCTGGTAAAAAGTTCTATTAAAAATAACAGGTTCGGAATGGCCATTTGCAATATTAAAAGTGAATGTATAAAGCAGGACATACCATTGAACAAATACAAAGAAGTTGTTGAAATGAATACCATAGAGATCGGTATTGTGCCCCAATAAAGGGGAAAATACGCCTGTTTTTACGTTCATTCTTTGACATAAGTTTTCTGGTGTATAAACTTGATGGTGAAATTCATAGGTTCTGAATGCAGTATTTAAATGATTGTCTCGATTTAAAAGGCAGGACCTATAACCATGGAACTGGAATCTCAAGAATTTCCCTAAGTCGGTGATTTATGTTCCTTTCCGTCATCGCACGCAAATATTAGAAAAAAAAAGAAAAGCAAAATTAACAATAGCTACAACATTTTTCTCGAATATGTATTTTGTGAGACACCTACATTCATATTTATGAAAATAAATATAGAATGAGTTTCACAACAACTCCTTCACAGATATAAATGGGAAACACGACGGCGGCTCGTACGGTTTAATCCGTTCCGCGCGATATTAGATGTCTCCTCAACGTTTCATTTTGTATTTATAAAAAATTCACAAAGAAATTCCACAAAAGAGCACCCGAAAAATAGGAAAGGCCGAGGCAAATTTTGTATTCATTCCTTACGTTCGCGTACGTAGCTACGAATTGTGAGGAGTTTGCGACCCTAACTGTGTTAGCCGCATGCTTACATAATCGGGCGAGTACACAATACGCTACGCATTTTGCTACGGAGATGTTTTTTTTTTTCGTTGGTTGGTAGGTATACTCAGGATAGGATAGATGAGTTAATCATGGATGCGATCGGTCTGGGTCTAGTTGTTAAGTAATAGAAAAATCAAATTAGAAAATATAGATTTAACAATTACCCCATGTATTCGCATTCATTTTGTTACCAAATAAACAAATTTTCTTTCTTTTCTTTCTTTCTTTCATTCCAATCAATAGTGTTTACTATTTCGCGACCGAATTCGATCAATGAAGGTTTACAGGGCTGTGTGTTCTTTTTAAATTTTACTACATATTGTAATTACTGTTGGCGACAAGCAAACGGCCAATTCTTATTAAATTGCTAGCTTAAATTGTTTATTTTAAACACCCTATGTTCTTAAGTCTTCTTCTAGTCGTTCCCTCATTACTTCCTCAACACGTCATCACTCATTCATGGGTCTTATTAGGGTAACAATTTAAATATTGTTATATACTTTACCTTACCAATTTATTACAACTTAATGCACCAACACGAATTTATTAAAAAAAAGATACGGCCATAACCAAAAATTCAGTCTTACAATAACCTCTTTATAGACTTACTTCTGTATTATTCTGGATAGTAAAAAAATAGGTATTTTTATAGATAAAGTAAAAAATGCTACTAGCAAGCTCGGAAGCCAAAGTTTCGCTCGCTTCTAAAACAGTAATTAATCTTGAGTTTTGCTCAGCTTAAGCTATGCGTTTACTTAGAATTAATTACCCAATTAGCTAACAAATTCGTCTTGCAACCTTTTCTGGTGAGTTTATAACCAAAGTTTTCTAATCAAGACTATATACTTATACATTTGTATGATGATGACAAAAATTCAAATAAGTACCTGAAAAAAGGTTTAATAAAAATAAATAAATGATAATATCGACTAATACGTTAACCCGTACCTTGTAGGCACCAAGAGAGATACATTACAGTACAATTTAAAAACAACCTTATTCTTTATTATTATAATATATTCTTGTAATTTTCTGAATTTAGGAAGGAATATCCTCATAATTTAAGTACACTTGGCTTATATCACTTTCAAACGATATAAAACATCTTTAAAAAAAACTTTTAAACACACTTTTTACACTATTTTATGGTGTTATATTTAAAGAAATTTAAAGAAACAATATTGCCAATTCAAATGCATTTTTTAATAGTTCGAGTATTTTTAGTAATTTACAATTTGAAACTTGCTAATTTTTCTTCAAAGCCAAGTAAATATTATAAAACCAATATAAAGTGGACGACAAATAAAATATCGTACCCTTTCTACTAAGTAAATAAAACAAAATACAAAATAAACATAAACGAAGCTTTCTGGACTAAACCAACGAAGATTCAGGAAATGAACGCACCGAGCTTGGATTCATCAAAGTTGGATAATCCTTTAGGTTTGAGAGGCGACGACTGGAAAGTGTTTGCTTGTGTAACAAAGTTTTCTGAAGCTATTTTGAAAATAAATTATTGTTCGTTCTAAAGAACATAAAAACAATTGATTGGTAGGTAGATACTATAAATATCAATTGAAAAATACGTCCTAAAAGAAAATGTCGTATGCATTTTCTTAGTTAGGGACCTTCAAAATGCGAACCTACAAATTTCTCAAGTGCCAGAACCGCACCTGTGGCTCCTCTGGTGTTGCGGTGCCTATGGACTGAAGTTACCAATGACTATCAGCTGACCTTCAGATACAGAAATGTTTATATTCGGCAAAATGCGACAAGGCGCTAGATACCCCTAGGGTGTTCAAAAAAGCTTTATTATTTAACTCGCGACTTCGTCCGCGTGGAATAGTAACTTTTTCCCCGTTTTTTTTTTACATTTTCCATTATTTCTTCGCTCCTAATAGTTGGAACGTGATGTTATATAGCCTAAAGCCTACCTCGATAAATGGTTTATTCAACACAAAAAGAATTTTTCAATTCGGACCAGTGGTTCCTGAGATTAGCGCGTTCAAACAAACAAACAAACAAAGTCTTCAGATTTTTAATATTAGTTAAGATTAATTGTATAGGTACTTTTTTTTCTCTACACTGGACTCTAGAACAAAACATCAAAATACACTAAAATACATTGCATACATGTATTTTAGTGTATTTTGATGTTTTGTTCAAATTGCGTGACCAATTAAAGCAATAACATAGATCGCCTTTGCTTTCCGTTCTAAATAAATATAATAATAAAACCATACTCCAAATAATTTCTGTTACTATTAAGTATATTTTACATTCAAAAATGTGTCATACATATCGTACATACAATGTTACCATCGCAGACTTCAATTCTTCATTTTCATGTGCCAAACTTTCAACAATTATTCTGAAACAAGTCTTTTAAAACTTGTATCTTATCCGAAGAAAGAAAGTTGCCTCAGTCAAAATTCTAACAAAAGATCGCGAAGTTCGCTCCGAGGTGTTATAAAATTCGAGTACTGACTTCCTTACAGACGATCTAACTTGATAAACTTCACTTGGAACAAACCGTCAAAGCAAATATTCTCAGAATGCGAAAATTACAGAGGAAGCGGGATTGCGAATATTTGTAAAAGAAGACAAACTTGTTATGTTGACGGTCCTTTTTTGTTCGTTATTTTCGCAATATTACATTTTATAGTTATTTTAATATGTAATAAGATCTTTCTATCATTTTACAATAAAGGCACAACCTGCTTATTTGGATTAAAATATAAAAGTTAATTTTTACCGGTGTAACTTAGATAGCCCGATATAAAAATAAAAATGTCTTTATGGTGAATCTTACGGCATAAGTCCGTTCATGCAGAATAATACTTGGCACTGTACTCAACTAAGCTTATTAAAAAAAGTTAAAACCAGTTAAACCCCTGAGAGCCTATTTGGAACATGTCAACAATTAAACTAAAGGTTTGATAGAGTTAAATGTTAGAAAGTTATCAGGCACTTTATGAACAAGTGGTGAAATATGCCGTAGCATTCGCTATATTTTCGTAACGGACTTTATTAATTATAAACAAAAAATCTTTAAGATCTCGCCGTTATTATGATCAGGGTATTTGCGTTAGTCACCATGCTTGCCAGGAAGATAGGTAGCCGTGGCAGGTAGGTGCAACGCTGCTGTACAAATAACGCGTTTCCAGATCATTTTCTTAGTAGGTAGTTTTCTACGACACTCACGATGTGAAATGGGGTGGTTACTTGGTTAGTCCTATTTTAAAGTTACAAGCGAACAAAACTTTTTTGTATGTTGTGTATTATTTGAAAGTTAATACACGATTTTGGTGATCCACATAGTTGATTAAAAAGCGATAAAACAGGCCTTGAAAGTCGTAAACATTTTACAACAATACTTTATAAACAAAAACCTAAAAAGGAAAAAGAAAACAAAAAGTTCCAAAGAAGTCTTTAAAATCTCGCCAAATTACATACGCGCGAATCAAACTGATTGCATACGAACGATTTTGGTAAACGAAAAAGTTTCGCTCTCAAAATATTCAATCAAAGTTCCGCTTTAC